>MTQE01001134.1:51690504-51715414 GCA_014337955.1 Aspidoscelis marmoratus | reverse complement strand
CACTTGTATGTCAGGGCACTTGTATGTCGAGGTACCACTGTACTTATTTTTGCAGAAATATAAAGTGCTTTATGTAGGGATGTGCACAATTTTATTTTATCTTTTGTAGTTGATTCGTACTGAATCGTATGCAAGAAAATTTGTATTCATTTAAATAGGTCCCCTTCGAATTGAATTCAATACGAATTCCCATACAAATCCCATATGAAGCTTCATACAAATGTTTCAAAACATTTGATTAAAATTTGAATGTCAGCCTTCAATTGTGCCAATATTTGATTTGAATACAAATGTCTTAATTCGGCCAAATTCATATCAATTTTGAATGTTAGCTTTATGTGTTAGTCTAAAAATCATAATAAGGGAAGCAGGAAATCCACACTGGATGGGGAAGGAGTTCTTGACTTCTTATTTGTAATTGGCTTCTCATTTCTCTTTACTGTAATATATATAATCTGGATGACAATACTTGATCTATAGGCAGTGGCTGCCTGCAGGCAGGAATCATATCACTGGGGTGTGGGAAGCTGGAATTGGGCCAAGCCAAGCATTGGATGAATCAACTTCTTCCCAGGAGCTCCAAACCCTCAGAAATCATCACAGCTGCCCAGGTGTGTCCAGATTGCCTGGCTGATTAACATGGTGTTTATCATGACTATACCTGCACATGTTTTCAGAGGACAGCATTCCATACTAACAGTATCCTTGG
Source organism: Aspidoscelis marmoratus (assembly GCA_014337955.1). NCBI lineage: Eukaryota > Metazoa > Chordata > Lepidosauria > Squamata > Teiidae > Aspidoscelis > Aspidoscelis marmoratus. Next base: position 51,714,705 of record MTQE01001134.1, on the reverse strand, counting down.
CTTTAATTGGAAGCCTCGCTGTTGGCTTTTCTACCCTACTTTTCCCACCCATTTAAGGGGACTTAAAGAGGCTGACAAAGCTTTCTGTTCCTCTTCCCACAACAGACACCCTGTGAAATAAGTGGGGCTGCGAGAGCTCAGAAGGAGAGCTGTGACTAACCCAAGGTCACCCAACTGGCTTCATTGAGGAGTGCAGAATCAAACCTGGTGACTATGAGATATGAGTCCAGCACTCTAACCAGAAGAGAAAACTTGTCTTTTATACCATGCTTTTCTCACCCTTTGTAAGGGTGCTCAGAGCAGCTGAGAGCTGCTGTTCGTCTCTCCACAATAGATATCCTGTAAGGTAGGAGAGCTGTGACTAGCCCAAGAGCACCCAGCTGGCTTTGTGTAGAAGTGTGGAATCAAACCAGGAGACTACCAGATAAAAATCCAGCATTCTAACTACAAGACCAAACTGGGTCACAAACGTGAAAGCAAGAATTCAAAGAGGTTGTTCATGCTTCACTCACTAGAATGCTAGTATAATACCATTCCCGTGATGTGAAGATCAGCTATGAACCAGACCACCAGCACATGAAGTGTGGATGGCCCAACCTGGGAAAGCCAGATCACCATGGCAATGACTGTGGCGACATCCAGTGCACAGCTGGACATTCCACAGTGATCTGAATGTGACATTTCATCAACTGCACTGCCATATCCACTTACACCTTCCCTCTCAGAAGAAGGTGCAAACACTACTGACCAGGAACTCACAAAGCTGCTTCCGGTCAAGCTGTGAGCAGGATTTTACTCGTCCACAGCTAGTGAAGGCCAGGACGGCAGCAGCATGGCATGTGAATGCACTGTCCCTGGAGAGGCTGAAACTGCTCCTACAAGGTAAATACAAACAGTCCTCAAGACTCATGGGTCTCCATTATCTGTATGGAAACAAAGAATATACAGAATCCTTCTTGTAAGAAACAGGCTGCCTTGGAGCGCTTTGCAGCTGGAACTTCCAAAGAATTCCTGAAGTAAAAGATGGACCCAAATTACCTGCCAGAGGTGCTCTCTATGTTATTACTCCCCCAGCGGCAGTAAACCAGTGAGTTGTGTACATAATTATAAAAGTAAGCTTAAATTAAAGTAATTCATTAATGAAGCTTTTCCATTCAAGACCAATACATTTTTGTTCAACCTTACTTTTTATTCTGTGCTTTTGATAAAGCTAAGTCTTCTTTTCTGATTGCATAGCAGTTTAAAAACTCTGCGAATTAAAGACATCTGTATTTGCATATACACGCAGCTGTTGGGTCTGACATTTACACATGTAAATTAGATGTTTAGTTGCGCACATTTTTAGTCAGACACCAATATTTCAGGGGTGAGCACCCATGTATATTCCAAGAAGACATTTATCAAATCTCATGAACAATATATTAATCTATACAAGTGTTTGGTGTTTTGTTTTGGGGTTGGGGGGGTTGGTTTTTTGTGGATTTTTTGCAACTAGATCAGCAGAATGCTAAATCCCTCAATCATAAATACAGTTGTGTACAAAATTCTCAGTTTCAGCAAAAAATCTACCTTGGCCTAGGGGCAAAACCTGAAGGTTTGCCAGTAGGAATAACTCCTCTTGAACTAATGTGTCACAGATCATAAGCAGGTCTGAGAGCCAATTTAGGTACAAGTAAATTAAGCAGCTAACAAAAGTTCCTCACCTAATGGAATCTATTGATTGCATTTACGTACTCCTTTATTTACACATTTGCCCCTTCCATCCTCTAAGTACAAAGAGTACATTGTCTCCTTACCACTCTCACTTTTCCCTCAAATCAACCTAGTGAGGGAGAGTGGCTAGTGGCCATACACTGACTTTAGTGACTGAATAGAAGCTTCCAGCTGAGGTGAACATTTTATCCATGATAGAAAATACAGGCCACTTTATCTCATGGCATTCAAAATGCCTTGGAGAGACATTGAAGCATGCCCATCTCCACAGAGGCATGAGGGCACATTGAGGGACTTCAATCCATCCCCAAGGCTAATACAGGGCAGCTCTGAAATTTCATCTTGTGCACTGAACCACACCTTACTAGAGTGCTGTTTGTATGAGAGCCATTTTGAGAGTCAACAACATCAATGAAGCCATCAAAGTTCCTCCTGAGATCACAAGGACAGCCCCCTCTGGCAGAGGTAACTCCCTGAGATGTCTCTTGATGGTGGAGTGGAGAAACAACTACAGTTTTTCTCCTTTCAGAAGCCAAGATGGGAGAAGACAGAGAGACCTGACCTCCTGGGAGACAAATGAGACATATTATCAAACATAGTTGGAGCCAGTAATCTTTTTCAGAGCTTTTGACACTATATTCTGTTTTGATCCAAGATGCCTTCACTTTCCTCTTCAACTTCAGCGTCTTGGGAAACTAAAAAGCACAATACTTTGAGCAGTGATGAGCTTTGGGGTGGAAGAGAGATTATATGCAAACTACTTGCCTGTTTTATTTTGCCTGATAATTTTGAAAGAAGGAAAAAAAAACAGTTATGATGGCAACAAGTAATTGAATTGTAAAGACTGAAGCACAGATGGATAACTACTTCCTTTCTCATTTGTTCCTAAAACTTCCCAAATGAAATCCACATCAAAATGTGAAAATCTGCAAAGCATCATTAATTTCAAGGGATCAAAGTAAGATTTTAAACAGGAACTATGAAATAGTTTCAGAGTGTATGGTTCTGATGCCTTTCCTATTTCATCTAATTAACAATAAAACAGATGTCCCGTGACACAAACATTTTTTTTAATCCTGTAATGCTCCTGACAATCTCAAAATGCCAGTTCTTCCACATATGTAACTTAAATGTCAGTGCAGACAGTTGATGCAATTTGCAGATAAAAGCAAAGCAAATTCTTAGCATTGTCTAAATAACTGCAGGGGTTCATCAATTCAAGGTGTGCGCCTCTAGAGACAAGACATTTTGTTCTTTGTTGTTGCCTTCCTGACAGAAAGCAAATTAAATTAGTGTCAGTTTTATTTCTTTTCTTCTCCTTTTAATCTGCCACTTCTGTGAGATGCAAAAGAGAAAGTTGGCTGAAACGCTGCACCCAACTTGGGAAATGTCCAAACCGTGACTCTTTCCATAAATTAGTAATTTGCCTTTTGTGGGCCTCACTGCTTACACCAGTACAAACCATTACAATGTTGTTCTTTGAGGAGGCAAATGAATTCCTGATGGGATTCTTTATTAGTGGTTTGTCGGTCCAGGAAGTACAGTACTAATAATTCATTTTTACCAAGGTGAAAAAAATCCTAATTGTAGGTCATATCTCCACAGCTGTAGGGAGAGAAATGAGAACATAAGAATGTAAGAGGGGCCCGACTGAACTGGACCGCAACCCACTCAGTCCAGCATTCTGTATCACACAATGGTCCACTCATTTCCTCTGTCATTCTCAAGTAGAAGACGAAGGCAAAACCTTCACCTGCTCTCAGTTTCCTGCATCTGAGTGTGCATGCCTCCATGAAATTGGCCACCCCATCATGTCACTGGATGCTTCCTCAAATCTTCTTCAGTACGGAAGCATAATTTTAGCCCCTCACTCCAGAGTCACTTGTGGTCACACCTTCACTTTAAACTTTCTTCATTCCATCTTCAGGGGCAATTTCACACTTTCCTAGTTAATGACAGCGCACCCCCCTCATGATCGATCACTCACCTGTGTTCGATCACCAGGCTGATCCTCCATAGGGTGCCGCCATCTTGAGTGTGGCACCCTCTATAACTGCATGTGCATTGCATCAGTGCCATCGCTACAGCAAAGCTGATGCTTTGCACAGTCACAGTCACATCAGGGCATCATCTGAGATCCCAGCACACTTGCACAGAACCTCAGACAACCTCCTCAGCCAGCAGAAATGCAGATAGTCGCTGACTGGACACTTCCAAGTAGGTTCCGGTCATGTAAGGTAAAGGTTAGGTGGCTTGTGGTGCATGATTTTTTTGAAGTGCATCATTAGGAAGCATCTGGGAAGGCAGGGCCGCTTGTAGGCTGTACTGTAAGCATCTCCTGCAGGTGCAGATGCATCTGCCCAGATGTTACCTAATCGTGAACTATGGGCTGAAGTTCAAATTGGTCCCATGTCTAGTTGCTCACACACCTTTTCATTTCTATCCATTTTATTTGGCGACTTTCCACTCTCCATTTGGACTTTCCTGAGTGGAAAGTCCACAGATAAAATGAACAGAAATGAAAAGGTGTATGAGCAGTCAGAGCTGAAGATGGACTGAAGAAGGTTTAAGGTTGAGGTGTGACCACGGCCCTGGGCATCTCAGGCAGGTGTTACACCCACCAGCAGATGTCTCATGCTGCCAAAACTCAAAACACAATGCCTGAGAGATGCCTGCAGCAGTAGCTGGGGACACAGACACAAACCTGCCTGATTTAAAATAGATTTTAAAAATTTCTAGCAGCAACAGCTAACTGCCCATTGTTTGCATAGATTGATCCAATTAGCAAACATTTCCCACACTATTTCTATTCTGTAAATATATTAGCTACTAAGCCAGGCCAGTCCAGAAATAACTAAGAAACTGTCTTTGGCGTTAGAAAAGTGCAGCTGGTAAATTAGCTGTAGAGATAAACTGCTGATGAATAATTAAGAGATAATGTTTGAAACACTGGTGTGTTTGTAGCAATAAGGCTTTTTTTTGTGATTAGATAAATGCTGAAAGGGAAGCATTTATTACGAATATGTCTCTGTGCTTGAGTGGTCTTACTTTGATGCAATCAGATAAAGCATGTGAAGTCCTATCATTTTCTTCCTTTGCAGCTTTCTCATTCTCTTCAAATACAGGCTTGTTTTTAATGATACTGTGAAAGGCCATCTCAGTAAAACTGCTTTCACTTTAAGCATTGCTAGAAATTCCATGCTGATACCTAAAATTATCATTATGGAAATAAATAAATAAAAATCACAGTTGTAATCCAGAATTACTAAGTAACCCATTAGTAATCTAAAACTGCAGCTTATGTGATTTGCAGATAAAATGGAAACAAGGGCCTGTTTGCCCTTATCTCTCAGACACTCCACAATGCTCCATCCACACACCACAGTACCACCTCCATCCCAGGAATGTATGGGTGCACCTGAGAAGTTTTACTGCTCCACAGCTTCACCAGGAGCCGCTATGGAGTTCCTGGTGAACTCCTGGATGCAGCATTCACACGTTCTTCCAGTGCAAATGCTACACGTGGCTGGGAGGGCTGTGGGTGCTCAAATGCACACCTCATTGTGATCATGGCAATGGCAACTTAGCAAAACAAAAGCCCGAACACAACTCTGAAGCTTACCTTTTACCAGGATCCACAAAGCCTTGTTATGACACAGCAGTGATGGCAGCAGCTGTGGTAGTGGCAGGTGAATGGTGGTGGCATCATGGGATATAAGGTTGTCATCATCATTGGTGTCAGTGCGGCAGAACTGGGCCTTACCTGCTAGGTACCTTCCATGCTGCTGCAGAATAGCAGCCCTTTTCCAGCGTCCATTTCTGGCTGAAATGGACTCAGTGGTAGGAGAAAGGATTGTGATCCTCATGCCTTTTGAGCTTTCCTGTGGCATCTTTATGAGCCTTTCTGCACTTACCTCTTCAGTGAACTCCTGTGGAGAAGCATTTTGAATCTCCCGCTCTGCAGTTTGGTTTTTCTGGTCAGAGCAATTGAATAGACTATTTTTTTAAAAGCATTTCTTTCTAATTTGGGGCGAGTTCCCATTTAAGGAATAAAATGGAATATACATCAAGATTTACATCGGGATTTGCATCGATATGTAAATCATGTTAAAAGGAAGCAAACAGTATCTGGCAATCGGATTCAACCCCGATTTTCTGTCCCCACTGTCTTACCATTTAAAACGCTTCCAAAAATGGGTTGGGGAAAGTATTATTTCCCCTCCTGAGCCTTTCCCCACCCCTCTCTCCCATTGGCTTTGATCCAATGACGTGGGGAATCCTAGCCCCCCCCTCCTTTTCCTGCCCCTTTGAAAGGGGAAAGCTTATTTGGCAAGGCAAGGGAAGGCAATGCAGCCCCTATTGCAGGAAGTATTTTTTAAAACAATCAACTCGGTTCCCTCGCCTTCCTTTCCTTTTTAAAAAAGGCTATAGCAATGTAAGATCCTTCAAGCACACAGAGAGAGAGAGAGAGAGCAGCCCATTGTCTGAGGCAAAAGAGAAACTTGAAAGGCAGAATCTTCTGATCTCCTTTCCTGTCTCTCTCTCACACACACATGCTGTGGCTGCTCCTTCCGCTTGCCTTTCAGGTAAGCCAAAAACTGCCAGCAATGTGGCAACATTGTTATTCGTGTCCATGGGCGTGAAGTAGTATTGCCTGAACTGTTACTTTGTGATCAGGGAGAGGCTGGCTGAGAAGGAAACTGCTGAAGAAGCCCTGCACTTTAAAAATCTGGCCATGGGCTGTCCTGTCCTGCTGTCCTGCTCATTTCTTATTCCCACAGCAATAAGAAATATTTTAAAAGCAAAACTGGGAAAACGCCTGAAAAGTCAGGTGTTTATTTAATTCCATTTTAAAGCCAAATAATCCTGAAGATAGCCCTAAAAGTGATTGTGAATGGGAATGACGAGGATCCAAACTGTTTTGAAACAGTTTTAAAACAATTTTAAGTGATAATGGGAATGGGCCCTTGGAGATTTTTACTCATTTTTGGGGATCAGTTTGGGCTTCCAAAATGAGAAGGGTTTGGCTAAGACTAGAAGAATCTTCTTATTTTTAAAGCCATTCCTTTTTATTTGAACTTAGAATTCTTTTTAAAAGTCATTTTTGTTCCTGAAGTGGATATGATTTTGCTGAAATCCTATATCTGTGCAGGTTTTTTCTTTGAACTATTGGGTGGTTTGAAGACATCCTAAAGAAGACATCTTAAGAAAACGTTGTTGGTGAGAAGAAGATTTTTTCCTCTATTCACTCCTCTCTATATTTTGGACTAGGTTTAGGGAATTTTTCTAGTTTTAGGGCTAATTTTCTATCCTTTTCTGGTTTTTATATATTTCTTTGGAGTTTGAAATTGTTCTTATGGGAACTTTACTCCCATTTTTCAGGTTTTCACTCATAAAGGGCAATTTTATGGTGTTTTGGGTTTGTTTTTTGTTTATTTGTTTGTTTTTTGCATAGTTACATAGTAGTTGTCTCAATAAAATGGGATGGACTCAGTTTAATGCACAAAGATACCTCAGTATAAAATGCTCATTTATTTAGTAAGGTTTGGGGTTTTGCTTGTTTATCTGTGATCTTTTGAATGTTTAAATGAGATATGTCTCTGAGATGGCTTTACATTTCACTTTAACTTTTCTTCTGTATTTCTAATAAATTATTTTCAGTGATTTAACAAGAAATACTGGCTTTTGAGTTTGAAATGAGTTTCTGTCTCTGTTTATAGTATTTTTTGTTATGTAAAAATCTGTGTAAACGGTCCGGCTACAAATTCTCTGGGAGTTTAAATATGGTGTATTTTGGGGGTTCCAAATTATCCAAAATTTTACTGTATATTTGGTAGCAATGAACAGAGCATTTGGAGTGGGCTGGTGCAGCTGCAGTTGCACACCATGTTGCCCAGTCACTCCAGCAATGGTGCCATACTTGCCTGTTGCCTCAGCGAGATGATTACCATGATCGTATTTTCCTGGTGCTTGGGGAAGCGCCGATCGAGGTTTGGATACACCAGGCATCCCAGAAATTCAGTGGCCATTGTGCCTAATAAAGGTGTAAAAAGGGTGTAAGGGTTAACATGATGTTATCTTGAGTCTCTTCCTAGAAACAGTTGTATTTAATCCACTGTATTTTACCAGCTTTTCTCTGGAATGGTATTTGACGTCACTACAACACAACAGGCCATGATGTTATGCTGGCATACTCATCTTCACTTCAGATCCAAAACAGTGGCCCTTTCTGCACTTGGCCTTATTCTGAATGTATCTCAGGATAGCAGTCTGCTGGCCATAAGCTAACACAGACTATGGAAGGCTGCACTTGGGGCCTTCCATAGTGTGTAAGAGCATGCAGATAGCAGGTCCCTATTCTGGGATATATTCCAGAATAAGTCCAAGTGCAGAAAGAATCAGTTTTTAAAACAATGATGGAACAGAGCCCTGAGTAGATATTACTGCAGTGGCTTGATTTTATTTATAAGCTTCAACTCAATGTTTTAACACAGTCTCTGCTGCCCTCTAGTGATTTGAAATTTCTACAACACAATTTAATATTTCTACATCCAGAGCAGCTTGGGAACTAGCCCTGTAATCCTAACCAACAACATTTATGATGAGTGACCTACAAACAAACAGAAAATGACCAGTCTTATTGGATAGAATGAAATGTGTGTAGAACACTTCCAAGCTTTCCTCCAAGCCAAATTATTTTTAAAAATATGAAGTTTTAACAAACAGAATTAGCAAAAAAAAATGTATTTAGTCATCAGGAATATTGAGGAGAGATGCCTAATTGTTTTCATTTATTTCCAACTTCTGCAATTAACCTTGAACAATAAAGCTGAGTACAATGCACAATTCACTTCACAAATGGTTTCATACTGCTTCCTAGGTTGTAAATAATATTCATAACTGAAGGATTCTAACATAAAAGATCTCAACTTCATTTAGGGACAAAAATAAATTTTCATCACAAATTGAGGACAGGATTTCTGGAGCTAAGGAAGGAAAGTTAAAAATCACTGCACACCTACAAAGGTAACTAACCTGCATATATCTTGATAAGCCCTGAGTTGGTGGTCATGAAATGAAAAAGGTGATCCTATATGTTTCTAAAACAATACATATCTCAATCTTTATTTTGAAAAGAGAGAGAGGTCCTGGGTTTGTGCAGCTGTAGAAAATGCACAATCTGTATAAGGGACCACTTTGTCCAGGTTGATTTAAAAAACACAAGTATGGGTTAGTTTTGTATCCCAAGAATAGAAAGTTATGAATGTTGGTGCTGAGCTAGCTTTACATCATCTTTTAAACAATATTATTGCATTAGTGAATTGCCTGAGCACTAACTCACTCACTCTTAATTTTCATGCGAACACCTTATATAAAGCTTTAAATGGGCTTGGGCCCCAAATACCTGAAGGGCCATGGTCACACCTTCACTTTAAACCTTCTTCAGTCCATCTTCAGGTCTGACTGCTCACAAGTTTTCATTTCTATCTGTTTTATTTGTGGATTTTCCATTCAGAAAAGTCCAAATGGATGGTAGAAAGTCCATAGATAAAATGGATAGAAATGAAAACGTGCGAGCAGTCAGACCTGAAGATGGACTGAAGAAGGTTTAAAGTGAAGGTGTGACCATGGCCAAGGAGTGCCTTCTCTCATATGCACCTGTGAGCCAGTTTGTTCTAGTGGTTAGGGAGCCAGACTCTTACATGGGAATACTGGGTTTGATTCCACACACTTCCATGAAGCCAGCTGAATGACCTTGGGCTAGTCATAGCTCTCTTGAGCTCTCACACAACCCTAGCCGCCTCACAGGGTGTTCTGCTGGGGGGAGAAGAATAGAAAGCTTTGTCAGCCACTCTGGGTCCCCTTAAACAGGTGAGAAAAGCGGGGTAGAAAAGCCAACTCTTCTTCTTCTTCTTCTTCTTCTTCTTCTTCTTCTTCTTCTTCTTCTTCTTCTTCTTCTTCTTCTTCTTCTTCTTCTTCTTCTTCTTCTTCTTCTGTCCAAATATTAAGATCACAGGAAGGCCTTCTTATTACTTTGCCACTCCCAGAGGCTCAAGGGGTAATGGCACATGAAAAGGCTTTCTGTGTGATGATCTCCAGGCCCTGAAATAACCTCCCAACAGAAATACGCCAGTCGCAAATGTTGTATAGATTTGGGTGCCTAATTAAAACTCATCAGTTCAACTGGCCTTTGATGTTTAGCTCCTTCCTGTAGTGATTCTGCTGAAATGGGAAGGTGGTAATTTAATTATGCTTGAAATTAAGAATCTTCTGTTGATTTTACTGTTGTTGTAAGTTTTTATGAATATTAAAGCTTGCCCTGAGACCATCTGGTGAAGGATGAGATAAAAATACATAAAAAATAAAGAAATAAGTATTTTCATAAACCAGACATGTGGAGCAAGTGTACCTGGAACTTGAGTTGGAAGAGACTAGCAGCCACTCAATAGCATGCTGTTTGTACTTAAAGCCTTTCCATCTTTGGCAAAAAGGTGAAGATGAGAGGGATCCTGGGCAGTCCATCTACATTGCGGAGAGCTGCATGTTAACCAGAAATAGCTCCACATCTGCAGGTGTGACTCTGTTCACACTTCTTCCTGGTGGAAGGGGTTCAATCAGAGCCTGTGAGGGGCAGTGGAAGTGTGGTTAATGCCATGTCACCCTGTCACTGTGGCAACAGTACCATGCAGGTGTGTAAGTGCCATTGGCACAACTCCATGATCTCCTCCCTAATGGAGGCAATTCACACCTTGCCAACACTTAGGGAAGCCCTGGCCAAGTTAGGAATAGATCTGGCATCCCAAAGTGTAGAAACCAGATCTATCCCTCCTTTATACTTCCCCAGGGCACTGTCCCAATGAGGTGAAGGTGCAAAAAGGCCCTTAGACAGGAAGCCAACTCAGTTACCTGAGGAGTATAGTCACCCCCACACTCTGAGATACTGACTCAGATCTTCAACATTGTTTTCCACTGAAAACCTCCTTTGTTAAAGTTGTTTGCCACTTAAGCCCATCAGCTTGCAACAGAAAGACTCTGTACAGGACAATATGTACTTATGTTCTTATTAAATTCATGGAGGTCAGGCGTTTCAATAGCTACTAGAATGGATGCCTAGATACTGCCTCCAGGTTGGAGAGACAGGCAGGATGCTCCTCCAGACCATTTGTTGGGAAGTGAGAGCAAGTGAAGATTTTGCTTTGTCTTCTGCTTGAAGCCCAAAACAGTTGGTGGGCCACTGTGTGAGACAGGATGCTGGAGTAGATGAGCTGTGGCCTGATCCAGGAGAGGTCCTCTTATGTTCTTATGTCCTTGTTCTCCCTTGGGACAAGCACCAGTGCTTAAATTACATGCCAACTTTTGCAAAAATCTAAGCTCAGCCAAACATGAATCAACGTCATAAGCAGAGTCAGGAAACTTCTGCTCAGCAGTAGGATTAACATTTCAAATAAGGGTGGGAACGGAAATTCCAGGAAAGAATCACTGACAGAGTGCACAAAAGACTTCTTGGCAAGAACTAATCAGAATAAAAATATGACAACCGTCCTACTATTTGACACAATATTTTAACAATTCCCTTTTGTACGTATAATTCAATAACAGCAGCATTAACAATAGTTGCATTTAACAACTGCTATTAGTAGCAACAATATTTGCTATAATTAATAGCTGTTATTACTAATGACAATGATAATAATTACATTAATCTATTTGGGTTCTATAGTATGAAATGAAGAAAAGCTCACTTGCATAAAACCACTTGCCTTATGTAGCATCCTCAAACACTGGACCCCAGCTACCCTTGGTCAGGGTAACAGAAGCAATACATCATGGAGGGGCAAGCTAAGAGCAAGACCTCAGCCATCCTTAATGGCCCAAACCTAATACAGATATCCCATGTGGTTTCCTGCTGCATAATGTCCATTTATCCCCTATTTTTCCCATAAATGTTACACATGAAAGCTAAAAATTACTCTCTGCTGGTCACATCCTAGCCCACTCCACTCCAGTCCATCCTTACCACATCTCTGAATCCAAAATCTTGGCTCTGGACAAAAGACGGTGGCCATTTTCTCTCCAGTGTTTGCTCATACCAGGCAGAATCTTCAAAGCTGAGAAACTTATGTTCCTCGGCCTCAAGGCCTCAAAGGAGGTCCTCAGTTGTGCAGGTAGCATGCCTTCCCCCTCCAGGAACAGACCACATACTCCAGACCAGCAAACACATTTTTGCTCCTGTCTTGATAAAGTCTAAAAGAGATCAATTCTTCTGCAGTGACTCCAAGATTAATCCTGGTTGAATTGCAGCTAAAGGTTTTTACAGGTAAGAATGAGAAAAATAAAAAACACTGAGATTGAGAAATATGTTTCACTTCAGTGTATTTGCTACATAGATGTAAGAGAGGAGATCTTTGGCATAGGAGCAGAGAATGAAAACTTTTGCTATAGGCTACATCCTTCTTGGAACAAAATATTAAAAAGATTTGTGGTGCCTGGTTGTGGTGCCTACGCCAAACTCCAGTGTTGGTTGATGTAATTCAGGATCTGTATGGAAGCTCAATAGGATAGCCAGAGCAGGTAAGGAGGGGGCAAAATCTCCCTTACTAGAATAAAGGGAGGGGGAAGAGAATGCCCAGAGAACTTCAACCAGTCAGGCGTTGAGTTATGCCTGGCTTGGGGAGTATAAAACCCGCCTGCCAGGAAAGAAGAGGAGGCTAAACTCTGGGGTTCTGGGAGGAAGGTGGGTTAAACTGTCGAGTTCTCTCAGGAGGATTGATCCCAACATAGCTTCAGACCTTCTAGGCTGGAGACATCGCTAGAAGGGGCAGGAGAGAAAGGATTGTTTAGTTAGGGTATTATCTTTGGGTGCTTGTGTATTTTTCCTCAGAATGCTTACTTTGTTTCCACACCTGCTACAGTTGTATGAATAAAGCTTCCTCTTTTGTTTTACTAAAGAAACTTTGCCAGCTTCACTATATTTTAAGCAGGCAGAACGTTACAGTTGCAAAGCGCGCTCTCCTCAGGAACCAGGGAAGCAGAGGCAAAGGACATTAAACAGCAAGAGGGCTGGGTACAGGAGCTTTAAGTAACAGGCAAGGGAAGAGGAGAGCTTTGCTGACGTCCGCTCACTGGTGCAAGGCTTGGACAGAGAACAATAATAAACACGCTACCAAGAATATAAAATTTTAAAAGCCTCTACAGATAAGGGGGAAAGAGTGGAAGTCATCTCACGCTGGGGGATGGGCGCCACACTGGTGCTTGGAAAATAAGAGGTGGACCCCTTTACAGACAGCTCAAAAACTTTAATTGGTACAGAATGAGACACCGTGGTATTCAAGTGAACAAGAAAGTCCTTCTAACACAAACCAGAGTGTATTAGTTCCATCAGATACTGCTTTTGTGGTTAGAGACCAAATTGAAAATACGAAGGAAGAAGATAAAGTACTAAACAGCTTAGGAGCAGCTACCGTGTTTCTCCAAAAATAAGAGAGGGTCTTACATTAATTTTTGTTCTTAAAGGTGCACTAAGGCTTATTTTCAGGGGATGTTTTATATAGGGCTTATATTTCGAGCATCCTGAAAAATCATGCTTGGGCTTATTTTCAGGGTAGGTCTTATTTTTGGGAAAACGGGGTAGTTAGCTATGTGAACCGACCCAGGTACTGATTAGCTGTTTAGGGAGCAGGAACCTTATTTCCATCTAGTCATTCTAAAGTGGCACCACTTTTATGGAAATATTTGCTGACTGACATATGACCAATCTCTTCTGTACAGGGTTTTAATTGGACTGTTTATATTTTAAAACTCTTCTCTTTTTTTAGCTGGTACTTCCTTGATAATTTTACCATGATGCTATGGAAATTATTTTTAAAAAAACTTTTAATCTGGTTGATATCTGGCCTTCGTTGCATTTAAAATACTTACTTGATATTTGCTCGTTGGTCTGTTTCATACATTATTAGGCAATAAGGGCCAACAGAATGCCAGAGTGATGGAGAAACAGTATGTCTCCCTTTCTTCCACCAAAGCACCTAGAAGAAGGCACTGAACTGATCTTCAGTTCAGGGCATGAGGAATACTCTGGCTGCCTTCCGACTTGCAGAATAAATCTGCAACTAAAGGTGAAGGCGCTGCTTACCTGCTGCACAGTGACAACCGGCTGTCCTGACTCAAAAAGCAGCTCCGTAGCATCCCATCGGAAGCTGTGAGAGCTGAGTCGTCATGCGCCGTCACGTGGGTTGAGGCAGCCAATTGCATATGAGCCCTCCTGCTCTCATTCCGCTGCTCTATTTGTTCTGCCTGGACTGGGAAGAAAATTCAAATTTTCTTTATTAGTTTGGCTTGGCTTCACAAATGAAGATTAGGGAGGGCTTGGGCCACACTTGCTACATGCACGTTGGTGGCTAAACAGACTGATGCGGGAAAGTCAGATCCGTTTGCAGAAGTTACAGGGAAAGGTCTCCTTGGGTGATACTGTGATGGCACGGTTCTTCCTGCATTGTCTTCTCCTCGAGACTGGTTCTGCACAGATTCTCAAAGGAGGCAGCAGTGTTGTGGATGGTGTGTCTCCATGCCTCTTGGTTTGAGGCCAGAATGGGCCATTGAGGGATTGCTTCAGGGTGTCCTTGTATCTCCTCCTTGGGGCTCCTCTGTTTCAGTAGCCAGTGGTGAGTTCACCATAGAGCACCATCTTCGGGAGGCGATGATCCTGCAACCTAGAGACATGCCCCGCCCAGCAGCATGGCCTTGATACTGGTGGCCTCTGCTAGTTCAAGGACAACAATAGTCAGACCAGTGGATGTTTAGGATTGTGCAGAGGTAGCGCTGATGGTAACATTCAAGGAGTCGCAGATGGTGATGATAGATGACCTATATAAGGGAGTAGACAGTACAATGGCTCTGTAGACATTGATCTTTGTGCTTTTCTTCAAGTGTTTGTTACTCCAGACTCTTTTATGTACTCTTCCGAATGCACTATATGCCTTTGCTAGTCTGTTGTCTATTTCTTTGTCCATCTTAGCATCTGAGGAGATGATGCTCCCCAGGTCACTGAACTGTAGGACTGTCTTGAGTTCTGATTCTCCTATGGTAATATGGGGAGGATGGTATTCTTCCAGAGGTGCAGGCTGATAAAGGACTTCTGTGTTCTTCTAACTGACTTCCAGCCCAAAAAGCTCTGTGGCCTCTGCAAAGCAGGATGTTATAAGCTGCAGGGCTGCTTCTGTGTAGGCGGCAAGGGCAGCATCGTCAGCGAAGAGGAGCTCACAGACAAGATGGTTTAGTCACCTTAGGTTGAATAGGCTCCTGTCGGTGCGATATCAGATGTATATGCCGTTTTCTTCATTGAAGTCTGTCATGGCCCTTTGAAGCATCATACTGAAAAAGGTTGTGAAGAGAGTTGGAGCAAGAACACAACCTTGGACTGGGAAGAAAATTCAAATTTTCTCTATACTATGCAACAAATGTCCTTAGACCAGCATTAAGGTAAGTGCACAGCAATGATCGGATAATGCGATGCCACAATAATGCATCAATCATCATGTAATCATGATTGTGATTCTGCTGCACGGTATAGACAAGTCTAGACGTAGCCTGACATTTCTGCCTCAGACCCCGACCCCTTCAGTCATCTCACTCTGAGTGCCTCCAGACATGGGTAAAAACCCATAATTCTCCTTAAACTGTGTTGGGACTGCCACACATATCCATCGCAATTCGAATACAGTGATATTATATAGCGTCCAGCTCAAAATATCGCTCCCTTACCCCTGTCTGCCAACTCCTCACATAATCATTGCTCTTGCAAAATACCCATATGTTAACGAGCAGGGGGGAGGGGGGAGGAGAGGGGGAGCGGCCACCTTCTAACATACTTACCCAGTTTGCAAAAGCAACAATTATGCAAGGTAAGAGCCCAGTATTTTCCTGGAATTGCCTCCTGCCATTTAGCAGGGGCAGTAGGAGACAATGGCCGGATCTAAGGAAACAAGCTCTGTTTCATCAATAAGTGAAGTGTGGCTGAAGGAACCATCTGCACTTGCATGCAAACACTGAACCACAAGGTGGCTGCTGATCTCCGCTTACAGGCTAAGGTGTCAACCCTCTTCAGACTGACCTGGACAACAGCAGATGAGCTGGCAAGCTGCTTCAACCAGCCTGTGAAAACGAAGCCACCCCTTCTAGACCCCTTAAGCAGAGCTGTGACCCTAGTTACGCTGGCAAAACTGCCTCAGGGTCCTTGACGTGCCCAATGGTTGGAGAGTAAGCAATTTAATTCCCCAGTATTAAACAAAAGAAATCTTCACTCCCACCTTATCTGTCCCTGCTTTCCACAACTAACATCTATACACTGCTGGTTGTCCCTTAACAGCCACAAAGCAAAATCAACTTGAGATTCTCTTAAAGGGCCAAGATTTGGAGATCATCTGTAAGATTTCCCAGCATTTAGAATTCCTGTTCCCTGGAACTAGCTTGGCAGAACTGGCAGCTTTCAGCCACACAGTGGCAGCAAAGCCCAAACCTAGCCTACATTATCTCTTTACCTGGACAGGCTCTTCATATCTCAGGCACCCTTCCTGTAACAATGGAGAAATACATGGATGATATTTACACTTATCTGTGATGCTCTTCAGGCCCTAATCCAACAACAGCAACCAACTCAGTGTTACGGTAAAGAGTAAATTGTACAGCAGCAAACATTTTAAGAAGCATTGCACTAAAAACTGGAAATAAAAAGGTACACATTTATGATCTTTACACATTGAAATAGCCTGTTAATGATTTGTAGCCTCCTTCAGATATGGCTTTATGGATTATTCTTCTTGGAATAATCGTGTTTTCATTTTTTTTCCCCCAATTCTTTTTGCACACTGTGCTGATATATATGCCAATATACAGCCATCCCTCAGTAGTCACAATTTTAATATCGGTGGGTTTTGAGTATCTGTGTTTGCAGAATTGTATAAGATTTTGATATCCAGAACTTGCATATTTGAGATTCAGCACTGGGAAAATGGTACTTTCTAACAGTATTTTTCTGATGGGGGTTTGAAATGGCTGGCCGCAGTTAATTCAGAGTTCTGTCACGTTTATCTTTCTGATTTTTAGCAACGTCAACTATGGCACTTCTAGACTCTTGTGATTCTGAATTCTAATACTACTGGGCTTCTGAGTTGTGACACTGTTTATTTAATTAGTTAAGAGTTCTGGGGCGTTTTCACACTTCCTGTCCCATGCCATAGATGGGAAAGGAGTGCAATCAACTAATGTTGACTAGCGCTCACACTTGCGATCACAAGTCAACGTTAGCCTACTTCTCTCCGTGATCGAATACTTCTCTTTGTTTGATCCCAGGCAGTCTTCTGAGCTGTCGCTATCACGTCGGGAGGTCAGCAGAGCTGCCAGTCCACTTGCATGGCAGCTCTGATGACCTTCCCAGCCAGCAGAGGTGTGAATGGTCACCTCTGGATACTTCCAGGTGAGCTGGGGTAAGAGTTGGTAAGGGTGTTGAGCACAATTTCATGCTCCACACCAAGTCAGCAATTAGGCAACTTCTGGGCAGGCAAGGGGCATTTCTAGCATGTAAACGCCTCCTGCAAGTGCAGATGCATCTGCCCAGATGTTGCCTAATTGCTGATTAGGGGCTGAAGTGTGGGTTGGCCCCTGGTTTTGCTGCTTTTGCAACTGCTGAAAGAGGGTGTGACAGCTGAAAGTCAGTTAGATCAGGGGTCTTTCTGCACTTGGCCCCGTAGTCAACTGGCAGTGTGCTCCCAGACAGATCATCTCCACTGTAAGTAGCAATTTCCAACCCAGAAATGGCACCTTCCATGCAGATCCACGATTTTGTGCTCCACACATAGACTTACTTTCGCCACAGACCACCTATTCTGCCTTTGGTGCAGCCCTATTGCCCCTTGATGGTGCTGGACGGGTCATCTGAGATGCCAGCACCACAGATGACCAAAAACACGGGTGTGCATGCATGCCATGTCACCACTGTCCTGGTGATGGCACCAGTGCACATACACTCTTGCCCGTGTCTTGACCCAAGACGACACAGGTCTACACTTAGGGTAAGTATTCAGATGTGTGGGGAGATGGGTTGACATGAATGCAGCTGCTAGTAAATGCACGTTGATGTGAGTCCAAATGCTAGTACAAGCCAGGGGAAGTTCACCATTCCTGTCACCCAGACAGGACAGGTGAACTTTCCCCTATTTAGGAACAAACCACATCTTTCCCCCCTTTTTTTCCTTAAAGTTTCCATATATGACCCCTCCAGTCCCTCTTTTGTTATAGGCACAATGACTTAACATTTACCAATGTTGAGATCTGTAAGGTTTTCTAGGAACATAACTCTAGTGGCTAATATGGGGCTACAACAGGTACCCAAATGAGACAGTTTAGCCAGAAGCCTTGTTTTAGCTGTAAGAAAATACAGCTGAGGTTGCTGACCCATAAGGGCAAAGTGAGCTACATCCAACCACACCCAAAAGCTCATAGCTTGAGTCCATGGTCCTTTTCTGGTTCTTTCGCACCTCAAAGATGGGGAAGGGGAGTGGATAGAAGAACGTGACACTTTCCTTCCATGTAGTGAATCTAAATTTTCTTAAGCTGAATTCCCATTTGGCTTAGATAAAGCGGAATTAATGAAAACGGAAGTGAGTGCGCATTATGGGCGTTCCCATTTGGTTTGGTTAATTCCGCTTTAAAGCAGAGCATGGCGGCGGTGGCG
Organism: Aspidoscelis marmoratus; assembly: GCA_014337955.1. Lineage (NCBI taxonomy): Eukaryota > Metazoa > Chordata > Lepidosauria > Squamata > Teiidae > Aspidoscelis > Aspidoscelis marmoratus. The sequence goes on along the minus strand of MTQE01001134.1, from coordinate 51,696,263 downwards.
GCGGCAGTGGCAGCACAGCAACAGTAGTGCCCAAAAGGGAGGGTGAAGCTCGCTCGCCACTTGCCAGTCCTCCTCCCTATGCCTCGGGAGCACTACAGCGGTGCGGCGGGAAGCTGAGCCAGCGAGCAGGGTGGCAGCAATGGGTGGCAGCAGCCACAATGGCAGGACGAAAGGGCAGGCTGCCAGGTGGGCAGGTAAGTACCTAGGAAAGGCAGGGGTGGGCTGGCGGGCGGGCGGGCCCAGGTGGGTGAGCGGGCACAGGTGGGTGAGCGGGCACAGCTGGGCAGGCAGGCCAGTGGACATGATTTCAAAACACTCTATCCGGGTGGAAACGCCTCATAAAGTGTTTTATTTTTAAAAAATGGGAGTGAGACTTGTTTAAAGGGGTGTTTAATTCATTTTTTGAGTCCGGACAGAGTGTTTTGAAACTGTTTTTGACTCTCAAAAAAGTCCTAGTAGGAACTGGGCTTTAGTATCATTACACCTTTTAATCTGAGATGCTCACTTTCAGCACAAGCATCTCTCTCTAGTCCTCAAGTGCAGTTCTCTCATAGTTATCTATTGTGAACAAACTATTGTCTGCAGTAAGTTCATCTCCTTTCTGCTCACACTCCTTTCTGCACTGGGCCCTGTGCCAGACTACTGGGCTAGCAGGAGCATGCAGATGGCAGGATATAATCTGGAATAAGGTCCAGGGCAGAAAGGACCAACAGTTAAGTTAGAATAGTACTGGTGCTAGACTGGTGATTGATAGATTTCACCCTCTGTTTCATTACCTGTAAGGTGTCTTAAAACTGTGGGTTAATGACATACATTTGTAGTAATATGGTAAGCACTGACTTATTATTCAAGGTGAAAACTTGAAAAAGAGGACAACTTTCTGAAAATATTAACATCAATAATCAACCAAGATTAGTTTTGATGGAAATCTGGGTGGATTTCAATGAAGGTACAGGATAGGATTAATCCAGTTCCTGTGCCCAATATGTGGAACTTGGGACTCTTAGGTAATTTCTACACCATACATCTTGGCACATAAGGCAGAGAAGTTTCCCTAGCCTGAACCAAGTAATTCAGTACAGGTATGGGAGAGTTGCAAAGGAGCACGCTAGCAGCTGTCCACAAGACAGGTGAGTGTCCCAACGTACCTTTGAAGGTTGGGGGATGAAAGTTCTCCAATCTCCAAAATTCCAGGCCGGGGGGGAAAAGGGTCATGCCCAGAAATAGCCCAGAAGTGGGCAATTTCTGAACGCCAACAAAATCGTGGGAGGCTCTGGGTGCCATGTGGACTTCTCCAGCAATGGCAACTGGAGGGATCAAGGCCCAAGAAAAGGGAGAGCACTTTAAAATAGCTTCCCTCTTGAGTGCTCCCAGACATAGTTTTCACACTTGGGAGTGCTCCATCTGCCTGCAGTCTTGCAACCATTGCTTTCCCTGAGATGTCATGCCTCCCCCAGGTGTTGTGTCTCTCATGAGATGCTGTGCCTCCCAAGGACTGCTCTGGCAAGCAGACAGTGCAGTTCAAGAAAGCAGCTGGCACGAAATAAAAGTTTATTTGAAGGGGAAAAAACAAAAACAAACAAAAAACAAGGTGATGATTAATAGCTTCAAAGTATTACACCATATTTTGAAATTGGCTTCTACAGTATATTGTTCCAAAACGTTTAACCATCATTTCTTCATTCAGTCTAAAATGGGAAATTATATTTAGCAGAGAATGTTCTGGCTGTTTGTTATTGTTGTTGTTGTTAAGTACCATTGAGTTGGGACCTTGTTGACTGCATGGGCACCTCCATGCAGTTTTCTTGGCAGAGATACAGAAGTGGGTTGCCACTGCCTACTTCTGGTGTTTACTGTTAATAACTGTATGAATAAATGATTGCCATATTGACCTGTGAAAAAAGAAAGAAAGCAGCAGGCACAGTCCCAACTAACCATGTGGAAGTTGCCTTAGAACCCAGTGAGCCTTCTCTTTGATGGCATTTGATTGGGCTGCCAAAGTTCAATGTGCTTTTAGTTTGGTTTGACTAAAGCAAAGCATTTATGTCGTCCTTCCTCAGCCAGCTTATGTATTTGTGATAAAATCCGCCATCTTGCCCCATTAACAAGAGGCCCGTGATCATGATAGATATCTTTCACCCTCTTACACAGGCAGTAATTTTAAAATGATTTTTAATAATTAATGCACTTAATGCATAATACATTTAATAATAATGATTAGAGTAGATAAGCATAAGATGATTCCTTGTTCAGTTTAATGGCTTCAACAGCCTACTGAAGATTGATGTTCAGTGCATTTGTGTGCTTGGGTCCAGTAATGTGTGCTTTTTTTTTTCCTCTGTCAAGTTAGCAGCTCTAGTTTTCTTAATGTAGCCTGAACTTCTGAACTGGATGGGTTTTCAAGCCCACAGGCTATAAAGAAAAAAACCCACAAGGCAATAGGGGATAAGAGATGGGGGGAAAGCCCCAGACTGGTTCAAGAAGGGCAAGCCAAAGTTCATCCCCAACCCACCCTGTTCCCCTCTGCTGTGTTTCTCCATAAGCTACTATGGAGCTGTCATGCGCACAGGTGACAGTGCAACTGAGGATCTTTCATAGAGTAGCTATGAAAACCTCATATAGCACCCTTAATTGGCAGAAGGCCAATCTTCCAGGGGCATTGCAGAGCCCAAGCCTGCCATCTTAGCCCCAGCCTCAGAGAATGCACATGTTGGCATCCTTCTGTCTTCAAAGACACTGGAAATAGTTTGGCTTTGAAGGTATGGGAACTCTGAGTTGCTGGGCACCAGAGGTTTTAGTTCTCAGCCTCACTCTTGTGATTTAAAAGGGTGTAAACAGAACGTTTGGCACTTTGGTTCTTCTTCAAACTACCTTAGGAGGACACAGGGTGGATTTTCTTTCCTTTGCTCTGGCCACACTCTGTGGTGCTGCCTGATGCAGTGTTTGCACTTTCTTCCATGGGGGCAGGGCAGGGTGAGGCAGCTGCAGCTGCAGAAATGCACACCGCAACACGATCCCTATGGCAAGCTAGGCGCATGGCAGAAGTTGCCATGGCAATTCAGATGGCTGGGATGGACTGTCCACACCACAAGCTCTGGTAGTAAATATGGAGATTGCACCAGCATTCAGGGTGCACGTGCAGCCCTCTGTCCCCAAACCTAACCGCAGTGGAATGGTATAGTTATACCATTCCATGCAATTCAGTGCAAACAGGGCCTCAGAAGGCAGTGAGGCTATTTTACCCAGAACTAGGAAGTGAACCTCCTTGACAGGGCAAGAATTCCAGCCCACAATTCCTGTGTTCCAGCCTAATGCGCTTAACCATTGTGACACAAGAAGGCCTTAAGAATACAGTCTATGAGACAATAAAAGATAGTAATAAGGTGGTCGACATTGACTGTGTCTAGACAGGGATTAAAATGCACAATTATGTCATGACTATGTATCTGTACTGGTAGCCCCAGTACAGCCCTGCAATATCCTACTCCAGAAAACCCAACTCTCAGCACAGGCTTTCCCAGAATAGAGATATAACCTACCTGTCTGAATGCTTGGTTCACAGTTTTCTTCTTGGAGAAAACGGCCCTACAGATGTGCAGGGCTGAATCTAGCAAGCAAACATGGAGACAGGTAAGTGCCTTTGCTTACCTGACGTTTTCCCACTGTCTAGAAGGGACAGTGAAAGGAAATAGTGAAGATGCAAACCAAGTCTCACATTTTCCTTTCATCATGTGGAGGCAGCCATAACATTTTCACTGACGAGCAGCTCTAGAGGAAGGTAACAATGTGACAGTAAAGGTCCACATACTCTCCTATGGATTCCAAAGGCATGGAAACCACCTCAGATCTAGGGTTGCTTTTGCACTTGGCTTCCCCTTGACTGGACAGGAAATGTTTGTGACAGACTAATGTGTACTAGCGTTCCCACTAGGGCACGTCTCTGATCACTGGAGGCTGCCATCTTGCATTTAGAGCCTGGCATGAATGTGTGCGCACCATTGCCACAGCAGCAATAACACTCTGTGCACACACAGTCATGTTTGGGGTCATTTGAGATGCCAGTGTGCTTGTGCAGCAATTCACATGACCCCTTGAACTGGAAATGGTGCTAATGGTCATGTCACTGGACGCCAAAGGTAAGGAATGGGATGGGAAAGGTTGGGGTTAGATTGCATGTTGTGCACAATTTCATGCACCACTGCTGGTTGATGAAAGGGTAACATCTGGTAAGGCAGGAGGTGTTGCTGGGTTGGAATTCCCTCCTTCAAGTGCAGGTGCACCTGCCCAGATATCACCCTACTGTGAACTAGTGTGAATTTGTCAAGTGCTGATTTGCCACAGGACTGAAATAGTTCTGGAACCCTTTCCCACAGCCCCCATGACATATTTTATACTCTCTCATCACCAGCTGCAACTTCCCAGTGACAGGACATTTTCACACAGGGAACTTTCAAAGGCCTAAATCAATGCCATGATCAGGATTACAGCAGCATTTATGATGTTCCTAAAGGAACCCTGTGGTGATTTTGCACTTCCCTTCCCATCTGCTGGATGGGAAAGGAGCGCAATGTACTAACATTGACTAGTGCTCGCACTTACCTCCATTCAGTCACAGGGCCAGTCCTCTTCAAGGCAGTTGCTCTGCGCAGTTGCAGTCACATCAGGAGGGCAGCAGAACTGCCAGTGTGCCTTTGTGGCAGCTCTGTTGACCTCCTCGTCCAGCAGAAGAGTGAATGGTCATCAGCTGGACGCAAAAGGTTTTTGGGGAAGGTTGGTATGGTTGTGGAGCACAATTTCATGCTCCACACCTAGTTGATAATTAGGCAACATCTGGGAGGGCAGGGGCACCTGGAGGCTGCAACAGCCTCCTCTAGCTGCAGATGCTCTTCCCCAGATGTTACCTAATTATTAACTATGGGCCAAAGTGCAAAAAAGGCCCAGGTCCTGAAGAAATTTGAAGCTCTCCTGCTGTTGCAGAACTAGAACTTCCCCATCCAAGATTTTTGGGGAAGATTAGTGTTCGTGGAATGGAAGGGCAGGTTCTCTTATGAAGAAAAGTAAATGCTGAAGGAACAGAAGATAAAGAGTAAAGTAAATGGAACTTTATCATAGTGGAGTGAACTAATGCAAGAAAGTTTCCCCAAAGGGTCTCTGCTGAGACTGGTGGTTTTAACTTCTTTGTAAAAGTCATGGTAGGCAATGAAAAGGCTTTTTGCTCCGGTGGCACTAACCCAAGAGAAACCACAGAGCTCTAAAGGAACTCTATAAAATTGTCAAAATAGTAAATGCAATCCAAGGTGAATAAGTGTAAAATGACAGACACCATGGAAGGAAAAGAAACCCTAATTACATGTATTCTCTGATGGAGTCAGAGCTGACGGCAGTTGAGCAACTGAAAGATCTTGGGAATGGATAGCATAATGGAATAGTGACACAGTGTGCAGTCACTGTGACAAAGAACAAATCTAAGGCTGTGTCTGCACAGCTAAAAAGGCCTCCCAGGGCAAAGCCCAGGAGCACAATAATTGCACACAGTTACCCCATGAGGTCCCACAGCCTGTTCTGGAGAAGGAACAATCCTTTTGAGGGTTCTTGCCACCCTCCTTTACTCTCTGCTGCCACTGTGTGGAGGAATGGAGGCAGCAGAAACAACTTACCTGCTCTATTTTCTAAAGCTGGGGTCACACTTAAGGTTTACTCCAGCTTCCATCCACTTTCAGAGTGAGAGAATACACCAGAAAAGTGACAAGCTGTTTTCT
>MTQE01001134.1:51667298-51690168 GCA_014337955.1 Aspidoscelis marmoratus | reverse complement strand
CACTTTGTTGATGTGTTCTCTCACTCTGAAGGTGGACTGAAGCTGGATTATACCTTCTGTGAGGCCACAGCTTTAATTGCCTGTTAAAGGATGGATGGGAAATAGCCCTTTTTCAGGGCATTTTTGTAGGTTCCTTAATGAGGCTGGTCAGAAAAACTGGCCTTTCTGCACTGGATCTTATTCTGGATTATATCCTGGAATAGAGGCCTGAGGCCTTTTCACACTTCTGCCAGATGGCTGAAGTGCACTAAGGCTGGTACATGTGGGAGACAGCTTGACCATTCACACTGGAAGGTAAGGGAAGCATTCTCAACGTGTCCTTTACCAGCCAATGTGTGAATGGTCGAACCGTCTCCCGCATGTACCAGCCCAAAAAGGCTGCTCCAGGGGCCAGACAGCCCGCTTCAGCCTGCCGCCATTGGCCGATTGGGCCAGCAGCAGCCTGCGGCAATCTCCTGGGTGCCCCCCCCCAGGGATGTGCACTGCCCCCCAGCTCCCCGCACCCCACATACCTGATTGGACCGCTGGCTCAGTCTGATGGGTCCCTGCTGCTTGCTGAAGCAGTCTGCCACAGTCTGCGCTGACGCAAGCCATGGCAAACCACCCCTGACATTGTGACCAATTTGAAGTGATACATCACAAAAAGAAAAAAAGACAATACATAGCTGGGAGAAAATATCAGAAAAGAACAATGTTAATGAGACATGGATTGAATCACCATCTCCATGAGGAAGGATTGACATTTCGTCTTTTTAGTACATGGAAATATAATAGAGAAATATAAATTATGCATGGTATAGAAAAAATGGACAAAGAAGATGTTTTTCTTCCTTTCACAAAAGGCTAGAACCAGAAGTCAACCAGAACGGAAAGAAAAAGATGTTTTGTATACAGGAAGCATCTACCACAGAGAGTGATCATGACTATGAATCTGGACAACTTTAAAAATCAGACAAATCCATGGACCAAAGTCTGCATAGGTGTGTATCAGAGTCCAAGTGTGTGGTCAGACACAGCATTTAATCAGTTTCTGGGCCATTTTGAGTTCTGAGTGGCCTTTCCAGTTTGTTTTGGTAAACAAAATTTGGGCTATTTTGCATTTAGATTAATTGAAGTCAGAGCATGTTTCATTTTGCAAAGTGAGAACAAGTAAGTAGACTATTTTGGATGGAAACCATACTTTTCTACCTGTGCAAAAGAAGGGTTCTCCATTTCCTCCTGTCCCATGACAGACTTTCTTGTGAGGACTGTACTCAGGAGGGTGGAAACATCACTACTGGGATAAGAAGAGAGCACAACACTTGGCATGTATTTCCTGGTTCCCGCAGCATTTTCCCTGTTTTGCACCTTCAAACAGTTTGATTTTTTACTGTTTGTTTGTTTTAACAGAAGAGAAGATGCAGTAGAAGTTATGCTTCATTTACCTTGGGCAACAAACTGTTTCACAATTGGCTGGGTGCCTGTCTCAAAATGCCTGCCTCCTCCTTTCTTTCCCTCTCCTACAAGGAGAAGGACAACGTATCCTCCATTTTCCTTTCTCTCCCACCCCTGCAAGCTGAAAGAAATTGTATCCTCAAATTTTCCTTTTCCATCTCTGCAAGGAGATGAACACAATGTTTCCTTCAGCAATGCACAAGGGAAAGCATATTTCCTTTCAATAAAAGAGAATTTTTCTGTGCTTTAATGGCTGAAGAAGAAAAGGAAGAGGAGGAAAGGTTTCTGTTCTTCTCCCCACACCTGCAAGCATGATGCAGCTCTAAACATGAATATGGTAGTAATAGCAACCACCACATGGACAACAGTTCAGGTGAGTTCTCCACTCAATTTCTGCAGGACTTACCTGGCCAAAGGTACCATAGAGAGGCCAGAGCACACAACAATCCTTAGCCTCTCTTTCTCATTGGTAGCAACCCTAGCAAATATGAATTCTGTAATGGCTACATGTCTTTAGAGGGAGAATTTGGGATTTCTTCTTTCATGTCAGTACTTACTGCATTTCATTCCTACATTGAAACGTAACACATACTGTTTTGTGTGTGACTGTGAATGTGCAGGTATAAGATTATAAGTCTCAAGGCAATTCCATATGGGCCATATACTAGAAGCCTCTCTTCTGCACACTGGTGTGGTCTAAGTGCATCAGTGCACTGAAGGGAGACTCCTAGTTTGCTACCAGGTGGGATATCAGCCAGTGCAGTATCACCCTTATTCAGTCAAAGATTTAGTGCTTAACTTTTTAGAAGAAGAAGAGTTGGATTTTCTACCCTAGTTTTCTCACCCATTTAAGGGGACCCAAAGTAGCTGACAAAGCTGTCTATTCTTCTCCCCATAACAAACACCCTGTGAGGTAGGCGGGGCTGTGAGAGCTCAGAAAGAGAGCTGTGATTAGGCCAAGGTCACCCAACTGGCTTTGTGGAGGAATGTTGAATCAAACCCCATGAGTGCAAACCTAAAAGACCAAGCTATTTAAGGTTATGAGGCTTCAGCGTTACAAATAAAGATCAGGAATGAAATGAAGATTTTGTTCTAGTGCTTGTATCATCATGGGAAATACTGTAACTCAGACTATACTATACGGTTACACCTCCCATGTGTTCTCTTTAGAAGTCTTTATGTTCTGTTCCTACTCACAGTGGCAGCCTTCAGTTAAGACCTAGAGGGCATCGTGGGTGGAGGAAGGCTGTGGTTGAAGTGGACCCAGACAAAGGGCAAAAAAATTATTGTGCCACTTCCAATCAGAGCCTCACACTAACCCTATCACCCATGCTAGAACTGAGGTTTTACAACTCAGTCCCATTCATAAACATTTGCACCAATTGTCGGCATACGATCTGCTGCTACAGCTTCTGTCTAATGTACATTTGCATGGAATAATTCAGGGACCGCACCCTTCTAAGCATGTGGGTACACTAATACCGTAAGATTTAGAATAGGGCTTCTTTGTTCAAAAACAATACACCAGTGGCTCTAATGGCTTTCACTGTCGTCTTCTGTGTAATTATGATGAACAGTTCACTGCCTAAACAAGTTTATTAAAAATGGTACAGTACAGAATAAGCCTTCTTAATCCATCTTTGATTGCCATCAATCTTTTTATAATAGCTACAACTAAGCACAATGTTATAATAGCAGGAGTCACAAACATTATAACCTCTGTCTGACATTTTCATCAACAGTGTTTGGAAACTAAATATCCTTGCAAAATACAGAACATGGATTCACAATTAACACTTTGTAGTATTAATTAGTTGGAGATGATAGTGATGATTATTGTGATCCGTGCCAGAAAATTGTTCTATAGCAAGTATATCAAGCACTTGAAAGCAAACCATAGATCACAATTAACTTGATGCACTTGATTTATTTTGGAGAGTCTACAATTGACAAACAGGTAGCTTTCCACCATTAAGATTTTGAGACAATAGAGACATCATCAGCACCCAAATAAACTAACAGAAGTATTAGACTTCTCACATTGAAATCATTCTCAAAATTCAGCCAGATGTGTAAAGCAATATTTAAAACCATCTCTTCTTTTCCTATCCGTTTTTTCTAATGAACAACCAGGAATTTTATTTCTACAGCAAAGCTACATATGTGAGGATTTGAAACAGAGCGTGTTTTCAACCACAGTGCTGAAAATCAGAGTGGGTCTAAATCACACACAGCACAGATTTCAGAGCACCAAAGCTGGTACCAATTAAAGCTTACCTTGACCAAGACACCCAGAGGTACAGAGACGAACACCAAGTCTGCGCATGCTCAGGCTGCATGTCCTCATCCATGCAAACTTTGAGGGCAAAGGGAAAAAAGTCCCCTGGCAACAAACCTTCCAACTAAGCCATGAAGCAAAGTACCAAAAATGGTCCATGAAATGGGCTTGCTACTTCACATCATGAGCCTGGCCATAGAGATTGGTCCATCAGCTGCACAGTGGCCACTGAAACAAATCAGACCCCCACTCATTTTGCAGAGCCTCTTCTTAACTGCACTCCTAGCCCACTTTTAAGACGTGTGGTGATGTGTCCCTCTTTTGGCTTGGGCTGAAGGGACTGCCCTGAACGTACCAATACAATAGCCTGTCTTTTCTGCAAGGATATAGGAACAGTATTCCCCTTCCCCACAGAAATCATTGCAACTACCATTTGAGGCAGCTAAAGTCAAGAGAAAGCAAGTGATCTATGGTCACACAGCACAATTCATGGCTGACATTTGAGCAGCTTAAATGAATGTAATATTTTTAATGAAAATGTGTTGTAAGATTCTCATGGCCATGCCTGACTCTTCCCATACATTTGCAATTAAAATTTAATTGACGCTCCAGCATATGGATTCCATTGGTACACTCATAGCTTGTATATCAATACTGTTTGGTTTCCTCAAACCACCAAAGCCCCCTTCCCCAACCAGCTTTGAAACAGCCTCCCAGAGGATGCATGCCAGGCACCAACTTTATATGGTTTTCTTTTAATGTACGTCTGCCAGGGAGGGGAGGGGGTTCTATTTTAAATATGGCCACCTCCAGACAGCAGCTTAATAATTCTGTTACATCTTGTCAATGCTTGGGAGGAGGGGGAGGAGAAAAAGAGATGGCTTTTCTACTCTCCTTTTCTTGCCCATTTAAGGGGACTCAAAGCAGCTGACATGGCTTGGCTTCATGTAGGAGTGCGGAATTAAACCTGATATTCCCAGTTAAGAGCAAGTGTGGAAAGGGCCATGAAGTCCAAACAAGAAAACACCCCAGAAAACTATGGCTGGCTCCAGACACTACCCAAATACCATGCTAACAAATGTCTTGGGATAACAGAAGCAAGTGGCAAAATATCAAACTGCTTCACTTTAGGGTACAGATTGGGCTTACTTGTCTAATTGTTTCCACAAAGTGGGGGAAATCCACTTAATTCATGGTAATGTTGTAAAATTAAGCCATAACCACATGAATGCATAGGCAAAGTCAAAGGAAGATAAATACAGATTCTGAATATTCAGTATCCGTACCTCTATAGTGTATGGCCCTCTCCTATGCTAGAGGCAATCATGTCACCATGGTGATGGCACCAACAGGCATGTGTGGCGCTGTTGCCCTAGTGTCGTGGCAAAATGGCAGCCAACCCTTCCCCATGCTCCATAAGAGCCTCTTTTGTTTATTTATTTAGAAAATTTATATCCCACCATTCACTGAATTGTCCCAGGGCAGATTAAAATGTGAATAAAACATATCAAATAGTAAAACATAATTTAAAATATAACCCCCAGCATATTCCAGTCTATAGATTAATGTCCTTATTCCAGACAGCACACCTTCCATCGTCTACTTTTAAAAGGTCAATGCTTTGTCCAGTGCAGACACTGTGGGATCAGTTCTTGACTAACATCAAGTGTGGAAAGGGCCATGAAGTCCAAGCAAGAAAACACCCCAGAAAACTATGGCTGGCTCCAGACACTACCCAAATACCATGCTAACAAGCAATGTTCTGGAGAAAAGACTCTTCTTAATAATCACTTGTTGAGTAAAACAAGAAGAAGAGTTGGCTTTTCTACCCGGCTTTTCTAACCCATTTAAGGACACTCAAAGTGGCTGATAAAGCTTCCCATTCTTCTCTGCACATCAGAACACCCTTTGAGGTAGGTGGGGCTGTGAGAGCTCAGAAGAGAGCTGTGACTAGCCCAGGGTCACCCAGCTGGCTTCATGGAAGAGTGAGGAATCAAACCTGGTATTCTCAGATAAGAGTTCAGCTCTCCGACCACTAGGCCAAACTGGCTCACAGACTAGACTGCATGGGGGCTGGTGCTGCCTATGTGTGATATAATGATACACACATCTGGGTATTTCAAAAGCATGAAATTTCCAGAATTGTGCAATTGCCACCATGATACATGTACAGCCAGCTTTCTCAGGCTCTGCATATGCATGGTGGCCACTGCCAGAATGGTGGCTCCAGCCAGAAGGCAGGTTATAGTGCTATTCTGGGAAAATCTGTGATCAGAGTCAGGTGTTTCCAAAATAGTAGGACCATATTGAGGTTGCCACAGAATACATATGGCAATGCCATTATAGCCCTGACATAACTGTGTTATGCATTCCTCCTCTGAAACATGCACTGCTTGGGCTGCCAATAATATGCTATTGCATCCTGGGACATCAGCCAAAATAAGCAATGTTCTTTTGCTGAAGAAGAAAGAACTGCAACAAAAGGAAAGAAAGGGAAAGAACGTTTTCGGTTTGGCATAGGAAATCATCTATTAACCACTGCTGGGCTCACTTTCATTTCATCTCAGCAGGGCTCTTGGCTACAGATACCATGTACACATCTACCAGCCTGATGCATGCTGAACTACACTGGTTAAAAGTGTTTATAAAGTAACAGTGCTACATGAGACAGCTCTACCATTAGACCAGCTAGGTGACTTCCTACAGCCTTTTGCAGGGCAGGGACTTCAGTTCACCTGAAGCAAGATGCAGATGGCCATGCTCAAAGTCAGAGGAGAAAGACTTGATCTTCAATGAATCAACCACCATGACTTCTGCAGGGAACAACATAAATCTTTCCAGTGCCAGTGGCCAAGGAGCTTCAAGTTTGACTTGCTTAAGTCCAAACTAAATCAAGAGCCTCCAGGTGGGACAGGCAGGCAGGATGCCTCAAAAGTCCATTTGTTGAGAATCAAGAACAGGGAAATGAAGGAAGATTCTACCTTTGTCTTCTGCTTGAAATGTCCAGAAGCCACTGGTGGGCCACTGTGAGAGACAGGGTGATGGATTAGATGGGTTGTGGCCTGATCCAGCAGGGCCCCTCTTATGTTCTTATGAGAGCCACTTCTCATCACTATTCACAGAGGACTTGCCCAAAACTTCCAAAAATCCACTAGCTGAAATAAATGACTAAGTTCTTTATATAAGTTCAGAGGATGATGGAGAAGGGATAATAGATCCACAAACACAGATGTACAAATACTTGAATGGACCTAGGCAATGGTACCTATATGGTATCTACATAATATTATAAATGACATGTTTTTAAAAATAATGCTGTGTTAATTAACTGTAATTTGCCAATTAAGATCTATGTATATTTTAAAGTGAACAATCAGAGCTTTTTAGTTACATCAACATGCTATCTGCCCAACATCATTAGTAAATACTGTATTAAGAAATGTCTAAACTTTGAAGTTTTGATATGATCTATTAATCCAAATCTCAATTAATTTAATAAAAAAAACTGCCAGAGACAAAAAAAGTGCCTTTGAGCATATGAAGAGTAGTCTTCTAGCTTGTAGGAGTTAAGACCTGAGAGCAGTTTTAGGGTGTAGATCCGGATTAAGGGAAGTACCTAATGTATTTCCATGGGTGGTCTAGCACTCAACAGCAATGGGTGCTAGCCTGCCTGCTGTGGAAACACTGGAACACCCATCTGCAAATCCAGATCTACCCATGAGGGGGTCTGCCTGTCACCCCAGGTGTTTTGGGAGACAGGGGATGCAGTCTCCAAAGTTGCCTTTGGAGATTAGCAAAGGCTCCAAAGAGAACCCCTTGCAAGAGTGATGCAGCTGCCAAAGACTCCAGAGGATCTTCAAAGTTAGCAGCAGATCACTCCATAGAATCTCCGGAGCAATCTGCTGCTAAATTCAAAGACCCTCCAGAGCCTTTGACAGCTGCATTGCTCTTGCAAGGGGTTCTCTTCGGAGCCTGCGCTAATCTCTGAAGGCAACTTCAGAGCCGGCTTCGGAGGAACTTCGAAGTCTTGAGTTGGGGGCACCACCCCCATGGGTGCCTCCCCCCCCCCAAGCATCCTCTAGACCCCACTACCCAGTTTTAGTGGAAATAGGCTCCCTATAATCTGGATTTGATGGCTGAAGACCCCATTGTAGACCCCATGGGGTCTACAGGAAATCTGGATTATAGGTCCTGAAGAACCCATATGATCTGAATTTCCCTAGTTGTGGTGGAAACAGATGTGTCTCTAATGGGGTCTGTAGGGGAAATGGGGTCATCCTGCTCTCAGCAAAATTGATCCTAAATGGGTGCTTCAATGGGTACTTAGTGCTAGTGGGAAAACACCCTTAGGCTGCTTTTGCATGGCAGGGCAGAAAATCCAGATCTGTAGATCCAGATCCATAAACCAGATTCACCCAGATCTATGGATCCAGATCCTGGGGAGGTGAGGGCCAGATCCACACTGTCTACAAAGACAGTGTCAATCTGGATCTAGCCCACCCACCCCCCATGGCTTTGCAGCCACCCACCCACCAATGGCTAGGAAATAAGAGTTAGTAGCCATGGTGTGGGGTGTGATTTTCAGTGTCGCACTATGGCAGTTTGCCCCAAAAATCCCTTCCGGGAAATCTGGATCACAGGGGCATGCCATCTGCACATCTCTGTGATCCAGATTAAGTCCCTCAGGCCAGATTATAGGCCCCCATCAATGAGGTCTACAGTAGATCCAGATCCGAACAGCCTTAGGTCAGGCTGGGGATTCTGACAGGTATAGGGAAAGAAGTCAACCCCTCAAAGTGTGAGTCCTTTTGCATGTCTGCTCTATGCTATGCCTTTCTCTATTAATAGCCAGGTGATCAGGAAGAAGGAAGTTCATGTTGGTAAGGAATGACATTTTGCTACTAAATTGTTAATATAATGTTATCTTTATTATGTGGTGGATTAGAGTTGGTTTCTATTAAATACTAGGGCAGATGATAAACTTCTTGAACGTTTCCCACTGCCTCAGCACACATCCAGAGAAATTGCAGCTGAACAGATTAAGATTTAATTAACAGGAAAGTTTGCAAATGCTGGCAAACTGCCTGTTCGTTTTACAAATTATTTATACATGCTTTGCTGAATTTGATTCATCTGCCAGCAGCATGTACATAGAAGTAGGAAAAGCAGTAAAAGAAATGTAGCAGCTTTTAGACAGCATTGCTAAACTAAGATCATCCATGTTCTGCCAGGGAGGTTTTGATAAATAAAGACCAAACGTCAAAAACATTTATCGGTTCAGCCATTAAAAAGGGGAGTATGTGTACCCATTAAGAAGTATTTTTTTGGAATCATATTATGATTGGCCTACTTATGACCTACGAATTATCTCAACCCTTGTTTCAGGTTCCCCATCCATATGGGCTGCGTCCAGGCAGGGGCTGAAATATGATATTATCTCAGCGTTATTATTATGATTTGCATTTTTGTCCCACCGTATACTGGAAGGTCTCAGCAGTCTGTGGCAATCCCAACCCAACTTCTTGACACAAAGGGGAAAACCTATTCCAGGATAATCTAGCACTCACAGTGGATTTTTCTAGAATACCAATAAGGCCTGCCTGTCTGGACTCTTGCTGTTGCCCATGAGATATTTCCTACAGAAAATAGCTCCTGCACATTCGCAAGGCCAAAAATGGCCAGTTGGGGTGTTTTTCCACTGTCACTAAAAGTACCCATTAAGTACCCATTAAGGGGTACGAAATGGCATTTTTGTACCCATTAATGGGTACTTAATGGGTACTTCTAGTGACAGTGGAAAAACACCCTTAGTCAGATGAGCGCTTGTGCTCACCCAACAATGTTGCCCTGATATTTGGTGAGATGCAAACTAGCTTATGCATTCTATGTGAGCCAGTTTGGTCTTTTCCTTTGAGTGTCAGATTCTTATCTGGAGGTTTTCTGGTTCAAGGCCACACTCCTCAATAAAGCCATCTGGGTGCCCTTGGGCTAGTCACAGCTCTCTTTCTGAGCTCTCACACCCCACCAACCTCACAAGGTGTTTGTTGTCAGGAGAATAGAAAGCTTTGTCGGCTACTGAGTCCCCTTAAACGGGTGAGAAAAGCAGGGTATAAAAACCAACTCTCCTCCTCCTTCATTCTAGGTTATTCACCACTCTCGGCTGCACTAGTGGCAGCTGCAGTATAAATCATCCAGGGGAAACGTATTTAGCCCAGGCTGCCTGCTCAGATCATGATGGGAAAGATGTCATGGGCCTGCATCATTCCTGACCAACATTCATGCCGGCTGAAGCTTCTGGAAGCCAGCTCAAGGTTCTGTAAAATCACCAAAAACTCGTGAGTGTTCAATCAGAAGAAGACAAACAAGAATTTTTCTTTTCAGCTCATGGGAAGACCTTTTCAGACTGATTTTATGCCCGATTCATTCCTGCAAGGATTTTGTCTGCATCATGTACCTTCCTCAAAGCAAACAGTGTGAAACATGCCTTTGTGCTACAATTAGCTCAGCTCACTTTCTGGAGAAATCAGAAGTGTCTGGGACAATTTATCACACAGCCTTAAATGTTAGGTTTGATTACTTCTGGGAACCCTGCAAAACTCTGTGGGGACATCTTACTAAGAAGCTCCTCAGAAAGGAGTTGAGAGAGCCAGCACACTCTTTGCTTCCTTCTGAAGAACCAGGGAGGAGGGAACACTTAAATCCTGAGAGTTTCTACACCTTTTTCCTGATGTAAAAAAGGATGAGGGCAACCATCTTATCTCTTCAAGGAGAAAAGCCTTCAGTAGGTTCAATATTCAGGATCCTAGATAAACCTTCAAAGAAATCAAGTGTTTTTCCTCTTCCTCAGACACGTACAACCTGCAGTATGGCTTGACACACCAAAGCCACCTGATTCGCACAGCCACCCGCCTGCCCTCTTCCCAGCCATCTAACATAACCCTGTCACATTATAAGTGAACAGACAACTCCTTTTTTCCAATTAAAGTGGAATTAGGAAACTCAGTCAAATTAGCTCTCTATTAAAGCCTTTCATTATTAAACCATTTTATTATAGTAATATTGCATTTCAACCACTTTTGGAACCCGAGACCCCCCAAAAAAGTTTTCCTTGTGCCGCTGCTAGGGTTAGATTGGGGTCAAAGAATTAGCTCAAAGTGTTATCTAGAATATTTAAACATACACAAGTAGAGCCTTTCAACTGTGTTTAAAGAAATTACAGGAGAAAAATCTGGAATTTGCTAGGATTCTTTTTTCATTTACTACCACCACATCGTGGTAGTCATTATTTCTTACAGTAACCACAAAGGAATCCACATTTCCACTCATCCATCCCAATATATTAACTGGTTATAGAAGCAGAGCTGTCAGTTTCAAGCCAATGTTTACACAGTTATATTTGAAGTGAGAAAGTAAACAGCCCAGCTGCACTGCAGAACAGTTGGGTGGGATTAGGTTTCCATACCAACCAATTTTAGGAGCTTTTACAGTCTTAATTCAACCATGCACTGAACTTGTTCTTTGTGAGTAATAGTTTTCCTGGGCCAAACACTCCCCAGGATAGAAAAGAAAATCCCTGCTATATAAGCATTGCCATTCTAGAGGCAGAATATGAAATTCCTCCCGGATTTGTTGTCCTTCATTCTTACCTACCCGTAAGAGAGAATCCTGTTTCTAATTCCCCGTACCTAACTCCATTGTAAAAAAAAGAAAAAGAAAAAAGATTTAGTATATATTAGGAGATGCAGTTACAATTGGAGATATATCCAAAAGGCCTTAGTTCTAAACAAATTATTACAAACAAAATACCTCTCATCTGTTAACACAGAATTTAGTTTCCACCAACAGCTGACTTGGATAAACTTCAATTCAATTTTACTCTAAGAATAACTTGGCGATCTGACAGTTAAAGAAAAGAACTGTCTCCTCCTTATATTCAACAGATGGTCCTTTGGGTGGCAGAAGCTTCCTTGCTAGAACTTATGGGTAGCTATGTGTAAGACAAACATATATTTTCTCTTGTTATATGTGATATAATTAGCATTTTAACCAATCAGGGGATGTTTTTCCTCTGTCACTAGAAGTACCCATTAAGTACCCATTAATGGGTACAAAAATGCTATTAAGTACCCATTAATGGGTATTTAATGGATACTTCTAGTGACAGTGGAAAAACACCCGGAATTTCCTTGTCCCAATTATAAACTATTAACAACTGGGAATATAGTTAAAAGGAAACATATTGTACCTAAGAGCTGGAATCCAAAGCAGACTCAGGTGTAAAAATTTCATTTTCAGGATTTATTTAAAGGGTTGCCTTCCTAAACTGCATATTTAGTTATAGTCTCTAAATTCAATTCTGTGATTGCTTTAGAACACAAAGCTTTGTGAAGCAAAGACTTTCTAAAATCTCTTTCTCAGAACACAGAAAGTAAGAGCACTTCCTCTGCTTAAATTCAGTTGTGATGATTGTCCAACTTTTGGTACGGTTAACAATTTATTCTCTTTAAACATCAAACCAATACTATACTTTTTCTCTGAAGACCACAAGGCCCTGATCCGCAACCCGGTTAATCAATGGTACTGGAATTTAGAGAGGACCCAGCAAAGCACTGCCAAATAAAAACAGCAAGAAATATTTAAGGCAAGTTTTAATACAAAATAACATTTATTTCTAGGATTTCTATGAAATGAAAAACAGAGAGAAAAGACAAGAATTGTTTGAAACAGCAGGAAGTTTGCTACACTGGAACTAAACAGGTCTTTCTTTCTTATCACGCATTAAAACTGTGTCAGCCATGGGCTTCGAGTCACCTCCGAAAGACAATTACAAATATATCTACTTTCTTTAAAACGTTATTTACAATTTGTATCTTTTCCCACCCCAAGGGTGAATAAAAAGAAGTGTTAAAATTCATTACAACATATTTTATCTCTATGTTTTGTCCGTTCAAAACTGGAAACCGACTAATGTTTTAGTTACTGTTAATACCCCACCTACAAATTACATTAATAATTTAGATATCCATTTGATAATATTATACTATACATTTGCTGGTATATATGTTTGTTGTATAAGATATACATATCTCAATATGTACATACATATATGTATTAAATTTCACAATGCACCAAGAGGAATATCCATGCCTAAGGAAATAAGCAAAATATTTAAAAAACGATGGACACCTTCAATGATAAAAATTTTAAAAAGAATCCAATACATCTTAAGCAATGTCAAGTAATCCGGCCACTTTTTTCCATCTAATAAATAGTGTAAAGTGAAACTGTAACAACCAATACCCGCAAAATTTACAGCTTGCGGAAGAGACGGCATTTTTCTTCCAAAAAAAACTAAGAATTTTACCCAATCGGGATTCATACGCGGTTAGGTTTGTAGTGTTATATATATTTCTGGAAGTCCCGATTCCTTTTACAGGTGGTTTCTTTGAAGGGACGCCCTATGCTCGAAGCAGAGAGGAAGACTACCTTCTACTGATGCCTTGGCACGTGCAAAGACAAAAGGTGCCAGCCTGGCGGCAGTCAGGCATCGCTTGCAAGCGTAGTCAAACCGAACGCAACAATCCTTCGGACCTCACTTCTCCTAATCGGTGATCCTAGGATGGGAATGTACACAGGATACAAGAACCGCCGCGACGGCGGGCCCGTGTGGACCACTTTCCACAAAGCGGGTCGAAAACCCACCTCCCCGCCCGCCCGCCCTCTGCACACACACACGTCTCGATGCGCATCTATTTACACCGGCAGTTCGCGCGGCACCGTGGACGGGACGGGACGGGCGGGCCCGCTTACTGCTTCTCGGGGGCGCTGTTGACCAAGGGCCCGTAGAGCCCGTTGGGGTAGGCCTGCTGCTCTTTGTGCGCCCCGGCGGCGGCGGCGGCGGCAGCGGCAGCGGCGGCGGCGGCGGCAGATCTGTCCCGCATGAGGTCGCTGAAGGCGTACTCCATGGGCGGCCGGAAGCCCAGCGTGGGCATGAGGCCCGCCGTGGAGTAGGGCGTCATGAAGGCGAGGCCCCGGCTGTGCGCCGCCGCCGCCGAGTAGGCCAGACGTAGCGGGCTCAGGCCCAGGTGCGTGCTGAGAGGGTAGGCGCCCGCCTCGGCCGCCGCCGCCGCCGCCGCCGCGCCGAAGTGCGTGGCGTTGGGCTGCAGCGGCGAGAAGGCCGAGCGGCTGCCGAGCGCGCCGATGGCGGGGGTGACTGCGCCGGCCAGCAGGGGGCGGTGATGCGCGGCGGCGCCGGCGGGCGAGGGCTGCAGGCCCCCCAGGGTCCCCGCGGGGGCGTCTCCGGCGGCCCCCCGCGCCCAGCTCTCGTCGCCGCTCGCCTTCTCCGCCCCTCCGCTCGAGCCGAGTCCCGAAGGGGCGGCGGCGGCGGCGAGACCCCGGCTCGGGCTGCCGCCGCTTCCTCCGCCGCCGCGGTGGTGGTGTTGATGGTGGTTGTTGAGAATCTGCTCGATGGCTTGCACCACGTCGCCCCCGCAGCCGGCCAGCACTAGCTCCAGCACGCTGCGCTTGTGCGCGGGGAAGACGCGAGTCAGGATGTCCAGGGGCGTCCGTTGCTGCTGACGGCCGCCGCTCCCGACGGCCGCCGCTGCTGCCGCCGCCGCCGCCAGGCCCGACGGAGGCGCTCCCGCTTCCTCCCGCTCGGCCTCCGAGCAACCCGAATCGGAGCCCAGCGGGCTGATGGAGCCGGCGCTCTCCTCCTCGCCGCCGACGCCGCCGACGTCTTTGGCGCCCTTGGAAACGGGCGAGCTAAGCGAGGACTCGCCGTCGCCGTTCTCAGAGCCGGAGCCGCAGCCGTGACGGGTCGCTTCGGGAGATGATGTGCCGGGAACGCCGTCCGCTCCGTCTGGCGACAAGGGCTTGGTCTGCTGAGGGGTGACGGCCCGGGCGCTCAGAAGCGTCTTGGGGAAGAGGTCGAACTTCTGCAGCTTGACATCTGCGAAGAGGGGGGGAAAGAGCCGGATCAAAGAGGGACCGTGTCAGCCTAAACCCCCGCCGACAACCAGGGAGGCAGCCTACCTGTAGCTGAGGGTGCCTACTCCCGAGTTAAAACAGGGAAGTGTCTAGACCCTCTTGCGCACTTGGCATGCCCAGGCTATGAGTGCCCTACTTTTTTCCATCAGGGCCATTTCCTAAAAATGTACGTAGCCCTAAAGCACTAAAAAGCACCTAAAGTGTGCAGCATCTGAATAACAGAAGAGGAGCCCTGCTGGATCGGGCCACAGCCCATCTAGTCCAGCATCCCGTCTCACAGAGTGGCCCACCAACCGGTTCTGGGCATCTCGAGCGGAAGACGAAGGCGAAACAAAATTCACCCTGCAGGCTCCCCTTGATCCCCAGCTGCCCAGACCCCGGCTGTCCGTCTTCCACACGATCACGGGTATCCAGCCCTTGCACATCGGCCCCTCGAACAGAGCCGGTCCTCCGAACCGAGACCCTTTAGGAGAGCCGAATATTTGGGAACGGTAGGGGGCGCCATTCTCTCTCCTATCTCCGTTAGGTGAGACCGTCGAGAAAAGCGCCGCTGAGAAGTTGAGGGAAGAGGGAAGCACGAGGGCGGACCTCTTGTGTCACCGCGGGCCCCCCTCGGTCGAAAGCGCACTTGCCCAGGTGCGAGTCCAAGGGACACTCGTTTGCTGAGCGATAACGTGGGCCCATAAGAGCGGCCGTAGCCCCCACCCGCGTAAGTCTAAACCCACGCAGAAGTGGACAAATAACACTCGTACCGAGGAAGGGAACCTGTGTCTTTGAATTAGGCCCTTCCTGGGTTTCCAAATAAACGTGTCGAAAACCGAAGGGGCAAGCCTTCGGAACTGGAGGCCATGGGTGTTGGAACAAGGTGGTGTTTCGAATACGACATGCTTAAATTTGAAAGCGCCACGTTAGCGTCCCAAGCGAACATATGTACTGAAATCACGTGGCCGAGAAGGGCGCAGGCAGAAAAGGCCCGGAAAGAGCCTTATTCTGCGGCTACGAGGCACACGGGCGTGATCGGGGAGGGAAGGGGAGGGTCACGGGCAAGGGCGTAGAGATGTGCTCGACCCCCAGCAAGCAGCCGAGCAGACGGACAGAGGGGCTGCCGTGAGCCCCGAAAGTTTGGAACTTTTACCGTCTGTTGAACGCGAATCGCGTTCCGTGAATTGCTGGCGTCGGTACATCCCATTAGAAGCGGTGGGATGTGAGGCTCGTCTACTCGGGAGTAAGTTCCACTAGGTCCGACGGGCCCCGCCGCCTCGTAAGCCCGTTGCGGGCTCCGTCGCCCCAAACGGCCCCCGACGGGGCCTCCGCCCGAGCCCGCAGCCTCACCTGAAGCCGCCGCGCTTCCGTCGCCGCCGCCGCCGCCGCAGACGGAGCCGAAGACCTCGTAGGCGGGCCGTGGCGGGATGATGCCGTTGGCGGCGGCCAGGGCCAGCCCCTCGGCGGTGCCGTAGAGCAGCTGGAGCTCGCGGGCCTCGTTCTCCTCCTGCGCCTGCTGCCGTCGCAGCGCCACCTGGGCGGCCATGACGCGCTGGCGCTCCGCGATGAGGGTGCACTTGGCGCACAGGCAGTCCTTCCAACGGCAGTAGCGCTTGTGGCCCTTGAGCGCCGACACCACGCCGTGGTTGCGGCAGCGGGCGCACTTGGGCGTGCGCGGGTACTTCTCGGCCGCCCGCAGGAGCAGCGGCGGCGCCCTCAGCAGGCTCCCGGCCACGCTCACCGGCAGCGTGGCCGCCGCAGCCGCAGCCGCCACGGCCACCGAACCGGGGGGCACCGATGAAGGCGCCGAGACCACGGCGGGCATCTCGGATCGCAGCTCCATCCCGGCGGGGGAGAAGAGCCCGGGCGCCCCAGGAGGAGCTCCCGGGGAGTCAAACCTCGGCCGGGCCCGTCCCCCCCCCTTCGCTAGGACCCGAACGGGCGACCGAGTCCCCGACCTTCCCTCGACGACGCTCCGGAGGGTCAAACACCTCCCCCCCCGCTCGCCCCCCTCTTACGCCGGCCCGGACTGAGAGTTCGGGCGATGCCGCGTCTTTCGCCTCAAATCACGGACACCCTCCACATCCGACAACAGCCCCCAAGGTGACGAAATGGTTCTCTAAGCGCACACGCGCCCCCAAAACCTCCGAAACTTTCAAGCCCCCCGCGTGCCTCTAGCGGAGCTTCCCTTTAACCAAGTCTAGAGGGAAGTTTCCTGTTCTTTAAAAAAGGAAGGGAAACTCCGTTCGTCTCTCCAGAACGAATGGAAAATCCGCGAAGAGGAGAGATCGGGGCCTCCTTACTGCCTCAAAGAATCGGCTAAAGCCCTAAAGTAGACGAGCCCCTGGAAGGACACCCGATCCATCTCTGCTCCGGCTTCCTAGATCTTGGTTTCTCATCTACCTAGGGGAAAAATTCGTTCACTACAACTGCAACAAGAAGGGCCCCGGCCAGGGCAAGGGAGGGACCGGGCGCAAAGAAGAGCAGCTCGGTTCGAGCGCTTGCCAGTGTTACAAAACCCTGTCCCGAGGGGAGCGCGCACAACCCCCCGGAGACATCGGACCCTCGATTGTCCCGGCCGGGGCGATCTTGGTAGCGCCTCGCAACAATAACCCCGATCGCCCGCGCCAAGAAGCTTCGGCTAGCCGGGGCGAAAGCGCAACGACTTCCAGCTTCCTCACGCGTCCCCGCAATCGCCTCTCCGCCTCCCCGACGCCCCTTCACTTTCTCTCCCCCCCCCCGCCTCGCTTTCTCCAGAATCTACACACAGGCACGAACGCGCACGGAGCGGAAGCAGCAGCCTCGGTGCGGCCGGGCCAGCGCGGCTGCCTTCTGCGGGCAGAAACGGAGCGCAGCCCTGCGCCCCCCTTCACGCAGCCCCAACTTTGCCTGTGTGACACCGAAGCGGCGGGCGAGAGTTGCCAAGAGATCGAAATCTCCGCCGAATCGCCCGCGAGCGCTCGCTCTATTGTTGCGCCTGACGTTGCCATTAGACAACATTTGACAACAATGTGGCGCCTGCCATTGGCCAGGGGAGGAAAGGCGCGCTCTGATTGGCCGCTCGGATGTCTACAGTGTCCACCCGAAGCTCCTTTCAAATAAACAGTTTTAAGAAAGGGGGGGAGGCTAGAAAGGGTCCAGAGGGGGGCCGTTGAGTTGCATCGGGGAAAAACACCGACAAATAGTTTCCATTTCTTGCTCGCTCGCGGGTGTGTATTTGTGTGTGTGTGTTTGTGTGTGCGCGCGGGCTGGCTGGCTGGCTGGCTGACTGGCGCGGGCGCGCAAAATCCTGGGATGCCTCGTTGCTTGGAAGTTTATTAAATCCACGGAAAACAGCACGATCGTGGTTTTGCCGATTGCTCAGGCGCCGCTGCATTTCGGGGGTCCTTTTTTCTAGGGGTATCATTTTGTCAGAGGTGGGGACGGAGAAAATACCTTACGGATTGCTGACCTTTTGGCGGATGATGCTCTCTGATGATTTCCTGGTAGAATTGAGATTAATTTCGTTTCTCCCCCCCCCCAACCACCACCACCCCTTGCCCATTCTACCTCTCCGCAGGTGCGTTTCCTTTTCCCGGCGGCTGCCACGCAAGAGGTAGGATCCTGCACAGCCTTTGAAAAACGCAAAGGGGAGGCGGGTCGGCGGCGTTCGTTGCGATGCGGTCCCGTAAGTTCTCTTTTCCGCGCACCGATTCAATTTTGTGACTTGTTTGTTTAGCCAGAAATCAATCAGGGGTATTTCTGACTTTCCGCTGGGACAATTAAAAGGTGGAATCGATCCGTGAGCAATTAAGAGCCATAGCACGGGGAACGCTCGCAGTTTGGGCGTAGGGGGGGGGGTCTCGTTTGCCTGGAAGGAACTCGGCGAGCTGACGTCACTTTCCCTGGGTCCTGTTTAATTTGAACCCCTTGCGTAGGGCTCTAAAGTCGCCTGAAACCGGCGCGACCGCCTTACCATCTAAACTCCTGGGGTAGAGCTTGAAACCGTGTGGAGAGGAAGCGCATCTTGGCGAGCAGTTCTTAACCATTTTTGTTTCAAAGCCTCCCTGGTTTAAACCGCGACAGAATGCAATACTTTCCTGGGGTTCCGAAGGGTGGGGTGGGGTGGGATGCTAAATGAGCTTCTTTCGTTTTCGTTTTCTTCCCCTCTGTTTTGTTTTGTGTGCTGACTCTAAAACCTCTCTCGATCGCACTGGTTGCACTCCGTGTCATATCGACATTTATTTGCCGCAGTCTTCGGCCCTCTGGAGCCTGAAGAACGGCCGCTTCTTCTTTCCAGGGTGACCCCAAACCAGCTGGCCTTGTGTTCGTTCAAGATGATGTAGCTGGAACCCGCAGCCGCTTCGGTAGAGCCCCTGAAAAACACACACCCCGGTTGATCAACTCATGACACGTGTCCAGCGGAAAGGACTCGCTGAAACGAGCCTCCGGGAAAGATGCCTTCTCTGCTTGGGGAAGAATTTCTGTAGGGAGCTGGAACAGAGGCAGCGAGACCATTGTAGATCCAGCTGTGTTTTTCTCTCCAGCGGGCGAAGTAAGAGGCATTTTCTGTTTTGTTTTCTGTGCTTTCCCGTATTTCTTTGGAACTCACCGACTTGAAGCTTAGAACCGTCCGCTTCCTTTCACCTCCAAAACGAGGGGCAAAGGGGGGGGGATGCTGGATCGGGTCTTATGTTGCTCACTTCCACCTCCTTTTCACCGGGTGATTTAGGGTCCCGGCGAAAAACTCAACCTGAGCTGTTTCGAACGTCATCGCGATTCCCCGCATGGTTGGATTGATCGGACCAAACCAGCTAAGTTGACTGGGCGTAAACCGGGTGTGGATCGCTGTTTCGTGTCCCGATCTTAAAATGACCCACGCAAACCTGGAACGGTTCTGGAGCCAGAGTCGTCTCAATGGGCCTGAAGATGGTCCCAAGCTTGTCATTTTAAAAGAATTATTCTGAGCAGAAAGAGGGATTTTTGATTAGGACATGGTGTTTCCCCCTTGCCCTATCTGCAGGTTATCTGTTTCATTTATATAATTAAAAGCTACGGTGGTCCCATGTAAGATATAACGAAACTGGAAGTACACTTAGAATATATTGAAATAATAAATATTCACAAAGTTGAGTCCTGTCTAGTCTGTTACTTATTCATTATGTGCTGCGATGAAATGTAATTCGAAGATGATTAAAAAGATTAAAAAGGCGTTTGCTTTCGCTAAATCAAGAGCAGGGGACTTCAGGAATCGTGCTGGCAAACACATCATGTGTGAAAATGCCTTAATAGGGCTCTTATCTTCAAAGACGTTTGAACAACATTGCATTGAAATCGTCTCGAAATAAATGTGCTTCGGTTTTGCAGATTCACTGGTCCCTGCGGAGACATTCACAGTTAAAAAAGACTCGGAATTCAGATTATTTCAGTCACCGAACTAGGACTTCCTCTGCTGCGCTCGGGGGTCGTGGCTGCACGCACGTGCATTTCGTTTCTTTTTACCTTCCAGACAGTATACAAATCGCCCTAATTTCGGGTTGTTGTTGTTTTAAGCCCATGTATGGGTGGTGTATCATTGCGGCTTCACAGGGGGGAAAGAAAAATCTCTGCCCCAAAGTAGAAACAAATACAATATATGGCAACTTCCGGTCTTAACTTTCAGGTAACACCACTGATTGAGAAAAGGAAACGTTTCTTAAGAAACTCATAAGCCCAGCAAATTTAATTCCTCAGATCGGACTTCGTTTCTAAAGTAAATAGGTTTAGGGCTTGGGAGGGGGTTAGTATTCTATGACGAGACCCCCAAGAATTAGGGGAAGATTTCTCAGAGAGAAGACACTGGCAAAATGACTTTCGCATCGACCGTAGTTCACTTCGTGCCTTTCTGCGACGTGTGAACGAACGGCCTGAACTAAGACAAGGCAGATTCTGTCCAGCTTTCCCTGGGAAGATGCCTTGACCGCCGTCGGAAATGCGTTGACAGCAAGCCCAGAAGGAACGGTCCCCCTGCCTGTCACGTTTCTCCACCACTCGCCTCTCAAGGGCCTGCCTCTTGGACCCGCGTCTTTCCAGCCGGGACACGCACATTCACACGACCCTGCCAGTCCCACGTTGCTGTGCCGTCGTTCGAGACACCCTTTGATCCTTGGGTGGCGTCCTGGATAAGAAAACGACCAGGTCCCCTTTTCTCCCGAGCAGGTGGAAGACCCTGGCAAGGCTTTTAGGCAAACCAGCGATTCCCGTCTCTTCCCTCCCTTCCCACGGGGATCCCTGCGAATGAGGAGCGAATGAGGAGCGAATGAGGAGCTCTTCCCAACCGGTGAGAACCCGGAGTGAGTTGCGCGCAGTTAGGAGAGAGTCCTGTCTGTTCCTCCCTTGGGACTTCCATAGCCGCAGCCCTTGGGACTTCCATAGCCGCAGAAGTAGATGGCACCTACTTCTAACACCCTCCAACTTTCAGCCCGGGATCCACCATGACCTTGCACCTATCCTGCAGGAGAAGTTTGAAAGGCAACCCGAGGCGCGGGCGGCTTCCGGCCTTTCAAAAAGCGGTCGGGGGGTGGGGACACCTTTGAAATTATAATTTCACATGGCCGTCTCGCCATCCTTGCAGAGTCTTGGGCCGCAAGTCTGAATTACTCCCGCGAGGCAGCCTCGAAATCCACGGGGCGACCCGTTACGACAACCCTTCGCACGTTGGACAGCAGGCGCCCAGTCCGGGATTGCGGCGGTGCGGGCGGAATCGGCATAAATCGCGAGAAGGACAAGTTGCGCTCGGGAGCCGATCTTGCGTGGTGTCCTGGCAGGCTCTTTTTAGTGGATCGCCTCGGTAGAAAAGACTACAGAGAGCCACCGGTAGCCAGGGTGCCTCGCAAGAGAAAGGGAAATGAAGGCGCCAAAATTCTGGGCGAGATCCTCGCCCTGCCTTGCCCTCCATACGCCCCGTGATCATCGATAGCTTGCGGTGGGGTGGGCTCCGCCGAGCCCACGATCTCTCCTTTTCGCTCCCTCCCTCCATCCCGGGCGCCCGTCGGTTTTCTCTCCCCCTGCTTTGCCTCCTCTGCCAGGCTGGCGATGAAGGAGCCCGAGCAAAAGCAACAGTAGCTGCGCCAGGCCGAGCGGGAGAGCGAGGCTGCTGGGCAGAGGCGAGGCGAGGCGCCTGCCCGTGCGCTCCACTCCTCTTCCCCCGGGGGATGTTCCGCTCTCGGTTCCCCGCAGCCTAATGGGACCGGTCCTTTGAGCCGCGAGGATCGAGGGCTAATTGGAGTTGACAAGAGGTGCGGAAACACCCGGGCAGAGGAGGCGGGCGGGGGTCCCGCAGGTAGCCGGCAGACGGGCCGCTCCCTCGGAGGCTGGGGGCAAAAACCTCCGGGGGTGGGGGAGGGAGGCAGGGAGAAAGGTTGCCCCCCGGGGAAATGAGATAAAGCGGGCCCCTCTGGGTCTTTCCACACCTGCGGAGACTTCTGCGAGTGGCCCCCGCGTCGACGCGTGAAAGAGGGAAACGCGCCAGGGCTGGGGGAAAAGAATAAGCATCTCTCCCTAAATGTCCGCGAGAAAGTCGAAGGAAACTAAACGCAGCTCCTGATTTGGGTTTGAATCCAGGTGGCCAAGCTAACGGGACCAAATAAATAAATAAATAAATAAATAAATAAATGCAGAGGTGGTGCGAAGATGATAATGATAACCACGACGCCTGGGGTTTCTGGCAACGTTCTGTTTATGTGGCATTAATTGTAACCAGTAATTGGCTTTACTGTCCACAATGTTGACAATCACAGTTTGGTTTGTTATTTTTCTTCCCTTTTCAGTCGAGGGACATAAGTGTCACAGTATTCCAGAGATTGTTAAAGGAGGGTGGGTGGACAGAAAGCAGGGGCTGTATTATTTTTGCTCAGATTGATGGATTCTCCCCCAAATCCGTTCAGTGTTGTGGCATCCTCTCGGAAAGAAATTTGCTTGAAACAAGGTCCCCAGCAATATATTTAGCAAAAACACAATGCAGAAATCCTCCTCGAAGGAAATTGATTTTCCCTTGCCTCATTCAGTTCTCTGAACCTTTGCGAAGCAACCTTTTCTTAGTCCAGGGAACTTGAAGATACCCTTGACTTACAGTGATAGTTTTATTTTCAAAAGGAAGAAAAGGGTGGAGAAAGTTAAGATCTATTTCGTATATCCCCCTCTTTATATAGTTAAAAAGTGTGGGGGGGG
>MTQE01001134.1:51612280-51667164 GCA_014337955.1 Aspidoscelis marmoratus | reverse complement strand
GGGGGGGGAGCATTTATGATTCTTTCAAACGACTTCAGAGTATCTTCACCAGAGTTTTGTGATCATAGAATCAAACTCTGATTTGCTGAACAAAATCTTAATTACAGCACTATTTCTACTGTTTAACAGGGAGGGCACTTATTTCAGGAGAGGATATGTGGAAATAGCTTTCCAGAGAAATATAGTTCTCCATCGGTATATATTTATCCTGTTCCTCTGGAAGGAGGCACTATGCAAGAGCTTCTAATAATGTTAGTGATCTTTAAGGTTTCAATTGTTCGAAGGTTTTTGCCACTGACTTTTTCATTATTTACCTACTGAATCAAAGTAAGCAAATCCCATCTGTTTTCCCTCCTGCTATCAGCTTCACTTTTAATTATCCACCCAGCAGCCTAATAGAGATGATATTAAACTAAATCTTTTTGACATTAAAAGTAATTATCCCCATCCAATATTACAAGAATGAAAATTACCCTACCCAGCCTGCCTCCCTAGCGTTTTTTTCTCCTTCTAAATAAATACATAAATATAATAAAATGAAAACCACCCCTCATCAATATTTCTAACCTGGAGGATCAGTAAATCTGACACACACCGATGAGAATGGAAACATGTTTTGTTTCATATTAACAGGGTTCTTTTAAATAATAATTTAGAAAGATGGGATAACCAAGTCTGGTTTCCCAGTTTGAGAAGCCTCCCTTCCCACAGTTCTGGATTAGTTGGAAGATTTCATGTTAGAGAGAGGTAGAGAGAAGGGGCCACATTCTTACCACCTCAAAGCACTAAATGGGACCACCTTCCTTACCGCAGAAGTGATGATCCCATTGGACAGGATGGAGTAGATGATGATGATGTATGTCATCATCATCATTCACAATATGGTCAGTTCTACAGATGGTACCCAACTTGGGCAACATGCCATAGATCTCCATGTGGACTAGAAAGTGATTCCACTAAAAACCACTCCCAATACAATTCACAGGTTGCATTCCTAGGACTACCATCAGTAGCCCAGAAAGAATTATTTTTGAATTCTTTGGACATGAGTTCATGCGGTGTCATCAACTGATAAAATAATGGTTTGCCAAGTCCCGTCCACTGCTGTAAAGAGATCTCGTTTTTATGAACTCTCCTTTTTAAAGCAATTAAGGTCAATGGTGCCGGATGAAACAGGAAGAAATGCAATTTGATAAGGAAGATGATTTTAGTTTGGAAAAAACTTTGGTGGAGATAAACTTAACCCATGATCTGTCCTCATATCCTGAGCCCACAGACATTCTGTATGCCAGGATACTCAACTGTACAACTGTTCCCTTCCAGATATTCCTGGACAACCACTTCAGGGTTGGCACATTGTCCTCAGATGTATTCTCAATTGAAATGTTGCCCTTTTGTGGAACTTCAGATAAACTTGTGGGCACAGATTTACAACCATTCAGGTCAATCTTCTAGTAAAACATAAAAATAATTGTCAAGGCCCAAAGCTCTTTTTGGGACAGTGTGGTCTAGTGGTTAGGGAGCCAGACTCTTATCTGGGAATACTGGGTTTGATTTTGGACACCTCCACAAAGTCAGCTGGGTAACCTTGGGCTAGTCACAGCTCTGTTCTGAGCTCTCACAGCCCCACCTACCTCAGGGTGTCTGCTGTGAGGAAAAGAATAGAAAGCTTTGTCAGCCAGTTTGAGTCCCCTTTTTTCTTCTTCATAAGGGTTCTTATTTT
Source organism: Aspidoscelis marmoratus (assembly GCA_014337955.1). NCBI lineage: Eukaryota > Metazoa > Chordata > Lepidosauria > Squamata > Teiidae > Aspidoscelis > Aspidoscelis marmoratus. The sequence goes on along the minus strand of MTQE01001134.1, from coordinate 51,665,441 downwards.
CCACAGTAATGCTTCCAGGAAGCAATAAAGCCCACAAGCTGGCCATAGTTGATCTAATAAGAATTGTTCTAATAGTATCTTGGTAGAAGTCTAAGAGTTTCCACCTACTACCATGTCAGCTGGTCCAGTGACAGTGAATTCCACAAGTTTATTGCATGCAGAATGCAATAAAGAATTTAATTTGCCTGTCTTCATGGACCAGCAGTCCAAACCAAGATTAACTGTACAATTACATTTGTTTATCATGTGCCTTGATGTGTCAAAGGCAGAAGGAAAAGCCTAAAGAAATGCCAAAACTCTTTTCCCCTGTAGATAGTGTCACACTCCCAGAACAGGAATTGCTCTTTTCTGTAACTTACTCCGTATTGTAATTAAAAAAAAACCCCTTAGTATTGTGGAAAAAAATGTAGAAAGTGATTCGAATATTTTTTTCCTGAGCTAGGTCTCTACACAAGAATTAGATACTGGTGCATCTAGCCTTTCCTCTAAACAACTCTAAAATTTATTTATATTTATTTACTGTGCAGTACTTGGCTTTAAAACATCCCTTTTATATGTGGCTAGCCGCAGCTCAATGGCACAGCCTTTGCTTTTGTTGGCAATGGCCGATCATTAATTTATTTTTGCCATGAAAACTGCACCGATGTGCTATGGAGCCACCAAGAAACCAGATCAGCTCGAGGGCTGCTCTGCCTTTACTTATATTTGTTCCCTGTGCCCTATAAGCTTTGCAGTGGAAGCATGGATTTTTGCCACACATACTCAGTTTTATTACCACTCACCTTTTTGACAATTCATTCTTCATTCATTCGGTTTCCACAAATACTTTAAATACGTTGCAGGGTTCCTGGGATTTTGAATTATTTGTCTACCTCGATGTTCCTTGCTTGATCGTGTTAAATTATTATAACAGAGATCACTGGAGGCGTCTGCTCTTTATTCTCCACCTGAAATCTGTCAATTTATTGTGGTCTCATTGCACCCCCTTGCTAACCCCGGCAGGCTGCAGCCCATCTCAGTGGTGAGGAAAAGGCCTTGGAAGAAGATACACAAACTTCGCCTGCGACCCCTCCCCTTCCTGAAATAACGGTGATGTGTTGCAGCTTTTCCCATTACAGAACCAGTTCTTCCTCAGCAAGGCTTGTTCTTCAGAAATGTTAGGGGCGCCTACTCGGAGATTCCGCCCCGTCTACCAGCATTTTAAACTGGTCTGTCTGAGTTAATATTTGGTTCTCGGTCTTCCTGCCTGGCGTTTCTCGGCTAACAGATCAGAAAATGTTCGCGACCGATGGCCTCTTCCACTCCTGTGTTCGGGCACCGTTGATTTCACTTTTTGGCCGTCTAACGTTTGGAAGCAGCTCAGATGTGAAAAGTGCTGCTTCCTCAGAACCGATCAGCCAGAATCATATATATATACATATATATTATTTATTAAAAGAAACAGGAAGTTATCAAAGACAACAAGAAGGACTTTATGATAAGAGGCCAATTAATGTGTTATGTAATGTTTTTAAGTTGTCAAAGAAAAAAATCTTTTAATAAAGAATATATATATGGGGAAAAAAAGCCAGAGTCGATATAAACATGCCCACCGATCCCGAGACTTCACTATGTCAATCCAACCACTCTTCAGGCCCACTTCTGGGGGACTGACGACGTGGAAGGACACGGTGTACTTAGGGACGCGTGTTCACACATAACAAAAAGAACGTCTGAAAGGGGCAGTGCGTGGCCATGGTGCCTCAAGCCTTCTCTAATCGGCCTTTTCTAGGTTTAGGAAAGGGAGAAGGGGCAGACTGCTGGGTCAAATTCCACCTCGAAGCGGCCTCGGTGATACTTATTTGTCTATTTGTTGTGTCTGATCACAGCCTAGGACTTCCCAGCCGCACCGTTTAAGGAGACCTTTCAGCTCCCTCCAGCTTGTGGGCCCACAAACCAGCCCCTGGCCTCTCGATTTCCTCTTTCTTCTTCCCCGGGTCTAGAGGAGACTCCTCCCCACGGTCCACGCGGGGCGATGCTCGCCAATCAGACCAAGGCGAAATCTCCCTTCGCTTCCCCTGCTCCAGAAAGCGGCCGCCCCGTCGGGGTCTTGCTGCTGCTGCTGCTTTTCGTTCACCGTTTCTCCTTCCCGTTCCCGGCTGCTCCTCTTCGCTTTCCCTTGAAAACCTGCTAAACTGAGCTAATTTTAATTGCATGTTTCAACTTCGCTAATTAAATCGAGGGGGCTAATTAAAAGTGACTAAGGAACAGTTTTCATTCAACTTAGCTTTGGACGCCGCTGCTTTAGCCAGCCCTCCCCCCTCTCCCTCTCCCTCCCCCTCCCCCAAGCTTTCCCGTAGCCAGGCGGGAGGGGGCCGGCAGCCAAGGGAAGCTCTCCTGGCTTCTCCCCCGAGCCTCCTTCCTTCCGCACGCCCGGCGGACGCCCTGCAGCCCACGGGCACCTGCGCGCACCCGTCTTCCTCCTCTGGGCCCGCAGGGACGGCCAGGGGCGGGGAAGGAGGAGGGGGATGGAGCGACGCCCGCGCCTTGGGGCACCGAACGGAGTTAGCGACGCCCGGGCCCGGCCCGACGGCGATCGCGCTCGGCAAGGAAGGAGGGAGGGAGGGAAGGAAGGAAGGACGCGCCTGCTGGGCTCGGCTCAGGCCATCGCCCTCCCTGCTGCACTTGGCGCCCTCCTGAGCGAGGAGCCCTCGGACTGCGCTGGGTGCGGGTGGGGGGCGGCGGCGAGGAGCCGAACGCCACCAAAACTGAAACAGGATCAAAAGGTCTCTCCCTTTGGGAGAGCCGGAAGGAGCGTGTCGTCGAAGCGGCCCTTCGACGGGTGCGATTGAAACTGAGCTTCACGCGGGAAATAGAAATATGCCATTGGCCACCCTTCCCTTCTAGCTTCCCCCGTTCACCTAGTCCATGGGCGGGTCGAGTCAAGAGGAAAGGCTGCCCTTGCGTCAAAGTCTCTGCCTAAAAGCTTCTGTACCCTCAGCCGTGAACCTCCCTTCGCCTCCGTTCTCACAGGGACGTCGGGTTTCCTCCGCCTCCCCACATCCCATGGACTGTCGCCTGCATTCCCGTACCGCCCTCCTCTCCATAGATCAAGACCCTTCCCAAATAGTCTGTCAACTGTGGGCCCCCATTGGCTTCTGCAGCCCTAAAAATAAGCCCTTCTTCCTTCGAGTCCAACTGGAAGCTTTCATTCCCGGGCGGAAGAAGCAGACGCTGTGTCTCCAACCTTTGCTCAGAAAAACCTGGCCTGTTCGCCGGCGCCTCCTTTGAGCAGCGCGCAAACAGGTTGCCCGGTGGTATCTGAATTCCGTTATTCGTGACGGAGCTTTCTCTTTCTAAAGTTTGGTGGCATCGGCCAAAACCGTCAGTGTCAGCTTCCTATAATATCTGCTTTTTGTTATTTTCACGCGGCCCCCAAATCACTCCTTCGTTACACGCAGAACACCTTCCCACGAGCCAAAAATTCACGGGCTAACGGTGCTTGGACGACCCTTATGCCGAAGCCCCCTCCGGTTAAACTCAGACAAGGAGTGCCTTCATTCGCTCCTGTAGCGTCCTCCTTCAGAGACAACGTCATCTCCAGCAGGGCCAACAACAGGCTTTAAATACCTCAAGGCAACAGGTATGCAGAGGATAGCAGCTGGATATTATGGAACTCCACGGAAAAAGCCGTCCTGGGTTTCCTTGCACTCAGAGCTATTTCCATTCGGTGTCATTTAAAACCGGGCTGTTTAGAATTGGGAACCCCCTGGGCTTTTCTCTGCCTCCTAGATCTGCCACCATTAAAAAGTCCCACCTGCCACCGAGAGGTTTGGAGGGCTTTTCTCGCTTTGCTCCCCTAAATTCCTTTTCACGCCTTACAGCCCATGGACTCTGTTGGCTTTCTCTGGAGGCAAACTTAGTAAATATTAAAAGCGCCCCCTTTAAACAAACAGGCTCACCTTTAAAGACAAGTGCTCCTATAGAATAAGGCGCTGCGTGCTAATTGAGGGATCCCCAGGGAGGCAGGGGCTAGGAAAGGCCCTGACCAGCATTCCCACAGCTATTGTATGGATTTTTAGGCTCTTAAAGGACCGTTCCCTTTCTCTCTCTTTTTTATTTCGCAGCCCCTCGGGCCTGGATTAAAGTGACAGACAATTTTCCCTTCGCACCTTATTGATGCTTAAATGCACTTTGAGGTAATGTGAATAGGGCGGAGGGGGGAGGAGGGAGTGGGCAGGGGAGGGGGAAAGAAAGCTCTGTGAGAACACAATCGAGTGTGTGTGTTTGGGGGGACTACAAAGCGATCCACACTTGAAGGTGGAACAGAAGCAACAGTTTGGGTACAAAGTATTACAGCAAAAGCTGGGAATTGGCTGTGGGCTTCACTGCCCTCGCTTCACCCCCTCCTCCCCTTTGAACACGTTGAGAAGGCCTCAGATGCATCCAAAGCAGACTAGAGCTTTAAAGGCGGCTCTCCTGGGTCAAAGCGTTAGCCCATCCTGCCCAGGCGGTTTCAGCCTAAAACAAGGCTCAGCCCTTGGGCTCCGAAGGGAACATTGTCTGGGCACAGATAGGACAGGTGGAAAGCAAAGAGGAGTGTAGCAGGACCTCGCGTGGATCTTGAGCACTTTTGGTGAAAGGATTCCACGCAGTTGTGCTAGGAAGCAGAGGCCTGGTGAACCAAGAGTGGGAAAGGAACAGCAGTCCTCGTGACTTCCTAAATGTGACTCCATTTGGGTATGATGGCAGCCATGTGTTATGGAGAGAAGAACAGAAAGCGTTGTCAGCCGCTTTGAGTCGCCTTAAATGGGTGAGAAAAGCAGAGTAAAAAAGCCTGCTCTTCTTCTTCTTCATACGTCATGATCACGTAGCATGTTCTGAACAGAACAACAGGCTTTGAATCCTTGCCACACCCAGAAACAAATGGGAATATGCTTGGATGCTGATGATTGAACATTTGCACTTCTCATACACAAAGGCAGAACGATGGTGAATAAGCAGGGAGCTAGAAGATGATGTGTTTAGTATTTAGCTGTGTTTAGTATTCCAGCGGACAGGTTCCAGGTTACCTGTATAGGCAGTTAGAAACCAGGGATGGAAAGATGCTAGTAATGGGGAATAGATAGGTCCGGTACATAGTTTTGCCACCTGTTGAACTTTGACTTTGTAAGAGAAAGAAGAAGAATAATATATGGAGGACAAATAATAAGGATCAGTATGAAGAAGAAATTAGGGGAAAGTATTAGATTTCATTAGTAAAAAGGAGGCGAATGCAGAACTATCAAATGTAATAGAAGCTGTACTAGAGAGGTTGGGGGAGCATGAATGGCTTTTTGCCAGGCTTACAGCAATCATTGCTGGCTAGGTGGCTGGTCTGGACTTGGCATTGATTTACTGTTGCGTTCTGAACGTGCCTTTTATCTCAGTGTGCGTGCTGTAAGAGGCAAGGCTACAGCTAGGGCAGAATGGCAAAGAAAACAAGAGAAACTCCTTAGACCAGGCAAACTGAGACCAAAGCACCACACCAAGTGCCACAGTGAATAAACATCAGCCTCAGCAATCTTAGTATTTATGATATATTTGTGGTTTATTACATTACATATACAGGAGTGCATACTGGCCTTCACCAATTTGTAGGGGTCTGCACGAATGTATTTTTGACACTAGATTCATTACAAATCAGATGTTTGAAAATCTGCATTCGTATGAATATATCACATTCAAATGTGATGTTTGTACAAATATTTGGTAGGTATTGGATATGAATGAATACATATCTGGTATGAACGAATACATATCCGAAACGTATACGTAACATATCCGCCCTCTGAAAATGTCAAATCTGACCTGGATCCACTTTTAATCCGCTGTCGATCCATGTCGAATGCAATCTGGATCCATTGCGGATGTGATTGGCACTCCATTTTTCCACACCCCCAATCTAATGAATGTCTAAACTATTTGTACAAATATCCGGAAGCATTTGTATTCTTACAAACGTTATCATACAAATATCACAACATTGAAATAGTCACTATGTAAACATTATAGGAGACCAGAAGAATGAATATTGCCTCATAACTGAGATCAAAAGAATAAGTATTACCTATTAAGCAGATGCACTTTGGACAATTGAACAAAGAACAATCATAAGATGTTACATGTTGCAGTGCCATTCTTATACTATCCTCTTTGATTCAAATGTTCAGAATTTTCTTTACTGAACTTGCAAGGAGATTGATACCTTGATTTCTTGAACCTATATTAAAGGGTGCTCACACCTAAGGTTTATTCCAGCTTCAGTCCACCTTCAGAGTGAGAGAACACATCTGCAAAGTGACTAGTAATTTTCTTTCCACATTATCTATCCCAAAGGTGAATTTTCTGAGTTATTTAACACTGAAAGAAAACAGCTCATCACTTTGCTGATATATTCTCTCACTCTGAAAGTAGCCTGAAGCTGGATTAAAGCTTAAGTGTGACCACAACCTTAAATGAGAAAAGTGGCTTAGCAGAAGAAGCTGGAGGAATGCCACCCTTGGAACTAATATAAGGTAGGCATTGGTTGTTAAGCTATAATGACAAAATGGGGTGGGGGGCACAGAGAAAAAGATCAAGACACGCTTTGGATTATTTCAGTTTACATTGAACAGGACTCTTAAAAAGCATAAACTAAGGATAAGGTACCTGGTGTAATCAGATACAGACTACAGTCAAGATACAATGCCTCTTACAAGTTGATAGCAGATCATGCCTATGTGTGGGACCAGATATTGTTACCACGTCAGAAATTTAGAATAACATGAATAGTCTGGCTTTAAAAAAAATCAAGCAAATGGCATCAACTTAGGTCTGAAGCATCTGATGATCTTTTCACCAAGGGAATCCAAATGGAGGCTGACCTCATCTTATCATCTGGGTATATACTCTGTGCTCACCCACCCTCATCACCCCAGGTAGGCAATTTTGTGGCAAACCATGCAGAAAACCAAGGAAAAGCAGGACTTCCCTCATTTGCGAGGGGCTCATTAGCTGAGCTCTTCTCAGCCTCTAATGATCAGAGCCCTTTTAAATGATATTTTATATTATCCCTACTCTTCCCTCTAACTTCAAACGTGTTTTGTTTTGTTTCTTAAAAGGATCGTCTGGATCATTCTGTTTTGTTTTGTTTTCACTTGTTTTGTTTTGTTTCAGGTGAAACCTAATCATTAAAATTCAGCCCCCGTCTCCCGCATCTGCTTCGTCTTTGCCAAATGAATTGGAGGGTGAGAGAAAAGCAATTGCATTCAAATCACAGATGGGGTGCAGGTTTTTGGAAGAAATTTGAGAAACACTATTGTCCCGAATCAAAACTCAGTCCTTTGCTCCACAAAGAGGGCTGCTTTAAGCCCTATGAGTTCTATGGCACTTGTTTTTTAAACTTTCAGGGTCTCACACAATAGCTAGCTACCTAAATGTCACAACCACTCTAATTCCAAGTGTGTTTCTCCCTCCTTCTCTCTCTCTCTCTCTCTGTGGACTGGGGACAACAAAATGGAGGAAGCAAAGAAGGAAAGGCCAGATTCATGTGCAAGTTTACTACTCTCCAGAACAGTTATATAGCCATTCATAGTTAGCATCATGAATCTTCTTGGAATTTACTACCAGAAGAGACGATGACAGCAAGATGATGATGGATTGCTTTAAGAAAGGATTAAACAAATTCATAGATGTCAGGTGTGTCAAAGGCTACTAGAATGGATGCCTAAGTGCTGCCTCCAGGTTGCAGAGACTGGCAGGATGCCTCTCAAGGCCATTGGCAAGTATTTGTGAACAGGTGAACATTTTGCCGTTGTCTTCTGCTTGAGCATGCCCAGAAGCAATTGGTGGGGCACTGTGTGCGACAGGATGCCAGACTAGATGGACTGTGGGCCAATATAGAAAGGATCCTCATAGTCTTAAGGATGACCTTCTCAGGTGTCTCCAAAACAATGGTCTTCGTTTGAGTCAACTGTGAAAGAAATAGAATAGAAAATACAGCAACAGAGTTCAATCTGAGCATGAAGAAAGCACATAAGCATAACATTTGATTATAGTATAGTGTGTGCATGAAACCACACTCCATGAAACCTTCTTACTGCTCAGTTGAACACAAACTGATTTCATTGTTCACAGCTCAAATTAAGTACAAGGGGATTTTTGTCCTAAACAATTTGAAAACTCATGGTACCATTTTGGTCATTGCATGGACATGGATCTGTAGTTTCCCTGACAACAATATGGAAGTGTTCTTGGCTTTTCCTCATCCTTGTTTTTACCTCCCTGTTCAGCCTTGAAATGTTCTGGTAGTTAATCATCCAGACAGTGACCAGGCTGAATCCTGTTTATTATCTTTTGGGAGCAGCCCAGACATACTGCTACCTGTTCAGCCATCAAGAATTGTTTCCTAAAGAGCAAATGCTCCCTGTGAAGCATCCAGAAAACATCTAGATCTTCTTTAATTATGACACACAGACCCAGCAGTTATTGAGTTTGGAGCACAAAAACACCTGGGAAGTTAATAATATACAGTTAGTTGATGTTGCTAAGATGGTTGGCTAGACCTGGCACTAGAGGGATGAAAAATATTTTGAATCAAAATGTTCTGACTTTGAAATAGACCATTTCAGTGTTCTGAGATAGAGACAAAATTGGTATTTGTGTTAGTGAAAGAATTTGAATGTTCCAAAGATAATTTTTTCTGTTTAAAGACTAGGAGGCCCTTCTGTGAATTTAAAACAGTTCCTTCCCATTATTTCTTCTGTCTAGAACATATAAAATGTTTTCAATGTTTTTTTAAAAAAAACCAACCTGAAAAGTTTTGAGCTGACTCAGGTATGCATAATATTTAATGCATGTCTACAAACTGGGGTTTCAGAATATCAATTTTGGAAGAAGAACAGAAGCTCTGATTCTATGCACAATTAGCGTTAAACTATGCTATTTAGTTGTGACTCAGTGACTGATACTCTGTGTGCGAAATATCTCAAGTCTGGTCTTGACATTTCCAGTTAAAAGGATCCTAGATAGCACAGCAGGGACAGCCTCTGCCCTAATGGAGCTATGAGGCATTAGTCCACAGCTTGAGCAGGAGACTAGATGGATCCCAGGCAGCAGTGTCTGCACACTCTTCTGGATGCAGCACTGTGAGTGGAAGTGGGAATGTGATGGTGGCTGCACCATGACAATGTCCAGGCATGAGCCAGATGTTGCCACTGACATTGCTATGGCAATCTTGCCTTGCCATCTGCACTTCAAGTGCTGGTGTCCCAGTATAGGGCTTTACTAGCCCTTAGAGGTGCAGGTGGCTGCCACCAGTTTGGTCTAGTGGTTAGGAATACCAGGTTCGATTCCGCTCTCCCCCATGAAGCCAGCTGGGTGAATTTGGGCTAGTCACACCTCTCTTCTGAGCTCTCACAGCCCCACCTACCTCACAGGGTGTTCTGTTGTGGGGAGAAGAACAGAAGCTTTGTCAGCCTCTTTGAGTCCCCTTAAATGGGTGAGAAAAGCGGGGTAGAAAAGTCAACTCTTCTTCTTCTTCTTACCAGCCATACTAGGCTGTGAAGGGCAAAAAGGCTCATATTCTGGAATAAGGCCCAGTACAGAAAGTGCCTTACCTGTTCCTCAGAGCTCCTGTGCTCATTCAATCATACAGCTGTGGAATGGGGAAGAGTTAATAAAAAAAACTTGAAATATTCCATTCAGTTCTTCTTACCTTAAGCAAGAGCTGCTCCAACTCCCAAAGGATGTCACAGCAGTACAAAAATCATTTCTGCTCAAAATCCAGGACTCCAGAAAACATGATTTAACAACTGTTGGCTGAGTATTTCACCTAGGCTGTGGTCACATCTAAGGTTTAATCCAGCTTCAGTCCACCTACCTTCAGAGCAAGAAAATGCATGAGCAAAGTGACCAGTAATTTTCTTTCCACATTATTTATCCCAAAGGTGAATTTTGAGTTATTTAACACTGAAAGAAAACAGCATGTCACTTTGCTGATGTATTCTCTCACTCTGAAAGTGGCCTGAAGCTGGATTAATCCTTAAGTGTGACCACAGCCCTAGTCTGAGTTGTAGCAGAAGTCTCAGCATCGCAAACACGATTGGTGATACTATTCTCCAAGGCTTGTGCAATGCATTTGCACTGCAAAGTAAAGGCCATCCTTACACAAGACCTCCCTGAGGCAAATGGGTAAGTGCAACACTAACTACAAGGGACTGCAAGCTTTGTCCCTCAGACTTGTCACGTTGGATGTGGGCTGTCCAGATCAGCTAAGAGGATTGTTGTCCTCTGCATTCCGGAGGCATAGAGGGTGAGCCGAAGGGATCTCCCCCACAACCCTTCCCTCTCAAAGGCAAACAGGAGTCGAGAAGATGAGACTCCCTTATTTGGAGCACAGCTGTTTAAGATGTAAAGACCCTTTAAGCATTTTGACACTCCTGCTTATAGCTCTGAGAAAGTAAACTTTGAATGACCCTTCAGGTTAGTTTAGTCTATGATCCCAAAGCTGAAGGGTGGGTGGAACCAGACACTGGGTTTTTCGCCAGCAAAGGGGTGGGGGCTGTATCACTTCCCCTAGAAATGTGTGTTATCTTTAGGGCTGGGCCTGCCTTGCCATGGACGCTCTGGCAGCATTTACAGAAGCCTTTTATTTCAGTGGGGGAGTGAGGGAGCTGCCCAGAAACAAGGCACAACTTGTAATGTTGTGCAATGTACAAACTGAGGTCTGCTTTGTCCAGTACAGTGTAGCACAGAATCAGTGATTTCTTTGGTAGAGGAGTATTTTCTCATCCTCCTCCTTCCTCCCTGCTTTCAAAGCCTATACTCTTCACTGGCACCCTGAAGATAGCCGGGACCAGGCGCTAAGATATAAGCACAAGAAGACTTTCAGATAGTGCAGACACTTGTGTGCTGTCGGAAATGTAGATCACACCTTCAAGTGCTTCCTAAAGCAACTTGACCTCCCTCCCTCCTCCTCTTCCTCCTCCTACTTCCAAAGCAGACATAGACCCTAACTAAAATCATGCTATCATAGCATGGTTTACAGCTCAGATATGCAATTTTCCTGTTGTCCCTGATTACATGTCCCACTTGTCTTCCACTCAGCATTCAGGTCACATCTGCATAACCTCTATGTATAGCAGTTATGTAAGGGTTTGGTTGTTTATTTGTTTTGAAAAAAAAATCTGAAAAAGTATTTAGGCAAAGCAGATGTAATCGAATAAACAAAAAGTGCTTGGCAACCAGGCTTCAATGGGAAAGAAGCAATAAGATTAGCAGTGCAAGCAAATTCCAAAAAAATGAGCCAGGATGTTTGAGTGTTGAGTTTGTAATTCCCAAGATCTGTTGAGGATAATTTCCCTCATATTAAGCCAGTGGCCATTTCATTTGTTATATAGGAAAGAGTTTCAGATGAAAGGTACTATGATGATGCTACAATGTAAAAGTACAAGAAAGAAAAATAAGTCAATTAAACTTTCCTCCTGAACAGTTCAGCAGCCATCTTTGCAATTCAAAAGACGGATGATTCCATTTGCATGTACTATCCAGTGATATATTTGACCCCTTTGGGGTTATGGCATGAACCTTCAGTGCACTGCAAATAACTGAACATGCTGTTGTCCTTTTGTTGGAACATTCAATTTACTATGGCTTCAGAGCATAATCTATAGAAATGCAATAATATCTCCAGAAGTGCATTAATTTCTCCATTAATAGCTTCCCTAGAAACTTAACAATGCATTTGCAGATCTTGCGCAGATGATAATCTTGCTGGAGCTGGAGGGGAAGAGTGGCCCTGGTCTACCACAAGGCTCATGTGCACAGTAAAGAGAGTTCATTTTTCATGGCCGAAGACTCGGTCACTTAGATTTTTATTTTAGTTTCCAACTGATAAAATACAACATCTCTGTCATATGATCTCAAGGGAAGCAATCCAGTCTGGAACTTGTTTCCACATCTTGGCCAAAATCATCATAAAATAATCCACGTTCCTGTGGCTCTCTGGAAGCTTGTTCTGGATCTTTGACTTGCTCCATATATCAATTATATCCTGATCCTCACAACTTATCCAGTGCAACCCCTGGTTCATTGCAGCAGTCTCGGCAGATGAGAGCATCTGAAAAGGAAAAACAGTGTCAAGTGCTGTGTAAAACTGCATGCAATGGTTCCAGGTGGCAAGGGGAGAATACGGTAGAGCATAGCTGATTGTCCAGTTGGGGTGTGCCCAAAAAAGTTCCAATGATTGGATGTTTGGGTTGGTTAGGATTAGGGTTAGAGACTGGTAAATCTGGGGGTACAACTCCACCACTGTCACTAACCAAACTATTCAAGGATATTACATGGAGGGTTGAAAGTAGGTAGAACCCTGGTCTAGGCTGATAGCTCACAAAGCCTACATGGAGCTCCATCTGTTTTTAAGAAAGCCTAAAAATTTCAAACCTTCTTGGTGTGAAAGAGTTTGTGCTCTAAGTCACTGAAATTTGGGTTCAAATCAAGCTGAATGACAAATCTAGAAAAGACCTAATTTTAAGGCTTTGGATTTTTGAATATTTCTCTCTCTCTCTCTCTCTTTTTTTTTTTTTTTGATCTTCAAACAAAATTTATTATGAGACAAAGACACGAGTAAACACAAAATACAGCTTCAAATGCTTGTTTCATTTATTGGATGAAGAAAGGTACCCAAAACCTTTATGCAGGTGGTAAAATGCAACTTTGTTCATTTAATCCAATCCAGTCTTTTGAACTGTTCCTCCCCATTTTACGTAAGAAGAGCTTCCACTGAAGCTGTTGCTTTCCTTGGAAGCCAGGTGATCTGTGGAAATCACAATCAAGTTAGGAGCCCAGTTTTACACTTGGGGTGATTCTGCACTGACTGGTATTACTGGACCAGCAAATGTTAGGAGGCTCCCTTCCACATGCTGGTGTAGTCTAATGGAGGGCCCACTTGGTATAGTGGCCAGTGCAGAATCACTCTTACTCTCCACACAGGTTTTTCTCTACTTGGAAGGATCCCAGCCATCTAGAGCAGTGGTTCTCAACCTGCGGGTCGGGACCCCTTTGGGGGTCGAACTACCCTTTAAGAGGGGTTGCGACAAGTCTCCCGCCACCCTTCCCTCCCACTTCCCAGCTGCTCTACCCCCATGGTTGGGGGTCTCCACAACATGAGGAACTCCATTAAGGGGTCGCGGCATTAGGAAGGATGAGAACCGCTGATCTAGAGGGATGCTCTGGAATCCCGAAAACCAGATTTAGTCAGTATCCAGTCTCATACAGTGACCTACCAATTGCTTCTGGGCAGAAGACAAAAGCAAAATTTTAACCTGCTTTCAGATCCCTGCAAATGACCTTAAGAAGCAACATGTCTATCTCTCCAACCTGGAGGCAGTTCTAGTAGCCATTGATACACCTGACCTCCATGACTTAGAGATCTTCAGGAGTGCATCCTGGTCTAAAGGCTATTTGCTATAGGCTGTGTGTGTGTGTTGGCATAAGGGTACATAATGCAACTAGCAAGTAAAGCTAAACAGGTCCAGGTCTAGTCAATAGTCTAGATGGGAGACATTTTAAATTCCATATATTTTATCATATAGGCAGGCTAGAAATATACTCAGTCAAAAAAGTAATTACAGATGGAAAATCCCTTGTCATAATATGCATATTTTGCTTACATAGACTCAATCGTGCGAGAATTTTTATCACGTGAAATGATTCTTGCTAAGGTAGTGATAGTTCTGAGTCAATTTATTTTCATTCTGATCCTTTAGTGCATCTTGATAGTCAATCAAAAGCCCATCCTTCTGCAAAACACCAGACAACACCAGTACATAAACTAATATTGTGAACATTTTCATAAGTTATACCACCAAGTTCTGTAGCAGAATGTGGTGTAGATTGCACTGCATTGCCTTACCTCAATCCTTACTTTCAGACAATTGTTCTTTAATCAAATAAAGAGGTGAATGGAATGTCATTTCCACTCTCTCATCCTTAAATTCCTCCCATTCTGTATTGGCTTTCAAGTGACAATTAATGTATGTTTTAAGATCTTCTCCTTGCTCTTGCTGAACAATGGCTGTGTGTTGCCCTAATGTAATAGTGGCCGAACATCTGTGTAGGGGATACTTGTTCTGTCTCTGACCAGTAAGATGGATCAGTGTCCAACATTACACTTTTAATATTTATTTGCAGTCATTTTTGTATAAAAATATCCTTAGAATTTTTAATACTTTGTTGCCTTGTTAAGAGTTAGGGTTACGGTTAGCGTATGCTGGATTATGGTTCCTTGAAAAATATATAAACAAATTAGAAGTAAAAAGGTTATGAGAATATATTGATTGCTATTAACATCCTTCTCATTCCTTCAGTCTCAGGAACTCTAAGCTGTTTACCCAGTGACTCATTCAATTTTTGACACTTTGTATAATATTTCATTCACAGATTTTGCCAAGATTTTGTCAAGACAAAGTTAAAATGGATTTTTAGTAGAAATGCTTAGCACAACTGTAAATTTATTTAATGTTTCTAATGTCACTAAAAAGGTACAAGTTATGAAAGCCATAATCATTTCTGCTACATCTTTTTTAAAAGGCAGTTCCATAAAATCAGACACACAAACACCCCCCATTTAATGTGGAGTGTAGGTAAAGAGAACACAGAGGAGACATTTTGGTTCGGCGTAATCTCTAATACCATTTTAAAACATCAATGCCAAAATAGGGAAGTACATCAGAAGTTGTGTCTGCTTCTGCCAAAGGAACATCCACTTTTTTTATTGGACTGAATGGCATAGTAGACAAAAGGGGCACTTCATTACATGATTCCATTAATTGACAACAATAATGCCTTAATTCTAAAGCATTAAAATATTAATGATAATCCATTAATATGAAAAAGCTGACAATGTGAACGTGAATCAATGATAGGCTCTGTACAGGTATAGTGTAACTGCTGGCTGGGATACTGGCTTGTATAATGAAAATAAAGAGCTGGGGAATAAATATAGGCAGGAAAAACCAACAAATATTATAGCAGTTTTAGAACTGTCAGAAAATGGGCACATTTCAAATTGTCTATAAAAAGCTATTGCTAAGTGAAAATGAGCAGCATTGTGGCCCATCATTTGGAAAAGTTAAGTGAACTAGATATACAATCTTGAGACCCGTAGGCTTAACAAGAGGTTGTCCAAAGGGGTCATATTTGTGGAGAATATTGATCATAGAATGTTACTTTTATAAAATCATGTAAAATACTAGATATCCAAAAGGACCGCAATGTTTGTCAAGTAGGCCTATCTGGGCAAAATCCAAATTTCATGCAGGATATATGCACTCACCATTTGCCAAAAACAAAGCATAAATGTGTTTTCAAATGTCAATCAAGTTTTGCAGACGTACAGGATACCACTTTTAAAAATCTAGAATAACTGCCTTTTCTATCAAGCATGAGGGGCATTTGTAGTTTGGTTAAAAGAAAATTGCTTAGCAGGAAACCACATTTTGGGTTTGTCTAGTGCCAGTCCTAATAAGACATTTAAGACAACAGTATAAAAGTGAAGAATGTAGAGCCACACTACTAAATTTGAGCATGAGAAAACATTGTTGTGGACTCACCAATGAAACAAATTGCATAGGATAATGCGAGCTCTCTTAAAAACTTTCACATGACAAGTAAACATATTTTACTCAGGAGATGTGTGCATGAAAGCAAAACAGAAAATAGTCTAAAATGGGAACTTGAAAATTAGCTAATTAAGGTCACAAGAAGCCAAAAATACACTTGCTTCAGGGTAACCTAAAAGGGTGTACTACAATGAGTCATACTCAGAGATGACCTACTGAAATCAATGGGTTAGAGAAACTATGACTAATTTAAGCCATCCGATTTAACTGTTCAGCATAGTTTAGGCAAAAATTCAGTGATTTTTAATAGCCTTCCTAGATAAACAAATTGTGGATCTTAAGTTCCACAAGCACATCTGCAGCCATCAAAGTCAAGCTCTTTAAGTCCCATTGATTTTAATGAAAGGGTTAGGCATATAAGCTATCAGCAATGACAACAATGGGACTTAAGTAACTTTCCCTTGCCCTAGATTTCTACTCATTTTGCTTAGGCATAGAAAATAAATATGCATTATGTTTGCTATATTAGTTTTAAACATTTTTAGCTCTTTGGAGATAAGAAGTTGGATCTTTCTGATATTTTTCTCTTTGGCCATATGATAGGGTTTTTTTTTTGTGTACTACAGGTGGAACGTATGACAAATATTTAGCTTGATGTGAATTTAGCCCTCATAGCTGTAGGGAATATGTACTAGGTTTACTGTGGTTATAGAAAACTGTGGATATTTGATTTCTGGGAAATCATGCTCGATTTCACGCTATTTCTGACTGTCCCAGGCCTCCAGGAGGCCTCCTAGAAGCCTATTGGCACCGGGGGGAGATGGCTGGTTAAACACAACTGTGGTCACTGGACCAGGAGATACGGGGTGCCACAGATACTGTAGTTCTAATACACGTTCCCAATGTATCTGCTGACAGGGAGCTTCTCTACTCTCTCCAGTTTTGCCTTTTAAATTAAAAATTCAGCTTTGTAACTGTCAGTCAAATATACATTTTCTATCTCCAGTCCTACCCAAAAGGAGGACATGACTAAACGTATGCATGTGCTTGTGATTCATGCTAATAATCAAATTGGGTTAAAGTTATTTTTTTTTAAAAAAAGGTTTTCTTCTTTTTGTAGGAAAAATGTGAGTTGAGGATTTGTTATATTTCTGCAATGGTTTTCTATACTACATTCTAGAGTGTTGTAATTAAAGAAAAGAACATTAATTAATAAAGCTGTTTGATATAGTTCTAGGCAACAAATCTAGGTGGTTGGTTTACTTAAGGCTTCAGAACCAGACCCCAGTATAAAGGTACATCTTAAGAATCAATCATCAAAATGTGCAATGAGGAACTTTTTTTAATACACTGTAATTTTTACATTTTTATTGTTTGGTGAAATAAACAAGGTGCTTAAAAACAGCAGAAAAAATAATACAAACAAGTGCCAGAGTGAAGTAAAGCAAAAAACAAAAATAACAGAAAAAAAAAAGATGAGTGGATCTGAAATTTCTTCCACAATGATGAGCAAATAATTTTTGTATCTGCTATTCAAATGTTTTTAGAAGCTGGTAGTCAATATCCATTTATATCTGAACTACCAGCAAGATACCAGTATTTTAGTACTGGCCCATTTCTGAACATTATTTAGATAATTCACATCATCAGCAGTTGAACACACTGCAGTATAATGGAAAGTACTCTCTAAACTGATTCAAAGCAAAAACAAAACAAAACAAAAAAGTAAATAAATATCTTGCATATATGTCAAACTATATTCTTCAAACAAAACCTTACATCTTATGAAATGAGTCAGAAAGTACAAGGAGGAAGGAAGGAACAAAATTCTTTGCTTTCTATTAGTACAATACTGTTAAACCTCCAAGGCTGAAAATGTCCCATTTATTGAATCTCTGCCTTTTTACAAAATTAAGAGATGAAATAGAAATTTGAACACAGGAAGAAAATGCTTATATGAGAGCATTGGTTCAGCGAGATATCAAATATACAGTATTCTAGTGTCAAAAGTACAGGCAGAAATGTCTAAGAATTCTTGGTGAAAAAGGGGGAATTGAGGAGTAAAAATTCTACTTGACAATCACTCACATTTTAACAGTGCATTAATTATAATAAAAGCCAGATGGTAAGTGAGCAACAGAGTCATAGTGTTTGTTCAGTGTTACAGCAGAGTATTTTTCTCTGCTCATTTAAATGAGATTGGAAACATATACTCATGTATGGGAAACTTTTAAGGAGCTATGTTTATTCTTTCCTCCTGGCTTCTTGGAAGAGGCAGAGTTGTGACATTGATTTTTGAGTTAAATGATAATACACGGTGATTTGGATAAAGTGTTCACCGTGCATCATTTGTTATCAAAGGTTTGCTAGTCCTCCATTTGGCTTGACCTATTCTTTTGCCTCCAGGAAAAGTGTTTCTTGAGGGTACAATTTTAATTCCAGCAATGATTTGTTTGGATCCAGCTGGGTCACCTGTGAAAACAGAAAAAAAAAATAGGAAGTGAAAATTTGGTTCAGCTTCAGGTAGCCTTATCATATATTTCCATAAACAAACCAATGGCCATCTTCGTACTATTTTGATTTTTGCACCCATATCCATTGACAGACATACTGTATGGATACATGTTTAACAAACTGCAGTTAGAAAGTTTTTAATAGTAACATGTCTATTATTTTATTCTGTGTTGAAGTAAAAAACCAGTTAACTGGAATTTCAATTGTGTAAAGGAGTTATACATTATCTAATAATTTTATTTTGCACTACAGATAGCATTTACTACTTTTATCACTGAAGACAGTCCCATAAAGAATCTCATCAATGCCTAAATTCCATTGGACATGGTAACATCTTTCTAGTGAAATTCAGTTTTAAAATGTAAAAGTTCTATTTCAAAGAAATAGGTTGATTCAATTGTTGGTAAAACCAAACAGAATGATTTACCAATAACATCTAATGAAACACTTAAACTATACTAGATTATAGGGAGGTATTGACTCTTTCACTGTTTTGACATGTGCCATAATTTTGGTTTAAGAAGACAGCCACCTAATTTGTGAGGAATCACACAATTTGAGCTTTAGGATAACAATCTTAATAATATACAAATGCTCTATAAGATTTATTTAAATTTTTGAAACAGCAGAAAAAATCTACCAATTTGACTCAGCAACAAAACATAATTAAGCGTGGAAAAATATGAATGCCAATGTTGAAGAAAGTCTTCTCTCTTGATAGGTCACTTCTTGATAGGTACTTAGTATCCCCTCACTCACACAGTGGCCCACCAATCTAATGTGGGAGCCATGCCACCAATGTGAAGAGCTGCTCAACACAGATCTGACACGCCAACGGCATGTGTAACCCCTCCTTGCAATGCCTAATATGCAGCCACTCATATCTGTTTGGGAGGCAGACATGGAAGAAGAAGGGAAGAACTAGATCCCCATATTTTCTCATTTCTCAAAATGACAAGCAGTACTGACAAGCATTATTGACTGTAGTTTAGCTATAAAGATTATGTGGATGCTTTCTGTCACATTGCTTCCTTTCATGGTTGCTTGGTTTAGGTAAAATACCTTCCATTTTAAGTAAAAATGCTGGAAATAGGGCAATTTTCTATCAAAATAGCTTATTTCTAGACAGAAAAAGGAAAAAACATCTTAATTTTTTTAAAAAAATAGCAATTATAATAAACAAATATTCTAACTATGAGCATTGATTGTCAACTATTTTTAAATTAATTATTTTTAAAGCATAGACCATCTACCATGATTAATATAGATTAACAGATATATCAACACATTCTTTTAAGTACATCTCAGGCATATCTTGAATGTCCAATATTCATATAATGTTTAGGACAATGTATATTATGTTCTTTTATATTAATTAATTTTATTTTATACTTATATTAATGCATGAAATAAACATGCCATATATGAACGATTTTTGGTTATATGCCACATTTTATCATATCAATATTCCAAATGTACTCCAAGTAACAATCAGAGTCTTGTTATAATTAACCCTCCTACCATCAATCATTTTTCAAGTGGTGCTAACTGTTGTTGGAAATAATAAGAGGCATATATCCATGTATTCCTGAAAAACCTATGTCCAGAATTTAGTCACAGCAATACTTTTTTCGTCACATGCTCAAGCATGTCAAAGCAGTCCATTCAACATTTAACTTTGTTATAATACCTAAGCAAAATACAAATCAACCCCCTTACACTCTGACTATGGGTTAAAACCAATGGGAGTGCTCCATGAGAAGTAAAAGTATGCATGTATGTACATATTTATTTAAGAATGTGTGTTCTGCCTTTCAATGAAAGGCCACAAGGTGAGTTACAATAGTATATATATAAATCATTAAAATATATTTAAAATATAATCTTTCTTCCCTCCACCCTCCCTGGCAGGACAGCACCCGGAGGAAGCCAAAAATCAAGATGAGAATAAAATGAAAAACGTTTTTGGGGTAATTCTATTCTGCTTTCTGTCAGATGAGAGACCCAGTCGCATTGGGCTTTCTCTGCCTATATCCTACGATATTCTAACATGAGTACAAAAGGGGATTACAGTCTAAATAATTTTCACAAAAATGCCAAAGATGCTGAATTCTACTTCACAATTATCAAAGCACATAATGAAGTTTCCTCACTTGGTATCTATGTCTTAGCATTTCTTTCACTGCTACAGTGCTTCAGCCATCTGCGGACAAGAGGTATAAGCGCACCTGAGAACAGCAATTTGCTTTCTCTGTTCAGTTCAAGTCTGTATCTAATTAAATTCACGCACTTTCCAAATCCCATAACCCCTTTATTGCAAAAGCAATGAAAGGAAAGTAGAGCAATAATGTCTTCTGTGTATCAGACAGAACTAGGTTTGAAAAGCACGACTCGGTTAATGAACACTATCCTCCAGACTGTAACCAGATGGAAACCTATTATTCACTTGAGAGTAATTAAGAATGCATATCCTAATCATAACTCCTGAGTTTACAAAGTCAAGTTACCCTTAATAAAAACAATGAATGAGGTCCTTTTCTCAAGTGCTTTAAACTTCCGTGATTTAACTGAGTACCTGTGTTAAGGGGAGGCTTGCTGCCTTTCTCCTTTAATTTCAGCCTGGCTCCTTTTTTTTTTTTAAATTCACCTAGGGACTACCGAGTTTGCAAATGTTTACACCATTACCCAATTAACTAACAATATGGCTCCTACATCTGTCAACAAACAAAGCTGTTATTGCTTTGTTTTAGCTTCCTGGCATTTTCTGTTCACATGGGTCGCCATTGTACTTAATTATCACGCCAGATCCCGTCTGCAGAATTTACTTTGTTATTTGTGATATGTAAATATGTTTCTTTAGCATGGAAAACAGAAGCTTTGTTATTACTCCTCTGACCATAAGACATGTTCAAGGTGGCAAGGAAAGGAACTGAAGGCAAAAAAAAAAACCCCAAACCAGTGTAGCTTCCAAAATGTTGTGTTTCCAAAATGGGACTGTTGCAGAGGGGGAGAAAGTGAGAGCTGTCTTCATAATCACATTGTCCATATCCCATTTTCTGATATGAAACTAGGAAAGAAGTTAAATGGGAAGGCCCCACATCTATTTGAATATGAGAGTCTTCACAATCCCCAGTGGGAACTCTACATCTGTTTCTAATTTCTACCTTGGAATACTGTGAAAGCAAAGTATTGCATGAACGAGTCCCAGACACTGTTATGTGTATAAACTGTCTACCAAGCCATTCCAGTGGATGCTGTCCTAGCAAACCTAACCAGCAACACTGCCAAGTACTCTAAAACAGTTTAGAAGCACAGTCACTGCATTCCGATTAATGTTGCCAACTGCTTTGATAATGTATCACATTGCATCAGGTATGAATCCAGAAATAATACATAGCGATATATTGTACTGATAAATACAGTAATTGCTCGAGTTTTAACCATGTCTGAACTATATCACATTTCTTTTTAAAAGCTCCAAGGATGATAATGACCTCTGAATGTAAAAGCGTACGCCTCACTCTAGATCTGCAGAGCTGAATAAGGTTTGGATAACACAGATCTCCCCATAGCCATATTCATGAGACATCTGCATGAGATTCAGTATCAGGAACAAAAAAACATGTGAGTTCTCTGTGTATATCTCATCCTCACCAATGGCAGTGGCTCCGACAATGAGGGCATGGCAAGGACTGTGCTGCTAAGAGACTTTCACCTGCTAACCAAATACGGGGAATGATTTCAAGATCTCTCCACCATCTCTTTTGGGTGCCAGCAACTGCTGAGAGGGATGTTGTAAACTATATTCAGATTCTGAATTCTGGAAAATATTAGGATTCTGAGAATCTACATTTTTGGTTTTGAGCAGCAAACAACAGTAGTGGGTAGGGAAATCCTGATCACATGGGTCCTTCAGGACCTATAATCCGGATTTTGTGTAGACCCCATTAAAAGGGTCTACAATGGGGTCTTCAGCCTTAAAATCTGGATTGTAGGGAGCCTGTTTCTACTAGAATTGGGCAATGGGGTCTAGAGGAGGCTAGTGAGAGGGGGCACCCATGGGGGGGGTGCCCCAGAATCAAAATTTCGAAGTCCCTTAGAAGTTGCCTTTGGAGATTAGCAAAGACAATGGAGTCCCTCCGAAGTTGCCTTCAGAGATTAGTGCAGGCTCTGGAGAAAAATCCCTTGCGAGACCAATGCCACTGTCAAGTGCTCCAGAGAATCTTTGAAGTTAGCAGCAGATTGCGATCTGGAATGAGTCTGATATTCAAACATGATTTATATCCCCTGAACCATCACTACGCATTACCATGACAGCAGAATAGAGAGTAGCTGTCACCTACTACAAACAGCTGCTGCTTTTACCTGCAAACCAATAAATTTTCAACAGTTCCACCAGGTCACAACAAGGACTCTTGAGGGCTTACATTACTGTCACCATCCTTGCTATGACAACATCTACTGCTTCTTACATATATTAATTCCTTGCATTTCTTCACCATTCAGTTGCCCTGCCCCAGTTGTCAAGACAGAAAAGGGAGGACATTATCCTAGATGTTATCATCTACCCTCAGGAGAATTCACTATTAAATGTAAAATGCTAATATGTTTGCATTGTTACTACTCTAGGAGAGATCACACCAGATACTGATACCTGGGGATGGGGTGGTGGGTTAAAACTATGTGAAATACAACGCCCTGGATAAATCTTAATATTATTAGATAGGAAGCAACAGAAAGATTTCAGCTAAACGTTCAATGGATCATGATTTCACCATTAATGTTTTCAGGGCTTCCGTTAATGTGCATATAACTAACGAAATTATTCCTCTCCAAAGTTATACTTGCATATCATCTCAGATGATTCTATGCTCAACACCAAGTAATCGCTGTGTGTCCTACTGCATATACGGCCTTGTACAAACTGAGCTTGAAAAAAAATAGGATGAAATAATGGCAAACTGACTGGCAGATCATATGAAGCAAAGATATAAAATGCACATGAATAGCAAGGATCATGCCATCTTCTGTGATCACACCCTACAACAGGAAAACATCTTTGCCCTCTATGCACGCATGAATTACTCTGGCGAATCCACTGGACAAAGAATCCTTTAACTTCTTCCTTAATCCCCCTTATCAAGGTATAATGGTGCAAAAATCACTCAGATGTACAGCTGTAGGACGATTTTTCTTCGAAAAAAAATCTGTATTTATCCCAGTGTGACATAAACACAGTGAATGCATTCTGTCAGATAAAATAAGGGATTTTGTAGTTAGAGGCTTCAAAAGAAGGACACAAAGACACAAACAAAGTGGGGTGCAACTGGATCTTTTTAGCAACCTAAATGGTAAAGGGTCTATATTAGCACTTTTTAAAAATACTGCAATGAAGAGGGGGAAAATGTGAATTTAAAGGATAAAAACAGCACCAGTTTAAAAGTATAATTGAGGTGATCTCAGTATTACCCAGGGTCCAGTGTCACAAGCTGTCCTTGCCCTTTATGTACTCACCATTGTTTTTGAGAACCACACCAAAATGGAGAGGAAGGAGGAGGAGGAGAGGGCTTTTCTGGTCCACTTTTCTCACCCATTTATGGACGTTGTTTCTAGTCCTCCCATCTTGTGCAAGGGTGAATATGGACAATCTCTCTGCACTGTGACAGCCCTTCAGATAACTGAAGACCACTATCATGTCTCCTCTCAGTCTTCTCTTTTGTAGGCTAAACATTCCTAGGTCTTTCAGCCTTTCCTCATAGGACATGGTTTCCATTTTGGTATCCCTCCTTTGGTCTTGCTATAGTTTGTCAATGTCTTTTTTGAATTCGGGTGCCCAGAACTGGACACAGTACTCTAGATGAGGTCTGACCAAGGTAGAGTAAAGAGGAATAATTACTTCTCGTGCTCTAGAGTCAATATTCCTCTTGATGCATCCTAGGATGGTGTTTGCCTTTTTTACCACTCATCACATTGCTGACTCAGTCGTGTTCATTCTGTGATCATCCAGTACACCCAGATCCCTTTCACTTGTGCTACTACTCAGCCATATTCCTTTCATTCTTTATTCCTTTTTATCGTTTTTCTTACCAAGACTTTGCATTTGTCCCTATTAAATATCATCCTGTTAGTTTCAGGCCACTGTTCAAGCTTATAGAGTTCCTTTTGAATCCTCTCCTTTTCCTCCGTAGTGTTAGCAACCTCTCCTAGCTTTGTGTCATCAGCAAATTTGATCAGTATCCCTTCGACTCCCTCATCCAGATCATTTATAAAAACACTGAACAGCACTGGGCCCAGGACAGACTCCTGTGGCATTCCGCTTGAAACTTTCCTCCAATTGGGTGTGAAGCCATTTATTACCATTCTTTGAGTGTGATCGTTAAGCCAGTTACAAATCCACCTAAGAGTTGTCCTGTTGATCCCATATTTGATCAATTTTTTAATAAGTATGGTGTAGGAGTGCCCCCTCCATTTGGATGGCACACCTCAGTGGCAGAGGGCATTCTGTACACAAGTCAGTTCTGCTACAGGTCAGACATGCACACGCGCACTCCCTCTGTTTGGATGGCATACCTCAGCAGAGAATGGTATCACAAGTCATGCTGACCTGTTTAGTCTTTCTCTTGCATACACAAGGACAGAGATTGGGTCGATGTGCACAAGGGTGCCAGGCATGCACCCAGCTAGCGTCTGCATGTTTCTAGCCAATGATCTATTTGGATGTAACCATAACAATGTACTCTGCAGAGAGGATATAAGCTACTGAATACCCTAAGTAAAGTACTTTCAGCTTTCTACTTCCACTCATTTTTGCTTCTGCGTCGTCCTTTCTACAGTATGGTATGAGACACTTTGTCAAATGCTTTGCTGAAATCAAGATACATTATGTCTGCAGCGTTTCCCTGATCAACCCAACCAGTGATTTTGTCATAAAAGGATATTAGATTAATCTGGCATGACCTGTTTGTTACAAATCCATGTTGGCTCTAATTAATTACTGCATTCCCATCTAAGTGCTTGCACACATGTTGTTTAATAATTTGTTCAAGGATCTTGCCTGGTTTTGAGGTGAGGCTGTAGTTTCCTGGGTCAATTTTCTTCTCTTTTTTGAAGATGGGGACAACATTTGCCCTTCTCCAGTCTTCTGGAACTTGCCCTGTTCTACAGGAATTTTCAAAGATCACAGAGAGTGATTCAGCAATTATATCTGCTAATTCCTTCAGTACTCTAGGATGTAATTCATCTGGGTCTGGAGACTTGAATTCATTTATGTTAGCCAAGTGTTCCCTTACCTGTTCTTTGTCCACACACAACCTTGATTCTCTTGTTCCTTCAACAGCACAATGAAGGTCCTCTTTGAGACGGTCTCTGGGTCCTGATAACAGCAGAACTCAGCAGAACTCAGTCCTCTTTGAGCCAGTCCCTGGGCCCTGATAACAAGGGAAGTCTAACCACCTCTCCTGGGAAATGCCCACATCCCATTCAGGGGGTGATTTTGACTGGGACAAAATGATGCAGTTCATGCTGCATTCTTGCCTCCTAGGGGAGGCTTCACCCCTACTTACATTCTTGGGGATGCGTAAGAATGTAGTCCAAATTTCACCACTTTGTTTCAATCCTATCTTTCAGCTCATTTTACTTTAATATCAAGGCTGCTTTTAACTTGAGCGAATGTACAGTGTCAAACCACTTAAACTCTAGTTTTTGCCACTGCGACTGAGTGGGGTGGGGTATATGACACCCCAGTTTAATGGTGCTGTTAAGTTATGCAGGGTTTCAAACCAGCATCTCAGAGAATGAACTCAAATTCCAATGCAATCTTTTTTACTGTTGGCTGATTTTATTTTGACAATAAAGATATTTGCATAATAAGAGACAGGGATTCAGAGAACATTTTCTTGTCTCATTTTTTTAAAGAATGAAATTGAGATCTTCTACCGAACTTGAGGGCCTACAAGTAGATATACATTTCAAGACAAGGAAGAGGTGAGTGTTAATTTGAAAGTACTGTGTTGTATGCATTTTGATCATTGGGTTTAGAAGCATAAATAAATTATGTGTTTATTTGAAGGCAAATTTATAGCTATCAATGTAGGAAAATGACTGTAAAACAGTGAACAGAAAATATCCAGATGCCACAATATGGCTGACTGACATGCAGATTAAATCAATAACATTTATACAAAAACGCCTCCGTAATTTGCAGATTCTTAAAGAGTTCTGGCAGCAGAAACCCCATTGGAATGAACAAGGATAAGGCTGAAGGACCTCTTTGAGGATCAGAGCCTTATTAAGATGCATTTACTTGTCCAATTACCAAAACAGCAGGAGATCATTAATTTTTCTAGTTAGCAGACACAGCAATGTTAATATCTTAATGTTGCCAAGGCTATTTCTTGGCATTTTGTTACTACACTTTCTTTCTTCTAGCAAAGATTCATAAAATAAAGGCAAAGCACGAGAAAACATAGCACAACGTACACATACACACTTTTTCATTCTCTCTCTCATGCACAGACATCCAAGCAGAGCATTAAAGAGGCAACTTTTACTGGGCATCCTCTAAAAATCATCAGTCAACACACTAGTTAAATGAAATGTAAAAGAGATTGGGAAGAAGCACTATAGAGAAAACCATAAGTATCCACTGAATTCTTTCAGGCTGGAGGCAGCCGTTTATAGGATTCAGTTCTGTTCTCTGAATCCTGACAAACAACTGTCAAGGGTCTGTGCTTAGTAAGCGCTTAATACACAGCATATATTAATATTGTGTTATTCCTTTTCAGTTCTGAAACAATTTTGGGGGAAAGGTGACAATCAGCACAGTCTTACATCCACTATATTTGGGAGGAAACACCTACTGAATTCAATAGGACTTGTTTCTGAGTTTAGATCTAGCATTGCAGTCTATTCATGTTTAATTGGGAGTACATTTTATTAACCTTTGCAGAATATTTTTTTTTAAAAAAAATAATACAGGTTGGACCAAGCACACTCTTAACCCTTCACACTTCCCCAGCATGGCAGCAAGATGGTGGCATTAGGCCTCCATTATCAGAAGCATGAAAGTTTTGCAAAGCAGGCTCTACACCACCATTATCTTGGAGCTGTTAATTTCTCTGAACTCCATGAAATTATTTATTTAGTAAATGTATATACTGGGGATTTCATAGAAACTTTCTAAGGTTTACAAGGTAGAAGTACAAACAAACACAGAAGATAGATAAATAGTTGTAACGTTCATGGTCACCCCATCCATCATCACCAAAGCCAAGTGTGAAGAGACATGTTTTTAAAGATCTTTAATCTTAATCTAATTTCTTTTGTAAATATCCTAGCTAGCAGAATATCATGTCTTGTGGTAATGAATCCCATAGTTTAAGTTGTTCTACCACTGCCCTCAGCAGAAAAAGGGTTGGACACTCGGGATAGGGCTTTCTCAGTGATGACTCCCACACTATGCAATCGCCTCCTCCCCTTAGGTGCACCAGGCACCTTCATTTTACATGTTTAGGAAGAAGGTGAAGATCTTCCTTTTTGCCCTGACCTCTGGCTAAATGGGGCTAAAGCTTTTTTACCGCACTTTCAGACATTGTTCTTGTTTTGACAATTAAACAAATTACAAGTTAAAAGCAAGAATAAAAACCTTTAAAATCCCAGCCACTTCCCCCACAGTCCCCAAACAGGCAGTGCCCTTAGGCCACTGCCCAAGGCTGTGCCCTTGGGGCCTCTGCTGCCTGAAATAGCTGCCTGGCCTGACCCCACACAGCATAGCAGAACTGGGGCCTAATTCAACTTCAGCCTCAGGTGGATGCTGTGGTAGTGTAGATGTTCTCCAGATCTCCTCCAGCAGCAGGATAGAAATCTTGCAAGCAGCTTCACTGGTTAGAGCACTATGCTATATATAGAATGTGGTAAAACAAAAATATAGAGATGTGCCAAGCCAGGCTTGTTTCAAGCAGGTTTCTGCTGGCCTAGGTTAGCCAGCCTCAAAGGTAAGCTTAACCTCACTGGGTTCAGTAAGTGGTCAACAAGGCCCTGTAAAAAGCCATGATCTCTTTATGGGTCTTTTGTGGCATTTTGACATCCCTATATGGAGGGCATGAAAGGCCACCATGGCTGCAAAGATAGTGGAAGCATTTCTGAAACCATAGCGGGCAGATTCTTTGCAGGCTGAACTCAAGCTGGCTAGTCACCTCCATGGGGCAACTGGGTGCTTCAATGACGCACCTCAAGACAGCTGAGAGGTATCAAAACACAGATCAATGCAACGAACTAAGCCCCCAAACTGGAGGCTCATGCATATCTCTGTTAAAATAACTAAAAAGCAGAGACAAAACTGGGTCACGTTTCAAAAGTTCACCTGGGGATTACCCAACAGAAACAGCTGATATTAAGTTAAAAATTTGTTTTAAAAAGACTTTCTTCTGTTAACATATTGGCTTCATTATCACATAAGATAGAAACAGAAATGGCCACCAACAAAGAGCTGAAAAAACAACTGGGAAATTTTGAAAAAGCTAGAAAAAGTCAATTGCATGCAAAAGCAAAACTGAATTTCTATATTCTAGAATAGCAAGAATCCAAGGACTCAACAGTAGGAATAAACAGTGGCATTACTTTCACATCCTGCTTGTAAGCCTCCATAGTCACATCATAGACATGGCTGTTGTAAAATGCATGCTTGGATGGACTGTGGTGTAATCAAGTAATACATACTTTCCTTACTAGGAAAATATGACATACTTTGCAACAGATCCTCTTGCTTCCTGCCAGATCAAGCTACTACAGTCCTTAGTATATGCAAGACCCAAAACACCTGCTTCTAGCCAAAATTAAAACAAGAAAAGGAACAGAGAAGAGGGCTAGAAGTGTTCCTAATCCCTCACCTAGCTTTTATAGTAAATCAATCACTTAGACACAATCTGGCCCGAAACCAATCCAAATCCCTTTCTTGACTCAATACTGTCCTCTTTCAGTTAAGATTAAATTTGTTTTACCTAACATTTTGAAGGGGAGGGGAGAGAAATAATTCTCCCATCTCTTGTTTATTTAAACTGCTGCTGGAATTGGCTAATTAAAGGGATTTTAAAAACCGTAATACTCTAAACAGAACAAACTGGTTCTGAATTATTAAGCAACAATTTGGATGCATCTGAATAACCTTAAGTGACTTGGCTGCCACCTGATCCTAAGCTACAGATCAAATAAATAAGTGTGAAATACTGTAGAAATCTTAGCTTACTAAGGCTTCCAGATACAGTAAATAAAGAGCTTAAGTCTTCAGCACACAGGCTATAAAAGGCGTACTGTCTAATAAATAGATTCCACTGGCGTACATTTATAAAGAAAAGGAAGGACAGAAAAAAGCATTTAATTTTGATTACAAAAGAAACTTGCAGGTGCAGATTTTAAAGTCATGCCACTACTGTCCTTTATTTTAAATACTTTACCAAACTTGAGCGGTCAAACTCAACTTCTTTTTAATTGTCACCCTCACGACAAAAGGTTATCAATTTCACAATCAAGGAGGCAATGCCTTTTATTAGAACCAACGAGAAGGTCACAAAGAAATGAACAGGTGTTCACCAGCTTGCTGTCTTCTCTGTGACCTTTCATGTGGTCCTAATAAAGATACTACTGCAATATTACTTCTGAAATTCTGAATGAGATAATAAAGCCTTCTTTCTATTATTTCACATCTGCTCTGGAGACTTCTACACATCGTATTAATACTGTTAGGTGAAATTAGCGGCATTTATAGAAGAAAGATGATGAAAACTGTAACAGAGCATTTGAAATGGTCTAACGAGAGGACATGGACAGACACGAAATAAATGAATGGGTACTGGAAACTACTGGAGCGCACACACACAAAAATCTAATGAAGTCTGTGATTAAGAGAAAGCTGTGACATCTTGGTCATGGCATGTTACAGCATCTTGTGTTTGGAAAAAATAATTATACCAGGCAGAGTCCTAAGATCAGGAGCAAAAGAAGACTAAGAATAGCATGGAAAGACCTGGCCCAGATTGACTATCAATAGCAGAACCTAGTCCAGATTGACTATGGGAAGGGTATTATGAGTGGCAGAAGAAATGTAGAGGAGGGTTGTCATTTGGGTAACCAATATTCAAATCAACAACGGTTTAAGATAA
The DNA here is from genome assembly GCA_014337955.1 of Aspidoscelis marmoratus. NCBI lineage: Eukaryota > Metazoa > Chordata > Lepidosauria > Squamata > Teiidae > Aspidoscelis > Aspidoscelis marmoratus. The sequence continues at coordinate 51,635,152 of MTQE01001134.1, read as the reverse complement.
AACATGACAAAGTCAACATGGCACTGAAAGAAGATGACCCAACTTTCGGTTCGAGGCGAGCCAGCTTGGTTTCATTGAACTCATTTTCAGTATCTGCCTAAAGCAGTAATCCTCAGTCTTTTTTCACTTGCGTACTCCTTGGTAGCCAACTTCCATAACTTGTACCCTTCATAATAGTTACTGTTATTTCAAATTTATAACTATAATTGCCCCTTTCTGCCATTATTCAGATTTTTTTAAGCATACCCCTAAATGTCTTGGTTTGTACACACAACCCAGGTTGGGTCTGGAATCTCTAGAACAGATGTATTTCTTTCCTATATTCAACATCTTCTGTGACGAGTTATCCCAGATAAGAAAAAAACGATCATGCTGTCTATCAACATTGATGTCAGATGCACTTCCAATTACTCCTATAGCTTGCTCTTTTCTACATAAATCAGAAGACCATGTTTTCAAAGAAGCCTCAAAACTGAGATCACTGACATTTTAATTTGAATGCATTCAACTCTTCCTGCCTTTAGTTTCACTTGGAATGAATATTATAGAATGAAGATCCATAGAATAAAGCATACATAACACTGCCCACCCAGTCAGTACAAGTTGGCAAGCCTTTGAAGGTGACATGTGATTGGCTGCCTCACTGTTCCGCACGCTATGGAGTCATCGTGATCACAATTACTCATTGTGATCTCTTGTAACTTACTAGAAGGGCAACACAATTAACAACTTAGCCCCAATAACTAATCACAGCATGTTCATAAGTATTCTAGAATCTCACTGCTGTTTTGAAAATAAAGTTATACCTAAAAATTGCTAATCTTGTATTTATTCTACTGAAGAAGTTTGTATTTACAAAAGAGTCATATACTGACTTTGTCAGCCAAGGATGTCTGCAGAAATGCTTGGAATGCATAAGTAGAAATTAATGAATTCATATTTACTGGAGAAGTGAACTTATTTCAATATTTTATTATGATACCTGTCCTGGCGCCTTTAGTTGTATATTTTGTAAAAGACAGACTGTTTTCAAAGCAGCCTCACAAGTATCAAAAATTTGAGACGGGATTTCTAAGTCAAGGGGGCCAATATGCACAAGTTGTATAGACTTCAGTTGGACTGGAGGCTTTCTCAGCATCTAGACTCCAAGGACAAAGCTTCAAAAGCTTCAAACAGTCTCTTCTGCCAAGTTCCTTGAACCTTTTGAAGCCTTTGAAATTTAAATGTATTGCTGAAGGGCAAATGAAGCAAAAACCCTACCGTATCTGTTTTTAAACGAATGATTTTCATCTGCTGTTATAATCTGCACTTCAGAGTTCTGATCACAGATTTAACATAAAATAGTAGCAACTAGGATAACAAGGTAATATTATCTAGCAAATATTGTTTGTGTTACATCCAATCTAGACGGAATCTTGGAATTAAGCTAAAATGCAGTCTCCTTTTTCATAATATTCTAATTACATGACAAGGCCACCTTAGCTTTTCAGTGCTTTTATGGGAGGCGCAAAAGAGAAGTAGATGGGCAAATTTGACTGTCGCTATGTCAACTGGCCTTATTCTTTCTGGTGCACCGATAGGTGATAACATCATGAGCACACTGGGCTACACTGGAGAGATGTTTCAATAAACTATTCAAATTATCTTCCAATTGAACAGAATGGATATAAAAATATTGTTTTCCATTACATGATTGCCATAACCCATACTCCCACAGATTCAGCCCATTCTGGTATTTCCCTCCAGTAGGTCCAGAACTTTCACTTAGCTCTCATGCCCAATCCATTTTTCACAGAAATCTGCAGTCACATTCCTATTATTTTTCATTTTATTCTTTTATTCTTAATTATATTATTTTTCATTGTTCTGTTAATACTTTCCTATATAGTTCATCAACAATTATAATTATATTGTTTCTTATCAACAAATTTGTAATTATTTTATCCCCGCAAACAGGTTTTAAGTGATCTTTTACATTAAAAATGTGGTAAGGGAAGTTGCAGCTAACAGGCCTTGGCATCTACTCACTACCTCTAGAGGGGAAGAAGGAGCAGGAGTAGGAGCAGGGGTTGGCTTTTCTACCCCACTTTTCTCAGCCTTTTAAGGGGACTCAAAGCAGCTGACAAAACTAGAGTTATATCCTCCAAACGGGGAAACATCAGAAAGTTGAGGTACTTAAAAGCTGCCACACCTTTCCTATTGTTTCCTGAAACAACATACCAATTTTTGCTTTGCTTTGTGTGTGTGTCACTAAATGGGACTACATGGTGCTAGAAAATGATACTATGTTTAAAGGGACTTTTCAGCATCATCTAGCAGCAAGAAGATGACTAGTGGCACTTTGTTTCAGGAAACTGTACCAACTTACTGCTTCTGTAAGGCTCCGTTCACCACTGAACCACAGGGATCCTTAGGCGGGCACATCTCTACCATGAGCCATTATGGAGTGGAAGAGGTGAAAAATGCTATTTAAGATTGCTCATAGGACAGACAGGGTAGGAGAAGCATTTTTTAAATATTCCATCCCCCAAACCTAATTCTTGCATGGAAAATTTAAATACCTACTTTCCGGTTCTCCAGAATATGATCTTTGACAAGAAATAAACAAATCATAGAGATATATGTTCCTAGATCTCTCAGTGGACATTACGTACTTTAATACTGTTTAGCACAGTATCCTATTTGGATTGGCTACAGTATTTGGGCCTTGCTGAAACTGTTCTTTAGTTGTTTACTGTATGCCCTATCTTTATGGGTAGATTCTAAAAAGTAATCACGGGAGAAATTTGTTCTTCTCCCTGGAAAGTTTATTTTGGAGTCCCTCAAGGATCAGTTTTCTCCCCCATACTTTCCAATATCTATACGAGACTGATGGGAAATGAAATTGGAGTGAGGTGTCATCAATATGCTGATAACATCCAACCCTATCTTTCAATTCCAACTATGGTAGGTGAGGCTACTGTGGTTCTGGACAGCTGTCTGAAGGTAGTGATGGACTGATGAAGCAAGACAGGACAAAGGTCCTATGTGTCCTAGGCTTTTGAAACAGGAAGATTAGTTAAAAAAAAACATGGCTTGGTGGGGTTGTATTACCCCCCCACCCCACCCCAAGAAAGATCAGGTTTGGAGTTTGGTTATACAACATCTTTCGTTTGAGGCTCAGGTAGCTAAATCCCAGCTCAGATGAATTAAACAGCCTTTCCTCAGTCGAGCTTCTCTGGTGATTGTGATTCATGCCCTACAATGCTTTGCATGTTGGGTTGCCTTTGGGAAAGATCCAGAATTTAAAACATCTAAACTGATGACTGGCATGTTTGGCCATGTCCATGTCATTCTGATCCTAAAAGACCAAGGCTGGCTACTAATACACTGTGGAGCCCAATTCAAATCGAATGTGAATATATTCAAATTTTAAACATTCAAATTGATTCAATCTTTGGATATTTAATTTGAATTGAATCCCAAAACCTGCATTCGTGCACACCCCTAATCCTTACTAGGTGTGAGCTGTGAGATATGCTTTATCCAACCTTTCTACAGGATAATACTTCTTAGGACTATGCTGTCATATACTGCCTGGAATAAAACTAAATAGGAGAGATTATTTTCTTTCAATTCAGGTGGGTTGCTAATGGCATGAAAAATAAGCTTTTTGTCCTTTCAGAATGAGTTGCATAAAGACACCATTATGGTGCTGGGCGCACAGTTAAACTACAGGAATAATCAAGAATAGCATAGTGTTGAAAAGAAAGACATACTATCTTATGACACTGCTTTGATAGTCTCCCTTCTAAAGTGACACATGAATCAAAGTCAATTCTATTCTCTTCTTGAAAAATAAAATTATTCTGACGAAAATAAATGGAGCCTTCCAGATGTCAACCAATGTTGAATGAGCTTGTAATGTTTTTCAGAAAACACAGGAAAATTCCAAGCAGAACTTGTGTTATTTAAAAACAGATAAAAGTTATTTTTGCCTGTTTCAAGATCTCTAACATGGCATCAGTCTCCAAATTGCTTTTTTTTTTTTTAACTTTGGTTCTACCGAAAATAAGATTACATGCTTGGACAGGGATAAAACTAATTAGCGGATAATAGGATTCTTTCATGGACATTTTATTCTGTCTAGAAGGACAGACTCAGCTGTATCACAGCACTTTTTTCTTTTCTGTTTTTAAGAAGAAACACCTCTAAAATAAATTAAACTGCAAATGCTTTTTGTTAGTTTTATTTTTTTAACTGAAAATTCCCAAGTCTGAATAAACAACAATGGGGAGATTATAATGGAGCTATATGGTAACAACAACTATTTATATTATTGGTAACACTGTTGAAAACATTCTCCAAAATTTAAAAAAACTTTGCATACTTCATTCATACCCTGTGAAATACTACCAAACAAAAAAAAGTTTGCTAAAATTCTCAAGTGTGTGGCAGAGAGTGTCTCGATCTCAAAATACATCCAGAGTGGTTATGCTTAAATTAAGGGTTTTTTTTTAACACACAGGGACTTGTGTGATGGTTTTAAATATATTGGCTTGGATATGAAATTGTTTTTCCAGAGGTTTACTTCTGATAATAATAGGAAGGAGAAAATAACTTTTACTTTGATTCCTCCTTCTTCCTACAGCCCTTAACATTGCTTCACTTCTGAGGCACTGAAAAATATTACAAATTCTTTTAAATAAATAAAATATTATTGTCAAACACTTAAGATAAAGTGAATCACAAACTGATACAAACGAATAAATACAGACATTACTCTTATAAGGCAGTTCTTTATCACATTCAGTTTTTTTGCTTGATCTGGAACTATGCAGGACCATATTAAGTAAATAATATCCATTTAACTGAAATCCAGCAATTGGAGTTAGCAGTAATAGTGCTTCTTTGCCTTAATACAACATAATGCTGTTTTTGAAAACAGAACCATCATATTATGGAAAGGTAAACTTTACATGATAAACTCAATACTGATGGCACATTAGTTTTTCAAGGTTACCCTTAAAGTAGGCAGACGTTTCATCCGATTTAAAACAATAGTTAACATCTATAATTTCTTAATCATGTAGCATCTTCTGCAATCAGTATTCCTTGGCGAACCCATAAAGTTTAGCATAGTCAGAAGCCAGAAGGAGTCACCATGCTGTACAATCGTGTATTTAATTTTATAATCAAAAGCAACTATCAATGCTTCATTATAATTGTTGATCACCACCAATCAAAATTAAACATTTCACAGAAAAACATAGCAGCATTTGAAAAATACTATGAGAAACAGAATTTTCCTCTTCTTTGAAGGAAAGGGTTTAAACCTCTCGCTAAAACACTGATGAACCATATAATACAATTCTGGGAAAGCCAACATCAAGCTACAAAACACTTTTTGGATACTAGAATCTTTATGAGGGTGAATAGAGGAGAACAAAGGAAAGACAGAATAGCACTGCTTCTGTACTATGTCAGGAGATCATGAACACAGGCCAATGTTTTCAGCACTGGAACAAACAGTTTTTATTCAGACTGCAGTATATTGTATTTTTACTTTTGCAATATTATGGTCTCCCAAATCTCTTATGAAGAATTGTTATCCCATTTAGATCTTTTTTAATTTAGAAAAAGTGGGATGGGTAGTAGAAGTATATAATTACTGCAGAAGGACTCTTTCTTCCCTCACAAACAAAAACTGGAAGTGGGAATCATCTAATGCAACTGAATATTAGAACATATCTAACTACTGGAAGATGCAGGGATAATCTATATAGATGAGTTCAAAAGAACAGCAGAAATTAACAGCTGTAAAAGGATACTCTCCACTTCCAGGCGCTGATATTGTTTTTAGTTTATTAATTTTATATTTTGTTTTTATGGATAAAAATTCAAATAGGCAGAATGGATATGTAGAGGCCCATAGCCAGCTCCATATATATATGAGAGGGGCTGTCATACATTTGAGGAGGCTTGTCACAAATTTGGGGAGGGGCTGTCAAATGTGGTGAATTAAAAATTTAAAATCTTGAGGGGGGAATTTTGGGAGGCTGACCCCCCTCTACCACACACTCACTGGCTATGAGCTTGGATATATAACTGGAGAATGCATGCCTCTCAAGTCAACTGTTGGCACTATGAGTACCAACAGTGCTTTTGTGCTTATATTTTGCTTGTGGGCTTTCCACAGGCATCTAGTGGGCTATTGTGAAAATTGGCTCTAGACCACAATGGCTGTTGTTCTTCTTATGTTCTTGTTTGGATATATACAAACAGAGAATCGTGAGGTATGCTCAGCCCTGCACTTTTATCCACATTTCATAAAATGTTAAACGGATAAGAATAGACATTTACTTACATCTCTCCTAGGGAAAGTCCCTAGTAGCTTGAATTCTTCCCAAGGATATCCTTTAGAAGCGACAAAATCAAAGACGACCTGCAGCTTGCTAGTGGCCAGGAAGCGTCGCTCAAAAAATTCTCCACTGGGTGTTCGGATTCGTAGCTTACTAACGGATTCGGTGCTCTCCTCTTTAGGTTCAGGAGGTAAAGACTGCTCTAATGATAGCCTTATGGCCTGAGAAAAGAAACAGAAAAACACTGATTTTCAGGAACAGACGATGTATAGGGTTCAGGTGAAAGAAAGGCTATAGCATAGACAGACGTCACATGCTTTACGAGTATCAGACCAAAGGTTCATTTCCTGATTTTCCCCCTTTTAACAAAGCCCCCCCACCCAACAAATTTATATGGCATAATTGCAACAAACCTGTATTAATAACTTATATGATCAGAAAGGGGGAAAGGGAGAAATAAGTCCATGTATTTGGAAAATAAAGTATTTTATGACCGTGACATTTTGAAATACTTCTTTATCAACTTGTTTTTCACAGAAGTTCTCTTCAAGTTCAAAAACACAGAAGAAACTCTATTGTCCCTAAAATAATTTCTACATTTGGCATGATTTTTTTGTTCACGCACTTGAGGTCCCTTCTGCTTTTTTGGATCAATGGATTCCTCCCTCCTTCTGTCCAAACTATTTTATTACCCGTATATTCCGGCATATAAGACGACTGGGCGTATAAGCTGACCCCCAACTTTTCCAGTTAAAATATAGAGTTTGGGATATACTCGCCATATAAGAAGACGACCCCCAACTTTTGAGAAGATTTTCCTGGGTTAAAAAGTAGTCTTATATGCCAGAATATACTGTATATATTGTTAATTTTCTGTTATGTAGCTAACTTTGAAAAGAAGTAGGAAATATCTAACAGTGGCTGAATGTACATGCTGAGAACAGTATTTCTTTCTGAGAATGGCACTGCCATCCCACAAGAATGGGCCTACAACAGCTTCCTTGCAGGACAGAACCTCGAAAAAGACAACGGTCCCAAGAAGGTTTTACTAAAGGCCCCATTTAAAGTTGGATACTGGCTAGATTATCAGGATCAAATCTTACCTAGGCCAATAATAATTCCTTCTATATCTAGCTGAAGATTTGGGAGCTTGGCTCTGTTATAATCTATAGCCAAGCACAGATGATAATGCCCAAGAACTTCTTTACCTATTCAACCTGAGATTAGATAGCTAAGATGTAATAGCAAGGAGAGGCTCTTTGCTTTTCTATTACTGTTTTTAAGCTGGAATGCCTGTTTCTTTGAAGCTACATTCTCCAAGTATCCAAGCAGACTTCTTATTCTTGAGAAAGATATTCATTTTCACATTGTGGTTCTATGGTTTACTTCTCTCATTTCTCTTTATTCACTTCCTAATAACAGCTCAGAAAACAACTCATTAAAATAAATCCTTCTCTTATAACAAATTATTAAACCTATAGTTTATTGCATAACAGTGATAGGTAATTTAATTATTGGAGAGAAAAGGATTAAGAAATTTTGATTGAAGGGATAACTGCCAAGTGCCAAATTGCTTTTTAAAGCATAAAAAAACCCAAAGCCATTAAATATTTAGACATATAAATTAATTTATTAACATCCTGTAACTGCCTCTGGGCAAAAATCATAGACTGAGAAAAATAAGTAAGTTCTGAATTCTCTCCAAAGAAGCTGGCAATATAATAATCTAACCTAAGTTTCCTACTTTTCAAATGTATACCCAAATTTACAGATTTATACCCAAAACATACATGTGCATTTACCTGACAGCAAGTCCCACTGAACTCAGCTTATGTTTAGCTGTTTACTAGATTGTGCTAAGAATGGATCTTTTCAGGCAATCTTTAAGTCAATGAGACTATACAGTCTCTTTCAGTCAACATGTTATTAGCAGCCATTAAGTTAGACTTAGCTCTTGGTGCCTATATGGACAAATAATATGAAGACATAAACTGAAATAATAAGATCACAATTAGTATGTGAGTGTTTGACAACTGTAGGCTTCATCAGATTCTAGCCAATGTGATTAGGTTAGTGCCAGACTTTAAGAAATGTGCCACACCAATATACCAAAGTAAATTTTGGCATCTTTGGCTATTTCTGCACTCATCTTGCTTGGAATGGCTTAACTTATTCTGTTCTATTCTGTTCTAGCCTCTTCTGGACCAAGCACAGCGTGATCTGCCTACATCATGTGATTGGGGATACTGTCCATCCCAGGCCAGACCTGGCAGCAATGCAGAGGCCCCATAGTTGTTCCAGTCCACACAACCAAATCCCTACCTAAGGCACCTCCCACAGCAACTGGCCCAGACCCCATCACTTGTACTACAGGTCTGGGGCAGGGCTGAACAGAACAACGTAATGTGCCTATCTCCATGCCAGGGCTTTGAAAATGATCCTTTGAAGGATAAGGTTCAGGGACAGGGTTGCAGTATTTTCTCTGTTCCAGACTAGGTGCAGAAGCTCCAAAGACCAGACCAGGACAAGATGGCTTTGGAGGGCTGTAGCCCACTCCACACAGGTATACAGCTAATGTGGCATAGAGACCTCTTGGGATGGTCCTGACTGTGACAGCATTCAACTCATGTCGACAAAGCATATGGGGAAGCTGCTTGTTCTCCTAAAACAAGTGCGGAAAAGGTCTTAATGGCAGGAAGAGAAATCAACACTAAGTTGAAAACAAGTCCCATGTTTGACCTCCTCAAGGGAAATAAACTGCTTTTCTTTTTTACTTATATGTTAGGCCAACCACAGGGATAACCCTCTGATGCCTGTTCTGTTGGCACTGAAAGCAATGCACATGCATGATTTTCACAACTTCCTGCTTCTCAAACAATGACTATGAAAAAGCAAAATAATAATAATAATAATAATAATAATAATAATAATAATAATAATAATAATAATAATAATAATAATAATAATAATAATAATAATAATAATAATAATAATAATAATAATAATAATAATAATAATAATAATAATAATAATAATTGAAAGAGTGAGGGATTGCAGATCAAAATAAGAAAAGCAAAACCCTAGAGAAGAAAATATGAATTCCAGCAAAGGGATTCCTTCTGCATCACTTATATAATGCTTAGCATCCAGTAAGCTGTTATATCTTTACTGACCTCAAAAGGTTGGACTTTTCCATTTGATCAGGATTCCCTCCTACCCTCACTGAGATTCATACCCCATTCCATGCTTTCCATCAGTCATTAGAAACAAATTTTTATAGTGCTCAGAAAAGGGAGAATAGGTCAAGAAGTACTTTTTGCAAGTACTGAGCTTTGGTTGAATTTCTGTGAACGGACTGCTTACATTATTTTGGTCTCTTACACATCTTGTGAACTTAATTGCTTTAAACATTTTTAATAATTAATATTTTAATAATGTTCAGCATATTTTCTTCACTTGAGCACCTGCTTTCTATCTTTGTGTTTTGACATTTTCCAGTGCTGTTCAACAGAAGCAACATTATTTACGGAACCCAAGCAATTATATCAGAGAAAAACAAACAACAGTAGCTCATTAGAGCTGTTTTCATTGTGCAAAGAAGGCTTCCGCCTCTAAAGTAACCAGTCTATAGTGCTGCAGTACAAAATAGCTATTTACAGTGGATATTCTACACCAGTGGACTAACTTAAAGGACAATGATGAGAAGAGTAAAGTTAACAATTCTTGGGTTAGCAAATAATTTATTTTTTAAAGAGAGATAATACGTGAATAGATGAATAACAGTCTCAAAACAGAGTGAGCCAAGAAGTCCATCATGTAAGCAAACATGCTATTCTGTAAGAACAGATTGTAGGTAATCTATACACTTGAACATAGGGAGGGTTGGTAAATACCAGTGTTAACAATGGTTTTGTATTGCTAGATAAATATATCTTCTATTCATTATCACAATTTGCATAAAAATGAGGAGTTAGAAATGAGGACTGGTTCTGCAGCTCTAAGAAAATAGTTTCTAAAAGGCTACTATACGCAAAAAGTAGTCGATGTAATAAAATATTACAGAAAATACTGCAGCTACAGGGGCATATTTTTTCTTTTAAGATGGAAAAAAGTTATTTGCACTCATTTACTTATTTTGATATAGCTGCTACAAATGAAAATATGGCAGCCATCATAAATTATATCCAGTCTTGTTTGTTTATTTAAGAAATGCATATACATACTCCATCATTAATACAATGTCCTGCTTACAACAAATATATAGAATTAGTACTTCAGGAAAACAGAACCAATGTTGCATTCCCCATGTCCTTCTCCTGGAAAAGGTCACCATCCAGGACAACCTGAAGTTAGATAGAAACTGGTCTAGATAATCAGTTTTTTCCAAGCATGCCTGCTTGGAACCTTATCCAAAAAGAGCATGTTAGTCAACCTTCTGTAATACCTTATCCAAGAAGGGTATGTTAGCTACCAGACTATAGTTGTTTAGATCTTCTAGATCCAGGGTGAACCTCTTGTGGAGGGGGCATACCACCACCTCTTTAAGAGCCAGTGAGGCCACCAATTCTTCAAAGAGATATTCACTGCTCCCTGGACCTACCCAGTCATACCTTGCCAGCTAGCTTTTATCAGACAAGAAGTGCAAGGATACAGAGGGCATGTGGTTGTCCAAACTCCAGCAAATAGCTTGTCCACATCCCTAACATAAGGGATGTTATGGCCTAACATAAGCATTGAAACTGATACAGAACAAATAGACCAGACAGTTCTTTGGATACCTCTTCTGAGCTATTCCCAATGGGGCATTCAATCCCCTAAGAATCTGAGTGACTCTGCCCTCAATGTGTCCTGCAAATCTGTTACAGCAGATATTACATGGCTATTAACTTTGCCCCATTGGACTTGATCTTATATGGCTATTCACCACTCAAGGATGCAACAGTAGTGGGGAAATAAGTTATTTTTGTTGCCACCACAGCCACATGGTAGGAACAATAATGCACTCTAATCAATGTTCGGATATGGGCTCCATAGAAGGCACTTGGGAGTAATTATGTCAATGGCCCTGCTTATTTTCTGATCCCAAAGAGAGCATAAGAGCCTTAGCAGGCATGCTATCAATGCCAACCAGAAAATCTCCCACAGCATTCCGGAATCACTCAGATTCCATAAAGGTTTTTTTGAGGAGTGGAGAATTGCAGACAATCTCAATAGCTCCCTCACCCCTGCACCAGGGAACTGTCACTGCAGGTCCAGATCTCACCAGCAAATTTCTCTCCCTTCTCTGGGTGCAGGGGATCTGTGAAGTCTTATGGTCAAATATTAATTGAGCATGTCATTTTGTGCCATATGGTATATCTATTCTGCAACATAAATATCAGCAGTCATCAAATGGAATATAATGAAAGTACTTTCTTCCATTTTTATGCTCTTTTAATATATTCTACAACTAGTCAGAAAGATCTTACTTCACGTTCTTCTTCTTGTTCTTTCCTAATCTGCTCCAGGCGGAACTGTTCTGCAATTTCTCTTTCTTGTGCTTCCCTCTATGAACAGAAACAAATAAACTGATTATTAGGTGTGCTGCTGTGTTCCAGCGACAGATTTATTCAAGGACAACTACTCAAGTCCATCTTTCTCTTTAACCCTTATTTAAATCTATTTAGAAGCCCATTTAAACATAAAAAGGTGTGCTTTATCAGTACTGCATATCATTTCTGCTCTATAAAGAGTTAATTCAAATATCCTCATGTATTACATAATCAGAGTGCAGCATGGTACTGTACATACCTTTGCTCTATCAGCTTCCAGAGAAATCCTATAAGCTTCATCCTGCTCTCTCTTTACATTCTCTCGGGCCTCACGTTCATCCTAGCAGACGGAGAGAAGACAGTTAAAAAAAAGATTAGCATACCAACAATAATCAACTTGGGGCCACCTTGTAATAGAATTTGGATTAACTTCCTGATTGACCAGTTTTTGGATTACAAGGCCAAGGATACAGTATTAAACACACACACACACACACACACACACACACACACACACACACACACACACACACACACACACACAGAGCTTTACAGATTAACCAGAATTTATGACATTTCCCTCTTTAATCATACCCAAAGGTCAAGATGAAAAATCTATGGAACAGTTCCATTTTTTATATACAAAATGGATGCTTGTATCATGTTTTTTTAAACACTGAGTAGGTTAAAATGTCTCTCCTGAAAATACAGTACTCATATTGAGTACATTTTGATGATGAATAACTATAAGGAAAAAAGATAAACTAAAGACATTTTTAACAGCGGTACTCCCAGACAAATACAAGACTAAGCTTATATCCAATAAGGCAGTTTCAGACAGTGTCTTGTTAAACCACATGCTGTGCAACCCTGTGCATATTTGTGGAGAAGTCCAGCTGAGTTCAACAGATATTATGGAATTATGACTCCTCTAGAAAAACAAGCTCCTCAACACTGTTGTTTTATAATTATTAACAAGATCATACACTGACCCAAAGTGACAGATATAAAGTACTATAATATTAAATTCATCCAAAGGCTATTGTGCATTCATTTAGTATTTGTGTCTGTCAACCCTTAACCTGTTTGGTTCCACAACAGGAAGCAAAACTTTCCAAAAGAAAAACCCTGGGATTACCAAAATTTGTTCTGATATTCGAATATAATATTTTAAAACTGCTATAAAAAAAGGCTGCAGCCAGAACAAGCCGGAGCTGAAAGATCAAGAATAATTTGTTTCATTTTTATGGGCTTCTTTAAGGCAACAACTTTACATAGCAGCACTCTTTTACTAATTGAACTGAACACCAAACCACTTGTGGACATTAGAAACAGAAATCGCAATAGAACACTTCCATTTCTGTTCTAACAGCCCTTCTTCCTCTGGAAGCTAGAATAGTGTTGTAGGGTTCCCCAGTTGCCCTACTAGATAGCATCAGGTTCCTCCCTCATCTGTTTTCTTGGTAATCGTTTGAACTCCCTCCTAATCCCCTTTACCTCATGTAAGTTCTACCAGATTGTAACGTTGAGGACAATCTAGCATTATGTACTGTAAGCCCCTCTCTGCTTACTTTGTTTATTCTAAAACTTTAATGAATATTAAAATGAAATACGGAAAGTTTAAGACACAACTTTCTATCAGAATTTGAAAATAAGGTCTTACTGTTCTACAAAACTATTAGCATATGGTTTATTCCCGTTACACTACATGGTGCTCAAAATCTTATTAACTAAAATTTTGGATTAAGAAAACACAATTCTAAAAGAGCACATTATTTTTGCTGTTACTCTCTCTTTATAGCAGTTTGGAGTTTATGATCTAAGACAAAGATGCTGGTGGGTGACTGGTAGACAGCAGACGGAGACAGTAGATGAATAGGATTTTATCTGACCCAGATAGCTTAACAACTGATGGTCAAGCAAACTTCAGAACTGTATTTGTCAAACACACATGATTTTAAACAGGATTTATTTAGCCAAGAAGAAAGGTGATAAATTATTTCACACTAAGGACTATCCTTGACTTGAACAAACTGTCAAACACAACTTAAATCAGGAATTTCTAAAAAATGCTGTGGTTTAGCCTGGCATTAACTTTTGTTTCTGCTGATTTTAGTTTATTTTAAATTCAATCCTACAAATATTTGGGTGCCATAGAGTATATGTTTGTATAGTGCCATTCATTTCAAATGACTAAAGATGTGCCATACTGCTGTTCATGCATCGACAAATGGCAGAAGAAGGCAAGGACTGTCAGGTGCTTGACTTAACGGTCCTGGCTCTCACAAAAAGCTGTTCAGCACATCCCTAGAAATGACTTGTGGTAATTAAAAAAAATACAACAATACATTGTGAGGTAATCACTGCAATTATTCAGATACCCTCCTGTCCCCAACTTGCTCAAATTAGCAATGACAATGAAAAATCATGAAGTCATGAGGCTGGCTGAGCATCCTCAATGATTTTGTCATCAAATAGTGAAATCAGCAGCATAAAACCAGACCACAAGGCAAACTGAACACCTGAATTGGACCTGTAAAAGCATGGGAGTCAGGCTGTGCCAGAGACCTAAGCATTTATCCTGAAAGTGTCCTGTGAACACTGAACAGGGGGTTTCTGTGGTTTCCAATTCACGATCAGTGAAGCAGTTGTCAATAAATTCCATACAACTTGTAATAATTCATACGTACAACTACTCAAGGATGCTGTTGTGCAGGAGGAGTAAGCAATTTCTTTAAAGTTTTTATATGTTAATTTTTATTTTTGTATGTTTTAATTATCGCAATCTGCCCTGAGATCTTATGGTATAAGGAGGGATACAGGGACTATTAGTTCTGTTTTTTGGTAAATTCTTCTGAGCATTCAGAGTTCCTTTGATTCCACAAATCTCTAGGCAGATCATCTGAAAAGACACACAGTTCTTCAGTAAGAGACTGCCATTGTGAAGCCACATTTCCTCAAGAAATCAGCTCACTATAACATTAGAATTATTAATCTTACCATGCACTAATCTTTGGTATCTCTTTTTTCTAGATTAGATCTGACAGGTTCTGAAGCAAAGAAGGGCCAGATTGAAGACATATCTTACACAATGAAGTGGGTTGCTGACAAACCAAAACAGCTGCCATAATTGTACTAGAGATTATGAAGTCTCAAGCTAGCCTTTAAGGCAGCCTTGGCACGGATATCAAAATACAGTCCAATATCACCAGCAGCTCAGTCAAAGAGGCTGCTGTGTAGCAGCATCCCCAGTCTGTTTCAGTGGGCCAACAGATACAGACTCTCAAAGCAAAGCCCCCCTCTGGTATGGGAAATGTAAACTTCATGGATCACAGTACAAGTGCCTCAAACCTCTGTAACTTTGGTGGTGCTGTGACAGGTACCTCAATGGACAAAGCCACATAGGATTCATTTCTCCCAATCTCCCATCAAGATTTCAGCAAACTAACAACAATGAATAAAATGCTCAAAAGTACAATATCTCAATACAATAAATAAAATGCTTTTTTAAAAATCATAACATTCTATCCACCCATTAGCTGTGTATGTATGTGTATTTCTGCACTCAGATTTCAATCAGCATCATTTGAGTTCCTGTAATCAGGGGTATGCCAAAGCTAAAGTTTGTACCACAAAAAGGCTTTTTGCCTTGCTTCCACATAATATAGCTCACATTAAAAAGTACGTAGAGACTTCTACGGAAGGTCTTTGCACAAAGCATATTTATGTACGATCAATTAGACCTTCAGTCGTGAAGCAAATACCAATGTTCTGAATTGGATTCAAAATATAAAAGCAGCTTATGTAAACTTTTCTTTAGAACTGATTTCCTCTAGCTACGTTAGGCAAAATCTGTGAACCACACCTATACTAAATGAAGCATCAAAATCTTCTTCGAAGGCAACCCCGGTTAAAATGCCATGCATAGATAATACATTATACGGAACCATGTCTGGAGGCAGGCATCATTCTCAAATACCTTACTCAAAAATGGGAATAGCTTTGACTAAATTGAACACTTAACTGGTGCTGTGCTCATTGTACTTTTATCAATTTTATTTTTGTCGTGTTCAGAGACAATAACAAGTTACTGTAAAGAGCAGCAAATCAAAATTCATACCAAACATCTGCAAAAAAGCTGTAGACACCACTACTCCATCCACAAAAAAAAAAAAAAAAAAAAAAAAAAAAAAAAAAAAAAAAAAAAAAAAAAAAAAAAAAAAAAAAACCATACATAAGAAAAGAAAAGGAGTGGCTGGGTGTGGCATTGAAAAAGGTCTGAGTCACACTGGTGGCAAATGCAGAGACCAAGGGAGCAATCTCCACAACTGTTGGTATTACCATTTATATGGTCTGTGCCTCCTAGCCTCCAAAGCTTTGAGGCCTTCAAAGTTCAAGCCTGGTACAGTTTAGTGCCACCTTGGAAATGGCCTTGGACATTCACTATTTTCAGTCTAACAGGTAACTATATCAAGCGGAAAGTGCCCTTGGCAAATTCGTCCTCACCTCCATTATCATTTTGTGTGGCAGTTGAAGTGATGACTGAGGGCATGATCTGTCCTGAGAATGGTTTGCCACACCTTGTGTGCACATCACTGAACGTATAGAGACCTTATACACTGTATTCAATGGATATTTTCTTACAGCCAAACTATAACCAAAGGCTGCTGCTGCTTCTTAGGGCCACTAGATGGAAATCTCACCCTGTTGAAGCTCAGGATAGAGTGAGAAAGTTATATAAAAATGAGACAACTACCTCTGCACTTTAACCTAAATCACATGTCATAAGAATGGACTGAAACAAACAACTGCTAGATGTCAAAACATTGACATTTTGAGGTATGCGCCAGGTATACTGTTATGTGAAATAAGGAAATAAGGAAGACTAAGAAAAATTTATAATGAAATTAAAAATGAAAAGTACAAAATCTTTTCATTTCAGTTCAATGTATATTGCTATTGCCTTTAAAGCTTGCAAGGTTTCTATTATTAAAGAAGAAAGATGAATGTAGAAATTAACTCAAGATTTCCAACAAAATTTAGAACCACACTGCATCATCCATTACTTATAAAACAACAACGTTAAAAATTCTATTATTTCTACTTGAATAGTAGGAAATAGTTATATTAAGAAAACAACAACTGAAAAAGAATTATTTCAGCATATGCAAGAAATGGGAGCTACCACAGAAAAGGTCCCCCCAGAAAAGACCAAGAAGCAACAGCAGATGTCCTCCTGCTGATTATAACAGCCGATATGGCAGGAACAGAGAAGAAAAACTATCAAACACTTGGGTTTCAGGACACTCATTTATATTCTACCATAGTTATGAAGGGTTCAAAACAACAAAGTTTGAAAAGAAAGAAGGTAAAATTAAAACAAACTCAGTTACATTAAATCATAGATCATACAAAATGTCAGTAATAACAGCCTACTAGCACTAACATCATGAAGCTGTCTGAGTAGAACTCTGGCAGGCCAATTTATGGAATATCAGTGGAATGTAATTCCATTTTTTCCCCTAGTTAAAACTCTAGAATGAGTATTCTGGACTAGAGGCAGCTTCTATATCATTTTCAAAGGCAGCTCCATGCAGAGTTCTTTGCAATAATCCAACCGTAAAGTCTTATGACAATGAAGATGGTTAAACTGTTAAACTATCCATACAGGAATACACATGTCACTGTTTATTCATTCATCCATTCCATTCTGCTTTTAGTATAATTTGTGCCTGCACTACAATCTAGTAAAACCAAAAATCATAAGGGGAAAAATCCATTATACACTGACAAAAATCCAGAAAGAAAATGAAGACAAAATCTATGAGTAGCATGGCTTGATCTGAGACCATGTGCATAAATTAATCAGTATTTATATACTAAATCACAAATATCTGAGATAAAAGCTATCATTCTCACTTTTAATAACAATTAAATAAAACATGTCTGACAGTTTTGTTGGTCACAAATATAAGCATGTAACACTTAAATCTGTTTCCTTTAAATACGGAATGCCTCCTTAACTTTCTACTCCAATAAAGTTTTTTCAGATATGTTTATGAGCCAGTTTATTCTAGAGTTAGGGAGCCAGACTCTTATCTGGGAATACTGGGTTTGATTCCACTCCTCCATGAAGCCAGCTGGGTGACCTTGAGTTAGTCACAGCTCTCACAGCCCCACCTACCTCACAGAGTGTTCTGTTGTAGGAAGAAGAACAGAAAGCTTTGTCAGCCACTTTCAGTCTCCTTAAATGGGCGAGAAAAGCCAACTCTTCTATTATTATTATTAATTATTATTATTATTAATTATTTTATAATTAAAGTGCTTCACAAGTCACCAGAAAACATGTGACATTTCACTTGTCTGGCAATCATCCAGTGGTATTGCTCACTTAAAGGTGTTGGAAAATGTAAATGTAAATAGTTTGATCTTTTGTCCAAATCTAAAACCATAATGGGCAAATAAAGATATAGTAGTTGCCATCTACTAATGCTTTGATAATTGACTATAGGATAGTAAATGCATGAATTAGGTAAGGCTGCAGCTTTGCAAGAAAAATCTTGCAAATTTTTGATATAGAATACAACCAGGAACAAGTTGATATGTTTTCTGTCCTCATCTTTTCTTCCTGTACACAGAATGATTCAGGATTATTCTCATAGGACGTTCTGTTCAAAATTAGAACATTACTGAGCAGCATCACCCCAGATCAAAGGATTGTGAAGACAGCTTTTGCTCAATAAATCTTTAAAAGTAAACACAGATATTCACTACCACCAAGATGCTAGTGGAAGTAGTTCTAACATAATTTAACTACCAAATTTATATCACTCCCTTTCAAAATAGCTCAGGATTAACATAATGCAGAGACAAACTTTAAATGAATCCAAGGATTCCCAACTTTTCTGCATTCTGTGAAGAAATATCTTATTTGTCTCTTGCAAATTTGGGGAAGAATTTAGTTTCAGGATAAAAAAAATACTTCCACATTACTTCCAATTTTATTCTAATTCGATTCTCTTTGCAGCCCCAAGTACAAACTATCTAGAAGTTATAGGTCATGTCTAATAACCTGTGGACCAATACAATACTGCAGATATAAGGCATTTTAGAGTGATCTCAGATCGACATGTAACCTGTAATACAAGCTCTCTGTTTATATAAAGCAGTAGAAAGCAAAGAATCCACCCTACATATTCTGTATTTGCAAAGGATGAGAATTTATTTCAAAGATTTTTATTGAGCCACACCTAGGTTCAGCTATTGGTGCCTGCAGCTATCTGTCAGAGTATTACAAAAACACCCAGATTGTCTTTAACAAAAATTAATTTGATCCTTTGAAGATGACAAACCACTTTAAAATTTAATTCAAAGCAGATAAGCTGTATATAGACCATGTGTTAAAAGAAGGAGGCAAACGATATAAAATCTGCCCTGACAAAACCCACCGCCTTGAATGGTCTTTTGCTGATTCCTGTCAAACCAATATTTAGAACTAATGAGGAACAAAAGTATGGGGTGAGATTACATTTTGAAAGGATTTCTTCAAAGCTCTTTACTATATTATTTATCCCTAAATTGTTGATTCCTGGAATACATTACCTTAAGATATCTCTAGGGGTGTGCCAAACCAATTCAGTTTTTAACCAATTTGGAATGAACTGGGGGGTGGGAGGTTCAAGATGTCTAATAATCAGCCCTAAGATGAGATATGAAGTTTTTGGAACCTTGATGTTTGAGCTGGCAAACTAGGCATTGGGAGTTTGTATGTTCTTGGCTAAAATACCTTTAAGTAGTGTTAAGTTTAGTCTTGTAAAAGATCAAGGGCACAACATGCAGTGATTAGCTGGTGATAGACGTTTTGAGCCTGACTCCATGTGTATATTTTCCCCAGACTTTTGTTGTTCACTCCAAGCTTAGATCTAGCCAGGCTGAATGGCTTTTTGTGCCAATTGCTTAGTTCAGTGGGGTGTTCTGTAATCACCACCTTCATAGCCTCCCTTCGCATGGTCTGGGGAAGAATTGAGGTCCAAATAGAAATTTATTTCTTTTACTATTTTATCTTTAGACTGTTTCCAGTTTAGCAGAACTGGATTAAATCTCCAGAGTTAATTTATATGGGGTGGTGGTGATTAATAAGTTCAAAGGAGTGTGGAAATTGGAGAGTGGTCCAAAGGAGTTTTAGAAACAGTATCTGCTGTGCTAAGGCACTGACGTAGTGGCTGTGAGACTAGGATTAGTCACTTACCTAGTAAATCTGGTGCCTGCTTGAGAAGAAAGTAAAATCCATAGTACAGGGGTGGAGTGGCCAGAATGAATCAAAGAGGTGGAGGCTGGTTGACTCTTTGTAGAAAAAGTTAAGATTTGAAAGACAGAAAATATCTGCCTATACTAGAGTTTGCTGAAATATTAAAGTCACACCAGTAATAAGCAGTTCTCCAAGGCAAACTAAGTTAGATTTTGAAAAGTGTTGTGTCAAATTTCATTAATGGGAATGAGGGGCATAGACGGAAGAAAAAGAGTCAAAGAGTATCAGAAATGAAAAGAAATTTGCTTTTTGAGTCAGTTTTGGTTGCAGTACTGCTGAAGGGGGATAACAGCTTTGAAGGTCCCAGGAACAAAAACATGGTTTGGGGTTTGTTTGTTTTTTGGCCTGATGGATTTTTTGAGGAAATGTAATGCTTAGATATTGTATTTTAATAAACTTGTAAGTTTGTGACGTTTAGAGTCACTGCAGAGGCCAATAACATCTACGGAGAGATGGATAAGCAGGGATGAAGAGGAGACATAGTAAAGTTGACAGCTTCCAACTCAAAGGGGGAAGACGAAGGAAGGAGTAGGGTTGGTTGACAGAAGATTAGAGAAGACAGAAACATATTAGCCATCTTCTTTACTAAAGTAGTAAGGCTGACAGACGGGAGACTAGACAGAGAGGTAAAGAAAAAAAGTTGACAGCCTCCCTTAGAATATCTATAAAACTATCAGAAGGCAACTGAGAGTTTACAGTCACACCACACAGCAAAGCAGAAGTATCAGCCTTCTTCAGATGGATATAGTTATACAGAAGAGATCCAATGACCAATCTAAAAATCCCAAACTACTTAAGAACAACCTGAATCAAACTTGTCCAGGCAGTCAAAGCCCCTGTAGGGGAGTACACCTTTGCAGAAGGCTCTGCCTGCAAAACAGGCAGATTCTGATGTTAAAAAAACCGGCCAATTATTCCATCCAAGGCATCCTGGAAAAGATAACAGTAAGATTAATAACAATATTTCAACCTCCAGGGACTGCACTTAGGGATAATTCAATATACTGTAGATCTAATTGGGAAACTTATAAGTATGCAAAGGTAATTAGATCACAAGCATGATATTAACAGATCTTAGCATGAAAGCGACAAGCTTCAAATAAAAATGAAAGGCAGTAAATACTGTGAACATGTATAGAAAAGTATAAACTGAGTTATAGGTGTTAGAAAGATATTACAGACTCAAAGCAGAGTAAGGTGATTTTTAAAAAAGATATAGCTAGAAGGATGAGTTGACTGGAAACTTATAAAAAGACTGAAGAAGAGATCCTTGTCTCCTTTTGAAATATTTCTGGAATGTGTTTTCCTTGGGTCAGTGATTGTGATTTAGGTGGAGATGCAGATGAATGGATGTGTTGCTAGCCAGCTTGCTCTTTGTCAAGATGTGAATGATCAGATTGAGCCACACAGGCATCCCCAGTAGTCAGTGGCAGCTTTTGGGTTTTCAGCAGTTGCTGAGCTTCTTTCGGACAGGTTGCTTTGTAAAGTTATCACAATGAACCCAAAGGGTTCAGGGGAAGCTCCATTTATAGTGGACTTCTATTCAGTTTCATTGGCTCGCCAAAAGCCCACTACGTCATTACTTAAATGCCAAATTGCAGATCCTTGTACATCCCAAGGTCTACTTCTAAGCTGGTATGCACTTTCCCCTGGTGTCACCATTCCACCTTCCTGCATCCTGATTACAAGAGCTGAACTTCACATCCTTCTTCACTGGAGATGAATTTTGTGTGCTTGAATTCCAGAAAACTCTTTGCTGAGATCACTCTATGGACAAGACACAGGTTTGTTCCCCCAAGGCTTGTTGCGTGCTTTGATTCCTCCCCCCTTTGGTCTGCTTTTGTATCCTTTTGTTTCATTCTGTGAAAATTGCCCTGATCTGGAAGCTGAGATTTGCATATTATCTTTTTCAAAACAACACAAGAACATAAGAGTAGCCCTGCTGGATCAGGCCACAGCCCATCTAGTCCAGCATCCTGTCGCACACAGTGGCCCACCAAATGCTCATGGACATCTCAAGCAGAGACAAGGACAAACCCTTGCCTGCTCTCAAATCCCATCAAATGGCCGCTTTCCCCTCCCCCCAGCCTGAAAGATGCACCTAGGCATTAATTCTAGTAGCCACTGATACATCTGTCATCCATAAATTTGTCTAACCCTACCTTAAAGCCATCTAGACTGGTAGTTGTCACCACCTCTTCTGGCAGCACATTCCATAAGCCGATGACCCTCGGGGTGAAGAAATAGTTCCCCTT
This sequence comes from Aspidoscelis marmoratus, assembly GCA_014337955.1. Classification (NCBI taxonomy): domain Eukaryota; kingdom Metazoa; phylum Chordata; class Lepidosauria; order Squamata; family Teiidae; genus Aspidoscelis; species Aspidoscelis marmoratus. The sequence goes on along the minus strand of MTQE01001134.1, from coordinate 51,612,717 downwards.
GTCAGATCCGACTCTCCTACCCATCAGCTTCATAGAGTGCCCCCTGGTTCGAGTGTTGTGTGATAGAGAAAAGCAATATTCTCTATCCACCTTTTCTATATCATGCATAATTTTATATACTTCAATCAGGTCCACTCTTAAACGCTGTCTCTCCAGAGTGAAGAGGCCTAGACGTTGCAGCCCGATTTCATAAGGGACGTGTTCCAGCCCCTTAATCATTCTGGTTGCCCTTTTCTGCACCTTCTCTAGTTCCACAATATCCTTTTTGTGGTCTGGTGACCATAATTATACACAATATTTCAAATGTGGCTTCACCATAGATTTATAAAGAGGCAAAATTACACTTGCTGACTTATTTTCTACTCCCTTCCTAATTATTCCCAGCAATGAATTTGCTTTTTTCGCTGCTGCCATGCACTGGGTTGACACCTTCATTG
>MTQE01001134.1:51564780-51603415 GCA_014337955.1 Aspidoscelis marmoratus | reverse complement strand
GGGGGGGGGAGAAACATGCATAACTCCAACTTAAGATGCTTCTGAACTGGTAGTCTTATCACTTCTAATTTCCTTACCCTTTAACACATAATTTTAAGTAACAGATTCTTTTAAACAGTGAAAAAGACCAACTCTGTGGTCTATAGCTGAGATTTTTCAAGTTACACCCATCTTTCCTAATGTACATTACATTAGAGAAGTGTGCAATTGCCAGATTTGCCTCCGGCAGTTTTCAATAGCTATTATTAGTTATCCGTTATAGATATGGCATAGTTTTGCACTGCACAACATTATGTTATGCAAGGGAAGTCTCAATGGGACCATCATATTTTTCTTATGAAAAATTTAACACTTCCAAGCAAGCATTCTGGTTGCAAAAATATCTCATTTTCTAAGGATTTAAAGATTACATGTTTTCACTACCTTGCTACTCTGAAAGGTGTGACACTCAGCACAACTCACAATTATTAGACACTGGTTTTAACATCACAGTATCACACTGCAACACTGTGACCACCTCGTCCTTCAAATCCAATTTGTGTGAATTTCTATTTAATGTTTCATGAGTTCATCTGATCAGTTTATAAGTTCAGCCTCCCCTGCTGTAGCACCTCAGTGTGTTCACCTTTCTATTTTAAAAGAAGCAGAGCTCCTTTCACTTAAAGCATAAAATGCTGTGTAATGTATCTATTTTATTTACATTAAGGCATATAACAATTTTATTTATATCAAAGCTATGCACTCATTCCTAAGTCAGCATCTTTTAGAAATTGTTATAGGAAGTTGGCTTTTCCCTAACTTCTTTTATCTACCACTCCTACTGTTATCCAATAGATTATCTGAAATGAAACGGAAAAAATGGTGTGGTTCTGTAGAAGAGGGCATTTTGTGAGAAGTCTTTTTATTCTTTTTTGTACAACCACTGAATAATTCAAGAGCCTTGTTTTCCTTTAAATTTAGTCATATCGTAATTCATTTTTTCCAAATGAATTGCAAGCTCTTTAGTCTAAATCACACATTGCCTGAAATGATGTCCAGTTCTTACCTCATCTTTTATATCTTCTTGCTGCTGAGCACTGAAGATCTCCATTGCAGCCATAAGTCTCATCATTAACTCATCCACTGTTGTGTTACCTAGCAACAAAGAGATAGCGGAACTTTGTATTATTAAAATTATTTTTATAAAATAAAAACTCATCTTAGAATTAATACAAAAGAATACCTTGTTCTGTGTTTGTGTGTGTGTATTTGCGTCACTTTTAATAAACCAAAATAGAATATGTTATTTGATCTTAAGACTACTTTTATTTCATTAAACAAGTTACTAGTTTTTTAACAGAAACATCAGCTTAATTCTGAACTGATTAATAATGACTTGTGTTGATTACAAATAAATAAATTGTATTATCATTTAAGTGAGAAGTAATAAAACACCAAAAGCCCAAAGACTTGCTCATGCTTCTGACTTGGAAATTAAAACAGACCAAACTATGATCTAACATGGAGAATAGATTAATTTTACAGACTCTGATACGTTACAATAGAGTTGAGGGTTCCTATAAATATCAAGTCTAAAAATATTTAGGTGAACAGAACAATTTAAAATATGGTGTGTGTGCGTGCTAAAAGTTTCTCATCAGAAAAAAATCATTTTTGATATTTCACTGAAAAATACTTCCTGAATTAAAGAACAAATGAAAGCTTTCAATACAGAAACATGTATCCAATAGAACTCACAAGCTATACCTTGTATTACATTCAGCACTTCATTTGACGATCGTTTCCCCATAATGATCAAGAAGAGTGGAAACTGATCTGTCTTCTGAGTTCGAATAGTTTGAGCTACAACACTGCCAAAGTGTCTTGTGCACATTGTTAGAAACCTGAAGAAGGAAACATAATTTTTTGTGATATCCATTACAGTAAAAAAGTTTTATCTAAGCTGACTAAATAACCACTTCCCTAAAGTCAAGTTTGATCCTTTAGTAATGAATAGACCAATGCAATAATGAATAGACCAATGCAAGCTAATTTTTTTCCGTATAAAAGAGATGAATGGAATAAGCATCAATAGTCATAATAGAATCCAAAGGCAGACGAAGGCCAGCAAGACATCTCAAAATTCACATGCAGCATTTTTCCCCCTAATAAAACTCCTCAACGAAGTTAAAAGACCAACATACTATCAACAGGTATCCAAGTCACATTAATGTTATTATTTACCAAGATTGTCAACCAAGGCTTTACTTTATTTACTTTATTGGAACTTTGGGCAAGAAGATGAGAGGTATGAAAACATATACATATAAAGCAAAATGGGAGAAAAAGATGAATAGAAAAACACAAGGAAAGAAGGCAGCAATGGAATGAAAAAAGCCCCCAAACCAGCCATAGATAAGGAACAACAGAAAGCTATGTATACCAAACTTTACAATTACTTTAGGGTTCTAAAGAAAACTTAGTTTGAGAGTCACAGTACAACTAAGTCGTCGAATGACATATCAGTCTTTATAATTAAGGCTATACTTTCTAGAAAGTTTAAAAATAACTTAATAGACATTCCTGTTACTATAGACTTATTATAGAAACATTTGTTTTGGTTCTGTGCATTTGAGATTTCAGTATACGACAACATTTAATCCAATTAAAACTGAAATGTAATACCCACTGATCCACTATTATCATTTTAAGTTAAACTACTAATAAAATATCCTATGAATCTGCTTTCATTGCTCTCTCAGCAACAAAGCTGGAAGATTATGAAGAAGAAAGATGTGGAACTTCTGATATTTATTTGGAGACTGGCATCAATTATTTTAATTTCTGTAAGCTTTTGAGAAATCACCATTATCATCATATAGTTTAAGCCTTAAATGCCAATTTATCAAAAAAGACATCAAACCCATAATCTATAGTACACTGCCCTCTCATATTGCAGTATCTTTATCCTAAACTTCTAGCTGAAGGAATTTTTGAATTTTAGAACATCCAGATGTTCATTCAATGTAAACTTAAAAAACCCTTTTAGATATATAGGTGTGAAAAACAGGGTACTATCTCTTTGAATTCTATGATTTTACAGAGGACATGATAAAAAAAACTGGGACATAGAATGGCTTAAAATAGATAAACGCAACCTCAGATTAACAACACATAAGAGATTCCACTGTTTCATTATTTATTCAATCAAAATGAGGCCAAAATGGAAAAATTATATGTGAGAGATTAAGTACACCCCGTGAATCAATAACTTGTAGAACCACCTTTAGCAGCAATAACATGAAGCAATTGTTTTCTGTTTGACTTTATAAGTCTCTCACATGATTCTGAAGGAATTTTGGCCCACTCTTTACAACATTGTTTCAGTTCATTGAGGCTTGTGGGCCTTTGTTTATGCACAGCTCTCTTAAGGTCCCGCCACAGCATTTCAATTGGGTAGAGGTCTGGACTTTGAGTCGGCCATTGCACTACCTTGATCCTTTTCTATTTCAGCCATTCTGTTGTAGATTTGCTGGTGTGCTTTTGATCATTGTACTGTTACAGAACCCACTTTCGGCCAAGCTTTAGCTCTTGGGTAGATGACCTCACATTTGACTCTAGAATACTTTGGTATATAGAGGAGTCCATGGTTGACTAATGACTCCAAGAAGCCCAGATCCTGTGGCTGCAAAACAAGTGCAAATTATCACCATTGTGCCTGACAGTATGATGTGTCTTTTTTGATATGCTATTTTGGTTTTAGCCAAAGGTGGCACTGTGCATTATGGCCAAACATCTCCATTTTGGTCTAATACATTGAAAAGACATTGTTCCAGAAATCTTGTGGTTTGTCAGATGCAACTTTGCAAACTAGAGCCGCGTTGCCATGTTCTTTTTAGAAAAGAGGTTTTCTTCTCACAACTTTTCCAAACAAGCCATACTTGTTCAGTTTTTTTCTTAATGGTACTGTCATTTACTCGAACATTTAACATTTAACCCAAGACTTAGCTTGGGTTTTTGACCGAGCACTCCTTGGTCTGACCTCGGGGTGAGCTTGCTGGGATGTCCATTCCTGGGAAGATCATCAATTGTCTTCAGTGTGCTCCACTTGTGAATAATCTTTCTCACTGTTGAATGATGGACTTCAAATAGTTTGGAAATTGCCTCTTAACCCTTCCCAGATTGATGGGCAGCAACAATTGCTTCTCTAAGATCATTGCTGATGTCTTTCCTCCTTGGCATTGTGTTAAACTGCTAGAACTTCTGCTTTTACAGAGATGGTCTCACTTGCTGATAATGAATTAATCAAGGGCTAGACTGTTACTTATAATTCCTATGGAAGTAAGGGTGTACTTAAATTTTCACATAATGCTTCCATATTTGGGCCTAATTTTGGCAAAATAAATAAATGGCACGGTGTAATTTGTCATGTGTTGTTGTTTATCTGAGGTTGTATTTCCCTAATTTTTAGACTTTCTATGGACCAGACTTTTTTATTATGTTCCAATATTTAAAACCATAGAATTCAAACAGGCTGTACTTTGCTTTTCTCATGACTATCTGAGCTCCAGTAGTAGCATGGCAGCGGAAGAGTTCAGCTACCTTGCTGCATAGGCAGATAGCTGGATTTGAGCCTAGAGCCTTATGTAGAAATTGGAAGCTGATCTCAAAGTGCATTGAAAGGAACTTTGACAAAAAGTCTTGCCTTCTAGAAATAACATCCAAGCCTATAAACAACTGTAAATATTTCTTCAGGCTCTGCAGTAATCCCTGAATGATTCAGCCAAAACAGAAGGCATTCTGACAGGTAGCAGCAAAGAACTACAAGGTAGCTGTCTTTTTTTTAAAAAAAGAATATTAGATTTCTACACTTTGAAACATACATAGTTACCAACTTCAAACCAAGAATATATTACCAGAAGGTAATTTTTAAATATTTGCAACAGTTATAGCAACCTACACCAGGAATAATCACACCTCAGTTATAATCCCCATAGGCTCCTGCCAGTTGAATCAATAACAGGGAGTGATTAAAGTTGTAATTCAGCAAAATCTGAAAAATCATTGCTCTCAACCCCAGTTCTAGAACCTTCATAATCTCTGCAATAGTGGGATGCCAACAACTATAGGCTTTCCATATGTCTAGATGGTTTCCAGATTCTTCTGAGTGAACCAAAGTCTGTTGTTACTTGATTGTGGTTTCATATATTGGAAAGAGAGTTATTGTCACTTACGGTTATGATAAAGCAGTAACTGAATCAATGACAAACAAAACAATATTGAAAGGCCAAGATCAGGAAATTTCCATGATCATTCTCAAATGAGCAATCAAGTTTTGCATGAATTGATTTTTAGCTATTTTTGCTACCTTGGAACCCTTCTGTGAGGTTCAAAGGTAGAATAAAACTTTCATGTAAAGAGATCATCATCTCTAGTGCATTCTATGTCTTGCAGTATGTTTAGTTATTTACCTGGTTCAGTAGGGTGCACTCTTTCAAGAGCGCAACACTTCCATGGAAGTTAGTCTCATTGAATTCATTGGGTTGCTGAATGGGAAGACCACTAGCCAACAGGCTCTCAATCCAAAACTAATACAGCTGCTGCTGCTGCTACTACATATACACACACACAGGTGTAATCTATACCTTTGTACTATCAGTTCACAAATTATCAGTTCACAAATTAAAAAATCTGGACAAAATTTTTGGACACAAAGTTTCTAATTTACATGTCTGTGGCTCACTTTTATATTACAAATCATATTTCTGAAAGTTAATTAATGATAGCAATACCATCACAGACCCTTACTCTAGAGTTATGTTTTCTGGATAAGGCACCAGTCTTCTTCATTTCCATACTAACTGATGTAGTCTAAAAACAATAATCCAAAGCTTTTGGCCAACCCCCCTTTCATCCATTAGCATACTGAAGTCTGGCATTAGTATTCTTAACACGATCTTGAATAAATGAAAAAACTGATAAAGCTTTTCTCTTCCATTAGAGGACTGTTTGAAATTAGCATTTCTTTCAAGAGAAAAGGGTAGCTTATGATATGTTTTCAGATCTGATGGTAAAAAGTAAATGTCATAATAATAATGAATTATGAAATACCAAATGCAAATATAGAATGCTTTAATAAGATCCAATTTAATAAAGTCTGTAAAAATAATGGACTTTTAATAACACAGGTCACAAAAGGCAAAACAGTGGAAATTCTGAGGACTAGCCACTGGTACAGGCTTATTAATTCTTAATTATGTTCATGAAAGGCAACTTAAACCGTGTGTTTTCTTATGCCTTATGATAATATTTCAGGTAACAACTGATGTGAAATGTATGCACTGTCTGATGAGTAGAGTCCTGTTTTCTCATGCATTAGAAGGTAAATCTATTTGAAAAGACAAACTGCATTAAAATGTCACAGGCTGAGAAGCATTTGATATCAGAATCCAAAACAGAATCACAACATTAGGCGTATGAGCATCTACATCTAAAAGAAAAACTATAAGAATAAATCACTGGAGTTCATCTTGCTGTCAATACCTGTTGAAGTTTAAAAAGAAATTAGAATCAACTTTTGAGTTTTCATTACCCCTCATTTTGTTAAGTTTATAAACTAAGGATGGAAGTTATTAACTGATATGATTACTGAGGATAAAGTTAACAATCGTTTTAGACTAGTGACAATACAAGTAGAAGACTTGAATGAATCGTTTAGACTAGTGACAATGTAAGCGGAATACTTGAATGAATTGACTAGCTAAATTTTCTGTGTAAAAGCCAGATAGTTTTGATGGTAGGAACCCTGAGATGTTACCGGGGTAGCGAAGGTGAGGTCGGGGATGTAGGGCAGAGCACACTGGTCAAAACTGTGAAAACCTTTATATTAGCAGAAATGATAGTTACATCTGTAAGAAAATGATGACTGCATGATCCGTCAGAAAGGACATTAAAGAAATCTTAAGCTAATGGATTCAATTGCTCTGACCCTGTAGTAGTAGTAGTAGCAGTAGTAGTAGTAGTAGTAAAATGAGGAATGCCCCCTCCAAATGACCACATTCTAACTGTGCCATTTAGATAGAATGTAAGCATTCGTGGTTCCGTTCAATTTATTTTAAGCATCCACTTGGCAACACCTGTTTTATGCTTTATAAAACATAAAAAGGTCAGCTATAGAATTAAGTCAATAAAACTAACCCCATGAAGATGGGATACAGTAACTGCCCACTATGCTGCTGACATAATTTAAAGAAAATGAAGGCTATGAGTCATCACTGATTGTAAAACAGATGTAGTAGTGTCTTTGCAAAGCCAAAAGAATACTTGTTGAATATTAAGCATATAAGGCATGTAATTATTTAACATTATTAATTTTATACTGTGCAAAATAAACACAAGTCTCATTAAAATGTTAATTTAAGAATAACATTTTATGTATTAATATTTAAATTTTAAATATAGACCTGGAAGATGTGGTGGGTTTTATTTAAACAGGAAATCTGTACTTAATTATCTCAATCCAGGGTGCATACGATCTACATAATCCTAACTTTCTTTGGAGAGAACTGCTTTTTTTCCCTACTGGCCTTACAGTACATATAGGTATGAACTACTGTATGGAATGATTTTTTTCTTGCTGTCAACCAAATCAGGACCACAATATTTGTCTTTGTTTTGGATGCTTCCCTGAAAATATGAACCCTCTTGAGGCTCATTGTCAATGGCATTTTTCCTCTGCAAGTTCCAGAACAAGCACAACTGAATCTGGTGGATTAGCAAGAGAGTAGGTGTGCTTCCGCACAGGCCATAAAAACACATTTAGAAACACATACAATACACATAGGAACTTAACTTCCGCATCGGAGGCCGGATCCGGGACCTGTCAAGGCGGTCAGTTCCGCACACTGGCAGGTGAGCCCTGTTCTTAATGGGGTCTCGCCGCTGAAAGATCCAGCCTCCAGGAAGACCTCGAAAATTATGTCTCCCATCCAGCCCCTTGCCTCGATCCAGTTGGAAGTAGGACACTTCCGCATGCGGAGAGGCAAGGGGCTGGATGTGCCAGTGGCCGCCATCTTGGGGAGGGTGGAAGCAGGCCAGTTTGTCTCCTTCTGCACTTCCCCGCGCACCAGCAGAAATGCACGGTGACTGGCAGCTGTATGCTCCAGTACCGCGGCTCCGGGGCTGGCATCGGCAGCACAGGAGGCCGGATCCCCTTTGGAATGGGTGCTGCGGCCTCCGCACAGGACCCAGGGGATCCAGCCAGCCGAATTTGTCCTCCCTGCTCGTGTGCGGACGTGCAGGGCCTCCAAGGATCCATCCCTATTCCAGAGGGATCACTGGAAGCACCCTAATACAAGGTGGTAGAAGATTCACATAAGCAGTCATGGCATAAAAAGTGCCCAAAGTGGCTTAAAAAGTAAAATACTATATTCCAGAAGCACCTGTCCCCATCTTGGTCTGGACAGAAAAGCAGGATTGGTAAGGAGGAAGGAAAAACAAACTGCAGCAGGTAACTGACAAGATCCTTCACTTCCATTCTTTTTCTCTCTGCCCTGCAGCCTGATATTGGAATGGCTGCTAAAGCGGCAGCTAAGAGCAACCTGGTGGTGCTGGCCTGTGGCCACACAGCTAGGAAAGATCTGCAGAATAAGTCACAACGTCTTACTTAACTATCCATGGTTGCTACTGAAAACTCATATTGCAGTTCATGTATACAGGGATAAGCAGGTGTCACCTTTAATCATCTGCACTTTCCACAAAGACGAAAAATACTTATACTAGGAACACTTGATATAGGTTTCAGAGCTTCAGTCCACTTCTGCAGCTTCTTGAATGCAGGTGAAGTGCAGGCAAGTATTTTCCCAGGAGCCTGCTAAAGGAAAGCTAGCCTGCATGAAATGTAGGCTTCCAAATAACAACACAGAAGTTGAAAAACATCCTTTCATGGAGCCAACACTCTGCCCAAGCAGTGATTAGAGATGAGATACGCTCTCAGCCTATTGACTGGATCAATATATTCTGTTCATCTATCCTTACTGTCTCTGTAGGCAGAACAGGATAAGGAAGTTAACGTTTAGTAATAAGCCAAAATAATACCTATAGAAAATCCCACAAAATGTAGCCTTGTAGTTGACAAGCAGTTCAAGAAAATACTGGTGATCTGAGGGTAACATGTTGCAGTTTATGGGGCCTCAGAGGCAATCTGTTTTGCTAATGTTACTCAGTGTCCAATTTCTTTTTACAAGAAAACCAGCACTCAGAAAAACTGCACAAAGTCTTCCCCTAGGACAGGGATGGCGAACCTTTTGAGCTTAGTATGTCGGAATTCGCAAGAAAACCTAGCTTAACTCGGGTGCTGTGTCACATCTAGAAATATCCATAATTTTGTGATATTTGTAGCTCTAGTAAAAAAGTTATATTTTTGATGTTTGTATTTTATTAAAAGCAAAAACAAATAATTCTTTACATTAGTGACTTTTGTTGCTGAATTTCATTTGCTAAATCTTCAAATGAAAGATGGTATTTCGTACACTTCAAGAACAAGCAAGCACTACACGCCCAGGTGCCAGGGTGACCAGGTATGTCACCCAAAAGGTCTTGGCGTGTCACCTGTGACATGCGTGTCATAGGTTGGCCATCACTGCCCTAGGACCATGAAACGACATTTGGTGAACGGTGAGATATAAATTTCTTAAATAAATAAATAACATTACCAAGGACTGCTTTTGTCCTGTAAAGATAACAGCAACAATAGAAATAGCTGAACTAATTTAGAAGCAAACTTCAAACTTGATCAATAGTGGAAAGAATGCTGCACCTCTGTTTCCAAAAACAGCATTCAGCAACATTTATTTTATCAACCAAACGCTTCTGCTCTAGGCCTTTTTGCCTTTTGAATACCTATTTCAAAACAACCAGCAAGGTATCATCTCAAAGTGTATTTATGTTTAAATGTGGACTTTCTTTCCTTCCTTTTTTTAGTGGACATATCAAGCATTATAAACAGTTCATGCACTATCTGAAAACAGACTGTGTGAAGAGACAATCACCTTTCATCTCTTCCCTTTTTTCTTCATTTCACTGCTATTAGCAAACTATTCACAAGTGCAACCCCAAACAATGTTATGCAGTAATTATGACTAGATGACAAAGAGATGTGAACAATTACTGAGCCTGTTTTGAAACCCTATCCTAATAAAGTCATTAGATGCTGCCCTTGCCATGATCCTTCCCAAAGCTTCTGAAGTTACAAGAACATACAGCATTGTTTGCATGGACAATTGCTGCTGGCAGAATGCAAACCTTGAGTTTAGCCATGCTGCAAATTGATCTTGACATTCTGTTAAGACCGCCACTAAAATCAAAAGCAAAGGAGAGAAGGAGAAAATGAGTGGGTGGGATGCAATCAAGAAACAGGAGGTTCCCTCCTCACTTTCTCTTCTTTTCTGGGTCTTCCACAACAGAAAACATAGACAAAATGACAAACTTGACTGCACTTTGAAATCTTAGAGAAATATAATATTATTATCCACATTTAATAATAATTAATAATAATAATAATAAATAACAATAACAACAACAATAAAAATGGAACAAATGGAACACTGAAGAAAGAAAGAGGAGGCCTGATTTAAGGTGCATAAGAACAGGCTATCAGGACTAATGTGATAAAAGCCAAAATAGAAAAATCAGCCATAGACATCAAGTGCCAATTTTGCAAAGAAGCTGACGAAACACTTGACCACGTACTCAGCTGCTGCAAAAAGATCACACACACTGATTACTAACAGCAACACAACACCGTCGCCAAAATGATCCATTGGGATCTATGCCACAGTTACCATCTGCCAGCAGCACAGAACTGGTGGAATCATAAGCCTTGAAAAGTAGTCAAAAATGAACTGTGGGACTCCAGAATACAAACTGACAAAGTTTTGGAACATAATACCTCTGCCACCATTATAGAAAAAAAAGAGGGTGTGGCTCGTTGATGTTGCGATACCAGAAGATAGTAGGACTGATGTTAAACAGAAAAAAATACAGAATATAAGGACTTAAAAACTGAAGTTCAAAGACTCTGGCACAAGCCCACAGTGGTGGTCCCAGTGGTGATCAGCACACTGGGTGCAATTCCAAAAGACCTTGGAAGGCACTTAAAACAGCTTGACATTGACAAGTTTACCATCTGTCAGTTCCAAGAGGCCACCCTGCTGGGCTGTGCATGCATTATCTGTCAGTACATAACATCACCTTAGGATCTTGGGAAGGTCCTAATGAGTTATGAAATATCAAAGTCGACATGTTTGGTGTTGTGTCATATTGTTATATTTCTGTCAATAATAATAATATTTTTGGCTTATCTAACTTTGATTATGTTGTTATAAAAGTAAATGGGATCAGATAGTAAAATTTAGGAATTCGACAGATTTTTAACAAAAGTCTAAATATGGACTACTTCCTAAATGGAAACAGACCCAGTTATTTTGTCAGCTTCCTCTGCTGAATGCTTTGATTCCATAAGAAGCAACTAGAAAGCCAGGTAAGTGTACAATACCTTTGGGTATAGGGCGGAATAGAAATATAAATAATACACCCCAGCTGCTGCAAACGCAATCCTGGGGTGTATTAGGAGAAGCATAGAGTCCAGATCACGTGAAGTTATTATCCCCCTCTACTCTACCTTGGTCAGACCTCATCTGGAGTACTGTGTCCAGTTCTGGTCACCCCAGTTTAAAAGAGACACTGACAAGCTGGAGCAGGTTCAAAGGAGAGCTACCAAGATGGTGAACGGTCTGCAAACCATGTCCTATGAGGAACGGCTTAAGGAACTAGGAATGTTTAGTCTAACAAAAAGAAGACTGAGAGGAGACATGATAGCTGTCTACAAATACCTCAAGGGTTGTCACAAGGCAGAGGGATCAGCCCTGTTCTCACTCTCTCAAGGAAGGACTAGAAACAATGGGGTGAAACTGCAGGGGAAAAGATTTAGTTTAGATGTTAGGAAAAAATTTCTAACAGTAAGAGTGATCAACCAGTGGAACAGGCTGCCACGGGAGGTGGTTGGTTCCCCTTCGATGGAGGTCTTCAAGCAGAGACTGGACAGCCATCTGTCTGAGATGGTTTAGGAGATCCTGCCTTGAGCAGGGGGTTGGACTCGATGACCCAGAAGGTCCCCTCCAACTCTACCATTCTATGATTCTATGATTCTATGAATAAATAAACCAACTATTGCCTTGTTCATATTTTCTAAGCGAATCTCTAAGAACATGTAATTTAGCTCAAAATGGTTTCCCTACTCCTTTCTTTGTGGCCTTTGGTAACATAGAAACCTTGTCCAGTGTAGACATCATACAAGCACCATGACTGCTGTAAAATCCAGTTGTTTCTTATACTACTGTATACAACTAGAGGACAATATTAATGAATCTGGCCAGATATGTGATCACAGAAATAAATCAACAAATGTTTTTGTAAGATGAGACAAAGAAAACTAAGAGGCATCTACCAAGCATAAGAGAAGGCCTTAGGATCTTGACTTGTTTGTACAGCATAAGGCAATATACATATATTACCCTGATTCTTCAGGAATTCTTGTGACCTTGCTTCTAGTTTGTTTTCATTTGATGGGTTCCTTTTGAGTGCTTGTATGATATGCACTGGTTCATTTTCATTTTTGTTTAAATTACTTAAACTTTATATTAGTTATTAGTAATATTAGTAAACATGGAGTATAATGAGAAATCCCTTGACACCAAAGTTTCCATGAAGGAAAATGCCAACATTTTCTTTTTCAAACTTCGCCTACCTGCACCACACTGGCAGAAAGAGATAGCTGAATATTGTTCCATACCTTGCACAACCAACAGGCATTTTCAATAAAGAATTCAGAGCACAACAATACAAACAAAAGCACTCTCCTATGACTTTGAGGATATGCAGCATGCTTCTCTCAGATTCAGAATCTGGAATTGTCTGTGACACTGCAGAAACTGGATTGTAATCAATGCTATACATGAGAAGCCTGGATGTAACACCACAGATATTCCTTCATATCCCCGAATTATACAACCCAGGATCTACAATTCATTTAACAAAACCAAGAACTAAAAAAAAGTCATCCATCAATGGGATTCTAGAAATAATGCATTTGTTTTATCACATCAAATATTGTCAGGGCACACTCATTTACTACTCAAGTATTATTAACAGGCTTACCGTATTTATAGTGTTTTTTTACACATAAAAATACATTACAATTGTTATTGTCATTATCGTCTCCTGATAATCTGGCTATATGATATAGATAGAAGGATAGAAAAAATTCTGTCATACTAAAGAGCACCTAGGTTTTATTTGCTTGTGACTGCTTGTACCATCTTTCTAAAACCAGATCACGATTCTTTCCTGCTTGTATAAAATGAGATGTAATGATTCCTATTTATTTCTTATTTTTGGATCAGGGAGGGCTATTTTTTTTTCTGGCCCAAGGTTCATGTACCAAGTTTACAGAGTTTTTCTGGCCTAAGTATGTCACAGTTCATGAAATGAAGAATCAGCATAGGGTGAGAGCATTCCAATCCCCATCAAAGTATAGTGCTGAACAGAGAAATTAAACATTTCACTCCCTGAATCTATTTATTTCTCTCTGACACAGTCAGTGCTAGTAAGGACTTTGGGTAAAAAAAAAACAAAAAACCAGGCTTGGAAAGTCATCTTTTAGATGTAAATTCAAAATAGGGAAGAACATCTTTACAGCTCTTCTTCTGTATGAAAATATCTAGGGAACAATACAAAGATTTACTAGTGAAAGCCACACTTTCAGACCCACCAATAAAGAGCTTATGTACTAATAGTGACAGGACAGCTTGAGAAGAAGAATCATTACTGTTGGTCATATATAAAATGGCTCTTTCATGTAGAACAGAGGGACCTTCTGAACAATATGGGATAACGTACAGGAGACTGCTTGAGGAGGGTCAAAGGAGGACATTTTGTGAAGTTAAATCTAGCGTCAAATTAGATACCTTATGAACTTGATACACTGCATTAGGAAGTTATTATTTAACATTATCTCAAAGTGTCAGGTTCTTCATGTTTTTTATTAGAAAGTATTATATTTTATAGTATTATATTTTATTTTCTTCTACTCCTTTGTGTTTTTATCTAAGACAAAAGCATAGCTGGATGGGTCAATGGCTTTATCCAAGTTTTGGAACATCTTGTCCTATGAATTACAGATTATCCTATGCATCACAATTATTGAAGACCATTTTTACTCCTGAATTTTTAAATCATATTTTTTAAAAAATCACAAGGTCATCTAAATATAAGTGTCTCTTTTGTAATTGTTTAGTACGTCAGAGCTCTAATCATTTAGTTGATGCTAGCTACTCCAAATAGTGTAATCACACCTTATACATGGTCATTTGATGCTTTAATGCTGTAAAGTAATGCCTTTGTCGTAAACTAATAGCAAAACCAAAAAGCATAAACTTCAGCATCTTATTGGATCTTGCAATCAGGGTCTGGTTCATTGAGATTAGCTATAATGCCTTCAACAAGCACCTTATTTAGTGTTTCTAAAATTGTTATAAGGAGTTAATAGGACACAGCTGTCCAGACTCTTTCTAATAAGCAACTTCTGTTGCTTTGGTCACCACAGGTATCTCAGTAACCTGCAAACTCTTATAACTAGTGTATCAAAGTTGGGCTACTTAATAGACTTCTTTAGTAAAACATAACAAAAGCACTGACATGCCTGTTGGTTGTCATTCATAAAAAAAACTCCCTCAAATACAGCTTTTCAAAAGAAACTACACTGCAATTTTTGTCATAGTAAAATAAAAGAAACTAGGGAATGAAACAGGGACCAGAACAATGTAACAGCAGGTAGTCAACTGAACTTAGCCACTGCAGATGGTTTAGAAATAGTGTTTCCTTTGACATAAAATGGAGGGATAAAAGGAAAGGAGGGAATTCCTTGCTCCTGGTGAATGGCAGTACTATAAGATTTAGCGCGATCCCTTGTCCATATGTTTTGCCCTGTTGAAAAGCATAGATTCTTCTTTCTTGTATGTTTCTTAAACTACTTTCATCTCTCTTTTCAATAGTAATTAAAGCAAATAAAGGCAAGAGTCAACACTGTGGGCTAATCTAAATTAAATTAAGGTTATGTAAATGTATCAAGGCAGTATGTGAATTATTATGCAAGACTATTGCATTTTTAAGTCTTAAGATCCAGCAGGCATTAACATATTTACAAGCAATGAAATGAGGAAGGATACAGTGGAAATGCATATCAGTCTATTTCCTAACCACCCAGGTTTTCTGAAGCGTAAGGTAATGCAGCCAGTGGAATGAAAAATGAAGAGAATGAAGGCTGCTATATGATTTTAAGGCATCATAAAACAATATGGTTATACATTGTAATGTAAAATCATAGCATCATGTCAAACAATATTTCTGAAGACTATTACAACAAATGAACCGTAATGTGTATATTCTAATTAATTAGATCTTATATTCCAGTTTAAAGGGCATGTTGGTATGAAAAACTAGCAGATAATTTTTTTCAGTATAAGTTCCAACAACTCATGGTAGCTTTCAAACTGCTTCTTTTCCCTGTCATAACCAGACAATGCAGTGGTATTAAACTGACTAGCCAAGAGCAGCTAGCTGATGACACAGGAGAAGATGTATAATTCAGCTGATGGAGGGAGGGCAGTGGATCCATGAGCCTGACATGCCTGCTATCATAGCACAGTTGCCACCGTGTCCTACTAGCAATTATCCATCATAGTGGTAGATACTCTGTAGCTTCAGTGCAGAGGAAGATGTCCTTGAGAAAACAATAGCTTCAAGAGAGGCATTTGGTGCTGTGTGGTTCATCTTCCACAACAGATTTTTTTCATAGGAGGGAAAGTTGGCATAATGTTCTATCACATCACATCACATCAAAATATTGTCTCTACTATCACAACATATCAAAATATTGTCTCCCAAGTTTGACATATTAGAAGGGGGTATGTACTTGAGAAAGAATCATGCCTTGCTCAGATCCTGGTCATAATAAGAAGATGATTTATGTCTGGCAAATTTAGACAACAGTAAACACTGTTCCTTAAAATTAAAAATGTAAACCACAGTAATGAAGATGCAGTGAAACAGTGACCATAGAGCTAAACTGGTAAGTCTATACAATAGAATACACACATATACTCAGGATGAAAAGACAGGCATCAATTGATTTTCATTTCTTGTACGACTTTAGGGAAAACTGTTTCCATCAGAAAACAGCAACAGCTTTTATTTTTAAGTTTTTTTAAAAAAAAGTCTGTCCATTGTTCACAAAATAATAAAATCACCACAAAACCATTAATTTATCTGCTAACCCACTCCAGTTACTAAAGGTTTTTCCATCCTCAGGAGGCTTATTGTACTCAGGAGGACTGGAGCATGGAAAAGTTATGTCCTGGAAGAGGATTCTGCTGGCTGCCATGCTAAACAGGAGATGGCACAAGTAGATAAAGGTAATTACCTAGAAATTCTGTTAAGATGCTATGTTACATCATAAAAGGATTTGGACACAATCCTTCAACCCTTTTGCCCATTTTTCTTACTTAGCGCTGGTGTCAGCTGACTGGAAAGACCATAGGGAACATCCTAGCAACACTTCCCAAAAAAACTTTAAACTAGGTTCTGTGGTATATATTACATTTGTACAAATATGTTGGACTTCCCAATAATCTCTGTGAGAAGCAACTGAAGACCCAACTCAAAACTACTCACCTTGCTCTGTTTGCTTCTTTTGTCATGTCCCATGCCCAGGTTATAAAGTTCTGACTAAGATATGAAACAACAGATTCAGCACACAGCATTTGAGAACAGAACACATTGGTTAGCACACTTTCATCATGGTGGAGGTAGACAGCAAGCAGCTTTCTCTGAAAGACAGGATGAAGCATTATTAGCATGGACTTTAATTGCTACATACACAACATAGTTTTCGAGCCAAATGCAAATTAACATTTCAGATCTAATCAAATTGATCTGAAGATATCCCGTTGATTTCATTGGAACACATATCCAAGATCTCAGCACTAGAACAGACAGTCGTCCAAACAAAATAATTCTTCTACTAAAGAAGTTTAGAAAGCTATTTTGTTGTGTTCTTAAGAATACCCAGCTAGAGATATTTGTAAGCTACTTTATAAAATTAATTTAACACAATGTGATCAGAAAAGACAATGTTTAAAGAGTGGGAAAGCACTACATGAGGATACTGTTTTCAACAGCTGTCCCAATTTTCTCAAGCTTTTCTGCAATTGGAGGAACTGTGTATTAAAACGTAAAATATACCACCCATTACCTATATCTACTATTTTTATTTTTGGCTTTCTCAGTATCATTTTTAGCTCCAATAAAACTACAGTAATAATCACCATCCTTATGATACATGCTATTGGCCTGGCGTGGCCTAAAACCAACGTGGTACCCTCAGATATCTTGAATATCCATGAGGCCCAAGAAGGAGGAGGAGAAGGGTTGGTTTATACATCCCGCTTTTCTCACCCTTTTAAGGGACCTCAAAGCAGCTCACCAACCTTCCGTTCATATCCTCACAAAAGAAACGCTGCGAGGTAGATAGGGGCTATGATAGGTAAGAAAGAGAACTGTGACTAGCCCAAGGTCACCCAGCTTCATGGTGGAGTGCAGAACTAAACTGGGAGATTACCACATGAGAGGACCAAACTGGCTCACAGCACAGACACTTTTTAATTTAACATTTAAATGATAGTGTGTTCAATATCTCTGCTGACAAGACATGGAAACAAAAACAAGCTTTCTTTCTTTTTTAAGTGGTTTGATGAAGGAGACCCAGCATGACACAGTAACTAACATGTCAGCCTAGGATGTAACAGTTGATGACCTTAAGTTGTTGTGAGGATAAGGTGAGGGGAGAAGAATCAGTGCCTTAGGATTTGGGGCATAAAAAACAAGATATAAACACAATAAATAAATGCATTTTCTCTGTCTCCTTGGTAATTCCTCTACAAAGTTGCTGTGTAGAGCCAGTGAATGGACTGATAAGAGGACGAGGCGAATGTTCTGTCTCTTATTCACCAATGTAGTTAATTTTATCCATTTATTTAAAGTAGTTATTAATATGTATCCCTTTTTTCAAAACATTCTATGGCCATCAGTCACTACAAATATCAATTAAAAAGTTGGCAAATTATTTACACACAACAGTAAAACAGGTTTTTTATGGACACATATAATAGCATCTTTCATAAAAACTATTTTTTCCTTTATAAGCTCACAACCATGCTTCCTAGAGAATTGGCAAGTATGCAGATAGCTTGGCACATTCAAGTAAGTTTTGGAATTCTGTGGAATGGTGCTTCTGGAACAACACCTGTGACAAAATATTTCTGAATCTTAGGTGAGTTTCAAAATCAGTTTACAATAGGGCAAGGTATACATGTATATATTAAACGTAAAAATGAAATGGCACTAGGCTTCTAAAACTCCTTAAATCACAGTCAATCTGTTTAGCTAACTGAATATTACGAAATAAAAATAAATACACTAAATTTGCAGCAAGTTGGCTTATAACACTTCACTCATTTTAGATCAGTATTTTTTTTAAAAAAAAAGAACAGTTTTTAGGCCCTAAAATCAATTCTGTAAGTATAAAGTATTTGAACTGTAGACTTTGGGAAAGGGATTAGACATTTACATTAATGTTTGCCTGCTCTAATTTAAAAAGTGATTCAAAACTAAGTACCAGCACTAGGAAAGGCCACCAATAAACCTAACATGCACAGTTCTGTATAAGTTCAGTCAACAACGTTGACTGAAACTAAACTTGAAAATCCAGGGCACTAATGCACAATATCAGGCAATAAAACAGCATCTCTGTGGTGATATTTAATTTAAAAAAGAAGAAAGAGGCAGGAGAAGATCAGGCACTGTCTGTTTTGGAGGATCAGCAATTCTGCATTTCAAAGCATGGATCCCTGCAATATCCAGGTTACTGTGCTAGAATCTCCACTATTATATAGCAGTTGTAAGAGAGGGAGGGCAAAGATGTGTTTACTCAGTGATTAAGGCCTTAGAATAAGCCGCTAGCTCCTAGAGAGACAGCTCACCACTTATTCATTTGGGCCAATTCACAAAGCCTAGAAAGATTAAACATCCATGCTGAGAAGACAAGCGAATGCAGACGGTGAAAAAGAAATAAAAATTCTTTAAAAACTCTTAGATGACTTCATTATTTTTTCCACAAGGAAACTTTAGGAAAGTGTTTAGTTAGAAAAAACCCACATTGACCTCTCTCTAAACCCTTAATCTTTCCTTTGTGGTGGGACTGCTTTGTGGTAAGCGGATGGCTTTGCTCTCCTTTTTTCACTGGGAGTTGAGAAAAAAAGGCTCTTGAGAAACTCCTTTCGTACCAAAGAAACAACCCCATGAAACTGTTAAATATAAGATTCCATCTGAATGAACTTTCCAAAATATGTACAGTTTGAAGCTAGGAAGAGGGGCCAAATAGTAGAAAACAAGGCAGGTGCTGTCTTTCCCCTATAAATTGGTAAATGGCTAAATATTTATACAACAATAATCACGTGCAGTTTGAAATACCATTTGAATTTTAAATTCAGGAAAGTTAAAATTTGCCTTTTCTAATTTCAATAGAATGTAAAATAATAGCTAAATATAGACCAGTACACACACACACACACACACACACACACACACACACACACACACACACTGTAGTAATGATTCAAAATATTCTGAGTGGAGATTAATATGAGCAATTCAATGCCAAACCTTGATACTTTTCAAAAGGGAGAGCAATAATAACTCCATACAAATCTTGCATGAAATATTAAAATTATATTATATTTGATTATTCGTGTGTTCACAATTTGTAACACCAAGCATTATTGGAATTATTTTCTTTCCTTATTAAATTTCACTGAAATGATTAAAGATGTTTTGAAAACATAAAACCTGCTCAACTAAAATAGCTGTTTTGCACACTACAAAAGTATATGTTCAGAAAGCAATTGCTCTGGATGATGTAGTAGTAAAATTGTGAGAAGGTAAGGGAACTGTAAGAAAGAACAAGAGTTAAAACCCTTAGTGGTCCATGACTAGACTAGTTTTTCAGTTCCTAAGAAACTAATAAAATAATAGGAGTCTTTAGATCAGTGGTTCTCAACCTTCCCAATGCCGTGACCCTGCAATGCAGCTCCCCATGCTGCAGGGACCCCCAAGCCATGGGGGGCGGGGCCACTGGGCGGGGCCATGGGTCAGGGGGCGGGGCCACTGGGCGGGGCCATGGGTCGGGGGTGGGGGTGGGACCACTGGGCGGGGCTGTGGGTCGGGGGGTGGGACCACTGGGCGGAGCTACGGGGCAGGGGGTGGAGCCGCTGAGGAATCCACAGTGAAAGCACTACATACAGGAGGATTCACAAAGTTCCTGCAAATGTGACAGGACTTCTCAATTTGTTTGCACCTCATGAGATTTACAAGCAGGGGTACAGAAGAAGTGAGAAGGTAACACTGACATCTAATTTGCAAGTCTCATAAAAGTGTGCTACGCTACACACATGTCTTGCCACCCATACAGAGGCAGAGAGAAGAGGGGAATTAACTTCTTCAAAAACCTCCATAATCATGCGTGGTTTACAAAGTTCATCTTTAAAAGATGGGTTTGGAAAAAGTTTTTTTTTTTAATTTTGCAAAATGGAAAAATTAGTACTTTTGATAGGCATGAAGGAACACATCAGTAAAGTCACAAGCTGTTTTTTTTCCACATTGTCTATCCCAAAGGTGGGTTTTCTGAGTTATTTAACACTGAATGAAAACAGCTTGTCATTTAGTTGATGTGTTCTTTCACTCTGAAAGTGGACCAAAGCTGGATTAAACCTTAGATGGGGATGCCACCCTAGCTTCTGTTAGCCATCTGAGGAGTTCAAACCCACACCCTTTTCCTGCAGGGTACACCCTTGGGACTTCTGCGTTCACACCTATATTTTGATCCAACTTCAGTCCACTTTCAGGGTGAGAGAACCCATCAGCAAAGGGACAATCTGCGTTCTTTGGCACTATCCCAGAATCCGCCTTTTGGGCTAGATAATGTGGAAAGAAAATCACGGGTCCCTTCGCGGGTGGGTGCGTCCCCTGGCTTCGAAGGATTAACATTGCCTCTGGATTTATTTTCGGAGCAAGAATCTCAGGGCCGGGCCTGAAGGAATCATCTCCCAGTCCCCGGCGCCGGAGCATTCCCGTCCCGTCTTCAAGGCATTTCCAGGCACTGCTCCCTCGCCGCGCGACTCCCTCCCCTCTCCCCTACAGCGGGGGAGCCCCTCGCGAAAGGATCACAGCCGCCATCGCACAAGCGGATCCAAACCGGCATCTCCAAGTCAGCCGAGATAACGAGCATCCGGTGGCCGGGAGCCGCTCGGGTCCGCGGCCAGGGTCACCGGCGGGCGCACACGCGCAATCCAGCTAACGCGATCCAAGGAGCCAGCGCCGGGTGGTGCGCGTGCCCAGCAGCATCAGCATCAGCAGCGTCTCTCCTCTGCTCTCCTCCCAGAGCCTCGATCGAACCGGCTTTGAACCAGAGCAGCTCAAAGGCCCCCCGTGTGTCCCCCCCAGCGCAACCAAACCAGCGCAGCTCAATGTGGTTGTCGGTGGGGGGGGAGTGTGGCAAGAAGCGGCCCCAAAAAGATGCGCCCTGGCGGGCAGGCAGGCAGGCAGCGCCACCCTCTCCAAGCGGCGCGATGCTAGGGCGAGACGCGCGATGCCAGTCACCGTCCCAGCCCAGGTCGCCTCCCGATGCCTCCGATGGCAGCAGGATCCCAGGTGGGCTGGGGGGAGGGAGGGGAGAGGGCAGGGCAAGGCTGCCGCATCCCCTCCCCACCCCGCTCCCATTTTGCCCGGCACGCACGCGACCTTTGGAGAGGCGAGCAGGGCGCAGCTGCGAATGCACAAAGTTGCCCGCCGTCGGCGCGCGTGTGCCCAAGGGAAGCGGGGGGAGGCCGGTGGCTTTGCACCCCTGTGGGTCAGGGGTGAGCGCGGCTCCCAACGTCACCAGCTTGCAAGATGGCGCTGAGAGGGAGGCTCTGAGATAAGGGGCGACGGCAGGACAAGGGCGGCAGCAGCAGGCACCACGGCAGGGGGCGCACGCACGCGGGGGGGGGCAGACGGAGATGCCGCGACCCCGGGAAAATTGTTAATCGACCCCACGCGGGGTCGCGACCCACAGGTTGAGAACCCCTGCTTTAGATCATTCTCTCTAAGGAAGTCAGGTAACAAGATTACTCAAACAGGTATTATCTGGAAAAGATATAACTTGGAAGTGATACCACTATTAAAATCTAAAGAAGGGCTTTTTTTTAGCATACTTGAGCTAGCCACTAAAATTCAAGTGTATCATACAAGTATATCCCCCAAGCCTCTGTTGATATGGGGGGGGGGGGAATTAAACATGCCTCTCTTACCTAACAAATTCAATTTAAGAAAAAGTATGGGAAAATAATGTGCTGGTGCAGTAGTTAAATATCAGATATTAATATGCATTTCCTTACAATCTATGTAGTACATACATCCTTTGCTCAGCTTGCTTCAGAAGAGCTCTTTTAAACAAACAAAAATTCCTGCAATACAGATTATGTAAACAGAAGAAGAAGGGTTGGCTTTTCTACCCTGCTTTTCTCATCTACTTAAGGGGAGTCAAAGTGGCTGACAAAACTTTCTATTCTTCTCCCCACAACAGAACACCCTGTGAGGTACGTGGGGCTGTGAGAGCTCAGAAGAGAGCTGTAACTAGCCCAAGGTCACCCAACTGGCTTCATGGAGGAGAGCGGTGTCAAACACAGTATTCCCAGAAAAGAGTCTGGCTTCCTAATCATTAGACCAAACTGGTTCACCAATATGTACAGAGAATGTGCAAATTACTGACTTTCTGTATAGATTTCTAGGGAACGTGCTCAAACAGATGTTGCATCAAGTTGTTTGAATTTGATTTTGAGAAGAAACTTCCACATGTGTGTTTAATTTAGAAAAGGGATGCTCACGCATGTTCTTCCCTAAATCAAGCCCAGATAGCTTTACCTGGACAGTAGGATAAGGAATTGTCAAAATGTCTCCACGCAAGTTCTGCCTCATGACAGGGGAAGGAGATTAGGAAGAAAAACAGGGGCACTATTGAATGCCGTACTGAAACACAATTGTGCCAAAATTCATTCACAGGATATTAAAATTGGTGGCTAGAATACATATTCTACAAAGTTGGAAAATGAACTTTCTTTTAAAAAAAATAAGTTGGCTTTCCTTCTGTGCTTTACTTTCTCAGTGACTCTAACAGTGATTTCTTTCTCTTCCTCTGATGTTTCTCATAATCTATTGGTTTGTGCAAAGTTAGGAGCTATCTCCAGCTGCCTGCATGAGGTGGCTTGAGGCTTTGCCCCTGACAACAGAAGCAGCATCAGCTCACAGCTGTTTGGTCTGGATATGAACCAAATCAGAAAGAAAAATAATTATTATTCAGCTCTGTACTGATCTGAGCCAATTGATTCAGTATTTAGTAAGACACAAAGTGAAAAATGAAACAAAAAATTATTACACCTTCCAAATTGGTTTGTTTGAAATCACTGGTGTCCAGATATTCCATTGGCTTGAGGCTGTTGTAAACTGTTGTTTTGTTAGGGATAACCATTCTCTTGACTCCCACAGTGACTTCAGGGAAGGGAGGGGAACAGAAAGAGAGGGGAAACTTTCTCTTAGTTTCTAGTTGTTTCCTATGAGTTAATACTAGTTTACTAAACAAACAAACAAAAAATATTATCAGGTGTTTTCCCAATAAAGGGTAGATAGTCCTAGCATGCCCTACAAACCAACCTAGTTTGGGGATCCAAGACATTGACCACAGAAAAGTTTTTTTAAAAATTTCTCCACAACCAAACTTTCCAAGCTTGTTGAGCTGGAATCCTAGTATGAAAGACAGCCTAATTAGACAAATGACTCAGTGGATCAACCTAAACTAGGTGCCTACTTGTTCAGATGTGGACTCAGACAAACTAATTTAGGAAAGCCTTGTCTGAATGGTCTATCAAACTAAGCTGAACAGGGCACGCATCAGTTTGGACATGAAATGACTACAAGGATAGGATCAAGCAAACTTCTACTAATTCCTAATGCAGGTAAATGATAAATTTGCACTTTGCCTCTGTGTACTAGAAGGCAAAGTGCTAGAATGCTTTAGGTGCCTGCACTCAGATGCCCAAAGCATTCCAAACTTTGCCACCGCGTAACTAATGTCAGTTAAGTGTGAATGGCCGCAATTACAGTGGCTATCACAGAGCCCCAGTGATGGTGCCACTGCACCTGCAACCAGGTGATACAGCACATTACCATGCCTGTATCACCAGTCATATGCTCCTCCTGCAGAAGAAGTGTACAGAACCTTACAAGCTCTGCCACTAGTATACCTGTGGTGAAGTTTTAACTGCATCACATCTATGTAGTTCAGGGGGTGCTCCAACACATGCAGAGCCATTTCTGGTGAAGAAACGGCTCTGTGAATGGGAATGGAGCATGTGGGAGTTTCCCCACACTTAACTACTGAGCTAGGTGCAAATTCCCCCAAAGGTTTGCTTGAGTTTTCACGAAGCAGAATACAGCCCATATATGGAGAAGAAATGCAAAGTGAGCAAGATGGATCCAGAAAAGGCTTTTTTTCCGTTCTAAAGAGCCATGTGGATTGGATATCTACAACTGAACTGAAAATGATTTTTTCCCCAGGTAAAATCATTTGGAGTGGCTGTAGCTAGAAAGCAGAGGGTTGCTAGTTCAATCCCCGGCCTCTTCCCAAAAGTAGACAACAACAAACCACTTCTATATCTCTGCCAAGAAAACTGATGCAGGTGTCCTTGCAGTGAACCAGGAGTTGGCCACAACAGCAAGTCCTGGACCACTTGTTCCTGAAGCATCTAGTCCACAGTACATAAAATATTCGGAGCAAGCCAGTCCTCAGCCTTGAGTATTCCATATTATGCAGTACATAAGGCCCCGAAGCCCCATTCACAAGGGATGAAATTTTGAAGGGCAGTTCAGGTCAACTTTCTTTCACCCATCCCTTGTAAAGTCTGAACCTTTTCCAGAAAGTCAGCTTTTTGAAAATGCAAACTTGGTCGGTTGCTGGAACTACCAAGAAAGGTGTATCCTTCTTCCCTACCTCTTCATTCTCTCCCAGGTATCCTTTTCTTGCATCTGTGTGAGGTGTGC
This sequence comes from Aspidoscelis marmoratus, assembly GCA_014337955.1. NCBI lineage: Eukaryota > Metazoa > Chordata > Lepidosauria > Squamata > Teiidae > Aspidoscelis > Aspidoscelis marmoratus. The sequence continues at coordinate 51,578,134 of MTQE01001134.1, read as the reverse complement.
AGTGTCTTTACACCATGTGACTCACCCCTTAATCTCTCCAAAGGCGGGAAACAATATTTCTGAATGCTGATGTGTGGTGTTTTCTTATTTCTAGGTATTTTATTCTTGCGATTTTAAAAAATATTGTTGACAAATAAAGACATTTCTAAGATACATTTGTAACATGAGACCGTCTTATCCACACTTACTCTGAATGTACAGTAGTTACACGTGGTGGAGGACAGGCTACCTGAACAAGTGGAGAAGGGAGCTGCTGGAGACAAGGCCTCCAGCAAGCCCAAGACCTATCACTATGCCATTGAGCCTTCCCAGGCATGCTATCTGAATCTGGCAAAACAAAGAGATCAACTTGGGAGTAGCTCTTCCTCAATCTAGTCCTTGCACAATGTTTAAATATATTCCCTATGCCTTCCTTCCCTTTCTGGGGCAACAGGTATCACAGCAAGCATCATATTGCAGCCAACACCTTAGTACTGTCCTTATGCTCTATTTTGTGGTTTGTGTTCCACACAATCTATGGTAGTGTTGGGTGACTTTAATCTCTATATTAAGGAGAACCCCTGTGGTCCAGCTCATGATTTTTTTGCTCCTATGAGAGAAATGGGACTTTCTCAGTCCATCATGGCTCCAATCCATGTAGCAGGACAATCGACCTGGTTTTCTTATCTATGGGGTTTTCTGGGGTTTTCTTTTTTCCACAGGTGATTTTACTGTAAGACCACTGGTCAAATGTCTGTTTAAATTTGGGCTTGTGGCATCCTTTATCCACTATTGTGTTCATGGACCTATTATCTTGGATCACCCCAGAGACTTATGGAACCACGTTTCCTGAATATTCTGGGGAAATTTCCAGCTGGCATAAACATTGCTCCCATTGAAAAGCTGGTCTCTCTCTGCAACTGAAAGTGTCCTTGACAATCTAGTAGAGCTTGCTGGTTTCCTTTCCTTTCCCTTGCTGGCTATGAAACAGCTTGATTGACAGCTAGAGTACAAGCAGAAGCAATTCCAGAGTGAATCTGACTGGAAACAGTTAAGTTCATATTATTGTGGCAGTTGTGCCACTATCATGTGGCAGTACTACATGAAGAAAACCTTCTCCTCTGCAACTACTGTGCTCTCCAGTAGTTGCTCAGCTGAACTTTTCAGGCTGATGAGAGGGCTCTCATCATCCTGTAGAAGTGCTAACCCCGTCTTACCATCCCAAGTGTGGGTAAAATTGGAATTTGAAGCTACTATTTCTGGCACTTCTATGTAGATAACAAGAGTACCATCTTGTCCTATGGCTATGAATCAGTCCCAACTGTTGTGGGCCAATGATGCAGACAAGCTGCTTGCTTGAGCACGTCTTACTATCTGTTCTCTTGATTCTTGCCTATCATGGCTAATACAATCCGGCCGCCTAGGTCTGTCAGATTGGCTTCAACTTATGATCCATGCCTCTTCTCTTGCTGGAGAGGTTCCAGATGTACTTAAAGAGGCAGTAGCACATCTGCTTCTCAAGAACTTGTATGCAGATGAGGTACAATAGGTTGAAACTCAATCCAGAAAAGACAGAGGCCTTATGTGTCTCAGGTTCTTGAATCAGGGTGGTTAGTCAAAAGGCTCAGCTTGATGTGGTTGGATCCACCTAGAAAGATCAGGTTAGATATTCACTAGATACCTGAGGCCATTCCTTGAGCAGGTTTCTCTCCCCACTGTGATCCATGCCCTTGTGATCTCAAAACTAGATTACTGCAATGGTCTCTACATGGGGCTGCCTTTGAAGATATTCCAGACATTAGTCTAAAATATTGCAGCTAGACTATTATAAATTTCTCTGGCTGTGTCCACATCACTCCAGTCTTTAAAGCTACAAGCTGGCTACCAATCTGCTTCTGGGTCAAATTCAGTGCTGCAATATTGATTGTTAAGACTCTAAATGACTTGTTCCCCATATATCTCCCTCCTCCCTGTCAATTAGCTAAGATCTTCAGGTTAGGTCCTCCTGCTGGTCCCTTCACCCCATGAAGCCACTGATCCCCAACCAGACAGAGGGCCTTCTCAGTGGTGGTCCCAACTCTATGGAACAGCCTTCCCCCAGATATACATAAGGCACATTTCATTTAAATATATTTTATGTCTCTTTTTGTTTAACGCCCTGAGATCTTGGTTTTACAATGGTATAGGAACTTTTAATAAACTAATTAAGTCATACATATTACTAAAACACCTTGTATGCCCCCAAAGGCCCTAAATCTTATACCTAATCTTAAATTACATTAAGGTGAACGTCAATGATACTGTAGAACTGTATTTAATGGCTTACAGGTGCAATTAAATTACTATTTTTTATTTCAGATAACCTGAAGACAGTCTTAATTTCCCAATTAAATGGTGCAAGAATTCAAATAGGAAGCACCTAGTAAACGTATACTTTAATGCAGGTAAGTTACCTACTGCTAGTAGGAAATTATTGACCTATCTAAGGAGAAAGGTGGGGAACCCAGTGGTTCAAGGAATGATAAAAGTAACTTCCAATATGGAAACAAGTGGAATTTGAGAATGGCATCCTGGCTGGGATGGGAAGAGGTAGGGAAGGAGGGAATGTATAGTGGTTGTATAGTGAGATAGCACTAATGTAAATCTGAGATATATGTATACTATTTGAAATGATAAATAATTTTTTTAAAGTTACCTACTGCTAGTTTAACAGATAAGAAAATCATAATTCCAGTATGCAATGCTGTTTCTTCCCTATGCATGATAAGAAGATCAAGAACAAATGAGGGATTACTTCTTGTTTCATTCCCACTCTTTTCTTAATTTGTTCAAATACCTGTCCAGTCAACCTTAAGCTGGAAAGACATCACTGGATACACCATTAACCATGATTAAGACTAATCAGAGTTAACAATGGGTATAATTATGCTTAGATAATAAGGAAAGGAAAAATTTATGTATAAAAATTAAGAGATGCAGACGAAATCCTTAGTAACGTTTTAATCACAATAAAGGAATCAAAAGTATTATGTGTACCAACTGCTACTGACATTTATGAAATCATGGAGCAGGGTATTATATAATACCTAAAGAATTCTCATTGCCACAGGTAATGTAGTCATCTTATTATTAAAAGCACTATCAGAAAAGGATTTATCTTTTATCAAAATCTTCTGATATGGATATGAATCTCATTAAAATCAATTTCCTTTCATGAAAGAAATGGTAATTCTAGAAAGCCATATTTCAGAGATAAGTAAAACTAGGAAAACTATCAAGGCTAAAAAAGTCTTCATGGATTTTCAAGCTCTTTGGAAATTCAGAAATATTTTATGCCCTTTTCAATCTAACCTATAAAATGCACTTAACAGAAGTGATATGCTACATATCTGGTCTAATTCTAGATTTGCAGTTATCCTGAAATAAGAGAAAGATGGATTCAGGTTTCAAATAACAGGCCCATATAAAGGAAAGATCTCAAGCTGCAAAAATCTTTCTATCAACTTTATCATCATTTTTTTAAAAAAAATAAAGGAACATTTTAATTTAGATCACTACAGATTGTCAAGTGAAAAACCATTAAATCTTGCCAAGTACCGAGCACCTGTGACACTTTTTACTCTTGATACTTATAATATTTTTGACCATTACAATGTTGCTCTTTGGTGAAACATCCAAAGAAATACAACTTGGGTGGTAAACATTGTTCTGAAGTTACCAAATTTATATCACAGAGCAAGACTTAATAATTTTGAATTGGATTCATTCAGGGATGAAGCTGGATGCCTCTGTAATTACATCAATCAAAATGTTGGGAAAAAGTCAGGCTTCTACCAAAATCTGAATGTTTATGCCTGTATGTCAAACAGTGTACAAATAATAAAAACAGCTAAAATTGTAACAGCTATATAAAAACATAATTAAAATGAAGGATAGAGGATGCAGACAAACATTCACTCTAGAAAGCTTGGGTAGAAAGACAGTTTTTTCAATTCATGTCTAAAAACCAGAATTTCCGTCTTAAAATTTGAAACAATGCATTGAACATTTTGAATAATAAATTACTATTTATTATTCTCATAGTCTGCACTAAATTTGTTTCTTTTGTATTTTAAAAAGTGTTAAAATTTCAATATTATCCATGTGTGCAATGGAGATTGGAGCTATTGTTTTTCATGGCATTTGAACTTTGAAAATTAATATGTTTGTGGAAAATATTAAAAATGGGAACAAATTGAAACAGATTATGTCCATTTTGCCCCTTGCAAACACGCAGCAAGCGGCAACATGTGCCTTACCCATTACACTCATCCTCTCAAGAGATCCTCAGATCTGTTTATTGTCCCCTCCTCAGATCCCTAAGATAGATATACAGTATATGTGCAGTTTGGCTCTGGTCACTGTTTGTGTGTCATTCCATTCCATTGTGTGACTGTAGCCTAAATAGTGCCAGAACTGAAATAAAACAAAGGGCCTTTCCCCAATGTGCACCGAAAAATGGATCTAAAAAGAGCCATTTTCCGGCAAACCGTTCTTTCCGAGGATCTGTCTGCTTCTGCACACATTCAGGGGAAGAGCCGGATGTAAGACCTAATTTTTCAGGTCTTACATTGGGGCCAGATTTCGGCGGCAAAACCGGTTTAAGAAAACAGTCTTGCTCACTGAAATGCGGAAGCACCCTCCTGGAAGGGGCTCCAATCTGGCCTCTAATTTGAAGTCACTTAAGGTAAGAATCTTAATCTTACCTTAATACGGCTCTGAATCCGTTTTAAGGCCAGTGCGGAAAGGCCCAATGTCAATAGTGTCACAGCTCAGAAAGGAAGAAAGTGCCTAACTCTGTCCAAATTCTGCAGTTTCAATCTTCTCTTGAAAAAAGTGACATTCTTCTCAGCTATATGAGAGTGCACAGATCACAGCTAGCAAATCCTTTTAAAATTCTGAAGTCACAGATATGCAACATTCAGTTTTAAAACTTGGGCCTTTCTGCACTTGGCCTTATTCTGGAATATATCTCAGAACAGGGACCTCCTATCCATATGCTAGTACTCATTAGCATGGGGGCAGTAGATTCCTATCCTGAGATATATTCCAGAATAAGGCATGAATTACAACTTTATGTGAAGCTAGTAAACGAATACACAAACACAGATTGACATCTCTGCATCAACTGTTGTTAAGAAGGAGATATATCCTGTCAATGATGTATCCCCATCCCCCAAAATTGTTAGACTTAATGAAGTAAATCACAACCTGGACAATGCAGGCACAGAAAATACTTTTGGAATTGTGATTTACTGTTTTGAATTTTAGGGATGTTCATTTGTCTCTCTAGTGCAGTGGTTCTCAACCTGGGGGTTGGGACCCCTTTGGGGGTCGAACTGCCCTTTCAGAGGGGTCGCGATGAGTCTACCACCGCCCTTCCCTCCCACCTCCTAGCTGCGCTGCCCCCATGGTTGGGGGTCCCCACAACATGAGGAAATCCATTAAGGGGTCACAGCATTAGGAAGGTTGAGAACCGCTGCTCTAGTGGCACTTTTACATTTCACCATACAGTGTACAGAAACCCTTGACAGTTTCTAATTTGAAGAGTCTTGTACACAAACAAGTAATATAAAAATATAATAATATTTTGGGAAATGGGCTTTAATTACGGATTAAATTAGCATCCCTACAGTAACTCCATTGAATATACCAGAGGAAGAAAAAGCTGCTAGACGTATCATTGGCACAATCAAGCAGGGCATGTCTGTGTTCTTATCTGATAACAATGTCACCAAAATAAATTCAAGGGAAGTTAGATTAGTGCTGGTGGGGAGAATATGTATATGTGCACGTACAAGGAAGGAATTACTTTTTCATTAACACACTTTGCTAATCTGGTGCCCTTTAGAACTTTTATATTGCTGAAATAGTAAGAGGCGGATGAGAAGTTATACTGAATAAACATCTGGAGGATAACAAGTAAACAAAACTAACATTAGAGAGTAATTAAATTTTTAGTAAATGTATTTTAAAAGATCATTACACAATACTGAATTCCTTTTCTGTCCAGATAGTTGGCAGAAATAGTGGTATGTATTAAATGTATATCATGAAACCGGTAGTTTCACATAATTAGAACTGTTACTTAACTTTCTGTGTTTTTAAAAATAAAAATAAAATCCTCCTTCCTATTCACAAAAACCACTAAATGTGTCCTTCACAAAAGGAAAAAAGAACAAGGTAAAAAGAAAGTGGCCTCTGCTGTGCTGATAAAGCTGAATTTGTACAGAACACCTTCTGTTCAAACACTGAAAACTCCCCGGGAAAAAGGATAGGTCTACACACACTCTTGGCTGCAAAGTGCTCTCAAATTAAATCAGTTTGAAGTGGATTTCATTAAGATGGATTGAGTGTGGTATCGTGAGAAACACTTTATCAATTGTAGTGTTTTACTTAGTGATTAACTATATACCAGTTGATGAAGCTCCCCAAATCCTTCGTAATCCGACCACTCCAATAAACATTTAATGAGCATATAAGTTCAAAAAGCCTAGCAGAGGATTTAAACCTTCAATCTTGTTTTTATTTACTCTTCCAACTCAATTTCTCACTTCAAGTTAAGAATGTTGTTGCTTGAAGCTCATCTGTTGCCCTGGTAAAATTAAGTGCCCTCCAGAGTTCAAATTAGAACATATGGTTTCAGATTCCAATTATTTCAGATGTTTCTTTCAAATCTATCAACATAAATGTACACGTGCACAAATCTTTTTTTTTTAAAGTACTAATTTATAATAGGTATGCTTTAGATATACTCAGATTAAACTATTTTCATATGGGGATTAATAACAGCAATAAGGTAATATGTAATATAAATAATTGTTTAATGCATCGTTTGAAATAAATATTTATTCAAATTTAGGAGCTTGTACACACTTATAAAAAAACTTAAGCCAATGGGAAGGTTTTACTACAGCTATACTATACCTTAAAGGTAGATAATTAGATGTAACTAACTAACTAACTAAATTTACCCCGAAACTAAAAAATTCTAGAAACATAGGGTACTCTGTAGATGCAATGTGTAAATATTTCTATGAAGTTATATACTATTAAGAACTTATCTTTGAGTGTATAGAGTAATTTTTGGCGGATGGAAAAATAAGAAGAGTTGGCTTTTATGCCCTGCTTCTCTCACCCATTTAAGAGGACTGACAGAGGCTGACAAAGCTTTCTGTTCTTCTCCCTGCAAAAGGCACCCTTTGAGTTGGTGGAGCTGTGAGAGCTCAGAAAGAGAGCTGTGACTAGCCCAAGGTCACCCAGCTGGCTTCATGGAGGAGTGTGGAATCAAACCCAGTGATTACGAGATATGAGTCTGGCACTCTACCCACAAGACTGATGTATGTGCATGTATCAGTATAGTGATCTGACTATTTCATTAATTTCTTCCCTTAAAACTCAGCTATTCAGGTGAAAAATCACACAGTTTGTGATACTTTCTATCTCAATTGTTTTTAGTCTCTGCAGCCAAACCACACATAGTATTGACCCTCTACAGGGATTCTTCCAGGAGTGGAGGTGTCTTACAGTATTAAAATTGCACTACATAGGCTTGCTTTTTCAACACCATATAAAAATACATATACTGTTACAGTTATCTGGAATACAAAGGTCAAAGGAATTGGGGGATTTACTGCTTATTTTAGACTGTGTTGCCCAGAACTGCAGTAGATGGATAGGGATGTCCAAATCTGGAAGAGGAATCATGTCACAACCGAGCATGAGAATCCTCTGTTTTAATTGATTCCTGCACCCAACTGCAGCAGTGCACCCAACCTTTGAAAAGGTGTGTCAGGCGTACAAATACTTTCATACTGTGTGGAGCAGGATATATTGGATAATATTATGTAGACAATGCTTGTTTTAAGGACATCAAGCAATTATCAGAATATAATATGTTATGCTCAAAATTCAAGGGTACAAATACTGTATTTTCTGGCGTATAAGACTACTTTTTAACCCAGGAAAATCTTCTCAAAAGTCAGGGGTCGTCTTATACGCTGGGTGTTGTCTTCTTATATGGCGAGTATATCCCAAACTCTATATTTTAACTGGAAAGTTGGGGGTCATCTTATACGCCCAGTCGTCTTATACGCCGGAAAATACGGTATATACAGAAGGAAACACTTGTACTTTTATCTTTTTAAGAAATGAACATTATTCCATTATTAAAGATATTAAATATTAAAAGCATACTTACATCTCTGGCTTTTCCATAGAAAGCCTCTTGAAAAGCAGCCTCTAATGATCCAATAAAATATACTGGATGGCAGTCACCATATCTGTTGTAATACCAAAATGATTCAATTTTTAAAAATACTGCCTATGAAAGAAATTCCCTAAAAAACACCTTGTTTAGCTAAATATTCCTTGAAGTAATATTTAATATTTTGCACAGCAACCATTTGGCAATTAACACTTAAAACAAATTCTATAGTAGGCACATCTTTTATCTCAACAGAGGTTCCTCAGATCAAGAGCTATAAACCGGGAAGGTGAACTCTGTCAAACACAATAACTTTATGAGAAATCTCATGTACATTGATATCATCTGATAAGAGGTTAAGTTCTTTCCTTAATTCATTATTTTCTATAAAACTATATGTTAAGGAACTGAGTGAAAGTATTTTAAACTGAGAAATATATGGGCATAATTCCAACTGTAATGGTGGCAGTGCCCTTTTGTTGTGGAAATCATTGATGCATTCAAATGCTATTCAACTCAGTGCCACTATTTTTTCTGGCAAAGGATTGCTGGCAACACTGCAATGGCAGCTGCAGTTCAAATGAGATTTAGGAGAAGGTGGCCAGTCTCATTCCTCCATGATCTTAACAGGTCTCTAACTGTTTACCTAAAGCTTTCGGAAGACGTTATCAAGACTGCTGCTATTAACATCAGTAAAGGTGCTTTGAAGGAGCGAGCAATGGTTTTACACTTTTTCTCCCTCTCTCAAGAATTCAACAAATTCATTTTAAGTGAATTTTTTATCCAGCAAACTTTCTGCAGAATCTAACCTTGAAGAGAATTCTGCAGTGAATTGCAGTAAAGCATCCCCTTCATTTTCAGCATTTTCTGGCACTAGAAAGGAAAAGAAAATATTAGAAGAATCTTTCACTACATTTCGCTTAACATTTTCATTATTCTAAAGGAATACTATAACTTGCAGTTCTCTGTAACAAAGGAGTTACAAAAATGTCCCCCTAGACAAATCTTAACAAGATGCAAACAAAAAGTATTTATTGTGCATGTATTGCCAGTAAAACGAGAACAAGCACAAGCTTTATGGGAAACAAAACTTTAAACAGTGTCATTCCCCACCCTTGACAACTAGAATATTTAAAAATTTGTTTGTAGATACAGTTCTGTATATACAGTAACTCTCCATGTAGCAACACAAGAATGCTGAAAGCATCTTAGAAAAGGTAGCATGTAGCCATCTAATCCTTTTTTCAAGCCTAGAATGTTCATGAGTGGGGGTGGGGTGTTAGACTTGTATGTGAACAATGTCACCGGAGAACCATCTCTAAGCTACGTCAGAGGGTTTTTACTACTACTATTATTGTTACTATTGCTATTGTTGTTATTAATTTAACTTTCTGTGACTGCCACACTCATATGCCAATCTATGTTGATTTGGTATGGAATAGCTCAATGAAGAAAAGCCTTCTTGGGCAATTAACATAAGATCATAATAAAAATAAACTGGAAGAATGCTTTTATTTAGCCTCTTCTTATTCTTCTTCCAAGTTAGTACATCATTGCAAGCAAGCATAATGATAAGTGTGTCAGCAGAATGTAACACTACGATTCAACATTAATATAAGCTTAAATTTTTCTTGTAGAAAGCACAATGTAACACCATTTAGAGCATAAACTATTGTATTACTTACTCATTGGAGATTTCCTCAATGCAGATGATGCCATGCCAAACATCTCTCCATCATCTACTCCAAATTCTGTAGCATCTTCAAAGTCATCTCCATCACTGTCACTGACCATATGTACATCTGTGCATTGCTAATCCAATAAAAGCTGTAGTTACTTTCACTGAGCAAATGCATACCATATTTATATAAATAATAAAAATGCAATATCTGCAAAGTACTTTAGAAAGAATACAAGTATGAGGGGACATGATAGAGGCGTGTAAAGTTATCCATGGTAAAGGTAATGAGGAAAGGGAGAAATTCTCTCTTTCTCAGAATACCCATTTAAACAGGACAGGTACATAGTTAAACTTTGGAACTGGCTACCACATTGGATGATTAAAAAAAGGGCAGTTGACCAATTCATGGAAGTCAAAGCTGTGGCCATAAGCTCTGATCAGCTGTAGGAGGTATTATGTTTCTCAAAAACCAGGTGCTGGGAGACTGTGAGCAGGGCCACTATGGCAGGAGGCTTCACGACTAGATGAGCTGTAGTTCCAATCCAGTGGAGGACTTTTTATGCTTGAAACTGTTTTAAGAAGTCAGTGCAATAAAAACAGCAATAACTCCAAAAGTAATAAGCAAATATGAAAAAGTTGGCAAAGTTAGCCTAAGTGCAAGCTATGCAGCAGAACCAGAAGGGTAGCAGACCAAGCGATTTAGATATTTTAAAGTTAGGCTCCAACTGGAGCTTCAGGCCTTCTTTGTTGTCCTACAAATTTTGCTGTGTAAGTCACCAGTGATCACATTTCAGGGAAACCATTCTAAAAGCAGAACTTCAAAGCTGAAAGATATTTAAGCATTACACTTTTATTTTCACTTCACATAAAGCCAAAGTCAGAGGCAGCAATAACAGTACAAATTGAGTTTCTCCTGCATACAGGATTTGTGTGTGTGTGTGTGAGAGAGAGAGAGAGAGAGAGAGAAAGACAAACAGACAGAGAATCATATTTTTACCTCTTCTGACTGTTCTCTGGTTTGTGCCGGTGAGGATCTCCTTCCAACTGTAAGTCGATGACAAGGGTAAGAGATTCCTGATGCTGCTAGAGTCATCTAAAAATAAAATTTATATTTGACATTAAACTCATTTTTCTAAGACAGTGGAAGTTTAAAGACTAGTAATTCAAATTCCCCCTGGTAAGAATGCTGTTCTATTGAAGAGAATTAAGAAGATACCATTATTACTCACTGGTGGCTGAAACAAAAGGAAAGGTAATTAGCAAATATTAGAAGACGGAGACAGGCAGGCTCAGATATTACTGCTGTTCCTTACCCAATATAAAAAAAACTAGTCCTTTAAAATAAAGTTTTCACCTTATCTAGAATTACACTGAGAGAAGCTTCCGTTGTTTGCTTTCCATGAAATATTGTTAGTTGTGTGTAATTTTTTATTTATTTTTGGTTCCTCCATCTCCTTTATAAAAGAGGGCACAAATGTTGCATAAAACACAATTGTTTTCATAGAAAATGAAGTATACAATCCAGAGGTAATTTACTGGACCAAGAAAATATTTTGTTCCCTCTCGATGGAAGATGATGCTTAGAGTCAAACCATTCAAAGTTGCTGACTGGATGAGATGTAGTAGAACTCCAGCGATAAGATAAAAGGGGATCAGCTTTATTCTTCAGATTCTCAAACATTATTCTAAGCCCTCCACCAAAGTGGTCTATCTGGAAGAAATCAAACTGTAGAAAGACAAAACCTGTAATACCAGTTTTCATGGCAAATGAAGTACAAGAAGATGAGTACTGACTTTTAAGCATGCAATAATTTCTTAATACTCTCACAAGGATATTATTTTAATATTTATGATGCTGTTTTAATTGTGTCCTATAAAATGTTTTTATGATCTTTACAGTTTTTAGGAGATTGTTTTGTTTCGTAGTCTGTTGGTATGGAAAGTTGTTACCCACACTGAGACCTTTGGGTATAGGGCAGGATAGAAATATAAATAAATAAAATAAGGAAATCAACAAGGTTTTTACACTTGTACGTCTATGGAAAGGCAGTGTGACAAATTGCCAATAAATGTAGAAATCATTTATATGATCCTCACATATGCACAGCAAGGTTTGCATTTTTACATTTAAAAAAAACAGCCAGGGCCTGAATTTAATACATCATTTTCTCTTATAGGTGATAGTGGCCCAAACTCTAATAGAATTGACTTTGACTCAATAAAAAGTTAAAGGTACTTGTGGAAATCAACTTTAACATTAAATTAAAAACTTAGTTCATTCTAGCATAGTCATTTCTATGTCTTCCTTCCTTTTCCCTAGATGTAGCCTTCTTGGTTAATAAGCAGCTGTATGATAAAAATATTTTATATTGAAACACCACCAACAAATGTCATTTGTTATTTGACAAATGTCATTTTAAAAAAATCATATCATCTATATATCACTGTAACAGCTAAATTAGACTTACTCAAAGCCTAGCAAACACCTAGTAATGCTCTACTTTTGTCAAGATGGTGTGCTTTTAATCACATATGTGCTAGAATTTTTTTTTAAGCCCTAATTTGCTCCACGTTAAAGCAAGTTGATTAAGGGTGCTAGCCAACCAAGGGAGTGTTGACCTGTCTGGACTAGCCTGCTGCCACATTCTTGTAACAAGGTTAAATAGCAGTTTAGTCACAATTTTAAAATCACAGAGTTAAAAGGAAATGACTATTTTGGAATAAATGAAATATTAAAGCAGACATTCAGGTCAAGCTCAATTATCAGTGAAACTCTTTAATACATAAAAAATAATACGAGCTTGTCTTTGTAATGCTGACAGTGCCATCTTATATTGCAAGCTTCATTCAGGATTGAAAGACATACCTTAGGCTATCTTACTAAGTAATACACACAAATGTGATTAAGGCTAACTAATTCAAATGTAAGTATGATAGTAAGCCGCTAACTAAACCAATTTAAACAGTTTTAAATGCTAATGAGTGTGTGTGGGAGGGGGGAATCAGACTATTTGGTGCTAGCCTTTTGATCTCCTTGGTCCTTTCTACACTGGGTCTTATTCCAGGTTATACTCTGGAATAGGGACCTGTCATCTGCATGCTGGTGCTGGCTACGGCAGGCGTACACTTCTATTTAAATGATTTTATCCACTATCCCATTTTGACTGCAAACCTATACATATTTCCTAAAAGTAAGTACTGTACTTTCAAAATTAATTCTGATTATTCAAGGTATAGAGAGTTGACTATAGCTGAAGACTACTTGGGAACAGTATATTCAGTGAAAGAAATGAGACTATGTCTTCAAACATACATTAACCATTAGGCCAACTCTCACAGAACTAAATTCTTTATGACAAATGTTCAGATTTGACTATTTTTAAATTATACAATTCATAGTGAAATAATGGGTGTTTTTCCACTGTCACTAGAAGTACCCATTAAGTACC
>MTQE01001134.1:51554309-51564684 GCA_014337955.1 Aspidoscelis marmoratus | reverse complement strand
ACGTACCCATTAATGGGTACTTTTAGTGACAGTGGAAAAACACCCAATAATATCTTTCTGCCAAAAAGAAGTGGATTTTTTAATGCTTAATTATTTGATTTCACAATAAATGTAATGGGACCTGTGTTGCATTGATTGCTGCACTGAGATTCAAAATATCACAATTTGCCCTCAAAACCAATGAAATTTGAACTCATAACAATCTTTGCTCTGAAGATGTTTTAGGGACCCCATCATATGCAGATTTTATTGAATCCCAGATTGTTACAGAGTATGGTGAATTCTGAAGCTAATTCTTCTGCTTTTCTGTATAACCTCATTTATTTATTACATAACCGTTGTATCCTACCCTTCACCTGGAGGTCCCATCTGATAAAACTTACACACGTCTGTGTGTATGTTATTTATAGCCTACTGAATATAGGAACTTCAAAATTCCATAGGTCTCTCCAAAAGGGAAGAAATATAAAGTAGTTCATTCCTTCTTCCCCTCATTCAGTGCACCATTCCTCTTTTGGGACATCACTCACTGAAGTTGCTCAACCTGCTTTGTGTGCTTCATTCTGAACACATTCACAACTCTCTTTGAAAGATTTGCATCATTCAAACAACAGACAAGATTACCCATACTGTGCTCAAAGCTTCTGATCATTTGCAGGCTATTTCAAAATTTCCTTGTAGATAAATTACCTGGATAAATTACATGCTATATTAACAAAGTGTGCCAGTTATATAGATTCTTTAAAAATAAGTCTGTGTCAAATCTGAACTCCTTTCCTACAGTGCTTATCTTCTAATATCAGGCCTCTAATATACACCTAAATTATTATTAGATAATGCATCAGCAAAGGCAGCAGTTTTCCTTCCACATTATCTAAGCAAGAAAATCCACCTTCAGGTTAGATAATGGGTTATCAGCTACTTTGCTGATGTGTTTTCTCAATCTGAAGGTAGAAAGAAGATGGATTAAAAATTAGGTGTAGCTGGGCACAATGGATAGCAGAGTTATTCAGTGGAAGTAACATTTGTACAATAACAACTATTTAAATATGCCCTGCAATAACTTTTCCCTTTAAGCAACATTTACCCATAATATGGCTCATGAAATAGCAAACGCCAATAACAAGAATGCTACTTTTCCGATAATGGTAGCAATACAGTTGCTGATTGCATTTCAAATCAAAGAGAAAAAAAATAGGTATATAAAAGAAACATTCATATTCTCACAGGGTTCTAGTGGCACTTTAAAAATTAACAAAGAGAAAAAAGTTGTGGCATGAGTTTTCATAGACAAGCCTACTTCATCAGATGCATTCTCACAGATGATGGTGGAGGGCTGCATGTGGGATGGCCGTAAGTCCTACAGTATATAGTGTCAGCTCTGATGATAAAGAGCCTTTATCATGCCAGAAGAGGCCTGGAGCTGGCCCTGAAAGTGGTTCTTTGCTGGTACAGAGTCACTCTTACCAAGAGCACCTCAAGGCTCCAGTAGGCCTCAAAATACTTCTAATCTGTTCTGAAGACAGCTGTTGCAGGTGACCCTTGCAAATCCTCCAGCAAGCTTCCCAGAGTGCTCTGGAGCAGAAGGGACTTCTAGCATTTGAATGGCATGCCTCTGGAACTCCCTTCAGGATGCCTGTTCTCATTTAAGTATGGATGCTGCCAAACTCTCAGCTTAATTAAAAGAAGATAGGAAGTGGCAAAGAACTGCTTTGTTCATCTTACTCTTTACTGCATCCTATAACAACTCAAATAATACCAATACTTGTTCCATGTTTATATTTTGCTGAAGAGTTTAGTTATATTATAGTGGGGTGTGTGTGTTATCCTACATATTGTAAATTGTTATGTTGGAAAGTGATCTATAACTTTTCTAGGTCAGTGAATGGATACCTGCAACAGAAGCAAGCATCCAGATCTATAGTATTAATAGATTTTGAAAGCGAACAAACAGATGCAGACTCCTGTGTTTGCAAGGGTGAAGAGCCATTTCCCCTTAGTTCTCTGAACAGCACAAAATTATACTTAAACAAGTTCTAAATTAACAAAAACATTGTGTAAACTTTCATTTTGTTTTTTAAAACTTCGGTAAGTTCATTAAAAGGAGCAGACTTCCACTTGAATGTATGTATGTATTTCTTATTTTTTCCTCAGGAAGTTACTATAAATACATTTTTTCTTTGCCAATATGCAATATGTCAAGGTACTAACTTTTTTATTTAAACACTGACTGCATGGTGGAGGGAAAAAAATCAGTAGGGTGGAGTGTGTTCACGTTCCACTAGCACCACTGCTTATTTTATCCCCTCATAAAGTGCTTCTGAGATAATTGCTGCTGACAGATTTATTCAAGGTTCATTTCACTTTTTCTCTAGTTTTTCTCTAGTTAGAAGTGCAGCAGAGCCCATGGGAAGATCCACCCCTCACACCTGTTAAGTTTCTTCATGTTACTAGGGCCAGTTTAGACATGTCACTTTGAATTAGCATTGTACAAGGGCATTAAGTGTGACAATTACTTATCACAGGTTTAGCTTGGAAGGGAGGGAGGGAAGGAGGAGAAAAGTTTCTAATTCAAGTCCGAGAACAGTGTCCAAATATGTAATACAAGCTCTTTAATACAGGTTGTATGAAATCTATGCCAAGGGCTTACAGAAAGGTTCCCATGGTAGATTTCCAAGAATAATGGAGAGTAATATAAATAACTCATCTATAGCAACAATGTGTTTTTTTTAAAAAAAAATTAGATTGAGAGAATGGCCTGCAAATAAACATGTTAAAAAGCAGTGATGGCTGCTTTGTTACCCCTCCTAGCATTGTTCGCTTTGCATGTAAAATGGGTCAGGTTCATTCCTTGCCATCTGAGGTAGGCCCAAAGAAGACTTGGGCCAGAAGCCCTGGAGATCCACTACAAGACATACAGAGCTATATCAAGTCCTACCCAAGCCCAAAACTGTACAAGGTATCTTCCAATATTCTTATATTCCAAAGCCATAAATAGGAATGAAATTCAAGCTGTACATGGATCCTTTATTAACACCTACTATGAAAGAATCCTTTTCTGAATTCCTATGATACTTCATAAAGGTGAATTAGATTTAGTCTCCAGTAAATGTGCTAGGTTTATCACAGGTGAGCAGAGTGGGGTACTGATAACAACATTAAATCCAGTCCTATTATGAAGTTTCTGTATTCAGCGGCAGTATGTACACCATTTCTGCCATCAAGAAGGAGTCAAAGAGAAATAAGGAAACAGCCCATCTTTCTGTGGAACATATTCATTTCATCATTTATATTAAAAGGTTGGCATTATATACATAATTTACATCACAATATGAAAGAGAAGCTAAAATTTGGCAGCATTATAATGAAACTAAAAGGTGGCTCTGAATAGTAAATGACCCAGTAGTGATCAAGAGACATCCATGGGGAAATGCAAGATTCGGGTCCTCCTTCTATCTATTTCCTTCTCACCCATAGCCTTCTATGTTGGACTGTCCATGGAGAAGAGTGTGAAAGCCACAGCTGATACAGACTGCTAACTGGCACTGCTTGCAGAAGCACATCACACCAGCTCAGAAAGAACTGAACTGGCTGTCTTATCTGCTATCAAGCGCAGTTCAAGGTACAGTGGTACCTTGACATACGAGTTTAATTCGTTCCGTAACCTTGCTCTTATGTCAAATCGCTCGTATCTCAAAGCAATTTTCCCATTAATCCATTCCAGCTCCCAAAACACCACCTCAGTTGTTTTTGTTATGTACTGTACTGTATTTACATACTCATATCTCAAATCTTGCTCTCATCTCAAAGCAAAATATCACTCGCTTGGCGGCTTGTATCTCAAAACACTTGTATGTCAGGGCACTTGTATGTCGAGGTACCACTGTATTAACTTATAAGGCCTTAAACAGCTTGGGCCCCAAATACACACTCACCCATATCGTAAGATTTGCCAGTGAAGCTCTCTTGATGGTGCCACTCCCTTCAGCAGTTAAGGGGGTAGGACATTCTTGATAATAGGTGTAGATTGTGTGACAGCATCCCCTTTGAGGTGCATCAGACACCTCAAAGACAGATGTTTTTAGACATCCGGTAAATTCACACCTCTTTATCCTAGCCTTCAGCTGAAGGAACAGCACTGAGACCTTCAGTAAAGGGTGGAATGAATGAATGGATGGGTGAATGAATGAATTTATTAACAGCCCGATTTCCCTAATTCAAGAAAAGGTGTGGTGAGTGGCACTGAACCAAGGATCAGAATGTTCTTTCACTATTGCTTCCCTGTTTTCTTTATTTATTTGCACATACATTCCTATTGTACCCTACCTTTTAAGGTTCTCAAGGCAGCCTTAAGGTGTTTGAGGCCTCTGCAAGTAACTGAGCATGTTTCAGTTATTATTTTGCTAAAACCAGAAACTTTTAAAAGAGTGGAATGTCCTCTATGTCAAATAAATCCACTATATACAACACTTAGAGCTAAAGAAAATTACAAACTTAAGAGTAGAAACTGACGAAGCATCATCTGCCATGAGGTTAATCACAAGTTAATTAGTTTTCACGGACACTTTTTTCCCTCTGTGCCCCCATTAGGTGTTCCCACCTCCTGATATGAACCCCAGGCCATTTGAAAGCATTGTGAATTTTGCCTTAAGATTTCTAGTTCAGGCAGAGAAAAGACTTTCCCATCATATTGATCTTAATGTGCCTTGACAAAGCAACAGTACATGAACTTCATGTTTGCCACAACCTGCACTCTTTAATTTCACAACTGCCCTTTACTCATAGGCTAGCAAACAATGACACATTTCTCAGTCTTCCTGTTTTTCCGTACTGCTTCCCCTTATTACACAGCAGCTAAAACATATGAATGCAAAATTGTTCAAATAGATTTGTTAATGAGTACACCTGTGAAAAAGGAAGCCTCTGATCCAAAATGCATGAAAATGGCCTGAAGCAAATGATTAAACTACAACCTCCAGTAGCATTACTCCAAATGCATAACTGAAATTTACAGAAGATGAAAAGGGAGAGGGGGGAATGAACGAACCATGTAAAGGAACGAACTGAAAAATAATCAGCTAATCTTCTTTGGGATTTTTTGATTTTTAAAACAAATCATGACTCCCATATATTAAGAATTTGGAGAGTTACAGTAATATGACTGTAGTATTTTCAAGATGGAACTTGAATAAATAAATATTAAATAAAATATTTAAAGAATAGATAAATAAAAATCTTTACATTCTGCATCATGCTCAGAAGGAATATCAATCAGCTACTTAAGTGCTGACAGTCTATGGTAGAGTGCCCATTTTCCTAAATATGGGTGTTTTTCCACTGTCAAAAAATACCCATTTTTGCACCCATTAAGGACCCATATGGGTGTGAGCCAGATGACCCCATTTCCACCACAACACCCATTTGAGACCCAATTGTTTCCACTGCCGTGGGGGAAATCCAGATCAAATGGATACTTTCTGCCCTTTAATCCGGATTTTCTGTAGACCCCATTAATGGGGTCTTCTGCCAGAAAATCCAGATTAAAGGGAGCCTGTTTCCACAGGAAACAGGCAATGGAGTCTAGAGGAGGCCAGGGGGAGGGGATGCACCTATGGGGGGCGGGAGCCCCAAAGTCCCAGCTTCAGAGTGATTTTGGAGTCATTTCGAAATCATTTCGAAGTGACTCTGAAGTCCCTCCGAAGAGATCGGCAGAGACTCTGAAGCCACTCCAGAGTCCCTTTGGAGCACCTCTGAAGTCTGCGCTGATCTCTTTGGAGAGACTGGCAGCGAGACTCCAAAGTCCCTCCGAAGTGATTGGCCGATCTCTTAGAATCATAGAATCATAGAATGGTAGAGTTGGAGGGGACCTCCTGGGTCATCGAGTCCAACCCCCTGCTCAAGGCAGGATCTCCTAAACCATCTCAGACAGATGGCCGTCCAGTCTCTGCTTGAAGACCTCCATCGAAGGGGAACCAACCACGTCCCGTGGCAGCCTGTTCCACTGGTTGATCACTCTTACTGTTAGAAGCAGGAACCTTTTCTTAGAGCACACGGCGAGAGATAGAGCAGGAACCTTTTCTTCAGAGGGACTTTAGAGGGGAGTCTGCGCAGTCTGCGCTAATAGCGCATGAACTGCGCCAACAGCTATGGAGCCTCTCCGAAGTCCTTGGTGATCTCTCAGAGGGACTTCAGAGTCATTTTGAAATGATTTTGAAATGACTCTGAAATCACTCCGAAGCTGGGACTTCAGAGATCGCACTCCCCTGTCCCCAGAGACACCTGGGGTGATGGACAGACACCTTGGGGGTCGATCTGGATTCCCCACATGGGTGCAAAGGTGTTTCCATGGCAGGGGGATTAGCACCCATTGCTAATGGGTGCTACATCTCCTGTGGAAACACACTGGGTGCTTCCCTTAATCTGGATCTCCTAGATCCAGATTAAGGAATGTACCCATTCCTTAGATCCGGATCTTCTTAGATCCGGATCTAAGGGCTGTGGTGGGAAAACACTCATTATTACACACACACAAAAGGTTGCATATTGGCTAGTGATATATGGGGGGGGGGTTCCCACTGTCACTAGAGGTACCCATTAAGTACCCATTACTGGATACTTAATGGGTACTTCTAGTGACAGTGAGAAAAAACCCTATAATTCCTGACAAGTTCTAAGCAGTTGTTTAGCAACAAAGCTACATAAAATTATTTCAATTCTTTATGGGACACATTTTAACTTATTTATATAATTATTCATAAAATTTTGTACTAGTTTTTTATAAACTAAAGTTATGTCAAGATGTAAGTTGCCCTACTGTCATTTTGTTTCACTTAAAGTTCCTTAAAATGCATGTTTTTCCTACATTGACTAGATGGTTTCCATCTAAAACTCTTCAGTGTATGCAAGTTGTGCAATGCCGATATTATAGAGGTTAAATATGACAGTTAGTCAAAGGAGCTCCTTTAATATTCAGAGCAGACTAGATGCATTTTCAAACATCAGATAAAAATGCATTAATTTTATAATTGTACAAGACTGTGTGTAGTTTTCCTAATTAACAAATGAGAATTTAGCAACAACAAACATTCTTACAATATTTTTGGTTTTCACTTTACATGAAGTTAACATTTTCTCACACCATAACTCTCTGCTTATGATCTATCATCAGAATATTTATTTTATCCTGTTAATTTTACTATGTAAGCATAAGCTATCAATGCCTTAACCCACACTGAAAATAGCAGAAGTATGGCAAGATTTCAATCATTGGGTTTTGTTTGTTGTTCAAAAGATGTATCAGAATATAAGTTCTATTAAGAGTAAGAATAGGTGATTTTCTGGCATGTGTGGTGTTAATAAGTAAAAAGACTTCCAGGATGCCAAATTATTACAGGCTAAAAAACTGCTTAGTTCTTTTCAACAGCGGTCTATAGTTAATGACCACAAGGCAATGAGAGAGGACTAAGGGTGTTTTTTCACTGTCACTAAAAGTACCCATTTAAGTACCCATTAATGGGTATGTAATGGCACTTTTGTACCCATTAATGTACTTAATGGGTACTTCTAGTGACAGTGGAAAAACACCCTAAGGCTCCAACTGGAAGCAGCCTTTGGATCCCCAAACCAAAATTTCAGCTGCTGTAAATCAAAAGTGGTTTGGGGAGGATCAAAGTGAATCTTCCAGTTGCAGCCTCACTGCATCCCAGTTGAAGAAAAATGCCCTTCATATATGCAGCTTCTACCTGTCATTCCACTGCATCGTTCAGCTGGGAGGAGTTTTAGTGTGTACTTAAGTGGAAGAAGGCTGCTCTCCTAAAGCAAGGGAAAGTAAAGGTAGCAGGAATTTGGCAGAGGAATAACTGCTGAGCACTGGTAAATTTGGATGGGGGGATCTTCTGTGTTTTGTAAAGTGTTGGGCACTTGGCATGACTGCTAGCTTAGCTGCTGCAGGTGGGCTTTCTTCTAAGCTAGCCTGATCACAAGATCTTAGGGAGAAGGAATGTATACGTGTTGGTGCCTCAGAAGAGCGGCCTGAACACTGAGCACTATAACAAAAAGTAAAAATACCTTTAAAAAGTTAAATAATTTAAATGTGTAGCAATAAAAAGAGGAAGACAGCATATGCCTGCAACTGGGTCAATCTTTTCAGGGATAGACTCAGAAGAACTAACCTGGACAGAGATTTATTTAGATGTTTTAATAAAGTAAAGGCTAAAAAAATCACTGGGGCCAGATGGCATTCATCAAGAGTTCTTAATGAACTCAAATGTGAAATTTCTGAGCTTCAAGCCTAAAAACATAATCTTTCCCTAAAAAGAAGCTCTGTGCCTGAAGACTGGAGGATAGCAAATGTAACACCAATCTTCGAAACACAATCCGGGGTGATCCAGAAAAATTACAAACCTGTCAGCTTATCATCAGTTCCAGATAAATAATAGAAACCATAATTATGCATAAAATTATTATGAACACAGAGGAGCAAGCATTGCTGAAAGAAAATCAGCATGGCCTTGGCAAAGGTAGGTCATGCTTTACAAACTTGTTAGAATTCTTTGAGAGTTTTAATAAACATATGGATAAAAGTGATCCGGTTGACACTGGGTGTTTTTCCACTGTCACTAGAAGTACCCATTAAGTACCCATTAATGGGTACAAAAATGCCATTACATACCCATTAATGGTACTTAATGGGTACTTCTAGTGACAGTGGAAAAACAGCAATTGTCAGTTTGGACTTTCAAAGGCTTTTGACCAAGTTTTCATAAAAGGCTCCTGAATAAACTCATCAGCCATGCATAAGAGCACAGGTTCTGTACTGGATTGGTAGCTGGCAAAAGAACAGAAAACAGAGAGTAGTAATAAGTAGCAAGTTCTCAGAATGGAAAAGAGATGACGTCTACCAAGGTTCAGCATTAGGACCTGTGCATTTTAATTTATTCATAAAGAATGTACAATTAGGGGTAAGTAGTGAGATAGCAAAGTTTGCTGATGACATATTGTTCAGGTCAGTAAAAAGTGAAAGTGATTATAAAAAGGGATCTTGAGGTTCTTGTGGACAGTTCAATGAAGGTGTCAACCCAGTGCACAGCAGCAAAGGTAATTAGGACAGAAACAGAAAATAAGTCAACAAGTGCCATTGTCCCCCTTTATTAATCTGTGCTGAAGCCACATTTGGAAAATTGTGTACAATTCTGGTCACCACACCTTAGAAATGATACTGTAGAACTGGAACAGGTACAGAAAAGGGGCAACCAGAATGGTCGATCAGGAGGCTGGCTGAAACATCTAGGCCTCTTCAGCCTTGAAAGACAGCATTTAAGAGGTTACCTGGTTGAAGTATATAAAATCATGCACATTGTGGAAAAACTATTTTCCCTATTGCTCCACTCTAGAATCATGGGGCGCTCTGTGAAGCTAATGGGCAGGAAAGTTAGTACTAACAAGGGGAAGTATTTTTTGATCAGGTCACTGGTCCATGAACTTTACTACCAGAAGAGGTGGTGACAGCAACCAGCCTGGATAACTTTAAGAAAGTTTTAGACAAATCCACACAGGATAGGTGTATCAAAGGCTATTGGATGCCTCAATACCGCTTCCACGTTAGAGAGTCAGGAAGGATGCCTCTAAAGGCCATTTGGAGGGGATCAAGAGCAGGTGAAGATTTTGACTTTGTCTTCTACTTGAGATTATCTAAAAGCAATTGGAGGGTCACTGTGTGAAACAGGATGCTGGACTAGATGCACTTTGGCTCAGTCCTTCAGAGCTCCTCTTATGTTCTTATATACCAGCCTTTGACACACCAACCCTTTGTGCTGCAAGAGATTTCTACATGGATTGTACAGATCTGGCCTACAGTCACATCTCTAAGCCCAATGCTCTATCTTCAGCCACTATGGGTGTTTGTCCACTGTCACTAGAAGTACCCATTAAAATGCCATTACGTACCCATTAATGGGTACTTTTAGTGACAGTGGAAAAACACCCTTTATTATTCAGTAAAGTGATAATTAATGTACTTAAAACTAATTGTCTGGGAAATTGTTTTGAACTTGAAATCCACTTTACGGTATCTAGAGTAAAGATCTTTGCTCATATGCCTGATAAGTCTCATCCCTTCAAAATTTATTCCAAATAGATATACAAAGGAGCGTAGGTTCCATAATAAATCTCTGCATAATACGTGATAGTACTACTATTAGATAAAAACTGTATCAAAAATAATTTTACATCTACCATAGTTTTTACGATTACTTGGGCTAGAGTAGGAGTCACTTTACTCCTTTGAGGAATACAATGGGTGTTTTTCCACTGTCACCATGGGTACTTAATGGGTACTTTTAGTGACAGTGGAAAAATACCCAATGATTACTTTTAA
>MTQE01001134.1:51541809-51549309 GCA_014337955.1 Aspidoscelis marmoratus | reverse complement strand
AAATTTGAGATACAGTGGTACCTCGACATACAAGTGCCCTGACATACAAGTGTTTTGAGATACAAGCCACCGAGCGAGTGATATTTTGCTTTGAGATGAGAGCAAGATTTGAGATACGAGTATGTAAATACAATACAGTATATAACAAAAACAACTGAGGTGGTGTTTTGGGAGCTGGAATGGATTAATGGGAAAACTGCTTTGAGATACGAGCGATTTGACATAAGAGCAAGGTTATAGAACGAATTAAACTCGTATGTCAAGGTACCACTGCATAACTTAAGCTCCTAACATACAGTGATACATAATTGATACAGCGCAGTCCAAATATTTCTGCACTATATTCCAAGAATCTGATGTGTATTGCAAACCATAAACTTGGATTCATGGTAACAAAATTTGTTTCCCTCCAGGCATGCAGGCCATGATAGAGACTGTTTTATTTCTTACATAGAAAAGGAACTAGTATTCAGTTCCATATCCATTGCTCAGAAGAAGTAAATTCCTTTCTAAACCTGAATGTAATATGATGTAAGATGACGGTAACAATTTTATACCCAGAACTTAAGAAAACAGAAAGGCTTTATTTAAAAAAGCACAAACTACAGTTAATGAAGTTCAGCCACATTTGGCGGAGCCAGTTTGGTCTAGTGGTTAGGGAGACGGACTCTTATCTGGGAATACTGGGTTCAATTCCGCCCTCCCCCATGAAGCCAGCTGAGTGACCTTGGGCTAGTCACAGCTCTCTTCTGAGTTCTCATAGCCCCACCTACCTCACAGGGTGTTCTGTTGTGGGGAGAAGAATAGAAAAGCTTTGTCAGCCGCTTTGAGTCCCCTTAAATGGGTGAGAAAAGCAGGGTGGAAAGCCAACTCTTCTTAATCATGGGCACACAACTAATTGGTAAAAACACATTTGCAGCAAAAGTACTCTTTGGATCTCCTACGACTTAATTTTCTAGTTTAAAAAGTACATTTACTGACAACATATGCAACCCAAAAATAAGATTGAAAACAAAACTTTTCAACGCCCATCAGACAAGAGTTTTTTTTCCTGAAGTATATCATCTAAACATTGAGGAGAAAGTGGAAACCACATATTGTACTTTAATTGGATTAAGCAATTACAATTCCCCAGTGCTAGCATTATTCATAGACTGTAAAACCTGAAAAAAAATGACATTCTTAAAAGTGTAAAATGCTATTTTAGCAAACTTGCAAACTTCTTATTTCTCACCGTTAAGCTTGCACAGCATGAAAACATTCCCCTACTGGTAGAGTTTAGACACCAATTTTTTTCATGAAAAGTAAGGAGGAAAAAAAAGATTTGAAAGAGTTATTGACATCTCATACAGTATCCCATTTTTCATTAGACTAAAACTACAAGTGAACAACTTGCCATTGCTCTAAGGGGAGATGTAGCAACAGTGCTTTTATAAAGGCTCTTGACTTTGATTCATTTCTAGTAATGTAGGGAACTGAAGCTTATCAGGTTCATATGAGACTCGATTACACAGAAATCTAATTATCGGAAGTCTATTTAGTTGTCCTGTTTGCTGAGGCAAAGGTTAACGAGAACTGCACTGAAAAAACCTCCTGTGGTATTACAAAGTATTTCTTATGCAGCAGAAAATGTAAATGAAAAGTATTCTCATCAAGTTCTGCTTTAACTCTTTCATCTTAGACTCCCTTTTTCTTTTGAATGGCACCACTGAATATCTTTCAGTCAAAAATGATTACCAAAACAGAAACACTTTTAAACAGAAAAACAAATCCAGAGAACTTTATATCTATATGAGGTAAAACCCTGCAAAAGAAAAATCTGGAAATGATAAAAGAACAAGCGTGCAGACTGTAACTGCTAATGTTAAATCTTCATACATATTAAGCTGGATGCTCCAATTTCAGACAGAAATTAATTATATTTTGGGGAGTAACACATTTGGAAATGTTTACACAGCTGACAGGTCTCAGCTGCAGTAGTTTCAAGCTGGGAGCTTTCTGGACTCATCTGCTTGAAAAGCAGATGACTTAACAACAACCAGTTTCATTAAACGTGAAAAGGAAAAAATAATCTGTAACATTGCCACTTGTTAAAATGTAGTTTAAAATAGATTTGTGCATTTTGCACATGGTGGACATCCTATTCTGAAAGGAAGCTTCCCCTTTTTTTTTTTAGTTGGCTACTTCCCAAACAACTGTTGACATTAGAAAATCATGGGTTTTGAAATCCTTTCTGGCCTGAAAACGACATACAAGCATGTTTGAAAGGTTTATTTGTTTTTCTCTAAAGCTCTGGTTATTCTTCAAACTTGAAGACTATCTACTTTCTCTGAAATATCAGTGCGACACAAGCGAAAAGCAGTGGGCAGTCATTCTTTGATTTTAGAATTTTGCTAATCTCTTTTTTAAAAAACTTGTAGTAGAAGTTTCAGATAAGACCAGCAGCACACAAAGTTCTGCAACGCCAGTAGGAAAGAGATGAGTCTCTCAATGAACACTTTCCTTTGATCTCCCTGAACCACAGATCAAAACATGGTTCAGAAAGATCACAGAGGCTTTTAATTAGAGTCCATTTCTTTGGCAATCTCAAACTGCAGACCTCTGCTGAATATTACAGAAGTTACACCAAAACTGAAATATAGTCATAATCCAAACAGCATTTAAATGATTCCTCTTATAAATGTCCCAGTAACAAAGCATTTTAAAAAATCTCTTTTCACAAACAAACAAAGATGTATTTTAAATATGACTAACTGGTCTTAGGTATACAAAACATTATATGATCACGCAAAAGCAAGTCGCACTTATTTCAGTAGAACCTACATACTAATAAAGACTTGCTATCTTTTCTATTTCAACTAGAAACTTAAAAATGTGCACAGATGTTTTTGAAACTAGGGTGCTTTTCCTGATCAGATGTTGAAGTGCTTAGGACTGAGCTGCCCCTTGGCCTGCTCTTCTGAAATAGATTTATTCCACAATCTATTAAAAACAATAATTTAAGAAAAGTACTTAGAACTCATGCATTAACCAAATGACAAGGTAGCCAGATATATTTTCATTCCAATATGCTTTTGCTTGAAACATCTTCCTCACTGGGAGATGTTCACCTGACCCTACGGAAAAATCACAAATTATATGTAGATTGCTCACAGTTTATACTGGCCTTCTCCAAAGCGCATTGAGGGCCCAAAGAGTGTTCTTGGCATGTAACTATTAGTCATTTCAGGTGATCTACTGAAAACGTGTTATTAAATGTATGCTTTAAGCCAATATACCTACAGAGATGTATTTTAAGATGCAAAATGATCTTTAATAAAATATGAAAAGAAAACCAAGATATACACTGGAAAAAAGCAGAGAGACTGAAGATGTAACTTACTGAGTCATCTGTAGCAGAAGCAGGCCAGCCTTCCCACAACTGATGACGAACAGGAATACTAGTTAGGTCATACACATTTCGCTTAACCTGCAAAACAAGCCAAAATTGTTCACATGGAATGCTGTTGTCACTACTTCAGTTTATTAGATATAAAATTGCTTAAATTATGTAGATGATCACCGTTTTTGCTGGCTTATAAGACATACCAGCATACAAGATGCACCCCGTCTTTTAAAATCGACATGGCCACAA
The DNA here is from genome assembly GCA_014337955.1 of Aspidoscelis marmoratus. NCBI lineage: Eukaryota > Metazoa > Chordata > Lepidosauria > Squamata > Teiidae > Aspidoscelis > Aspidoscelis marmoratus. The sequence continues at coordinate 51,545,675 of MTQE01001134.1, read as the reverse complement.
TTTTTCAGAAACAGAAATCACACCAACAGAATACATTGATTATAAATGTCTACGTAGTCTTAAAGATGCTTAAAATTGCCAAGAACAAAGGGCCTTTCATTCTGCAGCACTTTCTTAATATACAATATATTGTACAAGTCACACTATTTTTTTTCATGTTTCTCTTTCTATATTCCTAGTCTACATACTTATTTATAACATTTTATGATCTACGGTCTGTATAAACATCTGCCGCAAGTAATTTCAGGGTCAGAGGTGTTTTGCTTCAGCAGACACATGGAACTCTTCCCCACTGTACTTTAATCCAGTTTTTATGCACCATTTTAAAAAATCGTATGTGCACTGTGCTCCATATTGAGTGTTAGAAGCAAGTAGAAAGTATATGAAGTATATGTATTTATGGTTACAATTGACATTTCCTCCCCAATATCTGTAGATTTTGAAAATACTTCCTTTGTATTCTATTGGAACATAATCTCTGCCCATGTGTATCAGGGGAAATAGTATTGTTGCTGCATTTTCTTCTTCTCTATTTTCTTTCAAGAGCCAAGGAGTCACTACAAGTATTTGTGACCCCTTTGGTAGAGAAATATTCTATGAGTACTCTTAAATAGTACTCAGCCCAGAAAAAATAAATTGCTGTTAAATGTTCTAAGCCATCCTACTGAAAAACTATGATTCAATAGGGAAACTATTATTTTAGTATTTTAATATGCTGAATCTTTTAAATGTTTTTATGTATATTATTGGTTTTAATCCATTGCTTTAAAGGCTGTTATCTGTCCTGGGTACAGGGTGGGATAGAACTATAAATAATAAACAAACAAAATTCTTATCTTAAATTAGCTCAGGCTTTAAAAAAACAACTTAATGCCATTTTCAACTAATGAGTATATGGTCATAAACTATAAACATTCACAACTGCTGGTAAGGTGAGTCAGGTTTATCCATGCAAAAGCACACATACACGAATATGGCAGACCTCAGTCTTCACAGATGAAATTGGTAGTTCATTTTTACAGAGGGATAACCACAGCTAAATGTCCACCCTAGATTTTGGCAGAGCTCTCCACCACTATTTTTCCTCTCCTGAAAGGAGGATATTAGAATACCTCATATCTATAATTCTCTTTAGCATTTTCGCTACAAGCAGCCAGCTTTATTAAATAAGCTCACACTGAAAATGAAGGGGATTTGAACAATAAAAATAAAATTTCAACAGCAGTTAAATAACAAAGGAGAGCATCATAAATTATCATTTGTCCCAGATGATGTAAGCCCAGGAGAGTTCCACAGGTAGTTCTTTCTCTGCTGGCAAGTCCCCTTTTAACATTCATATTATCTCAAAATGTTAAATCGTTTCAGGAGGCAACAGAAGTGGCTACTCATACAGATGGGATATGAAAATGCAGATATCAGCTAATGATTTTTGAAGTACTGTATATGTTAAGGTTGCTTTATGCTGAATAAAACCCTAAACAAAATTTTCTTCTAGGATCAAAAATCATTTTACCACTGCAATAAACATACTAAATGATTAGATAGATAGATAGATAGATAGATAGATAGATAGATAGATAGATAGATAGATAGATAGATAGATAGATAGATAGATAGATAGATACATTTTTATCTATATGACACTATATACTAAAACAGACACAAGGAGAATGCCACCCCCAGTAAGCTAGTGAAGTAAAAATAACTAAAATCTTGAACTGGATTCTTTACATTCCTTTCTAATTCCAAAGTACAACACCACAGCATCATGAAATAAACAGTATTCTCCTTTTTTCCATTCACTCATCTGTAACTGCACTGATTTCAATAACATTCCTTTGCTATTCTAAGCCTGAAAGGCATGCTCTGGTTATAGTGTTATGTTGGTATAAAGCACAATGCCAGACTGATGTGCTGAACAAAAGTGATCAAAGTTTGAGTAATGTTAGCCAACGCACAAGTATTCTGCTTCATTATTCAACCAGAATGACATCTGTTGAGCAACTCGTTGCAGAATACACTAGTTGTTAGAGACTAGCCTTAGGTGGGAGGTACCATGTAAAATGTATTAGGGTGGTGTTTGGTTAAACAAACTGCTGAGCTATATTCCCAAATGGCTTCTGAAAAGATGCCAAAGTCATTTCTTGCCTAACTCCAGGCACTTAAAAGAAAACAAAAGGCAGCTTTCCGTGTGATGTGTCAATGGCATAATTGTTCTAATATCTTCCTAAAAATCAGAATTTCAAATGTATTTACTTAATATGAGAGTATATGCAGACCATTTTAAGGGCATGTAGTAGAAAAGAATGAATAATACTCTTATGTCAGGACCTCTCATAGTCTGCACTATCATGGGTCTAGCAGCTCCCTATTCTGGGATATAATCTGGAATAAGACCCAGTACAGAAATGGCCTAAAATAGGAGCTTCATAAGAAGCTGCAAATATTTACTAAGTGAACAATGCCAGACCGCAGGGAAAAAAAAATGAAGTGTAAAATTATAGAAAGTCAGAAAGACAAGAAAGTGAATCTCCTAAATAAATACTCATGCCTTTCATTTCAATCAGCAAAAACGAGCTAAGTTCGGTTTTAGCAATTTTGAAGTGTGGCATTATTTTTAAAATGTTATCAATCTGGTTGGCTCTGTCTTTCAAATATCCCATGTCCTGCCCCCAAAAGGATTGTTGTTTAAGAGAACCTAGTGACAAGACTAGAAAACAAACAGATCAATACAGTCAACAATTGGAGTGCCAAAGGGTCATTTATGCAGGATTATATTACAGAACAGGTGGGTTCCAAGGATTCTATACGAAACAGCCAGAGGGGAAGATTTGGAAGAGAATCAGCATGCTGCGGTGTGTAATGCCACTTTACTTAGATTAATATACAACCTAAGCTGCAAATGTAAACTACTAGAGAGTAAATTCCATTGAATGCGCTCAGAAAATATGCTTAAGGTTGCACTGTACATTTTAAAGAAAATTGTGAAAACGATATTTCCAACGTAATCCTGTTCTGCACATTTTCTGTGGCCTAGAAGAATGCAAGACAGAAATGGAACCAAAATCACCTATAGATCTTTCTTCTGCTTTCCAGTTTAACATCCTCCTCTCCCCTTTCCAGAAGTTGCTCCCAGACCCTCAGTGCTTTAGAATTATTAGGCTCCACCAGGAAATGGATTTAAGCCCTATTATTTGAGAGTGTATTCAGGAAAGAAGCAGCAAGAGGTACAACCCAAAATGTACATGACGAGTTTCAACTTGTTCTCGTTTGCCTATTCTTCTATTCTCTGCCCCTTCTAAAAGTTTTATAGGAGCAGAAATCAGAGACAGGTCTGCAGTGTTGGACAGTCAATTCAATGTTGCATATAATAAATGGGCAACAAACTAGAGCTGATGTGATTCTGGTAGAGCTAGTCAATCACATGATTAAATCACTCCCTAGAAGAAGAGAATAGTGGGGATAAATTCACCAGTTGGGCAAGAGCTGAGCTGGACATCAGCATTCATTCAGCTCCAATTCACTGGCCATTGGTCATTTTTAATTACTTCCTCAGTAATTTCAAATATCACAAATATTACAAAGTAACCCAGATTTCTGTTGTAGTTAAGGCAATACTTTATATGTCAAAGAAAGTGAAACTGGAAACATTCAAAAATAACAATGTAGGCAATCTAATAAGGTCACTAAGCACCAGAATAATCAGAATATGGGTGTTTTCCCACTGACACTAAGTACCCATTGAAGCACCCTTTAAAGACCCATTTGGCTGAAAGCCGGATGACTCCATTTCCACCACAGACCCCATTAGGGAAACATCTGTTTTCACCACAGCTAGGGAAATCCAGATCATATGGGTCCTTCAG
>MTQE01001134.1:51504348-51541754 GCA_014337955.1 Aspidoscelis marmoratus | reverse complement strand
ACCACAGCTAGGGAAATCCAGATCATATGGGTCCTTCAGGAGCTATAATCTGGATTTGGTGAAGACCCCATTGAAGGGGTCTACAATGGGGTCTTCACCCTTCAAATCCAGATTGTAGGGAGCCTGTTTCCACTACAATCCGGCAATGGGGTCTAGAGGAGACTCAGGGGAAGGTACCCATGGGGGAGTGTCCCAAAGTCAAGACTTTGGAGTCCCTCCAAAGTCTCTTCAGAGTCCCTCTGAAGCCAGCTCTGAAATCCCCCCAAAGGCAACTTCAGAGATTAGCACAGGCTCCAAAGAAAAACCCCTTGTGAGAGCAATGCAGCTGTCAAAGGCTGCAAAGGCTCTGAAGGGTCTTTGAAGCTAGCGGCAGATTGCAGGAAAGGCTAGGCAGCAGAGGATGTGTGGCCAAGGTTTGCTTACAAGCATGCTGGATCCCGAGGGGACCGTGATTTTGCCTCCCTTTCCCAGGCAAGCCTTGCTTGCCTCCAAAGGGGAGTAAAAGCAAGGGAGTAACAGGGTGCAGAGGCTTGAGTTTTCTCTCTTTCTCAGTGAGGTAACCTTATTGCCCCCCTGGAAGAGAAAAATTTCAAGCCCCTGCAAACCCCTGGCACTGCCTGTTAATGAGCTCCTTGCCTGGAGGCTGACTCATTCAAGTGGAAAGAGGTGCATAATTAATGAGCTCCTTGCTGGCTCCTACTCTTGTCTGTTTTAAAAAATCTTCCCTGTTCTTTACAGCCCCTAAACTCACCTGACAGCTGCCCAGCTGGGTGCCTTATACCCACCTGAGAGTCCAGCTGTCAGGTGGGTATAGGGCACCCCGCTGGACAACTGTCAGGTGAGTATAGGGGCTGTAAAGAGCAGGGAAATTTTAAAAAAAATAGTCACCAGAGCCCTTTAAAACAGACAGGCTCTCCCGCCTGTTTTTAGAAATCTTCCCTTTCTTCGCTTTCCCCTTTCCCGCATTGTCAGCCGCAGACTCTTTGCCCAGCTCCGTCCTGGGTGCTTTTGGTGCCGCTAACTTCAAAGACCCTTCAGAGCCTTTGCAACCTTTGACAGCCACATTCCTCTCACAAGGGGTTTTTCTTTGCGGCCTGCACTAATCTCCGAAGTTGCCTTCGGAGGGACTTCGGAGCTGCCTTCAGAGGGACTTCAGAGCCTTTGCTAATCTCCGAAGGCAACTAGGTCTGGATTAAGGGAAGTCACCCATTCCTTAGATCCGGATCTTCTTAGATCCGGACTAAAGGGGTGCAGTGGAAAAACACCCTAAGACAGCCTTCTTAAAACTATTCAATTTTGTTCCTTGTTTACTTAATCTTATTTCGGTATTTTAAAGATCAAGTGTCTGACGTACTGAACCAATTTTTAAAAAATTCAATTAAAAAACAATGTTACAGAGGACTATGTTAGCTTTCATCATTTTTATAACTGATTTTATCTATGTTTTATATTGTTTATTTTACCAAATGTTGGGGTCCACTCTGGGACTTTCTGATGAAAGGTGAGATAGAAATAAAATAAAATAAACTGATATGTTAATAACACACAATGAAAATATTGTTTCATCTGAGAATAGTCCCTAGCTCATACTAGCTGTGAACATTTTGCTTATGCTTACACAGTTGGAGAACATAAGAACTGTGTTGGAATCATATTGTGCAGCAACAGTAGTCAACATAATAACTTCCAGATGTTGCTGAATTAAAACCGTTATCAACCCTGGCCGAGGGCCATGCTAGTTGGAGCTGATAGGAAATGGGCACTAATGACAACAGACAACTGTACTTTACCTGTAATATTGCTTTTCAAATGCTGCAGCACAAAGTTGGCTAGTTTATGCTCTCCAAATGTAATTAGACTCCAACTGCATCAGTTCCAGCCAATATGGCTAACAACTGGGAATGATGGCGGTGTAGTCCGAGTGGCATCTAAGTGGGCATCTAAGAGCAACTACAGTTATTCATCAACTGAACAAAACACGAAGCTATAACAAAAATGAGAACATGCTGCGCAATTCTTAAACACTGACTGTGGATGAACACATGTGCAAGCACTTAGCTATTTATCATGCAATTTGAAAGGGCTAGATACTTTGGCACATATGGTGACATTTTCCAGCTTGACAGAGTACGGGCCAGAAGTTTGGCATAAGCCTACAGTGTGTATTTTTTGTCAGTGGGCCTTCAAATTCTGTTTATTTGGCTGCAACATGAGTAACACAAGGGTTATTGGACAGTCTGAATCCTGATGGGTTATTTTAAAAGATCTAAAAATCCCTTATGATAGGCATGGAAGTTTCTGCAACAAAACCTTGACAAAGCAATGAATATCAAAGAGATTACACTGATCTCAGTAAGACGGTATCAAAATGTCTATAAACAGAATGAACAGTCATCTCATTTGTTTTCATTTCATTGGTAAACACAGATATCTGCTAGTGAACTGTACATGATTCCTGAAATCCTGCCATATAATTTGTTTATGGGTTTCTAAGCTATACTTCCCTGGTGGTTGTTGTTGTTTTGCTTTTGTGATAAGGCATCCAAACAGCAGGTTGGCAGCATCCCTCTAAAAGGGCTATTTGTCCTATTCTAACCATGAATTTAAGAATAAAGAACAGGACAAATAATGTAAGAATTACCATTTGGAAATTTCAGAAAACAATGTTTCCATTTCCATCCAGGATTTTGACAAACCATGGTTAAAAAAAAAATCTGTTCAGTAAAAACATGGGCAAATGGCACTTATATATGTTCTGCTAGTTTGGCAAAACGAGGCTAACCCAAAATAGTTTACATTCAAAGTTTAAGAGCCACAGTAGATGATATCAAAACAAAGCCTGGGAGCCCCTGTGTTCAAACGGCCACACAGCTTTGGAAGAGCACCTGACTACTGTGGGCCAGTTACTGCTTTTCCACCTATCTTACCTCACAGGGTTATTGTGAAGATAAATAGAGTAGAAAAAAATTATGTGTGTCATCTTGAGGTTTTTCAAAAACAGGCAAAATAAAATGAATGAATGAATATTAAAAGCAAAAAAGAAAAGAAAAGAAAAAAGATAAATTAGCTAAAATGCTACTGTTCCAAAATTAAACAGTCTGGCTTAAAGTAATAACCATATTCTTGGATGTCTTCACATTACCCCATTTCATCCACATAAAAACACATTGGGCAGGTGAAAAAAGTTTATTATTTATTTATTTTGATTTTTAGCCTGCCCTATATCTGAAGGTCTCAGGTTGGTTTATAGCATGGCAAACCAAATATAAAATTAACATTCTAAATCAGTAGTGCAGAGTCCAAAAGCAGCCCCAGATTTTGCACCTGTCTCTTCCAGGGCATTACAGCCTCACAGATAGGATTCCTCTCAACTCCACAGTCACAAGCCCATGGACACACAGCACCTCTGTCTTGTCTGGATTCAGTGTAAGTTCACTGGCCCCCATCCATCCCCCATTACCTGTCAAGCACTTCAGCTACATCTCCTGATTCAGGTGTCACAGAGAGATAAAGCTGGGTGTCATCTGCATATTGATGACACCTACTCCATATCTCCTGATGACTTCACCCAGCAGCTTCATATAGATATTGAAAAGCATGTGAGATAAGATTGACCCCTGAGGCATCATCCCACAAGTGAGAATCAATGCATTGAAGTATATAAAATTATGCACGGTATAGAAAAGGTGGATAGAGAAAATTTCTTTTCTTTATTGCACAACCCTAGAACCAGGGGGCACTCTATGAAGCTGATGGGTAGGAGAATAAGGTCTGACAGGGGGAAGTATTTCTTCACCCAGAGGGTCATCGGCTTATGGAATGTGCTGCCGGATGAGGTGGTGACAGCTACCAGTCTGGATGGCTTTAAGGTAGGGTTAGACAAATTTATGGATGACAGATGTATCAATGGCTACTATAACAAATGCCTAGGTGCATCTTTCAGGCTGAGGGCGGGGGGAACTAGGGCGCTTCTAAGGCCATCTGCTGGGACTTGAGAGCAGGAGAAGGTTTGTCCTTGTCTCTGCTTGAGATGCCCATGAGCATTTGGTGGGCCACTGTGTGCGACAGGATGCTGGACTAGATGGGCTGTGGCCTGATCCAGCAAGGCTTCCCTTATGTTCTTATGTTCACATTGCCTCCAGCTCCAAGACTCTGTAGCCTTTCCAGAAGGACACCGTGGTCAATGATAACAAAAGCTGCTGTATCCAGGAGAACCAACAAGATTGAACTGTCTCTTCCACAGGAGGTCATCAACAAGGACAACCAAGGTGGTTTCCGTGCCATAACTAGGTCTGAAGCCAGATTGAATGTGCCTAGATAATCAGCCTCTTCCAATCATGCCTGCAGTTGAACAGCCACAATCCTCTCCAGCTCTTTGCAGGGCATATTGGTCCCCAGCCAATAATTGTTTAAATTTTCTGGATCCAGGGAGGACCTCTTGAGGAACACCCCAACTTTCAAAGAGGCATTACCTACTTCCTGGACTCACCCAGCCATACCTTGCCTGCTAGCTTTTATCAGCCAAAAAGGGCCAGGATCCAGAGGGCATGCTGTTCGCTGAATACCAGCAAGCAGCTTGTCCACATCTTCAGGCAGTAACAACTGAAACTAATCCAAAATAACTGGACCAGATGGTTCTCTGAACATTGCCTCTGGACTATTTCCAACTGTGACATCCAATCCACGACAAATCTGAGTGACTATGTCCTCAAAGTGCCTTGTAAATTTGTCACAGGAGATATTACACGGTTATTGCCCATGTTCTCTTATAAGGCCATTCACTGTTCAGAAGAGCTCTGCTGGACAGCTCATGAGGACACAATGGCAGAAGACAAAAAACTAATTTTAGCTGCCACATGGTAGGCACAATAATGTGCTCTGTCAGACTCACAGTGGGATTTATGCCACCTGTGCTCTAGCTGTCAGCCTTCCTATTTCATTGCCCACTCTCCATGGATACCAGGGTACAGGTATCCTGAGGGTACTTAGAACCAATTGTGTCAATGTACCTGTTCTCCCAATTCCAAAGAGAAACCAGACTCTCAACAGAAGCACAATCCATGCCAACCAGAAAATCCCATAGACCATTCAGGAATCACGTCCATAAGTCTCCATGGGTATATCATCTCAATAGGTCCCCCATCCCTGCAGTGGGGAGTTGCCATGCAGGTCCAAATCTCACTAGCAAATGATCCATCCATGACAACAGGCTGACCACCAAGCCTCCTACCAATGGATTCTCACCAATCCGCTCTATGGCAAAAAACAGAATGGTATGTCCTTCTGTATACTAAAAGAGCCCCATGGTTGCAATGGAGGCAATGAAGATCTGAGCCAGCCCACGGAGCATAGCCTCAGCACAGTTGTTGAAGTCCCCCAACACTACCATGGCAGGGGCTTCTAGCATCACATCCAAGACCACCTCAGCCAGCTCAGGTAGGGAGGCTGCCAGACAGCAGTGTGGGCAATACACCAGGAACATCTCAATGCTTTTGCCATTTTTAGCCAAAAAACTCAGCCTACACAGTTCTGCTGTATGCTAAAAAGAATTCTGAGGTGCTATCACAAAGAGGAATGAGAAACACCTGAAACATCAAGACTATTTTCTTTTCAAGAAGCCACTAGGTTACCTTTTTACCTTCTTTCTAGAACAAACCATTTATATACGTGAAGTAAATTTTGCCCTCAGAGATTATTGCTGTATTTACAGCACTGGTTTCAATACATGCCGAGCTCTATAAGGCAGCAATGACCAAATGCTGCTGAAGCAAAACACTTGCTATGAACACAGATAATGCAACTAACAGGAAAGAATCATGGGAGGCATATTTCCAAGAAATCTAGAAGAGGTCAATAGTAGGCTACTCCTACTATAAGGAGATACTTGCTTTACCTAAACCTTTCTGAGGTCTGTGAAGGATGTACTCAGGTTAGCAATGTTTGCAAAGCAGCCCTTGCCCTGCCACCAGTCATGATCACTCTAGCTTTGTCATAGATTCATGTATGTGGTGACTAAAACCACAGTCACCCTATGAGCTTTTTTACACCAGTCATTTAATTTTTATCTGGATAAGCCAAGATAGCAAAGGCCAGAACAAAAACTTTTAACCATAAACTCATTCTCATTTTCTATTTTTAAAAAATCTGCCAGGCGTTTACCAATATTCAATGCTTTAGAGACTTTCTTAGCGAAATATAGATTACAATATGATAAACTCCATAAATACTAATTGCATACCACAACAGTGTAAATACTATATCACATTCACTGACTGTGCATGTTTCTAGCCATCTATTTCCACTACTGCCTCCTACACCACAACCCCAAATACAATATATATGCATATATAATTTTTAAACTGCTCACTCAGAATAATATATACACATTCAAATTTCCCAAGTACAGTCATACACACACATGGCCCATTTACCAGTATTTCAACAAAGCTCCCTTTTCTTTTCTGCTTTTCATTCTATCTAAATTTCTTGTCTATTAAAATTATGATTCCGCACAATTTGGTAGCTCTACTCCGACCAAGAAGGCCAAAATAAGGTTTTATCTCTCTATTAACAATATGGACTATAGGAGTATAGCATTTAACTTTACAAATTCTTATACAGATTGCAGTTAATTATAAATACTCTTCACTATGAACATAAGTCTGTTCTGTTAAGCATTGTTCCATTAAGCTAACAACAAGCTATCCTACTAAATTCTTTAAAAATTACTTCCATTTAACTATTCACTAACAAAGCTGTTCCTTAGCTCATCCCTGCCATAACCTGCTCTATTCAGAAACATATGGGAAAAGACATTAAATAACCACTGAAAAGCACAGACTTCTAGTATTAGTGCTACACATGGCATACCGTATTCATTGTTCTATCTCCCCTATTTAATCTATCATTAGGATTCAGTGACCCTACACTAAATTTAAAGCAGATCCTTCCTTCCTCCCATGATGAAATTCACATACTTTTCTAGTTGTAGATGCCCTCAAGTATTACCCACTCTACAGGGTTTCTCTAATCTCAGCTCTCAGCTATGTTTTGCTATACAACCAAGAAATTGCTGTTTTATATCTTTATCTGTTGAGGCTTACACTAAAAAAAATGTTGTGTGCTGTTTTCTGCCTAAAGTACTTGTGATAAAGTATATTCTAATGTAGATTTCTTTTTTTAAAACTCACCTACAGCAGTAACCTACAATAGCCCAAACTGTGACAAAGGCATTGGCAAGACAATCCATAAGTTCAGGTTTTGTTTCTTCCCTCAGACCTTGTGCATCCATATAATCAATTATTGCATTAACTATTATGAAAAAAAAGTTAAAAATAAAAGAAATAGAACAGTAAGGAGATTATTTCAGTGCAGGAGCTTCAATTTTTTTAAAAAATTATTTTTTAATTAATGTGTCGCATCTACTCCATGATCACATTGTTACTCATGTTGTATCACAATCCGTAGTAGGATCTTCAGCATGTTTCAGACCAGGGGTGTTTTTCCACTGTCACTAGAAGTACCCATTAAGTACCCATTAATGGGTACAAAAATGCCATTATATACCCATTAATGGGTATTTAATGGGTACTTTTAGTGACAGTGGGAAAACACCTCATGTTACCTAAAAGTAGCAACTGCTGAAGTCAAGTGGCTGGCTCAGCTGAATACAGAGTGGTTTTCCAGATCATGCAACGTCTTCTCAAGGATAAAGCACTCCTAAACTCATCACAGCTCCAGTATGGCAGTGAGAAATGGACATCATCATAAGGCAGAGAACAGCAGTAAATGGTAATATGTGAAAACAGCAGTTGGTTGGACTGAGTATTCTCCTAAAACCGCATCACAGGGAGTATATTTTGCATGGGAGTCCGGGGCAGAAATGAGCACCGAGGCAGCCCTGACTAGCTAATTTTAACAGGAAAAACACTATCTTGCCGCGCCCCCCCCCCCAAGGATAAAGCTGTCATACCACTGTGGGCTTCCACTGTTAGTGTGCCCCATGGCTTGAAGATGCCCTGATTTTCTTGTCTGATTGAAATGATAATTAAAGCTATGAAATGTTGCATTTAACTTCATGAGCTGCTTTCCTTGCAGGTTGGAATAAAGAAAGAGGGGAAATTTCTTTTCTGTAAATAAGATTTGTCCAAAACACAGAGTGCACAGTTCAACATAGGATGTGATATAATGTGAATAGCCTAAAACATTACTATACCTATAAATAAAATCTGCTTTTGATATGATAGGAAATTAAGTTTCATGTTTATTTAAAAACCCCTACATACATTTTCTCATGTATGGTTATCACTTTCTCCATGTAAGCTTTGTATTTCTGTATTATTGAACTTTTTGGTAAAAAAAAGACTGGAGAGTAAAAAAGCAGTATTACTTTGGCCACAGTTGGTTGTTATCATTACAGTTATCACAATAAGAGTCGAATGATGAGGAGAAAGTGTTGGGGAAAGTAAGTTCATTATACTGCTAGTATGGCATCCAATGTTAAAACTGAATTGGAAAGACATGGGGTCAAATCCCAATTTAGTCAAGAAACTTACTGGGTGACAGTGGGAGATTAATTCACAAAATTTATTTAGGAAAAAATGATAATAATTTTGAAGGATGTCCACTGTTGTTGCAAGCACAGACAGAACAGTACAATGAATAAAATAGCACATTATAGAATAAAGCAACTTGTTTCAGTAGAAATACTAGGGGCTTACTGGTATCACAGCTAGAGTCAGTTGTGATTCACACTAGTTGATCCCTCCATTTCATAAAAACTGAAGCTGAGTGTTTAGTTATGTATATTTGTTATAATGGAATATACCTTTCTTTGAAGTCATTAAACTGGGTAAAGTCCATTCCTTATCCATTTCCCATTAAACTCAATGCGATTTACTTCTGTCTAGATATGAATACAACTGCATTGTAATGAATTTAAACTCTGCAGTCTTAAGTCATGCTTGGAATACATCCTCTGAATCAATGATATTTAAGTTAGCCATAAGATAACTCAATCCATTTCAATAGTTCTCTTTTAAGCACAATTAGGTAGGAATACAATGACAGCCTTCAAAAATACTGCAATACAATCCTATCCATGTTTTGTCAAAAGTGAATCCCATTGAATTTAACGGGGCTTGCTTTCAGTAAAGTGACACTGCAGGAACTTCAAAGAGAAGACCATTTGTTGGCTCATGGGAACTTCAAAAAAAGTGCACAAACCAGGGCAGAGCAGGGGCACTCTCTGTGCATCCTTTGCTGACTGGTACTATGCATAGGACTGTGACTTTCCAATGTTAATATAGACAAGGATTTCAATGTACACAATTCTAATGATTTCTAAGAAACCAATACTCAATATAAGTGAATATGCCATTTTAGCTTTATAAAACAGAGGGATCAGTTAGTATGAATTTTTTTTAAAAAAAGCTTGTTCTTTCTGTTGGCTTTAGTTTACAGAAGGAATACTATTTTCAATTTAAAATAATTAACATATGGTACTTTACTATGCAGAGCAATCAACAAGCTGCAGCTGGCTGAATATAGAGGCATTACTGACTGATGAAAGGAAACTGGGAAAAACTAACTGCGTTTTACCCTATTGATATCTTTTCAGATTTGAAAAACTTTGGTTTATGCTTCTTCGTCACAGACCCTGTCCACACGCACCATCAGAAACAGACTGTGGCCCGCTATGAACAATCCACTTCCTGAGTCATGCCAACCATGTAGTGTGGCAGAATAAACAGAAACCAAAACAGAAACCCCACACTTTCTTTATTTTGCTGGTCACATTTTCAGTTTCGTAATTATTGTTGCTGCTGGAACACAAATAACATAGGTTGTACAGGTTCTACGGAATGAATCCATAATTCATGATGTACATAGACGTATATTTTCAAAAGCAATATTGAGTTCTAACTGTCTGAATAAAGTATTAGGCAACAAGAACTACTGTGGATGAAGTGTTTTCTACTGTAAATCTTTTTTAAAAGCTATTTCATTTCTGTATAAATTATACTGCTTTGATAGGCTAGCCAGAAATAACTACCCTGTATCAAGGCTCAGTTAATAGATATGAACTGCAAAATGTAAAACTGAACATCATTTGATATTTGTTTTTCTCTGAAATCTTTATCTGCTAATATTAGAGACTGATCATTTCAGTTGTTGACAAAATTGTACCCTTCTGTCTGTCAGATTCAAGCACATCACTCGGCATTCCATCGCAGTGAATAAAGTCCTGTTTTTCCTTCAGTGATGTTTCCCAAAGAAGCCAAAATTTTGGTGTTCTATATATATTATTACAAGATCCAGAGTTTTATTGTTATTTTTTTACAGTACAGATATTTCCAGGCCATGCAAAGATCTCATTGTCTTTCTTTCTCAAGTGGTTGTACAATGGAAACCAACAAGATTAACTTTCCATATGTTACTATTAAGCTAGTTGCACCAGCAAAAACAGATCAGCACAGAAAAAATGCCTACTTCACAAGCACTGAACAAACAAAATATTCAAAGTTATCTTTACTAAAGGAGTACAAACAATTTGTGTGTGCGTTCCAATGACAAAAGAGCAACACAGTCACCTGGGACACAAAAATTCTCTCAGATAAGATTACTGGCAACAAATGACTGACATGCAATGAAAACTGTAGTCATGGAAACATTATGGATATATTTTAGAATAGTCCCTGCATAGTATAGCACACAGTGAAACAGATTTTAGCAATATAGAAAAATAGCTACTGATGTGATCATGGAGGCAAAACAGCTTAAACAATCAACTTCCTCTACATATAAAGATGGAAGATCAGTAATAGTAGAGACCCACTGCTATACTAGACATTTGGGGCCTTTCTGCACTTAATTGTTAACCCAGATCTAGAAGGTGCTAAGAATATGTCATCTCCACTGGACCAGTGTAATTCTAGATCAGAACCATGCTTAGGACTCACTAATCTGGATTAGTAGTAGCCCAAATACTCTCTGATCCAGATCAAGGATGTGGTTTGCACATGCACAACAGATCTAGAAAGAACGTCGGCATGATGTTGAATAACAAGCGTAGTTACAATGTAACTGTAAGGACACCTCTGCAGTGCCTCCACAACAGCCACATTAATGTAATAGTGACTCCGCGGTGCCTGTGAAGGCACCTTGCATCCACAGCAAAGGTGTCTTCACATTGCCTTAAAGGCATCTCACTCCTCTGCTACCCAGATGTAACATCTGATTGACAGGGAGGTGGCCAATTGCATCAGGTGTTGGAAGCCCAGTGGGTCAATTGCATTCTAGTGCGGATGGTTCATTCAGCAGTAGTTCACATCCACTGATGCAGAACATGGCTCAGGCATCTGCACTTCATCACTCTTTAACATACAGATGTCATCTGGATCTAGCTAATACAGATTCACTAATATAGATTAACTGAGGTAAGTGCAGAAAGGCACTTAAATTCTGCTTTATAGAAGAATTCTGTTCTTAAGCACTTAAAAATGCCCTGCTGGATCCAAACAGTCATGGCACATTTAGTTCAGCCGTCTGTTCTCACAGTGGCCAACCAGTTACACATAGAAGCCCACAAACAGTTCTGAATAATGAACATCCAACTATAATAAAACCATATGAAAAAACAACAGTGCCATGTGTTGTCCAATGTATGTGATAAATTATTTTTAAAAGTGGTAAATGAAAGCACTTGATAATCTCTGCCAATACTTTCTTGGTGTTACATAAAGTAACATAAAAATAAATGACTTTCATTAGATGGAAGTGGTTGTTTGAAAGCTGATCCAAAATGCATTTATCTAGACCAGCACACTGTGCATTGCTATAGTCATCAAACATAATCTACTGTAAACTTAAGAGAAACAATGCTGGAATTAAGGGCTTTAACTTGAAGCCAATGTAGCTGAAGAGAGTTCCAGTCTACCCAGTGAAAGTCAACAGATGCCAAAGGTTAAGGAGTTTTTAGAGGTAGTTCCTCTAAACCTCAAATTTATATTATAGTCAACCTGACCTCATAAATTGTTTCAGTAGAGAGGATGTGATGTAGCAACTACACTAAATGATGTATGGAGGGAAACAGTAAAACTCAGCCTTTGGTTTTTGCTTAATCAAGCACTTACCGAGCGTGTCCTATAAAGCTATGGTTTCTTGAGTTGGAATGGGCTACAGAATCACTTTCTTATTGAGGCTCCAAGACAAAACAATCAGTAATTACGTTACCGCTCTTCATATGCTGCATTGTGTATTTTATTGAATTTAAAGTGTTGATTTGGATTTTAAACTAATTTTATTTAACTAGATAGCATATCAAGTGCTTCTTTATTTTGATGCTAACTATGATGATCAAAATAATTCTCTTCTTTTAAAGTTTTTTTTAAAAAAAAATCTGTACATTGTGCCTTTAGGAACAACATGTTCCATCAATAGAAACCATATGACGTTCTTCTCAAATGAACTAATTAATTACCAACTTAAAATTATTCAAGCTGAAAATATTAAAAAGATCCCATTCATAGACATTTGGGGTCCACTTTTAACTGTTAAACACCATCTCTCTCAATCAGTAGCTGTATAAAATCAGCCCTTGACCTCTTGTTATATTAAACAGGAATATATAATTATCCAGTGTTTTCATATTATATTATGGTTACCAGAGATGATATTTTTAGTGTTATTATTGTTGTTTTGTTATTTTTGGTTAATCCTTAAGTTTTTCATGCTTTCATATTTTGCTCATGTTGTATATGTTCCTCCTAAAGTTAAAAAATAAATAAATAACTTCTCTTTCCCATCATCTTTTTCCAATGTTTCTTTCTCTCCCATGGTCCTGAACAAGAGCTCAAATGGAAGGGAAAGCAGATTATTTATTTACAGTACCATGGAGAGCTCCAAACATCCAAACTGTGCAGGGTTTGGTTAGAGATGAACCGAGACTTCTTGGGCCACATTTGTGTCTATGCTTCTGTTTCTCTTGTAGGAAAGAAAGTGCACAAGGGTCCATTGTTCCAGCTTGAGGGGCACTTCTTATTCTAAGGCCTGAATGTGAGTGGCAGTAAGACATTAAAAGAAACAATCTTCTATTAATTAAGAAAGTATATTTTATTCTGATACCATGACTGAAGTAACTGAAAATTACTAAGACAATCGTCCAATAGCAGCACAAATTTATATCTTCCCCTTTCCCACCTAATTCTCTACATCTACATACTTTGTGAGAATCCTTATCACATTAGCAAACAAATGGAACAACCTTGAGACATTACAAAGAACTCTTCACTTTCCCACTTCCATCTCTTACATATCCTATAAGCCCAGAGCTCCAGTAAGTCACATGTAACATTACAAAGGCTGAAGTAACACTGGACCTAAATGAACATCAAGATACAGTTACATGAGAAAGTATCCCATTGCTGTAGCGGATTTATAATGAAACACATGCATGAATAACATACAAATATTGAAAACAAGAATACCATAACCAATATGAGTAAGTAACGTGAACAAGTAATATGAGTAACATATGAATAGTAAAATGTGGGATAACATAACAGAGATTAAACACAGACAAAATCCTCACAGCAGCCAGCAGGGCTGACAGTACACAACTTGAAGAGAATGCAGGATCTAAATTCTTATTTAGCTATTGCAAGTTTTCTATGACAGAATGGGGTCTGCTATAAGCCCCCAAACCCTTTAAGTATGCTGAAGCAGCAGGGTAAAATGAATAAGAAATTTAAAAAAAATACATTCATATTCATTTTACCCTGCTTTGTATTACTCTTTAATATACTGCAATCAGAAGCTCTCTCCACACTGCATTTTATACCACTCCACACATATATTCTTCAGTATACCTGTTTTGGAGTACTGGATGGATCATAAATGTAATTGTCAGGTGACAGCAGCTGTTAGCCTAAGACAACTTCGGGGGGGGGGAGGGGGTCCACTGCAGGGAGTTCTGGCTGGAATCAAGTTTTTCCCATAGGAGTGTACTGATTGACTTGAACACTAATCCCCTGCCAAATTATCCATCTGTGTAATTCACAAAAGCATGTATAAGACTTTTACCCTAAGTCAAGAGTCTTCTGTGCAGTCCACACTTGGACCAAAACCTACAGACTTTGTAGAATGTAGTCACACATTCACTTGGGAAAGAAGACTTTGGCAATGTTATAGTAGCCATCAATAGAAAGCAATGAAAGAAGCTGCAATTTTATGTAAAAAGGAAGGTGGCAACTTTGGTTAGAACCCATTTCAACCCACATGGACAAATTCATATAAAGGTCACAGAAGGAGTGGGATTCCCTGCCAATTCATTGCCACCACCATCTAAGCAGCTAAATAATGAAAGCAGCATACTTGAGGCAGATGTCTCACTTTTTGTGTGCTTGTACAGTAGTCTCCACATGCTAAGTTTTCCACTCACTTTCCTTGTATTTCTGATTGTTTCACCCACAGCAATGCTGTAATTTATTTTGGGTCAGTGCTATTAAAGTTACTTCTGCCTTGATGTTACAAGGTACAAACTTGAGTTATCAAGATTCCTTGCAACTTTCCCCACACTTTAAGCATTTTGTGGCTAATTCCCTGTTGCTGATCATTGTAACAGACAGAATTGAACCTAAATAAAATTAACTCATTATCATATCTTAAGTGGTTAAGTCTTTCTCACCTAGCTTCTGTCCAGTACCGTTCTCCAGTTACATATCCATGAAACCAAACCCAGAGCTAAAAGAACCATGAAAAACATGAGATCCTCATATATGTGATTAACTTGAATGAGCTTTCATAACAATGTCCAATGAAAATTTCAAAGCTGCTATTTTAATCTTCCAATTTGGATACCATTGTATGGAGATCATAATGAATGCAATTGAATGCAATGAATAGTCTCACAAAGTGGTGAGAATATAAGAACTGATAGACAAGACTTACAGACAGCAAAAGTGTTTTAGTTGTCAAAACTTGCAGATACTTACACTCACAAATAGTGAGGGCATTTGAAAATAGCATTCCTCCCTCTCCCCCAGTCCAAAACTGGAATACAAATGTTCCCTTGCATATACTCTAGCTTTATGAGTTGTGAGAGATAACTGTATTATCTTCAAAAAATGCAAAATATTTTTCAGATTTCTAATGAGGGCTATTCCAAATTGTGAAGATATGCAGTCACTGTCATTACTCTTTGTCCCAAATTAACTTTTCTTATTTAGTTTGTATAACCTAGCTACTATTAAATATTATCTTAGCATTTCTGAAGAGTTGATAATAGTGGCACTATTGCTTTTTCTATTCATTTTAGAATGTTAATGCATTGTGTAACTAGCATTTGTATAAGCAGATTATTATGATTTCTGAACAGTCTTTCAATGCTTTTTCACAAACTACATATCCTCTCTCTGCATGAACTGCAATTCACTGGATATACATTATCTATTAATATTTGCAGTACAACACAGAAATATGTGATGGATTACTTTTAGTATTATTTGACAAGGTATGTCAGAAATTATTACTATTGTCGTTGTCATTATCACTATATTATGATTTACATCAACCTGGCACTGCCCTGGGTTTCATGATGTGTTCTGATAGAAACAATTATATCCAAAAAAGTAGATTTTGATTTCTCAATCAAAACTTATTTGAAGGGAAACAGACTATGGCAGCTTCCACACTTACTGTAGTTAATCCAGATTAAGTAAATGGAAGTCTTCAGAATCTGGTCCTTAGGAAATCCATTCCTTGTAGTTCTGGATCTAAAATAAGACCCCATTCGTCTGCATGGGGCCTACGGCACCCAGTGGCAAGGGGTATTAAACAGGGCTGTCACACAAACACTGTAGCACCCAACCTAAGGCCCCAAATAGGCCCATGTAGAAAGTGCTGCCCACGGCATGGCGCAATTGGCCTGCATAACTAACAATCAAGAGTCACTTCTGTTGACAGTGGGTGTTGAAAGGAGAACCCTGCATAGTTGCCTACATAGCTATTTTGTTGCTGGCCACTAGTTGTCATCTGTGTAGTCATTCTACAAAGAGGGAATGTAGCGGTTACATAGGCCCACCTCTAGACTCCATTGGCCCAGCATGTGTGCAAACGTGCGCTCTGAAATCTGGTTTTCTGGGCACCGGAGCAGACTGCAAATCTACAGCTACTCCAGTTTATGGGGTCTGAAGAACCCATTAGATCCAGAACTTGACAATGCTCATGCAGATGTGATCCCAATGGGGTCCTAATGGGACCCACAGTGCAGAAGGTACATAGCAAATGCATACCAAATCTGTACCAATCGGATGCTTAATAGGGCCTACGGGGCCCATGTGGAAACAGCCTATGATATCCAATTTAGATAAAGACAATATTTTTTGTCCTTCTTACCAGCAAGGTTAAGTTAATCCGGCACAATGCATGGGTATTTACAGCAAATTATTTAATACTAAGTTTCACTGTCTTATAATACAAGAACCTGAGTGATCACACAAAGCTGAACATTGTCCCAGGTATGAAGAAACATGATATCAGCCTGTGGGCTGCACACAAATATTCAGCTGGCCACTACATAAACAATGCCTCATTAAATAAAATATACTTCTGATGTTTTATAGAAATACACACATCAGCAGTCACAAACTGGGAATACAGAAAGCATTATCACTGTCTGTGTTTCCTTTCACAACAGAACACTCTAAATTCCTTTCAAACAGCACTCTATATAGATTGTGGAACAAGCAGGTACAGGAATGTCAGAATAAGAAATATCTGAAAATCTATGAAATCTATCAAACTAACGGCAACAAAATGATGCAACTGACAACAATTTGGTTCTCAACACGCATGTTCACAGACACATACCACAGTTCTCAAGGTTAGTAATATGTAAAAAGATAGTAACGTAAATAAGACAGATTTTCTCACTACTGCCATCTTTTGGAAAATAAATACGAGGCAGGAGAACAGCTAGCATCAAGGAGACAAGGAGAATGTGATCAGCATCTTGCTGTTTTTTAGTCCCCACAAATGAAACCCAGACCTGCCATGAGAGAATTGCCAAAGTCCATTACCCTTTTTCAGAAAAAATACAGACATTGCATGCAGCAAGGCCATCCCACTTTTCATCAAGGTCTGGAACATTTAATATTTTGGGGAACAGTATACAGACATTTTCATACAATTTGGCCTAAAGCATTTTGAAAAAAAGTATGTTGGACCAAAGCATTTTCCTCTATGCTCCCCCATTACAGAATTCCCTTTAGAGATTCTGCCTGCTCTCTTGCTGATGGCTCTGAAGCAGCAAAGTCAAATTTGCCCAGGTTTGCTGGTATTACTTGCTGGGGAAGGTGGGCAGTTTGAAAAAGGAGTTCTGTTTCCTCCACATATTAGATCAGGTGTATATGCCTGCAGTAACTCTGCTTGTTATTAGCGCTTGTACAAGTCATAAAACTAGCATTGCCAAAAGGATAAACAAAGAGTAATGCCTACAGGTCTAAAACCAATCAAGATGCAATTCATTCAAGGTACAAATCAAATGGCTCCCAATCAAATGGCTACAGAATTAAATCTACTGGGAGCTCTACTGTGCCAGCCCAGAGATGGATCACTGGCACAGCTGCTCCTTTCACCAAGAATCTAGGTTGGATTGGATACAAACAAAGGATGATCTTCCAACAGCTTTCAGGTAGCGCAATATATTTCCACAGTGACCAGATCCGTGCAGGTGACCTTGGTCCACTGGCAGACCAGGAGTCTCAGTGGACTTTAAGCCTCTTCCCACCTGAGTCTCCTAGGTAACCACAACCCATATGCCCTTCATATTCTCCCTGTCCTATCTCTGTAACGAACGCCCCTTCACTCTCTGTCCACACTGCAACCATATACAGTATTTTGATGAAAAAAATTGATTTGGATATCTATGGTATATGTCAAAGAGTTCAGATCTTAAATTTTTTTAATTTATATTTTGTTTTTGATAAAATATTGTTATTAATTGTTAACTATTATTCTTTATCATATTTCATAACTATTTGGTATTAGGCTTTTAAGGTTATTTTAGTGGGAATTTGGAATGGCCTTAGAAAGAATTTGAATTTTTCCCACTTAAATTAATTGAAAAACCTATTTCTGTTATCCAGATTTTTCTGTAAGGTCCATTTTCAGGAACTAATTAAGTATGGATAAGGTGAGGATTAGTGTATTGGAGTAGTACTGAACACCAAGAATTACAGAGGAAACGTTGTAGCAGAATGGGATACTGAAACAGTGTTGGAGCCTTCCTCCCCTTTCCCTTGTATACTTAAAAGAAGGTAGTTTTGATCACTGATGATTCTACATTGGCATGCCCTACAAAATGTATAAAGTCAGCAGCTACTTCAGTTGGTGCTAATTCTCCCAGAATACTACTTACTATATGGTTTTTGTCATCTAAGTCCCAAAAAAGGAGTACTGCAAAGGAACAGATGGAGATGTGTTTTACCTTTCCTTTATGTCAACTCCTCAGTTAACAATTCTAAAAACTTCCATTTCAAGAACTTGCCTGACAGCTGGGCATGTGCAGAGTGCCAGAGCAGTTCCCATAATAGAAAATCTTTGGAATGTAACATAAGTAAAAATCTGTCTCATGATAATTTTTAAAATTAGCTGGTGTTCACTTTATATGTAAAAAACAAGTTTGATGAAGAAAGGAACATGAATTTTCACTTTGTTGGTGAAAATGATCTTAAATATACAGGTTATAACTAAAGACTTCAAGGATATATGAAATGCTGCTCAGTATCAACAAATATCAGAGAAAACTCTAAAAAAAAAGGTTATAATCAAGCATCTCTAGAAATGTAGCTAATAACATAGCCGTGCAAAATATTATTTCAAAATGTTCAAATCCTTCCCTATGCATTGTTAGCATGGGCTAGAGTGAAAAATTACTGGGCTGCTGAGATGGGAAATGATGCTCAAGGGCCTTTCAGAGACTCTGAGAGGGCTCAATATCCACTTCATCTTTCTCCCCTGCAGGCTCCAGAAGGATAGGGGAGCAGCAGGTGAGTACTCAACCTCTTTCCCAATAGACTGGTAAGTGGGAGCTAAATATGAGCTTCCTGTCAATGCTGAGGGGATATTTCAAGCCTTGTTAAACACCAATATAAAACCTCCAATAAATACATACCCATATATTCCGGCATATAAGACGACTTGGCGTATAAGACGACCCCAACTTTTCCAGTTAAAATATAGAGTTTGGGATATAGTCGCAGTATAAGAAGACAACACCCGGCGTATAAGACGACCCCCGACTTTTGAGAAGATTTTCCTGGGTTAAAAAGTAGTCTTATACGCCAGAATATACTGTATATGCATGACTCAATATCCTGGCACAAGTGTAAATAGTTTCACATTTACACTTTCTTTCACGTGGCTGACCTGAAGGGTTTTTTTGTTTGTTTGTTTATTCATTCATTCACTGTATTTTTACTTCCTGGTGAAGTCTAAAAAAATCTTCTCAGATTGGCTTACAATACATAATGGTAGAATAGGCCCTCCCCTTAAGCTTACAATCTAAAGAGACATTTTCCCCAATACTATCCTAAATGAAACAATAAAATCCTCAAAATTATCTTTGAAAGGTAGTATCTTACTTCTGATTTTCTCCCATACAATCAAGTTAAAAAGACTAATTGTTACTCCTGTTTCTCCAGCAGGTCAATGCTTAGAAGTCCACACAATATTAGTCGTGCCTTGAGCATTCAAAACGTGAAGATCTAGTACAGTGTTTCCCAAACTTTTGACATATGTGTACCCCTTCTATAATTTTTGTAATGCTGAGTACCCTTTTGTGGGCGCAGCTAAGCACGGTGCAGTGGCTATTCCTACGTGATCCCCACCAAACTCCGGTGCAACGCGTACCCCCACCAAACTCTTTCCGTACCCCTGGGGGTACGTGTACCACACTTTGGGAAACACTGATCTAGTACACAATATACTGTCATTGTTTTAATATATGTTTGATTTAAAATGTTGTTACCCACCCTGAGACCTTTGAGTATAAGATGGGATAGAAATACAATAAATAAATAAATAATTTTGGAACAGCTGATTCACCAGCTGATTTCCCAAAGGTTTGCACACCCAGAAATTTAACCTTGTTCTACTATTTGGAAAAGCACAGAACACACTTCTTCTGTTAATTATGTTCTCGGTGCCCTCTCTTCAACGACCCACTGAAGGAACCCTTTATATGAAAAGCCTTAAAAGGAGGTAAAATCTAATATAAAAATTCCATAAAATTAATATGAACTAATACCTCAGTTGATATTACTGCATAAAACCTTTGTCGCATTTCATTGTAAAATTTTAATTTTAAAACAGGAAAGACACATTTTAGCTTTTTATCTCCGTATTTGGTTGTAATGGAACCACTAAGACTGGATTTTTGTACTTTAATTCTTTTATTAAAGTTTTACTGATTTTTATTAGTATTCTATACTGTCCTTCCTTGTATCAAATGGGATCTTCTGGTGACAGGTAAGACACCAGAAATTATTTTAAAAACTGTTTTAAAAATTAAATCGCTGGTTGTTTTTGACACCTCTGCAAAGCAAAGACAGATTCAACTTGCCTTTTTAAAAGGTAGATAATCTTCTCTAACCTCCTTCAAGGGTTTTATTACTCCAACTCCAAGGGAAAAAAACCTACATATGTTACCCCAAGCACTCACTGAGAGGCTGATTATAGAACAACTCTGATGAATTGCTGGTAGGAAATATTGGGATGCCCTTTTTATCTTTTTAACAGTTATGATAGAACAGAGATAGGAATGCTAACTGGCCTGAGATCATCCAGAGCACTTCATAGAAGGGCACAAATGGAATGTGCATTTTTGCAAAACTTAACATTGTAACTTGAAGCAACAGCATATTATGCAGTAGAACAAGACTTTGATCCCTCTGAAGCACATTTTGATCTGTGGCAGAGCAAACCAAAAAGCAGTTCAGAGAGGTCAAAGATAAGGTTCTGGTTAGAGCTCAGCCCTCCCCTCCTGGGAGGAGGGATTGTAGCTCAGTGGTAGTGCAAGCTGTCTGAAAAAAAAAAGGTTGATGGTTTGATCTTCAGCTTCTCCTTAGAACTAGCCAATGGCAAACCACTATTGTATCTCTACCCCCCCCCCCAAAGAAATGCACAGAAGTGTCCATGAAAGAACCTGGATGGTACCCACCACCAACTCCTGTTCCATCAGTTCCAAAACTAGAACTGATCCTCCAGATTATTATAACTCATAAACAGGTCTACATGGGAAACACTCAAATCATTTAAGGTTATATAAATTAATTTTAATGTCTTCAACCAGGCTCAATCTATGCAGATATATACAGTAGAGGCTCTATGTGTTTATATACTACTTTTAAAATATCTTTGGGATAGATTTTTTGAGGAGGTCTATAATTTTGAAAGTTTTCAGGTGTGGTTAAGGAACCTCAGTTCACTAGCAAATTTAACATTTAGTAGTGCAACAGTCACAATTTGGTTTTATATTATTTATTCTGAACTAGTTGGGGCAGAGGACATATGATGCTGGAATAACCAGAGAAAATGTTCTTTCATGATTTCTGGTGTTTTCTTTTAAAGCATTTGAAACTTCAATAAGAATTAGAAAAACATGTAAAAATGGCTCAAACTGTTGTTTTAAAATAAGGTACAAGTCTATTCTTTGTTGTTGTCATCAATATGACTTGGATCTTGCAGCAAGATGTATCCATATTAAAAATCAATTTCTTTAGGGCATTGTCTATGCAAGTGTTAAGTTCACAACCCTATTATCACAATTACAGGAAAATTATTTTTCTGCTCTCTCCCACTGATTTAATGCTTTAGCCAACTGCAAGATACAATATTAGCATTCCTCTTACTAGCTTTTCTGCAGTGATGACCCAGCATAAGTATGCTTGCTTTAGCCATAGTGTCTTTGCTTTATCTATCAAGCTTTGTATGGTGACAGCTGCATTGGGGAGTAACTTAAAACAAATTTCATCTCGGTGGCATCTAATCCAAAGCCTGATACAAACAGCATGGAAGAGTCAGTGTCAAAATTAAACAATACCGGATTTTCTAAGAACAGATGCTTTTCCCTTGCAGCTGTAAAAACGTTAAAACAATCCTGTACCACTCTGTCTGGTCACGCAACAACCACAAAGCAAGGCATAAATTTGGCCACTTATTGCAAATGTTTACCAAGAGCTTTAAAAACAGTAACAGGGATTTATTGTGGGTGATTATGAAGATATATTACCCTTTAAATGAGCTTCGTGGTGCTTTAATTTACAGCCATGGTTGTTTTTTTCTGTGTTGACAAATGGAACAACTTTGCTACAAAAAGTTTTTCAGGCATTTTATTCTTAAATATAACAACACACATTGAATTTCCTCAGATATATTTAATATACTTTTACAACTGTATGATAATTTACTTCTACTGACATTTAAACTAAAATAGCACCAAACCACAAATAGCATTTGAGATCAATCATAATAAAACACAATCTTCAGCCCACAGACCAAAGAGATTTTAAGGCACTAGTCTAGTCATGTTATTATAGCAGTTTGCAGTTGACTTACAACTGGCAAGTATTATCATACAAACAGCATCATTCCTGCTTGAATACTACTGAAGATCACTGTTGGTAATAATATTTTAATGTGTCATATATTACATAAATACATCAGTATTTTGATCAATATATTGGAAAGATGTCTTAAGATTAAGAATCAACAGATTTTTACATACAGCCTTAAACTAGTCCCCATTATGAAATACATACATAGGTACCATAGAGAGAGATTGACTATAGAGATTTCTTTCACTTCATTCTAACGATACTCTTGCTGCATATTTTGCTATTCCTTTTATGCACATAATTACTCTCATCGCATGTGAACATTTATCCATGTACTGTAGATACAAAATTCATGATTTTAACTTGTAAAATATCTTTTAACAAATACTTTCAAATTAGAGATTATTTTTAACTCAGGTTTGTTGAAAACTTTTGCCAGAGCTAACAGTTCATTAGCACCTCCCTACTTATCAATATAATTGGATTGTTTGATAGTACAAAGTCATCTTCTCCTCAAATCTACTTTTAAAAGGCAATGTGAAAAATGATCAGATTAATAAAGCTAATCATCATTACCTAAAATGGTGTAAAAGATGCAAGTATTACTAGAGAGGAAAAAGACATTTATTTCCCACTTGCATTTCAATCATACATCAAGAATAAACCTGTTTCTTTCGCCTGCTTTCTTTCTTCCCTTACGCTGAAATATTATGTCTTCTTTATGATGAGTTTTTAAAGCATAGGAGGTGAGAAATTATTTCATTCCAGATGAGATACATGCAGTTCATTCCTCAAATTTCAAGAGATTGTTATAAAGTATAATAGAGAAACTTATACTTCATTTTTACATTTAAGCTTCACACCTATTTCATCTCAGTACACATGTAGTACTTTTACAAAGGAAATGGCATAAATGTGGCAAATATTATTTATATTTCTAAATTACTACTGTGTGCATTGTTATCCCTTCCTACTAACACTACTTCAGAAGTCTGTGGCTAATCACAATACTGTCTTACATGTTAATTAAAGTTTTGTATAAAGTGATTAGCAAAATTAGGGATGAATGAAACTAAGAAACTTGAAAACCCTAATTTTTTTTTAAAAAAAAATCAACCCTGTGACTAAAATAAATACATTTATCTGTGCATCCCAAAACAACTAGCATGGATACATATTAAATTATTACATCTTCTGCATTCTTATTTATACATAATTCATAAACAAGGGAGTTTTGTGAATTATTGCATGAATGCACAATCAACATGAATACCTATCTATGTTTGTGTGTGTGCATCCTATATCTTTAAAAAGCACATATATATGAGACTGATATACAAGTGTTCACAAACCAAAGACTAACAGATGTGTGACTTCTAATTAGTTATAATAATCTCTGCTTCAATGCTATAGGAAAAAGCCTCTTTTTTCCTTTGGAAATTAGCGTGCTTTTGAATGTTATACTCTCCTAGTACTTCAAAGTCAGTTTAAAAAATTCATAATAATTAAAATGGCTTCTGTTTGGAATTTCAGACCTCTACGTTGATAACTTTACGAAAAGAAAATATTAAATTATAATTATCCTAAACAGACACAGTCTTGTGAAACTCACATTCGTATTAAAATACAAAGCAAAGGCTATAATGAATTTGATTCATCCTTGGGACACAAAGCTTTACCACAGTAAACTCAGTCAACTGTTGCTCTTGCTTTTATATTCATGGTACTTAAATAGCGCACTTTAAAACAAAAAAACTCCAATTGGCTTTTCAGACATCCACCCTCCCCAAAAATAACGCACTTGAAAAACCCAAAATGATATGAAAAGGCTTCAAGGCCTCTTTTCTCCCTTTCAGAGCACTTTTTTTTTATTTCTGTTTGCAGTAATCTGCCTTTCACTTTCTCGTTGCTACAGAACAAACGAGAGGCTCAGGACTTTGAAAAGGAGCTCAATGTGTAATGGGCCCACTAGAATTAATTTAGTTGCACCAAATCCATTGAGCACCGAAGGGGTTTTCCCCCCCTCTCCTTCTCAAATCATTCGGAGCTAGATGCAGCCCCCCCAGCCTTTGTAATTCTAGTAAAGCACTTAAAGTGCACAGTAGGTGTTCATCTGGACCATCTGGTCAAAAGCAAAACAAGCTGCTGATTTTGCCTTTGAATAGAATGAAGCAAGTGTGAATTAGTCTCTTCAATTAGCACTATTACAACCTGTCAAGTGCATATTGTAAAACAGGATTATTACAGTATTGGTCACCAGTGCAATTATTTACTCTCTGCCTTTTCTTGCATATAAATATGTCCAGGTTTATTAGTTTCTTATAACTGAAAACGGTGTACAGTATTTAAAAGCTACATCTTTCAAATGCATCATCAGCATGAATTACAGGTTATGAAACATTCTACCAATACATTGCTACTTTTCATAATTAGCAGTTAGTTTTTAAAAATGTCTTTCATCATATCAGCTCCATTGCTTCAGTTATTTATTTAAAGATCCATAAGGCTGCATAAATTTGCCTACTTCTAAAAAAATAGAACGATGAATATTACAAGTTTGTCTTATGCAAATTGGTACACATGCAGTTGTTCATTTCAGATTAATACTTATAAGATCTCTTTTCTTAGCTGAAATATACCAGTGGTTTACAAACTATTTTTTTTTATAAAAAGCAAAAGAAGAAGGAGAGATTTGTTTCATTCATAAATACTGTATACTGTAATAAACTGAGTGCTTTGGGTGTCAAGTGACCTATGTATATATTACAAATTCTAAAATTATCATATAAGCCCCTTTCTTTTAACAAGAACATTTTCAGTTTTACAAGTTAATCTTTAAAAATGTGGTCATTTGCCTAACATGTTGTAACGATGTCAGGCCACTTGCAGAACAGGATTTTCTCTTTCTTGCCTCTGTAGCCCTTCCACGTATACATGCACACTAAAAAACACTCCAGAGTAGACGTGGGGAGATTAAAGGACTGCAGAAGAGAAAAGAAATGACAAGAGATCCTTTCATTTTCTCTTCTGGGACATGTAATATTTCTCTGTATTTTGAATAATTACCATTTCAAACAAGTGGTAAAAATATAGACCAACAAAACTTGATAAGCCTAAGAAGTTTGCCTGCCCATAATAGAAATTTCCCATGAACAATGATCACCTCAATTGGAAACCAAAGGAACTTCTAGAATCAGTGTGTGTAATGGTATGTGGAATGGGGAAGCCTGCCCAAAGAAAAAATGCTGAAGGTCATACTATCAACAGCTAATAAAAACTGAGATGCGTATTAAAACAAATACACAACTAGAAGTCAATTGAACTTATATACAGTATACAGCTCAAAAAAAATCTAAGGGAACACTTAAACATCGCAGTATAACCGCAAGTTACTTAAATTTCAGGGGTATCAATTTACCCAGTTAGAAAGCATAAGCAATTGTGAACCAATTTCACCTGCTTTGGTGTAAATGAAAGTGAAGGGCAACAGCAAGATATGCCCCAACTAGGGAATGTTTTTGCAGGTGGTAACCACAGACAATACTCTATCCTTATCAGTTCTGACTGATTCTTCTCTAGTTTTGCATTTTACTCATGTCCTTGTTACTACCGGTAGCATGAGGCAGTACCTACAGCCTATTCAGGCTGCACAGGTATTCCAACTCCTCCAGCATGGCATATTCATATGTGACACCACACGAAGGTCTGATGTGTTTCCTAGAATAGTCTCAAGAGCATGGAGTAGATTCCAAGACATGAGAAAAGCTGGTCAGAGCCATATAAGGTCATCAGGACCAGTATATGCTTCTTTGTGCAAGGACCATGTAGCTTGACTGGCTTTCACAAGAGAACACCAGAATTGGCAGGTTCACCACTGGTGTCTGGAAACACTGTGGTGCACGTTATGCTGCCTCAACATCATCCAGCATGACCAGTTTGGCAGTGGGTCAGAGGTGGTCTGGGGAGGCACCCTTGGAGGGTCACACAAACCTCCATGTGATAACTAAAGGTACCCTGACTGCTGTTAGGTACTGGGATGAAATCCTCAGTGCCACTGTCAGACTTAACATTGGTGCAGTGGGTCCTTGTGCAGGACAATACCCGGCTTCTTGTGGCCAGAGTGTGTAGGTAGTTCTGAATGATGAAGGTCTTGATGCCATTGATTCACAATTGGGTATCTCTGGAACATTATGATGATGCCAGTTAGCACCACAGATTGTCCAGGAGCTCACTGTTGCCTGATCCAGGTCTGGAAGGAGATTCTCCAAGACACCATCGCCGTCTCACAAGAAGCATACCCAGATATTGTTAGAAGTGGATACAGGCACATGGGGCCCATATACACATTATGATGGAAATCACACAAATTGGATCCACCTGTATTCTCAATATTTTACTTTGATTGTCGGGATGATCTGGAATTCAGATCTCAATTGGTTGATGTTTTGGTTACCTTTGAGCATTGATATGCCATTTTGTTCTCAATGACTTGCACAATTTATATCAGTAAAAATTTCCAACTTTGTTTATCGAGCTTCAATGTGTGATTCAAATTCCCTTAATTTTTTTTGAACAGTGTAGCTGGAATCATCATAATGCAATATACTTAGGACAAGTCTTCGGTGCTATCTTGCAATAGCTCACAGTCAGGCCTTCTCCGTGGTAGTACCTTTGCTTTGCAATGCCCTCCCTCTGATGTTTGTGAAGATTTGTACTTTCAACATAAAAGAGCCTATTAAAGACATCTTTTTATGCAGGCATCCCCAGTGTGAAGGTTTGTTTCTCCCTTGGGCCACTCAGGTTTTAACATTTTTTAATTGCTTTTTTTTTTTACTTTTTCCCTTGCTTTTAATGCTCTGTAAACTGCTTTGAAATTTTTAATGGAAAGCAATATAAAAATGTCTAAATAAGTAAATACTGAAGTTACTTTATTTTGTGTACATTCTAATTCAGCCAGATGGGGCCATACATTTAGAAAAGCAAGCCTTCCCAATGGAATTGTAGCAAGATAGTTCTCTTAACAAAAAATAATGGATGCTAATACACATTTCAAATGGAGCAGTAATATATTTATATATTATTTGTATTATTCCTATCCCAGCCTATACCCGAAGGTCTCAGGGCAGGTAACAACATTTAAAATCGGACATATATTAAAACAACAACAGTGTATTAAAACAGTAACAGTAACAGGCCCCATGGACTCCAGTGTATGGGCCCGAAGGGCCTGTATGCAATGTTTGGGCATGCTCCTTTTGAGACAGCGGATGGCGTCTTGGGGAATCTCCTCCCCAATGAGGCTTCCTTCAGAGTTGACATCAGGGTTAAACTGACAATCCCATAAGCTTCTTCTTCATTGAAGAACCACTGGCTGAATTAATATATATATATAGGGGAGAGTATATGTGTGTTTGCAGGCAGCAGACAGGCAGACAAACAGATACACACACACACAACCCCTGGTATTTTAAATAAAAGTTTGTTATTGTCCATACTAGCCCATATACAGTATGGCAAGAAAAGAAGATGACACTAAATATTATTCTGATTAATTAATATATAAGTCAGATCTAGATTAACTATTTAAGACATGAATTGGTTTATCCCCAGGATCTAGATTTTATATGGGAGGTGCCAGCTTAAGTATCGTAATTTTGAGCAGATCCAGTTTTGGCATTCATCCATTTCTGAGAAGAACAAACAAAAAGTGAGAGCAGAAGGAATTCTAAATACTGGCATTTAATCAGTATCCAAGCACTAAGAACAGTCAAACTAGCAAGAGAATACAGCCATATGTAGAATAGGAAATAGTGCAGAAAACAGGTTAAGAATATGGAAATTGTTTATTCAACATCTGGTGCACTTTTATAAATGAAAACAAAGCAGCATCTTTTGTTATTGGATGCTATTTGTTAGGTTAACAATCACCTAGCAATAATCGCACCGGGTGAGCTAATCAGCCCAATGACAGGGATCTCAGAGAACTGTAAACTGTCATTCATATATGCCCAGGGGATATTCAGTTGTTCTCTATTTACCAAAATCATGACAAGCACCTGAGGATTAAAATTTAGAGGACCTTTAGAGTCAAAGGTTAAATTCTAAAGTTTAAGTAGGTTTCCTTCAACTATAAAAGTCACTGGAAAAGTCAGCTTTAATATAAAAAAAAAAGAAATCCAAGGCACATGCAAAATTAAATCTGAATATGTATTTAGGACACGCTACATTGTAGCTACTGATACATCTTTTAGAAGTGTGTGGGATTTTTACAATAATTTAAGATTAAAGTTCTGCATTATCTATCACAAGTGTTTCTCTTTTGTTCTCAGCATTTCCTAGGATCAGTGTGAGCCTGTAAAGAACAAGCATGTAGGTTGGCATAGAAAGCAACTAAATCAGATGTTCAAGACAGGCTCTCCTCATAAGTGCAATTCACATTCATCATAATAGCCAGTTAATCTAGAATGCCTTCTGTAATGCAGTCATTCACTCACAAGAAAGTAAATATCCTGGCTTAGTAAACCAGGCCATGCACAAACAGGTACTTTTCTCCTGTTTTCCTCTTCCCTTTGCAAGAATATTAGAACAAGCAATGATACCACACTTAACCATAAGCATTTACTTA
Organism: Aspidoscelis marmoratus; assembly: GCA_014337955.1. Taxonomy (NCBI): domain Eukaryota; kingdom Metazoa; phylum Chordata; class Lepidosauria; order Squamata; family Teiidae; genus Aspidoscelis; species Aspidoscelis marmoratus. The sequence continues at coordinate 51,512,513 of MTQE01001134.1, read as the reverse complement.
GCCAAAGCATTATTATATTACTCTTCATTAAAGAAATTTCTAGTCTTCCATTAGGTGATATCCAGTCAATGATGGCTAATAAAACTTATTGGGCTTATTAAACCAGGACTCATGACTTTACAAACGAGTAGACCCTTCATTCATCAATAAACATGGAACAAAGATGTCATTTTAAAAATGGGATTTCATTACACTATAACCCCCTATTAAGTAATCAAGAGAACATACATTAAAATGTTATCATTCTTAACTACCTTACAAAGTTGCCTAAGCAGTCAAGATAATGTACATAAAACCCTGTGACCATTCAAGCATGTTCTTTTAATGTTAAGTATTAATTTGACTCCATGTATATTACATAAAAAGACTACTGAAAACCATTTCACATGAAATACACTAATGTCTAGGCCTCTTCAGTCTGGAAATACGGCGTTTAAGAGGGGAGCTGATTGAAGTATATAAAATCATGCACGGTATAGAAAAGGCGGACAGAGAAAATTTATTTTCTCTATCACACAACACTAGAACCGGGGGCACTCTATGAAGCTAATGGGTAGGAGAGTTGGATCAGATAAGGGGAAGTATTTCTTCACCTGGAGGGTCATCCATTTATGGAATTTGTGGCTGGAAGAGGTGGCAAGAGCTACCAGCCTAGATGGCTTTAAGGAAGGGTTAGACAAGTTTATGGATGGCAGGTGTATCAATGGCTACTAGAATGGATGCCTAGGCAGGAGCTTCAAAAGCCATTTGCTGGGATCCAAGAGCAGGAGAAGGTTTACCCTTGTCTTCTTGAGATGCCCATGGGCATTTAGTGGGCCGCTGTGTGTGACAGAATGCTGGACTTCATGGGCTGTGGCCTGATCCAGCAGGGCTCCTCTTATGTTCTTGATTGTAATGAATCTGAACTGCAGCTCCATGGACAAGCTTCTGCTTTGCATGCAGAAGACCACAAGGTCCTTTGTACGATTCCTAGCTTCTCCAGTTCAAAGATAGATCGCAGATCTCTGTCTGAAAGTTGATTACCAGTGATTTCATGGAAGCATCCATGATGTTTTCTTAATTCAAGTGGCCTGCCATTACATTCCTCTAGAAAACAAATCTGCAACTTTCTCCTTTCCATACAGCAAATCAACCACTGAGCTACAACCTCTTGTTTGAGATCTTCAACAACTGGTAGCAGTTGATAAATACTAGAATAAACTGACTCATAGATTTTATGTCTTTGTTTCACAATGGCAAGTGAGAGATAGTACATCCTTTTATTTTTGTTTCTTTGCTCATTTATATCCTGCCCTTCACCTGATATTGCAGGTATTGATATTAAAAAAATACTAAAAGCAATATACTAAAAATATAACTAAAATATAACCCACCCTCAGCAGGGAAACACTCAGAGGGAACTCTTGGAGACCACCACAGGCCACCACCCCTCACACCTCTGAAGGTGACACAGCTTCAAGAAGGCCCTCCCCTTGGGATCATAATCCCCAGACAGGTCTATATGGAAGAAGGTGCTCCTTTAGATATTCAAGGCCCAAGCCATTTAGGGCTTTATCAGCAACACCTTGAATTGAGTTGGTAGCAAATAGGCAATTAGTGCAGATCTTTCAAGACCAGTGTTTCTAGCTAGAGACTCACATCAGCAGGCAAGCTGCTGCATTCTACACTTGTTTCAGCTTTCAGTATAAGTGTCAGTATTTTATAATAACTATAAGGCTAGTCTAGGACCTGCTTTGGTTCAAATTTTCACTTGGCCATGAAGCTCACTGGGTGACCCTGACTAGTCAATGTTTTTTAGTTGACCCCATCTTGCAGCATTGCTATTAAAATAAAACTAGAGCAACTGTGCCTGTGATCTTGAGCCCCTTCGAGCAATGATAGCTAAAACATAAAGCTAAACACTCAATATTTCCAATCCGTGAACATTACACAGATTGTTGCCTTTAATGGACAGTTGTTCTCCAACTAACGATATGTTGGAATATGACAATAAACAGGATATAGATCAGATTGGATGGGTGGCCATCCAGATGATATTCAACAATAGTAGTCTCTAAATGGTAGGCAAAGGGTTTTTTTCCCAAAACCTGTCATAAAGCTTTAAAAATGCTTATTCTGTCTTTGCTCAGTGCAGCATTGGAGATCTTGACCTGCTTAACGCACAGACAGCAGAACATGGAGGGGGGTTTCCTCAAACAGTATTGATAGTGTAACTTGACATAACTGTCCCGCACAATGTGCCCAAAGCGTTTCAGAGGAATCTCACAGATCAACTACTTATGAAGATCTTTGCCTCTGTCACTGATCTGTGGGCTTTTACACACTGATCCTAGGCTCTCACAGCCTTCTGGGGAGGTGCTCCTACTGCTGTCACAGAAGAGGTAGCATGACTCCAGTAATGTGGGACTGTAAATGCACACCACACTTGCACTAAGTAGATCCACTAGACTAAATAATGGTAAAGGACAACCTGCTTATTTTCTCCATTTCTGTTCATCTCATCTACATTTAGATGTCCCCACAGAATCTAAAGAGTTTGAATGAACTAACTGTAATTCAAATTTCAAAAACTGCAAGTTTAATCTACTGAATAGATGTTTTTCTGCCTATTCCCAAGAAAATAATTACCTTCTTCACAATAATAAACAAAATCTGAATATTCAAGTACTGTGGCCCATTCCAAGCAGTATGTTTAATCCACCATTCTTCATTTTCCTATTCAAATTTTAAAGTTAATTCCATATATCCCATCCAAAAGATGCATTTAATACAATTTTTGTAGTGAGCTATCCTAATTTGAAGATAGGAAGTAAAAGTAAGAATAACCGCAACAACATATACTCTTTACCAATATAGTACTATTATTATATCAGGAAAAGCTACTATTCTGTTGATTATCTAACTCTTCAAAACTGCCCACTTTTCAGCGGATCAATGCCAAAGTTCCATGTAACAAATAGGTGCACCTCTAGTCATTGAATTAGTTCAAAACATCTTAAATAATAAATCTATACAATTTTCAGAGAGGAGTCTAAAAGAAGATGAATAGTTAGCTGCTATTGCTTTGTGCAACACTATGCCACTAATTATGAAAATTATTAATTCTGTACAATGACAATATTACTCTTCATGGTCTACTTTTTATTTTTATAGTTATTTCTAATTCCATTTTAATGTCTATAAGAATTCAATCTAGATTTTATATTACTCCACATCAAATGAGAAAGGGGCACAAAGGGGCCACTTCCTCCAAATTCTTTGTGGTGTTCCTGTTAAGACTCTGATAATTCTCTGATAGTAAGTCCTTAAGCCAACACTCATGGTTTTATACTGTAGCTACTTTACTAAGTGGATGTAAATGATATAACAAGAACTTGCAAGATTCTTGAGTCAAGAAGTTAAAATCCTTTTAATAAGAGGCCTTCATCTATCACCCAGGTCTATTTTCATGATTTAACACCCCTTTAGAAGAAGCTAAAATTCAAAGCCATAGGGTTCTACAACAATAGCCTAATCAGTTTCACATAGCGGAACAGAAACTCAAACTGTGCAATTTTATACAGACCATCTTGAATATTACATATTGTGCTACTTGTGACTGTTTCACATAAGGCAAGATACACTACTCCACTGAAGCCTGAAGCCACAGGCCCATACCGCCACATGTTGTGACCTACTTCCTAGTACAGCAGCCATTGTCCCACTTGTCTTTGAAAAGTGAGAAAGGAGTCCTGCATGGTTCTTTTTGGGGGGGAAAGAGTTATGAGTGTGGATTTTTTTTTCTCTGTTTTGGTGAGTTTTGACTTGGTTTTGGTGAGTTTTAAAAAATTATAACAACTTTTGTGCCTTTCAGTACTTTTGAGTGTGGAATGGGTGAGCATGTGGAATGAAGTGGGTCATGGTCTGTGTGTTTTGTGAGTGGTTTTCACTGTTTTGATGAAGTTTGCCTACTTTTTAAGTGGGTTTTGAGTGATTTTGCCAGCTGCAGAGCATCTTTAGTGTAGTTGGTGATTGAGTTGTTTAATTTGTGCAGAGTGACTTCTTGTATGTATGCATGTGCAGAATCTTGAGGGAGCTTCAAGTGTTGATACAACTTTTCTTGCACACAACTGTGCTATGTACCTAGTGTTTTTGACAGCTACACAGGAATCTCCTTTCTTGAGGACCCAGTACTCTTGTGGCATCCCAACCCATACAGTTCAGAAGACATCAAAGATTTTTCCTACAAGATGTTGGCATTGACCCCAAACTGGTGTGTGTGGGGATCATGCAGATATCTTAGTTGTCCTCAAGAGTATTTCAGCACTGCAGCCTGAGAAAAATCCAATGTTTTACCACTGTAGTCTATGGCAACTTCATACTTTGATATGGGCAAACTGGCATCAGAGGGTTTCACAACTACAGCTTGCAGGGAATCCACTGATTCAGCAACCACAGTTTCAGTTAACCATGGTTACTGGATCAGCACTCCCCACCCCCGCCGGCACCATAAGGGAAAAGTAACCAGAACCGGAAGGCCTATTTCAGGTTCCAGAAGGCCTATTTCGGCCTCGGTAGAGCATTGGAATAGGTATGTGATGCGACCACAGCCCATCCCAAAATGTAAATGTGTGAGAGAGAGGCAGGCAGGAGGCATCCAGTGGCATTGCATGCCTATTCTAATGCTCCCCAGAGGCCGAACGGCCTTCCAGAGGCCACAAAAACACTTCCAGTTCTGGGGTTGCACAACTCCAGAACTGGAAGGCCTGTTCACAATTATCTGTGGTTTCAGGTAACCATGGTAGGAGCCGGAATATATCCCCAGCAGATATGGGGGTCCAACTGTATTTCAACATCCTGTGAAAAAACTGTGCCTTGATATGTGACGGAAGGAAGAATAACTTCACTTGATGTGAGTAGGTGGTATCCCCCCCATTTTCATTCCTGAGATTGGTGGGAAAATTGTCTGAAATGATGGGGGAATTAACATTTACATCGGCATCTGTAGTGTTCAGCACTGCAGTCTGTGAAACACCATTTGTCTGGGATGTGGGTGGGCATTGCTGAAAGCAACTTGGATGGCAAAGTAAAATTTCAGATGTGGCATTTGAGTGATATGACATTACTCTCCCATCCTTTTTGAGATGGCAGTCCTGAGATTTTGAATAGGGCCAGTGAAACATGGTCACTAGCATTAATGTTCTCCTTGCATGGGGTTTACCTGCTCCTATGGAGCTTTCAAGTAAAACATATAATAGTCTCAGACCTCTCAGTGCAGTTCATAATTCTGGTTCAGCCCATCCACACTTGAGGTTGCAGACATACTGTATTTAACTTACTCAAAATGGAGGTTATATTATTAGTTTTTTTAAAATAACCACAAATTTAAAAAGAATTTAAAACAGCTTATTTATACCAATTTCCTACCCTCTATTATGAGAAGGTCCAAAGAACTTCACAAATAAAATTTATTTTTCCAAGACACATTTATATTTTTCTCTGATTCTGACTAACATTCACTTGCTGTTCTGTTAAATAGAGGGGCTACCTTTGTGTCATCCAAGTGGTAACAAAATTTATACAAAATCTAAGTAGTAACAAAATTTATTTTAAAAAACTCCCCATACGCATCTGGTGTGGTGTGCGGTGCTTACTGCATGCCCTCAAAACTCCAAATCTGCCCATTGGTCCATTAAATCAATAATTTCCGGTTTAACTCACCTAAAAGCCACCATGAAATAGCCAAACACAATAAGTAATGCTGGTTTTCCATATTTCCTATTATGATATTAGTATGCATATTTGCAGGCGGAGAATTACAATAATGTCCTGCTTCAGGCAAAGTTACAACCAATTTATGGTAATGCAAAAAATGTCGTGCAGATGTATCCATTTATAATGCTTATATTTATGTCAAATCCTATCCTATGTTGATGATGAGGAGGATTTTTTAAAAAATGTGAAATACCTGCTACTGAGTTCTATGCTTAGTTTTTGCTCCAAGGCAAAAGTATAGAAATGAATAATGACATACAGAAATTTATTTCCACTGAAGCAATATTAGTCATAATAAAACTCGAGGAGAAAGGGGCTAGATTAATACTGTGCACCCTAAAGACAATTTGGAAGCTGGAACTCATATATAAAGCTGCAGTTAGGTTACAGTAGGAGTTTCTATCAAGGCCCACAGTCCAATAGTGCTTAAAGAGTTACAAAGGCTTCATTCTATTTCTGAAAACAACTTAGAGAGTGTAACTGTTGACATTTAAAGCCCTACATGACATAGGACCCAAAAATTTGAAAAAAGTGCTTCCTCCCATATAGGCCTTCCCAATAATTAAGATGTTTTGAGGAGGCTCTCCTCGTGAATCCAAAGCTTTAGGAAATTAATGGGATGGAACTCAGAAGTGGCTCCTAAAATGTGGAACAGTCTCCCTGAAGAAGCACACCATGCATCAACATTAAGCACCTTCCAATGCCTAGTAAAAATATACTTGTTTCATCTGGTGCTTGATCCTTGAAGATATATTAGGATTTTCTTACCTTTTAATTTTTATTGCTTTTATTTTTAATCTTGGTTTAACTTTTGTTTAACAAATCTTCCACATCGACTTTCATAAAGATAAACTGGTATTGCAGGAGGGTTTGCACTTAATATTTTTGCTTCCATTTTGAAGTGAAAGGTTCTGGTACTATAAAAAATTCAGCAAACCATCCACCATTAAAGTTGGATTTCCATGGTTTTACCTTAATCCCCCAGCCCAGGCTGATAAAAGCTAAACTCTATAAAAAACCAGAAATAGTAGACTCCAAGTTTTCACAACAGAATGAACTACACTTTGTGCCTCTAGTCTTCACTCCACCATAAATGTTGAAATTAGGAATCAAGATCAGCAAGAACCAAATAAAAATATTTTGTCCATTTTCAGGAGGAGATCTAGTCTTAAGTCTCTATAGGTAGTTTTGTCAGTCATAATGATGAATTGAAATGAAAAACACATTAGTATTTTATGTCTACAGTCTCAAGAATAAGTAGCATAATATTACAGGGGGCACATGAGCTTCTTATCCACCAGGTTCTGTGGATTCAGTGTTATCTGATATTTGATCAAAGTTGGGGAGGAGCAAGACAATCCACGGCAAAAATAAGAAATAGAAAGGTTTTTATTAGGAAGTTCTTCCAGTCCACAGACATTCCGGTTGACCACCTGTTCCTGTTTTCAAATTCTTCCAGACTGCCTTTTATTTATCTTCTTAACATTAGTACAGTTGAAATGCCCTGCTGGATCTTTCCAGAAAAGTTTCTTTTCCCTAAGGCTTCTGCCAAGGTCTGCACTGTCCATCTAATTTATCCATTTATTCTTCAAATGATTACACAGAGGAGGTTAAATTTGTTTTAATATTTGGGACATGGTTTCTTAGAAAGACAAGTTCCTCAGAGTTTAAAAGGAGTGTGCCAAGTCTCTTTCCTTGTACTTTTTGTTGCTCTACTGTGCTCCCTTCAAAACACTATGAAAAAAGGTCAATCCATTTTCAGTTAGTGAGGTGGGAAGCAAATTTCTCAAGGAGCCATTTTGCTTACAATCCATCGACACTTCCATGAGATATCTAGCTTCTTGCAGCTAAGGACAACAGAGAAAGACAAGGCTACTCCTCATTGTTGTAGCTTGCACTCAGGTGAAGGGTGGGATATAAATTCTTAAATAAAATAAATGTAAGAGCAAATCCATTTGCACAAATCCATTATCACTACTCCCACTATTGCCCCATTTGATTGTTTTGGATGGTCAAGGAGAGATGAATGTCATCAGCATACTAGTGAAACCTTCCACCAAAAGTCCTAATAACCCACTTTACTAATTTCATATAGATGTTAAAGAAGGTAGGGGAGAAAAAAGAAATCCTGTGGCATTGCCTACTGTGGTGTCATAGCTAGGGCTAGCTTCACGCCTTGCTGGGTGCATCAATCCCTTTTATTACTGGGCTCTGACTTTCACAATCCATTCCCCACCGCAACACACGCACCCCACGCCTCAACGGGAACATAATATGAACTTTGCTTTATTGTTACAACTTGGCTAACTTAACAGTCTCAGAACTTAGAGCATTTCAGTTAACAGAACTATTAAGGATCCCCTCCTATCTTTCTTCATAGGCAAACTTCGGACCCGATCCTTATCCTATTC
>MTQE01001134.1:51493299-51504289 GCA_014337955.1 Aspidoscelis marmoratus | reverse complement strand
TTCCCTCCCCAGTGAGACATAAGATCAAGAACAGTTATGCTCTAACAGCACAAGCTTTTTCAAAAGGGCCTGTTCCTCCGCCAACACTTCCTGTTTGTCGGGCCCTTCCTTCTTGGGGTTCTGAAGGCCACGCCCCTTCAGCTTGCCTCTTCAACTAACTTAAGACAGCATAAGCCCCTTAACTCTACCTACCTTCCCCCTGAGTTATCACAACTCCTTCCCCCTGAAGGAAATTAATGTAGAGGATTGAGCAATCAACAATGCTCTAGGTACATTTCTCCCAGCCATGCAAGACCACATTTCAACTTTATTTATTAAACTTAATGTCCATCAACTATTTATTAAACTTAATGTCTATCAACTATCATTCTCAGTCCTTTCTCCATCTTTTCTGCTGCTGGCGTCTGCAACTCACTTCAGCTGCACATCCCGCGATCAGCTCCTGCCTTCGTGCTCCTCCTGGATGTGTTGCTCTCCACGCTGCACAACTCCCTGCGGCTCCAGGCTCACTGAGCTTCTTTCTTAAGACCAGGATTAAATGCAAAAGTTGATTGTTGCTCCTTTGGCTGAAGACTGCTCCTAGCCCTTCTGCAGACACGCCTGTGACTAACACAAATCCTTTGCTACAGTTGGGCACCACAGGTATGGGTGCTGTTGTCAGTCGCCCCTTCAACTCGTTTCCTTTGCCTTTATTTAGACTAGTGGATTTGGCATTAGTGGCTTCTTTCCCTATACTGTAGTGCCCGCAAAACGATGATCCAATTGAGTAAGGAATGAAACTGCTCCTTCTGGAAGTTTCTTAATCCCTATAGCACAATTTCTTCGAGCAGACAGCATATCAGGAACCACAGCAAATTCTACTTCATCTGCAATATGGAGCTGGCTGCCACCTAAAATTTCACTGAAGTGTTAGAACATGTGGGCTTCTCGGTCAACACATTTAATAAAGCCAAAGCCATCTCTCAAAGCAGCAATTAAACCCACTTCTGTAGGCTCATCAGTGAGTTGGAAAGTATTTAGGAAGAATTTCAATATTAGCGGCTCATTCTAATTTGTCATGCCAATCTGTTGAAATGTTCAATCTAATAAGGTCATCTTCCAAAAGTGTCACTTTTGACCTTGTATTTTTGTCTTCAAATGCAAGTTCTTCAGGAGACACAAAGTCAACTTTTATACGACCAAAAGATGGGTTACTCTGTTTTTTGTTGGTTACTTTTGGAAGTTCTTTGGTTACTGTCCCCTCAAAGTGTTCAATGCTGATACCTTCAAAATTAACAGTTCCCTGAGGTAAAAGCCCTACATCTGTTGTAATTTACCTATTAGTCTTTGACTGTGAATTCCACATCATCACCTGGCTGTAAGGCTCCCAGGTCTCCTTTAAATTCACTATAGTGAAAGAATATCTCTTTTACAACCTCACTCCTTTTAAAGGCTTTCTTCATGGCACAAACGACTCCTAGACACCATGTTTGTTTCTTTTCCAGAAGCACTATATTGCAAGCGCTTACATCACCAGTATGTTTATTTGTATCAACAATAAAGCTCATTTTATCTCCTGTTTCCAGAAGAACATTTCCTTCAACATCTTCTGGGGTGTAAGTTAAATAGCATGCTTCCCCATTATGTTCATAGCAAACACTCCTTGTTGGACTCTGTCCAGGGACAGCTGCAGACTCACTCTCTAAGTTATGGGGGTACAGCTCTCAGGTACAGTTCCAGTTTTTATCTTTACCAATTTAATAGCAACCGGTTTTCCAGTTTGCCAAACCGATGCCACTTCAAATTCAACTTCACCTCCTACTTTAAGCCACTTGTAGATTCCCATTATTCTGTGAACAGTGGAAGAATAGTCTAGCTTGCCATTCTCAACACTGAATGAATCCATAGGAGGCCAGCAGTTCTTTAATCACCCCAGTTTCACGCAGTCCTGCAGAAGATCATTCTCACTTGCAAACGTTTCTAGTAGACAGTCCTCATTACTCCGAACAGTGCCACAAGCTTTTGCCAGCAGAGGTTGCAAAGCTACATCCTGCCTCTGCTCAGCAGCGAACTGCCCTTTGCCTACTTGTCCACACCCCACTACTGTCACTGGCAGCTTGGCGAAGAGTGCACGCAGATTTAGTCTATCTGCCAATGCACTGGTTTCTACAGCTTTCCTTGCTGTCCCATGATATTCTCCAACTAAACAAGTTGCTGTCCCCTTTACCAGTTTCCCTAACTCAATACCAATCAAGAACGGTGTAGGTAAGGCCTGGCAGACAGCAAATCCATGTTCTCCTGATTCTCACATTTTACCGTGCAATCAGCACTACAAACAAGTTACCTCTGAGCCCCCTAAGACTTATTTGCTAGCTGGGTACATAGTCCCTATCCATTACAATTTCTGGTTGGACCATGCTCACCCCTGACCACCTCAAGCCACAAAAACATCTCATTTTAACCTCCACCTCCTAGAGATATTCACTATCAAACTTCATCTCCTAATTCACTAGGTCTGCTCCATGCCCTATGTTTTCTCCTTGCGCATTCTGATCTCGTTCCAAGCATAGGGAGCGGCCATCTCGCATTCCAACTGCCTCCACTGGTCCCTCCCAACTGTCATTTCCCCCATGCAATGCATCTTGAGGCTTCTGCATGTAAAAATTAGTATGGACTTGAGGTTTCCTATCCCTCATTGCTAAGTTGGGTCTAGGACACTGGGCCTTGAGGTGTCCTGGCAGGTAGCAGTTGTAACAGAACCTGTCCCTATTACCGTCAAAAGCGCTTCTCTCCCTTTGCTGCCCAGCCTTCCCCCTCTTCAGCGCAGGGTTATCCCCAGCAGTTTCTTCTTCATTATCTCTTTGAGCAGCCTTATCCAAAAGAAACTCATAATGTTCCAAGCACTGGGCAGCTGTTCTCTCAATAATAGATGCAATAGTACTCCACTGGGTTGGCATAAGTTTGGTCAACAACAACAACAACTTCTCTTCTTCTTCTCGTGACCGTTCTTTCTTCTTGATACTTGGCTCTAACCACTCATACCATCTGTCTTTGCACTGCTTTGCTGATTTTCTGTGTAACAAAGAAGCAATATGAGACCATTGGTTTTTGCCATATTTCATTACAGCTACTTTAAAAATTTCATCCAGGAGCCAAGTCCCACTGGGGGTCTCTGCTGGCACCATCACAAACCACACCCAGGTTACTGGGAATTTCTACACCCAAAACTTTCTAAGCCTTCCCGTCGAAATGTCATCTGAACCCACACACAGGAAAGTCTCCCACAAAGTTCCTGTTCAAAGCGTGCTTAGACTATCAGCCTCTACCATACTGTTTGGACAAATACCTCGACATTGCAGCCTACACCAACTTCCAGACCCTCTACCCTTATCCTAGAGTCTACCTCGAGGGTCTACCCTTCTATTAAAAAAAAAAAAAAAAAAAAAAAACCTTTAACAGCCAAGAACTGCCTAATGTCTCTACGTTCTCCAATAATGTTTACCTCAAGACAATTGGCTTAATTGCCTTTAGGCTCTTTACCGTACCCTTATTTTTACCTCAAGAGCCTGAGGCATCAGACTGACCAATTCAAAAACTTAGCCCCTCTCACTTATATCCCTGTGAAAGGGTTGTAAAACCATTGGATCCCAATTTAAGTGGAGACACAGCTGGGGCTAGCCTCATACCTTGCCAGGCGCATCACTCCCTTTTATTACTGGGCTCTGACTTTTAAAATTGATTCAGCAGACTCATTCCTGAGCCAACAATCCATCCCCCTCCACAACACACACACACACATGCCTCAACAAGAACATAATATGAACTTCGCTTTATTGCTACAACTTGGTTATGCTCTAACGGCACAAGCTTTTTCAGAAGGACCTGTTCCTCTATCAACGCTCCCTGATTGGCTGGCCCCTGGGCTAGCTAACCCCTCCTTCCTGGGATTCCAAAGGCCACGACCCTTCAGCTTGTCTCTTCCACTAACTTGAGACAACATAAACCCTTTAACTGTACCTACCTTCCCCCTGAGTTATCACACCTACTAAAGGAACATTTGTAAGTCCAGGTTTGTATACCCTAACTGAATTACTTTTCAAGTAGTAATTAAGATGGGCAAATGCAAAACAAAACAAGGCAGCTGTGATTTTAAAAACTTCTCTGTATAGAACAGCAGAATTTTCATGAATAGCTCACATAGTTATTAAACTTTAAACAAAGTTACCTCAATGAAAACTCTTCCTCCTGTGAATCTATTTCAAAAACATTTTAATTGTTGTTAGCATCCGATATTTCTAGGATTATATCAGATAAAATCAGATTTTGAAATAAGATGTCCTGAATAGCATTATCTGGTTAGAATTTACTTACTGATACAATTCCACATGAACCAATCAAGCCATCTGAAAGCTGTGATGCAGGTAAATTAAACTCTTTTTCTTTCATCCTATTCATATGACCTAGTCTCTGAAGGACAGCATCTGTCTTGTCATGCTAACCTGCCTGAACATTAGCATCTACATGGGAAACCCTGCATTTGGGTAGTCAGATGCAGAAGAGGACAAGGCTACTACTGAACACATGCAGAAAAATGGAGAAGATATATGACAAGATATGCCTACTGAAATTCTCATTCTGTGCATCTTTATAAAGTGTCCTCTATTGTTTTTCAGAGCTTTATTCTAAATAGCTAACATTTAATCTTAAAGTGAAAAATTTCCGTGATCTAGATTAAGTTATTCAAACTGCACCCCAACAAATGTGCCCAAACTATAGTTCCTACAGCTGGGATGATTTTCTCTTCAGTAATTCTATGTCTTTGAAATGATCTCTCCTATGATCCTAATGTATGTGTCTAATACTGACACCACCATCTTTGTGGCATCCACCTCTCCACATTGTTTTTTGGAGTCTTTGACCATCTCAAGTATCTTCATTATTGGCCCTTTCATATGTCAGCATAAGTATATGCTTTAGCCGATACCAGTATATTTTCCTATTCCCCCCTCATTTATTTATATATTTAGAGATTTTTGCCCATATTTATAGATCAACTAATTATACAATTTTAGAAAATCTGCAATTCTTCATTCACTGAAGTTTTGCTAGTTCAATATAAACATACTAAAAATAACGCAAAACATATTCAGCTCCTTACCTAGTAATTCTGAAATTTAGGGTTAGATAAAAGACAATAACAAAGCTATTGTAGTTCTAATTCCATCTGTGTTGTTAGATTACATGTGTTTGGAGCAAATCCACAATTAAAACACTTTCAGTCAACCTTCTTTTTAGTTTTCAACCCTGTCTGATCTCATTCTTGCAGGACTTAGTCTACATAGATAGCCATTGCCTAATGTTACCATGCTATTAATATCAGCTGTTTTAAGCAGACCATCCTTCCTTCTGCTACATCAGGATTTATTTTTTATTTAAATTTTTATCCCGTCCTATACCCAAAAGACAAAGCTGAGAACATTTCTTAATAGTTTTAATCCACCTTCTAATTCTTATCTGAAATGTGGAAATTTCAGTTTGTACCTCTCTCTGAACTTCTAACAAGTTTTCAGTGAACATTCCAAAAGAAATACAAAGACTTTAACCTAGGAAGGTAATCATAATTCTTCACAGATAATCTAGCACATTTTTACTAGCTTATTGCAAAAATATGCACGATGCCATTTTATTTGGAAAAAACAAAAAAGAAGATCATTGCTTGCAGGTCATTTCAACATTAAAATACAACCAGACAAGGCAAGCAACCAAGTCTTAAGAGACAGTTACATCCAATAGTTGTAGTTAACACTGAAACATTTCCAGAATTTTAAGTACCAATTTCCTTTAATAATTGATGTAGACATTTTGAATCTTTCTGCATAGGATATCAGGACTGAATAGATTGCATTAACACTGCTTAAACATTTCAACTTGTCAGTATGGCCAACTCGATTTCTGAAATATTTGCAGTATTTTCCCATCGAAACAGTAATAAAGGTAAAATAAATATATGCCACTGCTTTATAATCACTGAACATTAATGAATATTTTATGTCTTTTTAAATCTCCCTGTTTAATTTTAAAGGGTGAAATTAAGTCTCTTTCATGCAATATGCCAATTATCTGTAAATCAAACAATAACTCAGCCATAATACTCCTTTTTGTTAATATACGGAAAGCTAATTTGAAAACACTGGATGGCATTTTTAGAGAATAATTGAATAGTCCTTCCTGCCTCCTGGTGGCTGAGAACTGTAACTTGCATATAAAGTTCAAGTTACATTGAAGTTTTGACATTTGAGAGAAAATGTAAAATATAATCTATAGTTTAGAAATGTTCTAAATGCAACCAAGTGTTGATTTTCCTCTTTTGAAAAGCAGCATACTTTCTCCCTTAGCACAGGCTCCTTTTGAGATCTTACAGCACTCCAGTAGTTTCCTTCCTCAGTTTATTACCTTATAGATAAACCACTACATTGTGTGATGTTCTCTGTGCCACTGGGATTATATCAATATACATCCAGAACCTGCATCTTAAAACTCAGGTACTTCTCCTACATTCTTCTGGCATTAATACGGTTGTCTTTCAGAAATCCTGGGGCTAAGAAATCCTGTTTTTCAACACATGCAAGGAGCAATCAATTTCATTTTGTATTTCAGAATGGAAGAATTTGCCATTTCTGTTCAGCACCGCATCACAAAAGTAGCTATTCAAATCATTGCTCAGGATTTGGTGAAACCCTAAACTGAGTTTAGTTGAAAAGCTTCCTTTTGTGATTTCAGCCTCATGCAAATGCTACAGTTTATTGGAAGCAACCTGATAAAAAGTGAGCATTTAGGTCTACGATATGATTTGTGATGCTTCAAGACCACTAAAAATTTGATTATTAATTTGTTACTTGCTAGCTTATCCAAGTATGTCTAAAAATCAATATTAATTAATGTAATGTAAGCAGCAAAGCTGGTTCATCACTGACAAGATAGTGATATACAACCAAGATTAAATTGACTTCATTGAGTTAAGTTGTTCTTAATTAAAAGTAACCCAAAGGCTGATAATGAATTACAGTAATGAAGATTTGATTTTAATATTATGAACAACAATGCTAAAATGAATTATCCTTAAAAAAAATTTTTTTTTCTATCACATACAGCATCTATCCATGTACAGAGTGAAAAAAGGCAAGTACAACTGGTAATGATTACTGCTGTATTGAGGAGAGGGGAGGTAAATCAAACCACAGATTGTTTTGTATACATCATGACCTATTTTGGGGTAAATTGTATATTTAATATAACAAAGTATTGACTATCACAAGTAAATACAAAAGAAATTTACCTGTGGTTTGTATTTGTTATGCTAATGTACTTTCTATCTACCTACCTATCTTTTTATACTACCCTGTACTTGAAGGTCAACTATAAATGAGTTGCATACAGAAAAAGATGGAGAAGCTGATTTAAAAGCCATGAAATAGACAAGTAAGACGGCAATGGTAGTTTTAGGAAGTATAGTTGTCTTGCAAAGGGAGATCATCAAGGCTGTGCTCTTTCCAACATCACCCCTTGCTGGCTGTTTCACGGAATAACAGTGATATCATTTTTAAAAGAGGAACCATGTCTCAAGTCATTCATTTTTCAGATAAGATAACACAAAAGCAGAGTGACACAAATGTATACAAGAAAGCAAAATGGTAGGCAATCAAGAGAGGGGGAAAATATAATTAAACCCTAGCTCATATCTGGCAAAGCATTTTTGCTACTAAAATGCAACATGCTACCAAGCACACTACCGACTTGGGCTAAAATTAATGCAAATTTTATATGTAGGTCACACCATCTGATGTACCTACAGTAATCTTTCATCATCCAGTTAATTAAAAGCTAAAAACTTAATAACAAAACACGAAAGGAAGTCTGCAGCCTGAATACATAAGCCCTCTTTAACAAAGCTGACATTAGTTATAATGAGCTACATTTATTCTTCAACTGTGAGACAGAACTCACCTCCTGAATGGTACTGCTTCCTGAGAAGTTGAGGTTGTACTCCCGCTGGACTTCTCGATGGGTGACGATCAGCATGAAGTTTTGATTTAATGATTCCTGCAGGGCACTGAAAGGGTTGAAAGAAAAACAAGAAAATCGGGAGTGAGCATGTTCTAGCTTGCATTACATTTAGCTGCAAAAACCCCAGGAGAACCCTAAACTCTGCAGAGGCAAGTCCAGGCACAATGTTATCGTTTTCGTTTTTGCTCCTAAAGGCAAGAAAGCATGCTAAGAATGACCAAGGAGCTAACCTGTTAACGCCTTCTGTCCTAAGGTGGCTTCAAGCATCTAAGGTTACACTTTTACTCTTCAGAATTTATTTCTACAATACCCAGCCAACTGTTATTACCAAGCTATCAGACACACAGTATTTAACTTACATATTCACTGAATGAAGTCTTCAAATTGGATAGGTTAAATATACCTCTAGCAAGTACAGAAACTTTATATTAAATAAATATACTTACTTATTTCTAATTTTATAGGCTTCTTTTGTCACATCTGATACTAGGTGTTAGTCTTCATATACTACCTCTGGGGGGCCTAATGGCACCTGTGGGGGTGGGGGAGAGGCTGGTCTGATTGACTATGGTTAAGTGAAACTGCATTACTGGACCAGGGATATAGGGACATGCCTGTATTGGCAAATAATGGAAATTAGTTTTAATTGGTCTGTAGGCAAATCCCCCAAAAGCAGTTTTTCCAATGTCCAAATGTAATTCCCCCTTTTCATTATGAACAATAAAGAAATTTTGCCTCATAAAAAAGGGAGGAAATCAGGAAAACCACAGTACAAGAATATGTTCAACCTGCAAACTGTCCCTAACATGACCATAAGAAATCCGGAAGCTTTCACTTCACTTTTAAATTAACCACTGCTTATTGAGTCCATATAACTCCAGGAAAACTGTAGTTAATTTTAATGTTCAATGGAAACAAACCAACTTCAAATGAAGCTTATGATGCTGGCTTCTTTCCAAGGACCAAAGTTAAGATTAAGTGCAGTTCAGTTAAATCTAAAGTTGAACTTTCTGATTTTCATCCCATGGCCATACCAGAGCAGAGAGTGAGGGCAAGAAACATGCAAGTCAGAGAGGAGATTTGCTTCGTGCTCGTAACACTAAAACATAAAAAAATTGAACAAATATAGTATATAATGCAGCATAAAGTGATTCTGCAAACAAGGTATGTTTGAAGTTCATCATGGTAAACTTCAGTTTCAACAGGACCTCTGCCAGCATACAGCAAAATAATAATTGGCCCTTTAATTAATTAAATCAATATGATATCTAGAGGAGATAACAAATTAGATTATACTGTAATTTGTCTAAGTGAGAAGCCTGCATTAGAGGAAGTACCATGCCTAATGAAGGCATAGGGAGCAACACTGATTTGACTCTGATAATAAAAATGCCATTAAAATATCTTCAGAGTTGTAATACTCAACCTCTACTTTTTGCCAGTTTAAACAAAACATTTGCATCAAAAGGAAAAAGCAATATTTGGTATAATATTTTAATCCTCTGTTTATATATACAAATAGTAGAGGGAAAACACACAAAGTGATAGAACTGAGTTATCCTGTACATTTTTTAAAAAAAATTAAGATGCACACATTGTCATTGTGAAATTCTTCCTAAATTTTCTCTGCCATAGTACTTACCATTTTGATATATGTTTCATTTGTATTCTCAGATCTCAAGGCGGCTTACAACAATTAAAACAGATAAAAACTAAAAGCGGTTACACAGTACACAGTACTACTATCCCTTTAGCTACAGGGACTAGTAAAGAAATGATGTCTTCACCAAGTGTATAGAGCAGGGAGGTTCTTAACCAGGGATTCACTGACCCCCTAGGGGCCATGGAAAGATTTCAGGGTTTCTGTGAACTTGAATTGCTGAAGCAGAGTGTCATAAAACTATCCGCCACTACATTCTGAGAAGGGCTCTGTGGTTTTCCTTGCCACTACATCCCAAAAAGGGGGCCAGGACATTCACCTGAATGGCAATGGGGTCCATGGAACAAATAAGGTATAGAACCCCTGGTTTAGGGAGACATTGTTTGATGCACCTCAGAATAGGCTATTCTAATGCTAGGGGCTGTTGTTTGTTTATTTATTTGTATTTCTATCCCACCCTGCAAACCCATCAGCATATTAAATTAAGCTTCGACTTATTAGTTAACAACCAGTCCACTACTGTCTCCAGGCAAGAGTCACGCCCTTAGTCATGTCCACATCCAGAATAGGCATATGTGGAAGAAGGTTTTCTCAGATATCTCCCTATGATTATCAACTATAATCTTTAATTTTCTTACGTCTTTTATCTCACATTGCTTCTGTTCTCAAGCACATGTTAGCAGATCCTAGCAGTTGTGCAATCTAAGGATGAACACATGATATAGCTGTTCATATTCAACACGAGAACAGGCTGCTGGAATAGAAGGCCCAGTATGCTTTTAGCTCTTACAACACATATCCACTTGGCTTCAAAAAGACTGTAGTTTCTTGTAGCATCAGACTATAACCAGGTGTCTTCTCAGCACTAGAATTTTATATCTATATCCAGCTGGATTCAAGGTTAAATCTTTATGCCACAATAGCAGCATCCAACTTAAAACAGCAGCAACACCACATTCTTAAACACACACACAGATATGAACATTCACATTTAGCATGCTCAATAGTTTGAATTTAGCATGTTCATTAGTTCAGTACAAAATTAAAGTGGACTCACTCCCTTAAAGTGGACTCACTCACTCATAGCCTACCAAATCAATTAAAAAAAATTATCACAGCTCATAAACCCACAACTATGTACTATAAAATATTGGGAAATATCCATTCAAGCGAGATAACATAAAAGTATTCTTGATCAGAGGGTGTTTTTCCACTGCAGCCCTTAGATCCGGATCTAAGATCCGGATTAAGGGAAGCACCCAATATGTTTCCACGGGAGGTGTAGCA
>MTQE01001134.1:51481207-51493135 GCA_014337955.1 Aspidoscelis marmoratus | reverse complement strand
ACCCCTGCTGTGGAAACAGCTTTGCACCCATGTAGGGAATCTGGATCGACTCGCAAGGGGTCAGTCCGTTATACCCAGGTGTTTTGGGGGGCAGGGGGGGCAGTCTTCAAAGCCACTTCAAAGTCATTAATGGGGTCTACAGAAAATCTGGATTAAAGGCCAAAATGTACCCATTAGATCTGGATTTCCCCCACGGCAGTGGAAACAATTGGGTCCCAAATGGGTGCCATGGTGGAAATGGGATCATCCGGCTCACACCCAAATGGGTCCTAAATGAGTGCAAAAATAGGTACTTTTTGACAGTGGAAAAACACCCGGAGCCAGGTCACAAGGACAACAACAAAGAAGAGCTTTAATACAGCTATTTTGCTACAATAAATGTTGTTCTGTACTTTCAAGATTTCAGTCTCATCAATATTAGTAAGCTGAATTGTACAGAAGTGAGCCCCATTATAAAAAATATCATAAGCCCCATTATAAAAATTAAATCCAAGAACAAAATGATCCAGAATCATGATATCTTTGGTTATAGAATGGACTAAGTCTTGAATCTAAAGGGATTTTCCTAAATCTAATGTCTGACAGTTTAGATGGAGGGGCTTTTGTAAAGGCAGTACAGTATACAGTATGAGTCTTTTTGCACTTACCTGACTGATATCATATATTAATACCATACCAGGCAGGTAAGGTTGAAGCACGATGGTGGCCAATCTAAACTGTGCATGCTGAATTAGTCCCATAGCTGACCCACGGTAAGTGCAGTGCAAATATCTGGCTAGATTGCCATGGCAAAGTCTAACTGGCATCTGATGCACAGTCTAACATTGCTATGGTGATCTGGCAGCTGCAAACCAATTCACACAGCCCATGCTCTTCACCACGCAGCAACCAGAAGAGGAGACAGATCTACCGTTCCAGAAGCAACCCAGCTGCTTCTCTTTGGTTCACAGGTGGATCACTCCTGGGAGGGCTGAGACAACTCTGAATGAGCTGTGATTGTGTCCAGGTAGTGACAAAGCGATGCAGTGAGTGCTATAAGTAAAAAATGTTTAATATGTTGGAATTTGAAAGGAATTTTAACACTGAATTACAAAATATTTGCTTTGGCTATTAAGTCCTTGAGGTAGTAATTAATTAAAGGAACTGTCCAATTTAAATGAGAATGAATAGCCAAAAAAGAAATCAATATGAAAAAGTTTCCTAAATCCTATGTATTATTTCTTAACTACACCTTTTAACATATTTAAATAGAACTGTTTTAGGTCATGAGATGGTAGTCAATAGCCAAGCTGTAATCACAACATAGCATTAACCAGATATATAACACTCTCACATTTAACATCTGTATTTACAACCACAGTTGTCACAATAGTTTTATGAGAAATAGACAGAAACACACATAAAGTTGTTTGATATGAGCATTGTGAAATAAAAATCACCTATTGTGAAAGAAGTGAACTTATTCATGATTTTCTTTCCATTTTTCTTCCTATTGCCAAGCCAGCTAGTGCCAAGAATCATTGGCAGGGACTGATGAGAGTTATAGTCCAAAGTATCTGAAGAACACTATGTCTACATTTATGCACAGTTAAGAGAACCACCTCTGAGGCAGCTGAGGCTCCAGCTGCACCTAATCTACTTTCAATTCACCTTCAAAATAAGAGAACACATCAGCAAAATGATGAACATTTTCTTTTCACATCATCTAAGTCAAATGGTGGATTTCCTGGATCATAATGTGGAAGGAAAGCCGTTTTGTCCTTTGCTGATGTGTTCTTTCATTCTCAGGGTAGATCGAAAGGTGTAGTTGAGCCTTTAGAAGCTGCTTAGGCATGGTTCGTAAGTGGGATTGTTCACACAATAGTTTGCCTCTTTCCCTTCTCCTGAATGTTCTAGTTTAAAGAAGGTGGATTAGATATGGTATGAGAACATGACTGCCACATGCTACCACCTACAAGTCATTTTTGAGATGCCTTTTTCCTGCCTATATTGGTTATTCCTGGGATAATCAGCTTCAAGTTCAAATGAAATGCAATGTATCTGAAAATGGTACTGAGTATCTCAACACCAGAAAGCAAAAACCAACTCTGTCTAACTTTAGACTTCTGGGTGTTTCCTGTAATAGGTATTATGCAGCCCAAAACTCCTAGGAACAGTTGGAGTGTATAAATTATGTTGTCAGGTTTTGATATATTTAAATAGGATAGAAAGTTCATGCTACAAAATAGTTATTTTAGTGATCCAGAAATTCCTTTTATTAGCTTTATCTTGTAATGCACAACATGAGGCCTTTATCCATGCTCATCCAGTTAGTTAGTTATAGTTAGTTAAAGGATTAATATCCTGTCCTTCACCCAAAGTCCCTTGGTGGGCCACAACAATAAAAACATACTTAAAAAATAACCCACTCTCCCTCCCTCCTTTCCTGATAGATTAACACTAAACATCAAAGGCTTAGATGAAATGTTTTAACCAGGCACTGAAAACCATATAATCTTAGCACCGACAAAAGTCCAGAAGCAAGGTCTGGAGGCAACCTCCGAAAAGCCCTCTTGCATGTGACTTCTTCCCCTTGCACCTTTGAGAGGGGTGGAACTACAAGAAGGACTCGCTTGTGATCTTAATTTTCAGGCAGTTATCTTATTCATAAATGGTCTCCACTACTGAACTTAGCCTTGAAAGACTCCACCTTATGTCCAAATACCCAATACCCCCTCAGATTAATGAGAGAGAAGATCAAATCTATTTTCTCAAGTTAGTCATAACTTATTTGAGCAACTACCTGATGGAGTGATTGTATGTCATGTAATTTCACAATTGGCAACTTAGTTTTGTACGTATATGTTTGTTCTGCTTTGTATTCTCATGTTTAATTTGTTATTGTGCTATGTTGTTATACAAAAAAAGTTTAAATGAAAAAAAAATATTCAGGAAGTTATCCTTCAGTTAACTGGAGTCCAAGCCATTGAGTGCTTTGAATTGAGCGTGGTAGCAAATAGGCAACCAGTTCAAATGTCTCAAGAGTATCATGATGTGCATCCAGCTGGAAAATTCCATCAGCATTTGACCTGTTGCATTCTGGAGTGGTTCTACCTCCTGGCCTGCTTTCAAAGGTAACCCTATATAGAGTGCATTAGATCATGGATCACTATGGCAAAGTTGTCCCTATCCAGGAATGGCTGAAGCTGGCAAACCAACTGGAGATGGAGCTAGCTATTCCTGGCTATGGCTGCCATATGGGTCTCAAATGGCAGCAATAAATCCAAGAGCACCTCCAGATCATAAACCTTTTTTCTGAGGCAAACTTATCCCATCTAAGCCCTTAACATCTTGGACTTGGGAAGTTAATACATTGGTTTTCTATCCCACCATAAACTTCAATTCTATGATAAAGAAAATCCAATTCAATTCATTAATAAAACAAAAGTTGAGATCAGTTGAGTGGGAAGGACTTAATGGAATCCACTTATTCCACCTCTTACCAGGACTGATAAGAAGTGTCCCTGCTTCACCTCTGTCCAGCTGGTCTAGCTAGGTATTCTATACCTTTAAAGATTGTCCATTAAATTTTTCAAAGGACAGCTTGAAAAAACTACAACATCTTGGAACAGGACTCTATTGCTCACTTGTGAGAAGACTGGAAGCCAAAAGTATATTTAATGTTTTCTAGAGTGATCAGCCAGTGTCTTCATACATCTGAGCTCCCTATACATAAGCAACATCCTCTGTGTCTATAAGCCTAGATATTACCCATATGATATGGGATAGTTTCTGTTAACATGTGCCATTCCCAAGTGAGGGGGGCCAATGGCAGTCAGCATAGCTTTGCAGAGCATTTTGTGAGGTCAGAAAAGCTCATTCCATGAAAGTCCTGGGCTACTTTGATACTGTAGTCTTTCAAAGGTAACTAGGTGCTTTGCTACTGAACACTGTTACTGTCTCTTCATTTCATAGTAAAACTTGTTATTTGGTTTACTATAATTTGAATTTATTTATGTTCTGAAACAACATTTATACACAATTAAAGACATTTAAAAAAACATTAAAGCAGTTAAATTCTCCAAAGTTCTTCCTTCTGTACAAGACGATGTATATCTTTCTGCCATCTTATGCAGCAACTATGCAACTGTGCAAATTATTCAAGACTAAATCCTAGTTTCAGTTCCAGCTGATAAGGTCTTCCTTCTTTCCTTCCTTCCTACACATAAGTACTTGATGTTTCAACACACCTAAATAAAGCGAAACCCGGTTATTGAAAATAAAAAGCTACTGGACATACTAGCATTTAGTTCTGTGTAGCTACATACAGAATTGCCCTGAAGAATAATGTTTAGTACTTATTAGAATAAGTAGTGCTACATCATAGGTACTGTATTCTCCAAACTAAATGTCCTTTCTGAAGAGATTATGCTACCAGGCTATGCAGCAAATGAAGCACTCCAACCTTGTGCTACAGGTATCGACCATTAAAGCAAATATAAGCAGCCCAGAAATGGGGTCCAAGAAGTAGGTGAGGTAGGGAGAAAGGTGATGAAAAGATTTTTACCTGTCCAAGCCAGTTTTTAATTCAAGTTAATGAAAGCATGACTTTCAATCACTTATTAGCCCACCTCCCACATGTGACAGTTCCACCTGCAGAGAACTAATGACAGTGAGGGGAATACTTTTTTCTGTGTGTGTCTAAGTCTATGTCCACTGATTCTGCACTTCAGACATTTTGTAACAAATGTAACACCAATGAAAAATTGTGCTTATGCACCATTCAGACAAGGTTGTAAATAACAGTACAGTAACAACAGCATTTATTCAAAAAGGTAGAACAACAAACGTACAATCAACAGCCAAAAAAGTATATATACAGTCAGACTTCTGTGTCCACTGATCCAGTTACCACGGTTTCACTTTTCCACAGTGACCAGACCAGCCTCCACCTTGCCAGTGCCATTAGGCCTATCTGGTGCTTCTCAGAAGCCTGGAGCACTCAGAAAATTGTGTGAAATGCCTCAAGATTTCCTATGTTTCCTGTGAAATTTCCCTGCATTTTAAATATCTATAGTTTTTCGGTAACTGTGGTAGGACGCGGAACATATGCCCTTATCCTTATGAAAAAATTGAATGCTTTCTATATAAAATCAGCACTCCAGTTCCTAGATGATTCATACCTCCTCAGTCTCAAGGATTTCAGCCCTGTCTGGAAACAGAGGAGATCCTCCTCCAGCCAAAGATCCATAGAAAGACTGTTCCACAAACATAAGGCTATATCATGAAAGTCTCATAGCCTTAAAGTGGCCATATATGTTGATAGAACAGCCAATAACCCCTGTAGGGTGTAGGTTCCTTGGATAGTATACAGCATGTCAGCCAAGCTGCCAAACAGCTAAGAAGATTAGAGGACAGGGCTTTAAATGCTAAAAGCAGCAGGCCCTGGCTCAAATTGGCAACCAATGGAGGCTCTGCAAGGGACACAGAAGAAGATTTAAATAGAACTATACTGGATTAAAGTCAGGAAAAGGAGAGAACAATAAACCAAACTTATCAATAAACTAAGGACAAGGGATAATCAAGAAGGAACCAAGGTTCCGAGCAACTGGGACCATTAAACAATCCTGTAACACGCTGGTGAACATGCAAAAGAAGCTGTCGCTAATCAGTCTGAAACACCAAGATTTGTCCACATTCAGCTTCAGATGATGGTAGGTCATCCACCAAGACATACTTGATAGACAATCCTTCACAGAATTCCACACGAAGAAGTCCAATAACTTAAAACTTTGAAAAATTTGTCATCAGCATAGATATGATGCTTATGTAGGCAAACTCCACAGTAAGCCCTACTGTGCATAATGGGGCTCACTCCAGAGTGATCCGTATGGGAAGAAAGCCTTAAAAATAGCATATATTCTATTCCAGTTGCAGACAGCATTAAGGGAACAGTGGTAGGTTAAGGTTTAATTGATCATATCTGAGTTGGAGATAAATGTTAACTTTAATGCAAATCCCTATTTTGATTCAGTTATAGTCTCTCATGGCTTTTTACAATACTAAGGGATTTTCTGTTTGTTAATTGCATGGTTACACTTAAGAAGAAATTAGTATGCATATATAAGTATTTCTTGCCTTTGTATTAGAATCAAATTTTCAACATTTGCTACTTTTAGTTTAAATTATAGATAATAGCTCTAATGTTTCCAGTTGAAATTGGTGAGAATTTTCCAATTATTCAGAGTACCTCAACCAGCAATCTGAAATTATTTTTGTTCTTTAAAATACAATAGTATTTTTAGAAATAGTTTTAATGGTGAGAAATGTTTTAAATTTTCATCATTCTAACCGAGTTCTTCATAAATTTCAGGGAAAATATCCATTATTCATGATATCTGTTCGTTTTCCCTCTAACATCTAAATTTTAACAAAATAGCATGACACATAATAATTAACATTTCCACTGCAAACATACAGATTTATACAAGCTCTTGTCAACAGCCATCCAAATTTACTATAATTACAGTTTATTTGCACTAAAACAAAATATGAAATCAGTATGTAAATGTAATGTTTGTTGTAGCTAATGCAGCAGGAGAAGCAGATTAGTTTCAAACAGCCGTCAATTAGAAAATCTGGCTAGTATGAAAAATGAGAGGGATTTCTGCTTGTTTATTTTGCATTTTTAAAAGTTGATAGTTTTCAAACTGGCTCATAAAAAGCCAAGAATTTTTCTTTAAAAAAAAAACCTTACTGTAATTGAAACAGCACTGGAAAAGCCTCAAATGATTAATCCAGCAGTTTCAAAAGGACTGGAAATTTGCTTAGGAAACAAACTTATCTAAATTCAGTAGGATTTTTATGTGCAGACTTACACAGAGTCCTACAATCTATTTCAGTATACCAATACCAATAGGTAAAAATTATATGACTATACACTATAACATTGCTCTAAAAAGCAAATCAAACCCAAACTACTGTTGATGTTGTTTTTCCAGGCCTTGTCTCCAGCCATGTTTTGCCTAAACGTTTTGAAATGTTCCCAGAAGCAATTCATGGGCCACAGTTTGAGACAGGATGCTAAAACAAAATTGAGTGTGGGCTGATTGAGCAAGGCTCCTCTTGCGTTTCAATGTTCTTAAACCTTAGTTCCATACTTGCTTCGGAATCTGATTCAATTGTGTAAAATGATTCTGTGCAAAACTATGTAGCCAGCTATCTGTTCTGGCTTTCAACAATGTAACAAAATCACAAAATGCATGCATTAAACTTGGATTCACAGAGTTGTTTAGGTCAATTCAGACAGCCTACATCATAGACTTGTTCCGTTTATTTCTTTGAGGAGTTCACTCATAATTCCTTTTCAGAAAACTGGAAGACTGCTATACCTCTCCCAAAAGAAAGAGATCCCCTAATCGACTGTAAATGCCTAAACTTATGGTGCTTAATAAATTTTTAGCTAGTTTTTAGTTTTATAAGCTGTTTTGGGAATTTTGACAAACTATAAAAGTAAGCATCAATACAGTGAACTGCCCATTAAAACAACCCAGTAAACAATATTGTCATTTATGGAATTCTAAAATATGCACTGTTCCAATCAACAATTCCTTGTTAACCGTCTTACATCTCAAATTATGAAGTTTGTCTAAAATGTCTTCAGAAGCAGCTCTGCTATCAGAGCATTACCATTTAATAGGTTTTCCATTTATAACCCCTCTGAGACAGACACTGAAGAAACACATGTATGCACCTAAACATGTATTTCAGGAAAACTGGCTTTGATAAATTCATATTTATTTGCATAAGTGCATCTAGAGAACTGCAGCTCCCCCTTTAGGAGAAAATCAGTCTCTTCCCCAAATAGTGCTTCAACCAGGAAAGAAAACTGCTTCCTTCAAAAGTAGACTAACAAGTACTATTTTAGTTAGTTGCTTTTTTACTTACTTTTTAAAAAACTAAATGTGGCACCCTTAGGCTATAGTGTTGATAAAAATAGCCTTACAAAAAACAACAACAACGCATTATTTTTTTCCTTACCCAGGCAGACTTGATGAGGATGGTGGTGGCAAATCAGGCGTTAGGACATAAAGACTATTGTTTTTTGGCAAATGTAGAGTTTTTAGAACAGTCTGTAAAGAGAAAAAGTATAGTTAAAGTCAGTGCACTAAGTAGACTAAACATAATGCTAAATGAACTACCAGCAACTACACGCATATTATTTTTTAAAAATAGTAGCAAACAGAAAGGAATTCATCCCCCCAGAGAATACAGGGTGAGAGAGAAATTCTTTCTCAGTGTGAATTCAATAAAAACTCCCCAAATTTGCTTCTGATTCAGTTAACACTATATACAGGTTATCTTTAAATATATATCGATTCCTAAAATACAGTGCTCTGATACGCTCCTATTATGTTGCAGTATTTCCAAAGGAAAAAGGATTATAAACTGATATTTAACAGGAAACTTTAAGGATCTATATATTTTTAACCAAAAAACATACTTTCTGCATTACGGAACAGTCATTCTGCCCCATTTACCTGCTTTCCAAACAAATACAACATATTTCTTCATGGAAACATCCTACCTGGCAACCTTTTCTTCCAAGGCTGTGGAGCACTGAGCTGTTGCAAGGGAAGTAATATTCAATCTAATACTGACTTTGTAGGGATGATAATTAAGCCATAATCCTAACAGGATATACAATTTTATGTAGTAGTACATTTATCTCAATTAATAATTGCCAGGTTTCGAGGTTCTACAACAAATATTTCTGTATACCAACATTTTTGTGAAGAAATCTCCAGAAAACTGAACAAGCTTCATACCTGGAGTCATAAAGGCATGGCCAATAACTAAGGGATATTTGCTCAGTCTTATGACACAGCTGCAACAAGTTTTGTGAATTTAAGATCACAAGAAAGTCAGGAAATATGCCCAACACAGTGGTCATCTGACTGCACTTGCTATAGAAGACCTTGTGAATAAAATTTATGACAGACTGATCACAGGGAATCACTGTTTTGCCAACGGCCGAGATTACTGGAGTGGCATATGATACTGCATTGCCTATTTTGATACTTTGGACATGAAAAATATATGCAAAATGGGTGCCCCAAATGTTGTCTCCAGATCACAAGACACTTTGTAAAGTGATAACTTTACAAACAGTTTTGGCATATTACAGAAAAATCCTGAAGTTTTCCACTGGCAGTTTATATCCACAGATGAGTCATGGGTCCACCATTTTTAATTCTGAGACCAAAAAACAAAAACAAAAAAACAAAAGATGTGGAAACACTATTGGGTTTCCTTCCTTGGATAAATTTTGGTTTCAAGGAAGTGCTGGCAGGATTACAGCTTCTCTATTTTGGAATACTGAGAGGATTTTAGTGATTGACTTTATGGGCTAAGGACAGAAAATAACAGGAAAGCATTGATACGAAAAACAGCATACATGAATGAAAGAGACAACACCCCTTGTTAATAAGTTGTTGTCTTGCAACTGACATCAGCATTTGCTGATGGGAAACTCTTGAATTACTTGTGTATTCACCACACCTAATCCTTAGTGACTACTGTCCTCATGCTTGAAATACCATTTAAGCTGAATGAAACTTCCAAGTGATAAAGAAGTGATGATTGCTGTAAAGAAGTTTGACAGCTATGATAATTTTTATATTTTTATTTATTTAGGGGGGGAGAGATCAAAACATTTGTGCAACTATTTGAGCTACTGCTAAACAGTGTTTATACTGAAGCTTAAAACAAATTACATGGCTTCAAGTCATTTGCTTCTCAATGATCACCCACTATATCTGTAAGCTCCACAAAACACAATGAGCTTCAATGCCCAGTACACATACAACTATAAATACAGTGTATATACAACCCAGAAGATAATCCTAAAAGGAAAATAAGATACACAAAATAGCTTATACCATTAGCAGCACTTCCCTTTTTTTAACCTGTGTGACGGTTTCAGGGTACAGGCTGCAAATTGCTTTGCTTTCTGTCTTTGCAGGCTTCTAGCAAGCTGCATTAGACAGCCCCTTTTGCAAACAGCTGGTTGCAAGCCCTGGGTGTTGGGCTGCAAAAAGGGCGGGAAATCCTGTGCGGACCAGTAGTTGACCAGGGGTCTTCGTGCTGGGACAAGAGCTGAAGGGAACAGAAGAGAGCTGAACCTGAGAGAGCTGGACCAGTAGCTGACCATTGGTTTTGTGGCTGAGTGATTTCAGAAGGAGACAATCGTGGAGGATTGTGGCTCTGAGGGAGACTTTACTAGCAACTGACCAGACTGGATGATCGGTCAAGCAAGGACGGGCCGTGCCTTGTGATCATCTAGCGCCACGTTCTGGTACACTGGCTTGGCTTGGGCCATGGCAGAGCAAGCCAGGGGGGGAGGAACGTGGAGAGGTTTGTCTTTTAAAAAGGAACTATTTTCCTTTAGAGAAAGGGGTAGCTCCTAGCCTTAAGAAACTTGCAAATTTAAACCAACAACTACCTGAACCTTATTATCTTTCTAGTATTGCTTGTGTGTTATAATAAACTTGTTTTAGTTTACTATTCAAACCGCTTGCTACCCGTGTTTTGTGTCCACACTGTAGTATTCAGGAGATGCGAACTCAGCATCCTAACAGGGCCAAGCTACTCCTAGAGAGGGCAGGCACTTACTGGAACGCTGGGGATCGTGACAACCTGTACATCCAAGAACTGCTCTCGAGACTAGTAAGGAAACATGATAGCACTGCAGACTCAAATCTTTTTCACCCATTACTGCTTTTCCTCCTTATTGATTTCCTTCTCCATCCCAACCCACTCACTTTGTCTTCGTCTTATCATCAAAGGGACGTGATGGGTATTGACACTGCACAGCCAGAAGGAAGACTGAACACTCAGGCTTGCCCTCTTTTGTTTACCGGCTACCTGGCTGGCAGAAAGAGACATTGCATGCATTTCAACTGTAGTGAATCCATGATGTAGGACAATATCAGAATACAGCACTGAAGGTGGCACTCTCTCCATCAACTTCCTTTCCCACTGCAGTAGATCCATATGAACTTGTATAACTTGTTTCACAACTAGCCAGTTGCAGCAACTTCCAGGGCCTTCATAGAAGAAGGAAAGAGAGGTGGGCAGGACCTAGCAATTCTGTTTCTTCAAACCCTACATCTGTGCTGACCCCTGATTAAAGGCAAAGAAGACACTTCCTTCCAACTATGAGCCAATTTGTTCTGGTGGTTAGGGACCAAACTCTTATCTGAGAATACAAGGTTGGATTCCACCCTCCTCCACAAAATCAGCCGGGTGACCTTGGGCTGGTCACAGCTCTCTTCTGAGCTCTCACAGCCCCTCTTTCCTCACAGGGTGCTCGGTTGTGGGGAGAAGAATAGAAAGCTTTGTCAGCTACTTTGAGTCCTCTTATATGGTTGAGAAAATCAGGGTAGAAAACCAACTCTTCTTCTTCTTCTTCAACTTCAGGGGATGTAGTATTAGATTAGGGGGAAAGAATATAAAAATAAATGGAGCTGAAAACCTAAGCTTTCTTTTTTACTTTATTTTGCTGCTGTTCACTACCCTAGGATCCTGGTGAATATAAAAATGTTTTGAATAAAAGATGTAAATAAGAACAAGAACTGACATGCTTCAAGATTAAGGATGCAGTAAAACACAAGAGTCTGGTGATAGTACATATTTACTACCTAGGGCTGATAGGCACAGGATAGGCAGTGAGTTGTAGATATTGTGCTTTCTCCACCACCACCACTTCCAGGGATGTGAACAAGTTTTTTTCTTGACACTGTTGGGCACCAACTACTGTTAAATCCAGCCAGTACGTTCATTAGTTTGGAAAAATTCCACAAGCTATAAGTTTATTGAGATGAATATTTCAAAAGTCTGAGATAGACCTACTGTATTGTTACTGGTAAAAAAAAAAAAAAAAAATAC
>MTQE01001134.1:51454222-51478401 GCA_014337955.1 Aspidoscelis marmoratus | reverse complement strand
GGAACTCCACAAGTAAGCTCCCAGGGTGTTGAATTAATACCTCCCACAACCACTGTTTGAGATCAGCTCTGGACATAGCAGCAGAACAAATGCCAAGCACTGCCTCTTACTCCTAAACTCCGTAGCCTCTCAAAAAGGATACCGTGGTCAATGGTATCAAAAGCCCCAGAAAGGTCCAGGAGAACCAACAGGGTTGCATTCCCCCTGTCTCTCTCCCGGAGAAGTTCATCAACCAGAGCGACCAAGGCAGTTTCTGTGCCATAACCAGGCCTGAAGCCAGATTGAAATGGGTTTGTGTTGATCAGGATGAGAATAGAGGCAAGGTTGCTTTGATGTTAGTGAATTACTTTATTAAGTGCAGGGGATCAATATGTCACCCATCCAGATGAAAATAAACTGTCATATAGAATCTTTCCCATCCAACACACTTGCAGAAGACCCCCATGAACATAAGAGGAGTCCTGGTGCATCAGCCACAACAGATCTAATACAGCATCTTGTCTCATACAGTTGCCACCAATTGCTTCTGGGCATTCACAAGCAGAAGATAAAGGCAAAACCTTCATCTACTCTTGAGTTCCTCCCTTTAGAAAAATCCTGTCTGTCTCTAGAACCTGGACGCAATACCTCGGTACCAATTCTAGTAGATATTAATGCGCCTGTCCTCCATGAATTTGTCTAACCCTTTCTTAAACCTATCCAGGCTGGTTGCTGTCACCACCTGTTCTCATAGTATGGGCCATCACTAGAGTCTACTGTCTAAAGTTAAGTGAAATAGATAACTATCTCACTTACAGAGTCTGTCAACTGTTATTATCAGGGTCCATGGAGTAATAACATGAAGGTCTTTCTTCCCCTATAGCATTAAGACACTAACAGAACAAAACCTAGTACTTTCTGTGTTTGTTATTAGGCAGATCTGTCTGTAAATTGCTATTAATACAGCCAGCATTTTACCTGATCAAGGAATCTTCATCTCTGTGAATAGCATTATGACTTCAAACACTGAGGTGCCATATTTCAAGTTGCCAGTCCAAAGACCATACATTGATTTTTCAGATCTAAAGTTACTGTCCTTATTCTAGATCACTGTAGTATGCTTCCTATTTTGCTTATACTTCCCTCTTAGAAAGTGGTTGCCACACTGAGGATATCACACTAAGTGCTATCCAGAAGGGGAAAGGCACTTAATATATATTATACAACTCCCTAATGACTATTATTTCTTTATTTATTGGTGGTGTAACATACCTCCATCTAGTGGCCATACTATGAAAATACAGAATTTAAAGATTAAGCACACCACTAAAAAAGACAAATTGTAAATACAAGAAATTCATGGTTACAGACATTTGAACAATATCAGTGGTATGTTGAGTGTTTTTGAGAGTAAAATCAAGCTTTGGTTCATAATGGTATCTGAGCAAAGAACTTATAGAAAAATCCAAGAAAAATGAAGCAATACATACATTTATTTAATAATAAATAATTGTAATTGTGACATTTGAAAAGTGCATCCAGAGAATGAATTTTTAAACCATGTGTCACATCAAAGGAGCATGTGCTTTTCTTCAAGGGATTTGTACAAGTGTTTATACCTATGCTACAGTAAAATTACAAATTAAAACCATAGAGTGTTTTATTATTACTATTATTTATCCAGTGACAGTGCCTCCAGGTACGTAGCTTCCAGTCCTCCAGATGGGAGGATTGGAAGCTGTGAATGGACAGTGTAGGTCCACCAGTTGGGAGGATTGGAAGCTGTGAATGGACAGTGTAGGTCCACCAGTTGGGAGGATTGGAAGCTGCACCACCCCCTTTGCAGTGGCTTCCCATCCACCAGACAAGACGTTCCGTCATCCACAATGGAGCATTTGAAGCTAAGCGTGAAGTAAAAAGATGCTGTAAATCAGCATATTTTTATTTTGCTAAATGCTTTGTCATTGATGCAGGCTTCAAAAATCTGTGCACAAGGGTGCAGCACAGATCATGTCTGGAGGCACCGTAAGTCACTGTAACAGAAGGACCTGAAAGGGATTTCCCTCATTCACAGTTACAGGTATCACTTTTCAAGACAAGTGAAAAGTTGAAATGTTTAACATCATATAAGTCTTACTACTATTAGTGATTACATTTCTTGAAGGTGCATGTTTAAAACAGTTAAAACTGCATATTATATTTAAGCTAAGGTTGCTAGACCCAAATATCTTGAATGATTAGATTTGCATTACTTTAACTCAATAATTCTATTCTGGCAAATTGCCACTTTAGAGGACATCATGTTAGACCTCAAAATAACTCTAGGAGTTTGGGAAGCCATGGCAAAAACCACTTTTGGCTTACACTATGGTAAACCAGCCTGCTCAAAATTACATTGACTTGAATGAGAAACAACTCTGAACATATGTCTAGCAGCATCCTCTCATTCAGAATGTTTATAGAATGAAAGGTTTGGTTTGGCAAACCATACAGTTGGAAGCCAAACCTCTGAAAGGGAAAATAATAAATTTCAATACAAAGTATACTTTAACTGAAGGGTAAAAAACACATGAAATAATTCTATTACAAGGCAAAATAGAAACAGTGTCAAAATGGGGCAGAAAGTTGCAGAAGCTGTGTCAAGTGCAAGGCAGTCAAAGCAAATAAACACAAGTGAATGGTAACATGTATCAGGTGGAAAGGTTTGAGCTGCAACAACCAGCAAAAGTACACAGTACAGGCTTGGATTAAAAATCACCAGGTTTAGTAGCTGGTACAAGTAAGGAAAATAGAACAGAGAAGCCAGTAAGGCTAGGGAGACAAAGGCGCTTTTCTAACCAGTCAGCATCAGCTGCTAGACAAGGAGGGGCAGATTTCAGGGTGAGAAGTTAAGGGTTCAGAAAGCTCAGTTCTGTAATTGGGGAAAAGTAGCAGGTTGGAGCACGTCAATCTAATGAGTGCTTTTCCTGTGATTATCAGTTCAAGCCTCTTACCAATTCCTGCCCAAATATAAATCAACTTGTTCCATACTATTTCATCAACTATGCCCCTGAAATGAATTAGGGGAAAACCAGCCAATCTAAAACTCCCCTTTTCTAAACTAGGAGTAGAGCTTTTCAAAGTTTAAGTGGTGATAAGAAAGAAGCAGTGAGAAGAGAGGGAAACAGGCCAAGGGAAAGGAGCAGGAGGAATTATACCTTTCTCAAGGCCTTCTCTTGACTGAGGATAGGCTTCACAGCTTGGAAAGTGAACAAAAATTAGTGTGTGTGCACACAGGTGTGCAGGAATGCATATGTATACGCACACATCAAACACAAAATTGGGCTAAAATATTTTCTACAGGACCAGTGAGTTGCTCAATTCAGTCAGAAGTTTCTGGCACTTTGATCAACTTTATCAGTATGTCGGCGCTGGCACAGTAAAGGCAAGGAATCCAAAAACCTCAGGAGTAATAAACTGTGCATACCCCTTTTGCCAGGGCCAAAACTATATGTCATGAACAGCTGATTAAACACCCAAAGTTAACTTGATCATATCTCACTACTACCTAGTGGTACAAGGCTGGGCTGCTCAAATGCTTAACAGCAGAAAAACACCTTGAAGCCCTGAAGTGGAAAAGGCAACTCAGATCTCTTCCTTAAGTTTGATAGTGATGTCAGTAAAGATTTTAACCCTTGGAGAAGGAGGAATCAATTCACGCAGCAAACATACATAAATTTTCTGGTGTATCCTGGAGTACACATTTTGAAAGAGGGCACTCATCTTTATATCTTGAAATGTACCCTCAGAATGTAAGGTCAAATATTTGGAACAGGGGCAAACAAAAGATCTGTGTGCATTCAGGCATTCCAGGACAGGTATATAAGTTGACTAAATCAACTATTATACTTGGGTGCCCAAATCTGCAATTTAACATTACAGTTCTCTTGTCCAAGGTAGGGTCACTGCTCGCTCAAGTGGGGTCTTCCTACCACAATCCGATGGGGAAAATTCACAATCAGCTTCACAATGAGATTTTCTGGCAGAAAGCAGACAACATCAAGTAGTCCTATTTAACGTCAGTGGCTCAAGATGGGTGGGGTGACTGCTTTGGTCACTTTCATTATGTGCATCCAAAATGATTCTGATCTAAGACGAAGTCTCATGCTGCAGTTGTCACTCACCCCTTCTGAGTTACAGAGCATATAACATAACAGTTCCCGATTTGAGTCTGTTCATACCCTTATGTTCTTATAGATGGCTTTAAGAAAGGGTTAGACAAATTCATGGATGACAGATGTATCAATGGCTACTAGAATGAATGCCTAGGTACATCTTACAGGCTGGAGGAAAAGCAGGACGCTTCTAAGGCCATTTGCTGGGATTCAAGAGCAGGAATAGGTTTGTCCTTGTCTCTGCTTGAGATGCCCATGGGCATTTGGTGGGCCACTGTGTGCAACAGGATGCTGGACTAGATGGGCTGTGGCCTGATCCTGCAGGGCTTCTCTTATGTTCCAGTCAATGAAGAAAAAGAACCTACACTCAAAGGGATACAGTATAGACATCCCCCAGAGAACATCTACCAGGAGGGCAACATGTGAGCACACAAACACCAGGTGTGAAATCACCATCACACAAAAGCCAGTCCAGATGAAATTTCCTTTATACAACATGCCACTCCTACCTCTGTCTTCTCCCATAAGGTGTGGGAACAATGGGGTGACTTGAAAGCTCTAGGAGACCAAGAAACGAGGTTTCCTGTGAAGCTGCCAAGAAACCTCTGGAAGTAGATAAGAGCACTCCTGCCTTGCTGCCAGCATGCTTTTGAGCCTCTGCACTAAACGTTGCTTTGCAGCAAAAAGAATAATGCTGCAAACAACAAGAAATGCGCACAAGTATTTTTTGTACACACCAAAATGCACTCTGCTCAGAACTCAGGAAGAGCAGAAACAAAAAACTCTTAGGAAGAGTTACTGTCATGGTGAGAGGCTGCTTGGTTGCTGTCTGGAGAATGCTGCTGATGATGATCTGCTTGCTCCCTGCTCTGTGGAATCATCTGACTATTGTTTGCTAGGCAGTAAGTGCGGAACTGGAGACGAGGGGGAAGTTTGCACTTTGCTTCCCATCTGTGGGCAGTAAAGCCACAAACTCATCCATGTATGCACTAAACATCTGCACTTGCAAATGTTTAGTACATGTGATCCCTCCCTCTTCATGCATCCAGACACCTACCTCAAGTGCAGATAGTGTCCATGCGCTGCCATCTTATCTGCTGGTGTCAGTAACAGCACACATGCACCAGCACTGTCAGTGGGCACTGTGTGAACTTCCGTAGTATGTCATGTGCCTCTTCAGCTCCAGAAATGGGTCTGTCCAGAGCCTGAACAGTGCCAGCCCAGGTAAAGACAAGTTCCCGTGTGGTCCTGGGTCTACTTGCACTATGCATTATTGCTGTGAGGAGAGCTTCAGGACAGAAGGAGCCATTTCTGATTTGGAAATGGCTCTTTCATGTGTGGAAAGGCCCCAGAGTAAGTCAGTGATTTCTGAACAAACTTGCCCAAACAAGCTACCTCGGAGAATACAGGGACACCACCAGTGGTACCAGTTATTCAGCAGCTCAGCACTCAGGAAGAGACCAATTGCTTCCCAAACAGCAATGGCTAAGGTGAAAGACTGTGTGATTGCTGTCTGACTACCGTTGCAGCTTGTCTGTTTGCCCTCTCCCTGTACCCTGCCCTTCTTTCCATAGAAAAAACATATTTTTATTCAATTTTTCCCTGTACTTTTATATTATGTGTTTATGTAATTTTATATTGTATTTATTACATTTTTTATTCTGTTCTTCTTCTAAACCCCATTAGGCAGATGGTATACAAATAAACTGATGATGATGATGATGATGAAAATGACAGTGCTTACAGTCTGTATTTCTTGAAAAACAACCTTTACAAATAAATAAAAAGATCCACAAAGATTTTAAACACCCACTGCCTAAACACAAGGATAAGGAGGAGAAGATACTAGGCGGCATTTAAAACTTGGGATTTTAGAATTGCTTAAAAGTAGCACTAAAATTTATGCTTCCAAGTAAATTAAGGATGCTGTGTTGCCAAATTATTTTCAGCCTGTATTTTAAAACATACCTAGCTATCCTGCAGCACAAGACTGAGAAGGATTTAAGTTTGTTTGTTTAAATGAAAAGGTAATAGAAATGAGATATGGAGCCCAACA
The DNA here is from genome assembly GCA_014337955.1 of Aspidoscelis marmoratus. Taxonomy (NCBI): domain Eukaryota; kingdom Metazoa; phylum Chordata; class Lepidosauria; order Squamata; family Teiidae; genus Aspidoscelis; species Aspidoscelis marmoratus. The sequence continues at coordinate 51,472,212 of MTQE01001134.1, read as the reverse complement.
CTTGGAGTTCAGGACTTTGGCTCACCTTCCAAAACTAGAGGAGAAGAAAACGACCGTAACTATGAAAATGTAGGCTTGACTAGATAGATAGATATGTTATGGATGCACCACTAGGTGTCACTCTGGAATCATACATTACTTTTTAAACTCTAAGTGACAACTGCTTCATCTCAGATTTGGCAAAAATGCATGTGCAAAATATGCATGGGAACTTACATGAAGCCACAAAACTGAGCACAGTATTCATTCATATAATGTTGTGTTTTCATTTCTGCAAACCCCCTTGCAGTGCAAAGCCTCTTTGTGGAGTGATGACTACCTAAGAAAAACAGGGAGGAACTGTGGGAGCCCTATCTATCAATATAAATCGGTGATAATGCAGGGAGGAGACCTAGACTGTGATTAGACACAGCAAAAAAACAACACAAAAAACGGGCATTTCTGAGGTGGGATTGTTTACACTCCAGTCTGTTTACCTCCTCCTTATGAATATTTTTTGCTAGAAAAGGTGGAACAAAAAAGGGTTGGGAACCCGAAGGCCACACACTGTCACTGTGAGGCAACTCTAAGGCACCTCTGAGCTGCCCCTTTTGTTACATCTGAACACAGTCCAGGTCTAGCAATGTAAGCCAGTGGTAGCACGTAGTCCAAATTACTGCCTAAGCACAAACTGTAAAACTGTTTCATATGAGGGATGATTGTATGTGTTCTAATTGTTAAAAATGTTTGAGGATTGTTACAAATAGGAATGACAGATAAAAATGTTTATCAAGAGGTAAAAATAAAATCAGTTTCTTCTTCCAGGAAATGAGTTGACTCTATCAGTTTCAATTCTTAAATCTATACTGTTAAGGCAGAAGAACTCACTTAGAATTCACATGTTTTTCTGCTTTTAAAAAAGGAACTGAAGGGAGGAGTAAAACATGCTACTTGCAGAAGGACCAAAGATTAGGGATGTGAACAAATATTTGAAAAACTCAAAATTCGATCAAATTCAGACATTCAAATTCAAATTGAATGTCTCTAAGTTCGAATTTAACATTTGAATGAATTTTTGAATCTTTTGAGTCATTCGTACAAATTATTTGGACATTCCCATATGTGTACGGATACATACGCATCTTATTCGTATCCGTACACATTTGTACGGATATGTATGGGATGAAAACAGGATGCATATGGGATAAAAATGGGATGCATACAGATGCGTATGAACACATTTGAACATTGTCAACACTCGTATCTTCAAATACAAATTCAAAATTTGTACGAATAGATTTGAATGTATTTGATTCGAAACAAATCTGAATACATTTGAATTTTAAACATTCAAAATTATTTGAATCTGAATTGAATCCCAAAAATTGCATTCATGCACATCCCTACCAAAGATATAACAATATATTTCAAGATACAGAATTAAAGACATATTTTATTTGAAATCGTTTTTTGTTTATTTTTCCTAAAATAGTTTCTTACCAACTGTAGAACTGTCTTCAAGTACCACATCCACATTTCGGTCTCTGTATTCAACCCTGAAGTCAAGCATCCGTGGTTGTTTTTCCACTATTTGTCTGGATGGCACTACATGGCGAAATGCTGAAGATGAGGAAGGTGTTGAAGATGAGGAAGAAGCGTGACTAGTGGGACCATAAGCTGGACCGTGTAATGTCTCACTACTGTATTCACTAGGGAGAGGGAGAGGGAAGAATATTACACCATTTGGATTTCACACAAAGACATACAACAATTTAAGTTGACTCTGTAATAATCTATAGTAGTTTGACACCTCTTATATAGAGATACTCTTTTTCCTGAAATTACTGGCTGAAAAGTGTTAATTACAAATCATTTGCATGAACATTGCATCTAAACTGGGATAATCTTGAAATTTTCTGTTCTTTGAATTTTATGTACTTTAACAATCAATGTTAAGGAAAAGCACAAAGATAAGTTCAAAAAGTGCACACTAATAAATTCAATGTTCAAAAATACACGATTATGATTGTACTCTGAGGAAATTGTTTGCAAAAACTTGGAAAACAAATTGGAAACTGGAAAAATGGATATCAACACTCTTAACAGGTACATTCACTCCAATTCTGGATTAAGCATTCAAGTTATGGATGAATTTTGTATTGCTCTTTTAATATATGCATATATAAAATTCCAGCTATAAGAAACCAAAAACATAATATTGAATGTTGCAATACAATAGGCTTTAGGTTTTTTTTAGAGCAATTGATTTTTTTCCCCCCGTGTAAGCTTGACACATTGAAGTAAAACCAGCATAGGACAGTGACTCCAGAAGTGGCCGTAACTGACTCTGGAACCAGCTCTGGCAATTCAAAGAAGCCTTGTGCCATTTTCACCTTGAATATTCTGTCTGCCTCCATGGTAGGCATTTGTCTCAGTTGATAGCACTGTGTTCTGTGGGAAACAGACCAGGCAGGCAACCTACCATGCATCATGTAGATCCAGCTTTTCCTTATTGAACTTTTACATGCTTATCTAAAGCTATGCTTGTATACAACAGAAAGCCAGGTTTTCTGGTTTATTTTGTTTCAGTATGTATTGGCAGCATTTTGGAAATTCCTTCTTTGCGTTTCCACATCTTGCAAGATATGTACACCAGGAAGTCTTAACCAGCTAATATATCCAGGTCAAGAATTATGATTTCTTGCTGCCCCACTGCTCATTATCACTGGAGAACCATGATTCGTAATTTGTTTTTAGCTTCCTTGTCATAACTTATTAGGGAGCAGCAAACCACAATCCCTCAGTTGTTCATAATGCCAAGAAGTTCTCTTGGGTTGCATATCTTTCATGTTTTACTCTGGCTCATTGCTGCATGATTTCCTAGAATTTCTTGATCATTTTATCTTCAAAGGCACATGATTTGAATCCATTTACACTAAAGATTTTGAATATGTCTTTCCTCCTTATCATGTTGCTCACAGTTGTGGCTATAACATACTAGGCACTGTACATTAATAAAAATCCAACAGCTTTACAGTACAAAGATAACGTTTTACATATATTTTCATTATCAAATAATAAAACACCATCAGGAGACTACAACGAAACAGCCCACTTCATAAGTGTCACCAGAAGCATAATAGACCTATATTCTAGGTATTACAATGGCTTCTTGTTTTCCTTCCAAGCACAATTGACTTCTGTAAAGCTCAAAATGGCTTTACTAGGAACTGTCTCTTTCCTTTTGTCCCATTACAATCTCTATGATGTGTCAAAGCAGTCTTTGATACACTTTTCTCTGATAAGAAGCCAGCAATAAAAAGCTATACAAAGACATTTCTCCAGCTCTGGCGCCCTTCTCCTTTGGAAGTGGGGGTTGAGAGAGACTAAGCTGGTCGATATAATGTGTTTTTCTCTGAATTTGTACAAACATTTAGTCAGGGATCAGCAGGAATTCATTTGGTTGTTCTGCCAAAACACAGTGTTCAGTTAGCTTTTCTTTCTAATTTTAGTTGTAAAAAACTATTAATGTGTTTAATATGTTATGGTTTTGGAGCATTCATTTTATATGTTAGACCCTTATATATAGGGTGGGATAAAAAAAATTTAAATAAATACTGTAATCATTATCACAAAAAAATGAAGGGAATTTTAATAAGCAACATTACAGTGGAAAGAATAATTAGTCTTACTTAGGAGTACCTGAGCCAAGTTGCCTGAATCAAGAAGCTTTGTTACTAAAATTTGTCACCTCTCTGGTTGGTTCTGCCCAAGGTAATTTCATTATGCCTTTTTTACACAGTACTGTATTTACCAATTCATCAGTGGAAAATAAAAATCATAATATTGCCAAAACCAGTTTGGGGTGTTGTTTGGACATCTGCCCCACTTCAGTTTTAGAACATTTGTCATTTCAACAGTCTGCTGCAGTAATTCCCATCATTCTGCATCCCAAAGGGAGGCGGCGGGAAACAAACAAATAATAGAGTACTATGATTCTTTTTTAAAAAAAAATACGGAAGCCTTTTTTCTTTTTCACTAATCAGAGAGAACAAAGAGCAATTCTCAGCTCTGAAGCCATGGACACTTTCAAAGCTATGGTGAACAATGGGTATGCTGTGTTTAGGTATATGCATTTCTATGCAAAAATATACTGGTTTCAATATACTGTGTGTGTTGAAGAAGGTCGCATGAGCATTACTGTGTGCAAAGATTTTCTGTACCAAACAGATGGTCAACAATGTTAGGTTTCATTTCTTAGCTTTACTACTCCCAAGCCACACTGATCAATCCGGCAGCTGTGGTTAGGGTATGCAGGAGCATGATGCAAGAAAGTTGTATAGTGTTAGGGCTAGAGTAGTTCTGTGATTTCAGGTTCCTTTCAAGCATCACGTATTGTTTCATTTTGTCTCAACAAATCAGGTGCTCTGTTCTTCTAAGTTACTGATGAGTAATACTCCCAAAGCCCAATGCCCATGGCAAAGATGGTTCTGGCATGTGCAAATTGCCAGTTTGCTGTTCCTGATTTAGCTCTGTATGTGTCAGCCTTGAATCTGCTAGCAGAAGAAGCAGTGGTAACTGACCAGAGAAAAGAGAAGCCACCAGGTAAGATCATTGGACAGAGCCCTTAGAGGCTAGCCTACATTAAATATGAATTTGTTGTTGCTGCTGCAGTTCGGAGCAATTAAGATGCATTATGGTGCACTAAAATGTTTTCATTTTAAGAAAAGACTAACCATAATACGGTGCATTGTCTTTATAATGGGCATCACATGCCCAAAGTAAACTGCATATACATAAATAATGTTGATTTATTGCCACAACATGAATATCTAAAGAATGAGAATATTGATTTTGGGGAATTATATTCTCAAAGAGGATTTTTTAAAGGATTCTTATGTCTTTCTTATGGCAAACTAGCTGATACAGGCAGTTTATCTTTTATTATGCCTGGAATTACCCACTTCTAGGATGTGTCAGATGATGTTTGTAATTCAGTTGTGCCTGCTGCCTTGTGCTTTCAGATTAACTGAAGATGGACTGAGCCACCTCATGTTGAACAATGATAATCTATTCCTCTGCTTTATACTTGTTACTAAAGAATTATTTAAGTTTAATGCATTTATTTTGGTTATATGTTATAATGTCTTTTTATATAAACTGTTCTTCTGTTATCAGTGAAGAACAAAAGTAAAGAAACAAGAACAAAATCTTGATTTAGCATGTTCATGTTGGCTTGTGAGCCATTAAGAGACTGGGAAACAGTTGGGGGTTATGGATAAGTCAAGCTTTAAGAAGAGGTGTGCAGAAGGGGGAATTTAGATAATCTCAGTAAGATTTGAATGCAACACTCCAGCACTTGCTTCAATCGTGGGGGGGGGGGGAACTGGGGCGCTTCTAAGGCCATCTGCTGGGACTCGAGAGCAGGAGAAGGTTTGTCCTTGTCTCTGCTTGAGATGCCCGTGAGCATTTGGTGGACCACTGTGTGCGACAGGATGCTGGACTAGATGGGCTGTGGCCTGATCCAGCAAGGCTTCTCTTATGTTCTTATGTTCTTGTGTTCTGGGGTGTTTTTCCACTGTCACTAGAAGTACCCATTAAGTACCCATTAATGGGTATGTAATGGCATTTTTGTACCCATTAATGGGTACTTCTAGTGAAAGTGGAAAAACACCCCTGCTTTCATTTTTGCGGGGCTCAACTAAGCGCTAACCCCTGCCAACCCTCCCTTCTGCCCAGTACTAGCTTCAAGGTCCTCAGGGCTGGTTCTAGCTGGATATTATTCTTCCTTAGTCTAGGACACTAAGAGAAAATGTGTGAGATAGGAGGAAGAGGTCAACTTTTCTCCCCCACTTTTCTCACCCGTTTAAGGGCACTCAAAACGGCTGACAAAGCTATTCTCCCCACAACAGACACCCTATGAGGTAGTGGGGCTGTGACACCTCAGAAGAGAGATGTGACTAGCCCAAGGTCACCCAGCTGGCTTTGTGGAGGCGTATCCAACCAGGTATTCCCAGATAAGAGTCTGGCTCCCTAATCACAAGACCAAACAAAGTGGTCAGTCACTTTGTGGGGAAGAGGTTGCATTGGATTGTTGTCTGTGATATTAGTAATTTCTTATTCTGTCATTAAGACTCTGCCTGCTCAATTTTAGTTGGACATTAATGACTCTGTGGATTGATTAAAGAAAGCCATTTTAAAGTTACTTCAACAACAGCAGAAATAGTTTATCACAGTCTTTCTAATATAATAAAGTCAAAATTCTCTTCCTACCTTTGTAAAATGCCATTTTCCTGTGGTATAACACCATTTATAGCTGCCTGCAAAAAAGTGCACAGAATTAAGTCAGTCAGTAAAGCAATAATACTTGTTTAAGCAGAGCTAAAGGGCGCCCGTGTATGCCAGCTGCTGAATCAGCATTTACATTCCTCACTATCAAATGCTGATCAAAATCATGTTTCATATAGGTCACATTAAAAATCAGTCCAAAAAGTACTGAAATGTTTTTCAACTGCTTTTCTGCCAAATATTTCGGCATGAACTCAGCTCTCAATATGAGAGCTTTGAAAGGATTCTTTGGAATATCACACACAAAAAGGAAAGAAACCAACAGAAAAATAGGTAGCCGTAGAAGACAGTGAAAAGTTTTGACAGTTTATTTTACTGTATTTTTTTCAATTAGTAGATGTTTATGAAAAAGGATTTAAACCCAGGACAAGAAACTTTAATCATCCTACTGCTCTTTCTTTTATTTTTACATGAGGAGGATATTCTGAACAAACCAGTTGCCCTAAAAATGGTTGTGGTACACAGAAGATCAGATGGCGCTACAATGCCCCATAAATGTGAGTGATCTACTTTACCTTTCCTAATGTTAATGGGATAATAAAGAAACAAGAAACGTACCAAAAAACTAAATTAAGGTTAGAAAGACTTTTCCAGCAATCCTATATTTATGTATTTTATTTTCACATTTGTCTATAAAGAGGAGATAAAGCTTGGGATCTGCTTTAGATTGTTCCTTGTTTATAACCACTTTTGTCCATATGGTATTCATCAATGAATAAACTAAACACATACAACAGAATCAGTCTTATATCACCCACACAAACATTATCTTTCAAAGATTTTGATGGACTGCTCAAGTTTGATAATCTACTATGAGCCACTTTCAAAGAGCTCTCCCATACACAGGGCAAGACTGATTTAAAGGAGTTTTTCCTAATAAATTTTGTCCCACTAAGCCTGGTCTGTTGTGGAGTCTAAATCCTTTTCAAGCAAGCTTTTGATTGCCAGTATTAAGGTTTTTAGATACTAATCAGTTTGAAGGAAATTTCACACATAATAGCATTTATCAAATACTCCGAGAAGTTTGGTTGCTTTGTCATTAATTTCTCTATTGTTGATAAAAAAAATAACTTGATAGATTAAATACATTTGGCTATTACTTTATCTCAACTTGTCTTTTAAAGAATGATTTTGCATAGTTTATGAGCACAAAAATTGACCTCTTTTTTTCTGATCTCCAAAGCTAAGAAAAAGGCAAATGCATGAGTGAGAAACAAGTGTGGAATATAGAATAAGGGCCCATATCAATTTTCTCTAGACTCTTAATTATGGAATTTTGCATTTGCAGAATATATCACTTTACAATTACAAAAATGTTAAGTCAGCCAAGAGTAGTAATTTCCTTCCATGTAAAGCAATATGGGTCCTACCCAAGCTCTAGACATAGAACTGATATTCTGGTTTATTACATTAATTGAGTATTGTAATCGAAGATTTGTCAGTTGAAACTAAAAATCTATTAAGAGTACCGTATATGTAGGTGCATTAATAGGGCCAACACCAGATTTTAAAAGTTGTTCAAAAGATCCATTATCATTATTGATAGACTGTACACATTATATTCATACTATTTGTTTGCTATGGCAGTTTGGAGACCTGGGTTTTTTTTATTATTTTAAAACATATATTGGGATTGTCCATTGATAATATGAGATTTAATTAAGAGGTTTAGCAAAAGCCAAAGTTTGATATACGGAATAAATAATACGCTCATAAATAAATAATAAGGCTCATAAACTCATGCACAATAGAAAAATAATATCCACTGATGCTGGGGAAAAAACAAAGCTGGAGATAAGAATGCTGGAATCATATTGGTGGACCTATAATGACTGAGCATGTGGGTTTCTTATAAATAGAATTGCTTACTTTGATTTAAGCAGGGGGTTGGACTCAATGACCCTAGAGGTCCCTTCCAACTCTATGACTCTATGATTCTATGATAAGTTTGAAAAAAGACAGCAACTTTCAGAAGTGCCACATGGGCATTTTGATGGTAGTGATTCTTTTCAAATGAGGAATTTTTGGCAACCTGCTTTCAGTCTAAATAATGATTGTATAGCTAGTCTTAAGAAATTTATTTCTAATCACAGTTATTCAGTAACTAGTACTCAACCTCACATTGCTCCAGAAACTCATTATTCCTTAAAACATCTGAATGTTTTAAGCACTTAAAAAGAATTACATAACACATTGTGGTAGGGGTTGCAGAGAAATCCGTTTAATTTTTTATGAGAATCTACAATATCCATGTTCACTGGGCAACAGAGTTCACAAACAACTACAGTATTATGGATGGAGCTTGTTCCCAAACCACTCCAATTCAGCTAGACTGGTTAAGAACTAAACCCAGTTTAAGTTGTGCATACATTGTTGTTACCCTATAATCAGTTTAAATAAAATTGTTTAATTTTTTTTTAAAAAAGAACCAAACCCAGTTTCACCAAAACATCACAGTGGCAGAGGTCTTCATTGAAGGGAATCACTCTCTTTGCCTCCCCCTTCTTTGGCTATAACCACTGCTTCCTCTGGCACTCTTAGCTCTTTGGTGGGCATTTTCTCCTCAGTTCTCACCACAGCCTCCACCACTGCCACTCACTGTTCAGTGGTAAGGTACCTTTAACTCTTGCTGTACTCTCAATACAGCTTCTACCACCATCGCTGAACCAAGCTAGTAGCTCTGAGCTCAGGCAGTTTGCTGAACAGAGCTAAAGCAAGTCCCAACCACTTTAAGGCCAAACCGACCACCAAAATCCAGGTCATGTACACCTCAGATGTTATAATGCAGTTCTCAATAAAAGAACTGCATGCAGAAAGGAACATTTCAGGTGTGTACAAAACTGTGCATATTATTGAAAAATCATACAAGAAGGCATTTCATGAGGGGAGAAATGCTTACCAAATGCAAATAACCAGTACTGTGTACAAAGGAATGTACTTAAGAACTTACTTCCAAAAATGGTAATTTTTTAATAGGAAAAAACATATAGGAATGAGGCACTTTCAACTTTAAAGTGATACAAGAAAATTTGCTTTTGGCATGTATATTTTAGAGAGCTGTTTCTCTACGTTTAGCATTCAGGGGCAAGGTTATGCAAATATAATAATATATAAGAGGAAAACAGAAGCCAGGATTGGGGGGCTTGTTGCTGTCATCAGTGGCTGATCAGGATTTAGGCAACAAAGCTGAATTTCTGGTGTAATGAGGAAAGACTGTTATTATTAGAAGTTTATTATATTCTCTCTCTCTCTCTACACACACACACACAAACTGTTATCATTTTTATATATAATTTAGTCCTAACACAACTTTCATATTTTTTCTGTACTATGTATCTATAAATAAAAAATCTTACTCTGCTTTTAAAAGAAAACCACTGTGTGCTTTCCATTTTCTGCTAATAGCACATTCACATATGAGCGTACTGCTGAAGTATTTCACAATCTAGTAAAAGTCTAACAACTTATACACTCTCTAGGTAACAGGCTTTATTTTGCTTTAAAACAAGACAAGGGAAGTGTCTTGTTTTGAGCTTGACTGGAGGGTATATCTACAGGTGGTTGTGACAATTGTCACCTTTAGTCATATCAGCCCCTGTCTTAAGAACTGCTTTCCTCTGCTGCTGCCTCTGGACTCAGATTTATTCATCCCTGCAGAACATCCACCTGGGGCTGGAGATCTGTGAGGTGAGGCAGCTGTTTAAGCAGCAGGAGACATAAGGCTGCAACCTTGGTCTGCAGCCAAAGGACACCATCTATTAGGGGGTTATAGGGGAACATTGGCGTTTGTGAGTTGGTTTAAACTATTTTTCTTTGTGTTTTTCATTGCATTTAAAAAATTGTTTAGAACTATTTAGATCCTCTTAGCCAGCTCTCCTTCTCTACTGCCATCAATGGGTTACAGGAGGCAAGATAAGGAAACCTACATTATCTGGTTTTCAGCATCTGTTAAAACATATGTCTTCACACAGCAGACCTTTAATGTTTAGCTGTGTTGAGAGCTGCATTTAAAAAATATTTTAGGTTATTTTTTTTTTTAGTGTTGTGACATTCCCTGGGACCTTCAGGTGAAGGGTGGGATACAAATTCTTAAATAAATAAAAATCAGTATAGTCATGCACTAAATAACTGTGCATTCATAGCACCGGACACGTCACTCCTCAACACTGAAAACTACAATAAAGGTCTTTGTTTTCAGCTGCACAGTTTCAGGTTTGTTTGTTTGTTTTGTTTGACTTTATGCTAGCCATTCTACTGACTAATCCTGTGGAATGCAGGAGAGAGTGATTAAGGAAGAGGGTCTTATCTCTAAACAAGTTTTTGATCAAACAGAGCATATCTCGCTGCTGGGATACAGAGTTTCATGTTTCAGACTCTCAAAAATATGTGAAGTATCATCTCAGTACTTCATCTCAAGCCAGGCAATTAAAGCTGTCGCCTCAGAGCTTCCCCTGCACCCATGCTCTGAAATCCACATATCTGCTGAAGGTGATGGGACTTCCAAGCCTGCATAGCAGATCTTCACTTCCCTGCTTTTTAATCCTGTTCTTCTCACCAAAGTTTTAGAAAAAACATCTGGCTTTGCTGTTTTGTTTTGTATTTTTTTTCTCTCCAAAAGTACGAAATCTAGAATTTCACATCCTAATCTGTACAAATGTTAACTTAGTCCTTTAGGGTTCTTAGGATGTTTGTCCGAGATTTGTTAAATTCACTGGACTTTGGGGAAAGTACAGTATCATTAGAATAGACTGTGGATGATCACTGGTAGCATTATGACTGGGGGCCAGGCAGCTGGGCATTCTTCCCTAAGCTGGTATCATGTTGGTTGTTTCGGACTATAACCCAGTTGGCACAGGCATTGGTCAGGAATGCTGGGAGTTATATGACATCTGGAGGGCAGCAGAAAGAGAAGACTATACAAGAGCATTTCAGTGACAGCAGACTATAAACATTCTGTATACCCACTATAACAGGTAGAAATACGTACACTTCAAACCACACAATACTGAGCTATTTTTAAGGGACATGGTAAGAATTGCTTTTTAAAAACATAGGTTAAGACCGTTAAACACTCAGGTTCCATGTAAAAACACACTTTATTGTTCGCCAGCTGCATGTGGTGGACACAAATAATACAGAACACAGACAAGTTAACTTTGTCCTTTTTAAAAGCACCCATCATGCAAGCACAAGCAGGAATCTAGCACACCCTTTTCCTACCACCTGACATTTTGTAAAGTTAAAGCCAAGTTTAAGGCGTTCTTTCTAGGTTTTATATTAACTTCAAGAGGTGGGAATAATATTTAACTGCCATGAAAAATGGTTTGTTTTTAAAAAGTGATGTTTATGCAAAGCCAGTGGAACGGCACTAAGAAAATCCCTTGCTGCAAAAGAAGGGACACTCCCCCAACAGTAGCCACCTAGAAGAATAACATGAAGGTCTGTTAAGCTCAGCTGTAAAAACATAAGACTGTGTGTGCGCGCGCGTTGAGCCACCATTTCAACTCCCAACAGGAACATAAAATCTTTTCAAGTGGCTCCATTGGGTAATTAAAATCTTGGCTGCTAATTCCTCTCTTCTTCAACAACAGTTACCAGCTATGCATTTTTGTAACCTAGCTTTCAGGTACCAAGTCAAGGCTTTCAGGCTCTTTGGCCTGCTGAGTTTGCCATTTCTTATGCTGGAACTGTTGGAAAATATTCTGAACTATTAATATAGCCTACTTTGAAACCTAGTCTTGTTTATTACATGTTTTAATGAAAATAACAAACTTTGGGCTTTTAAATCACCAGAACAGAGCTGAGCCATCCCAAGCCTTTTTGGCTCCCCAGATAAAATCATGACTTTAGCACTCTTATAATAAATTCAAATAGGAAAAATGGTTTCTCTAAATGCATCCCACCACCATATTATCAAGTATGTGTACTTTTGCCCTTTTCCAAAATGGATGCTGATTTACAAAATGTTCTCGTTAAAGAACATTAATTTTCTAGTTAATTTTCCAGTTTAAGTGAAATGGGGTAGGGAATTGTTCGATCAAATTTGATGTTTATAAAAACCTGGCAATCTAAGCAACAGAGTGATTAGGTTAGACTTGGACAGACAAGACCTTTCTCTAACCTGAAACACTTAGGCTGGAAAGAATCCACATAAAGAACACTGCTATAGGAATCCTATTATTACAATTTCAAATTTATGAAATATTAGAGAATGGGAATTAGACTGCTTCCTAAATTCAGCATGACCAGTACATGAAGGCAAGATGCTTCTAAAGAGCAGGGGAAGGCAAACCGAATGCACTTCTGCTTTGAGTTTACAGGCTACAGAAAAAGAAAAAAACAAACATTTCACTGTATTATCAATGAAGTCTTTCTTTTTATATAGCCAAATATCTCCCTATTGCTAAGCTTCTGGTCTGAAGCATTATTGTGACTATAATTTAGTTTCTGATAGTAAATATTTAAAGTTATTTTTACCCCAATCTCTGCTAAAAATATAAAAAGCTTCATAGCTGAATTCAGCTAAGTTCTAGTACAACAAAAATATGAATATGTGATGAGAAATGTTAAATGAGAAAGGGAGAAAATATTGGTAACAGACTGCCAAGCACTTCTGTACTTTCAGGTGCTGGCTTTTGTGTGAACTAGGAGTACAAAGAACTCTCTATTACAAGAAATAGAGTAGCTTCTTCATAAAAAGAAATTGACATTTATTAGCCTTGCTACTCGCTTGATGACTCTGCATTTCTTGTTGGCAGCTGTGCAAGGATAACAGAAGTAGAAAGAGTTCATTACTGCAAGTAATGAAATTTCAACTACTATTTAGATAAGGTTGCACACTGCTTGAATTACTTCTGTAACATTGACAACAAGCCCAACCAAAGCTTTACCTCTGTTCTAATACTGCACATAACACCAACTGAATACACATTTTAATTCCAAAATGGGGAAGCTGTTGGTTTTTTTAAAAAAAATGTTGCTAGTACTCAAATTTGTTTTATAATTTCTTAATAAAAATTGAATCACAGAAAAACATGGAGTGTATGTGGTTAAGGAATGTTAGTGTTTGGAGCTTAAGGGAAGTTCCAGATTTGGCTAGTACAGCACTCTTCCTTAAGAAATAAGATCTCAGACTGGGGATGGCTGCTCAAGAGACACGAGTCCAAGATGGCTTATGTCAGTGATTCCCAACCTGGGGTACACATATCCCCAGGAATAAGAATTAGGACATTTATGGGTATGTAAATAATGGTGGGGCATGACACTTACAGTTACAACATATATATCTGAAAGAACAGCAGCCATTATGAAGGGTATAATTTATGGAAATGAGCTACCAAGAGGTACACAAGAAAAAAAAAGGAAGGGAATCACTGGCTTATGTGAATATGCCTAATGAACTGGCACACCAGTTGTGCCCTAACTGGATAGGGATGATCTAGCCTGAGTGATCCAGTCCCTAGTCACCTTTCACTCTAGGGGCTTCCCTTGAAAATGGTTTGGAGGCTTCACCTGGTATAGATCTTTGCTACTTAGGTCATGCCAGGAGACCGTATTGCTCCAATTATTTGGCACATATATTTCTGCACAATTATTTCTCCCATATCAACCTGCCCATGTCTTAAGATCTGGAGGGGAGGCTCTCCTGGTTATCACACCGCCTTCAACAGCTAGGCGGGTGAGCACCCGGGAGAGAGCCTTCTTGGTAGTGGCCCCTAGGCTGTGGAATGGTCTCCCCCTGGAGATACTTCAGGACCCTTCTCTATTTATGTTCAGGAAGGCAAAGACGTACCTCTTCTCTAAGGCCTTTAGTTAAATGTTCCCTGCACTTCCCCCATTGCAAACACTGCTGATTTAAAACAGTTTTTGTATTTTTTAATGCTGGCTTTTTAAATTTTGTACTTGTTTTTAGGATTGATACAGTTTTGATATGTTCGTTTTTAAATGTTGTGAGCCTCCCAGAGACCCTTGGGCATGGGGCGGGTTATAAATATAAATATAAATAAATAAATAAAAATGGTGGAAACCACAAAATTCCAAGGTCCAGTAGAAGGTGTCAACAGTGTTAAACAAACCTCAAATGACTCACGCCTCAGTTAACTAAATGACTGCCTGCTCAAATACTTGCAGTCCTCATACTGTGGATGCGAGATGAAGCATGGCTGGAAACCGCTATGGTGAGAGAGAGGTGGTTGGGATCTTAGGCCTATTCACACGAGGGCCTCTCAAATGCATGTAGAACACCCTGGGATGGAGCATTCATTCTGCTGGGCCAGCAGTTCCGTTCGTAATGTAAAACTGCATTATGTAATTGCCTCCTATGGGAAACTGGGAATTAAGGAGACAATGGAGGCCCTGCATACCATTATAGGACAGTGATCCACTAAAAGGTATACCCTATCAGTTTATCAGTGGTACTGTGGAAAGGGGACCAACCTACCAATGTAACCCGTTAACACCTAGAGGTCCAAGCACAAGACTACAAGTTTCCAGGATCGGGCTAGGCCACGTGGGGGTGGATTCCACATTCACATGTAGGGAGATAGGAATGCGTCCCCATGCGTTCCTTACCTACCCAGGTGTGAATGGGGAATGCATCCCCACATGGCTTCCCCTTTGTGCACTACAGCCGTTCGGCCATAGTGCAAAAAGGTCTCTCTGGTGTGGCCTTTTCTGAGGAATTTCCTTATTTTAGATCACCTACTATTCCCATTAATTCATATTTAAAATGAACTTCATCATCTTTTCCCCAAAGCGCACAGGATCTAAAAGTGTCTTGAATGACATATTTTATCTTTTCCTGCTGCTGAAAACAGAAATATTTGGTTGGTTTCAGAACTAGTGACCTTAGGGTTTATACCTTTGTTAAAGATGTTCTATTTTTGAGATGCATTTATAAACTGTCTGCCTTGTTTGTTAAACCATAACCTGTATGTAGCATATAGTAAGGTATTGTATATTCTGGCGCATAAGATGCACTTTCCCCACCTTCAAAATGCCCCTCAAAATGGGGTGTATCTTATCCACCAGTATCTTCCCCTACGGCCACAGTTGGTTTGAAAACAACTGTGGCTGAAGGGAGAAGATAGAAATCTATGGCGTTTTCTATCTCCCCCTTCTTTCAGCCGTAGTTGGTTTTGCCACATGCAAAACAACTGCAGCTTTAGGAAGAAGGAGATTTTATGATTTTTCTCCCATCTTTTTATTTTAATGCTAGAACCCAGAGTTGTCCAAAAAATGGAATGGAAGATATAAAACAGAATGCACTGTGAAGCTGTGATGTCTGCAATCCCAAGAATAGCTGATGATTACCAATTTGGCATGGCTCTTTACAAAAGAGGAATTTATGGGTAAAAATGCTAACAGTGCTTATTAGTCACATCGGAAGCCTGCTTAAGAATAGTAGGAGAATATTATGCCCATCTGCTGGGCTGGGCTCAGCAGATTTCTGTGGTACCTTCCAATTCTTTGATTCTAGCCTTCTTCACCTATACAAATGTGGTGGCTATTATACCTGTCTCCTTGCAGGGAGTGGCAAAGATGAATAATCATAGGTACAAAATCAGATTGCAGTGTCTGGGCCTGTTCAGCCTTGAAAGATAGTGTTTAAGAGGGGACCTGGTTGAAGGATATAAACTCATACATGGTGCAGAAATGGTGAATAGAGAAAAATTATTTTCTCTATCATACAACAGTAGAACCAGGGGGGCACTCTATGAAGCTGATGGGTAGGAGAGTCAGAGCAGACAAGGGAAAGTATTTCTTCACACAGAAGCTCATTGGTCTATGGAACTGGCTACCAGAAAATGTGGTGACAGCAACCAGCTTAAATGGCTTTAAGAACATAATAAGTTTATGGATGGCACAGGTGTACTAATGTCTACTAGAATGGATGCCCAGGTACATCCTCCAGGCTGAGAAAACAGGCAGGATGAATCTAGGGCCATTGCTTGGACCCAAAAGCAGATGAAGGTTTTGCCCTCATCTTCTGCTTGAGATGCCCATAATTGATGGGTTACTGTGTGGGACAGGATGTTGGACTAAATGGGCTGTGGCCTGACCCAGCAGGGCTCTTCTTGAGATAGAAATCCATGGTGGCATGTCTACACTTGCAGGCTTCAGGGATATGGCTGCTCTCTCTCCTCCATTGTGGGAGGAAGGCTGTGGGTTCACTGGCTTCCCTCTCTTTCATGAAAGCAAAGGAAGACAAGATACACTGAGGGGTGCTTCTGAGTGCGCTCCTCCCTCCTTTCCCTAGATAGTACAAAAAATGCTGGCTGTAGGTAGGGATATGCATGAATTATTCATCAGGTTCAAAATTTGCATGAATTTGTAAAAATTCAAACATTCGTAATTTGAATTGAATATCGGCTATATTTGAAGATTGACATTAGAATGCGAAGTGAATGCTTTTGTGTTTACATTCGATGCTTCGTGGTATTCACAATGGTGGGAAGGTGGATTCAGAGCAGATTTGCACAAGATTCACAAGTGCAAACGGCAGCAGGGAATTGAAGAGCATTCAAAGAGCACTTACAGCCAACTTGAATCCTACCATATTTGAAGTGCTCTATTCACATAAAAACAAATTTTCCTTAGCATTCGCTCTGATGTGAAGCAAACACGAAAAAAATCATGCATATCCCTAGTTGTAGGTAGTTGTGATCTTACTTATATCCTCACCTGTTTGGCACACCTGGCACAGTCCCTCCCCAGCCAGCTAGTGGCTTAGGCCACTCTGGTCCTCATTCTTTGCCCAAACAAACAAGCAAGAGTCCTGAATACACAGATGATAACATGATCCTCAGTGGGTGAGTCTTGTAAGTACAAATGTGCTTGTATTACTTTCTGTATGCCTGCCTAAGTCTACTGGAGGCTACATTAGTACCAAAATAAAATAAGCACACCTTGCAGAGATTCAAATGCAATAAAAATGTTTGGAGTTCTTGGCATATGACAGAGTTCCCTTATCAAATCTTTGACCAAGGTTTGTTGCATCTTAACCCTTTTTATTCTAATATTCAAGTGCGCCAATGATTCAGAATTTGGACCAAAAATATAGCTACCTAATGCCCTTCACTGTAATAGAATGATGAACAAAATATAATATTCTGTGGTAGTGTAAGACTGGAGGTCACAGGATATGTTACTTCTCAACCATGATTTTATTTTATTTTTTCCTGGTGAAACAGGCCATTCATATCTGCATAATGATAAGAACATTCAATATGTGAAAATAACTTTGTTACCATTAATAATAAAAACTGTTTTAGCTTCTTCTTTTCCTCTCTGGTGCTCCTCTTAAAAGCACAGAAAACCTATCAGTAAAATGATGGGAACAATTTTATTATTATTAAATGGAATGTTCAGATATAGAGGCAGAATTATACTCATATACTAGTTTCTGAAACAGAACGAGGTAATTGTCTTCATGTCAAACATGAAAGATTTCCAGAGGAAGCTGATCACCATAATATCAACAGTCAATGTACAAAAACACTCAGGCAACTTTCAATCCATTAAAACAATTTCTATATTTGAAGGAAATTTACTTTTTCCCAATAAATAAAATACAGTACTTTAGTCACCAATCATGCCCTTACAAATGAAAATGCAAAATGGGCTCTGTTTTAAATAGGGAAGGAAGAAGAAGTAAAAAAAAA
>MTQE01001134.1:51438417-51454131 GCA_014337955.1 Aspidoscelis marmoratus | reverse complement strand
AAAAAAAAATTACAAGTAAAATACCGGTAAAATGAAAACTTTTACCATTGCCAAAATACATTTGGACAGCAACCCAGCCAAGCCATAAAACATCTTTATATAAAGATAGATGTTACAGCCAAATTACAAGCTGTACAGCCTCTTTATATAGAAACAAATGAGAAAGTCCATACTTCACATAAAACTTGATGGCCCTTATTACCAAGAGCTTTATGAGGACTTCAAAAACCTACAGTGTTACATATTGTTATCTGCTCTCAGAGTAGGCTAAAGTGTATCATTAGGACATTGAATCCTATATTGGCTCCAGTATGCCTGACCACCTTCTACAATAACCCCATCTTGGACCCCAAAGTGGCTTGTGCTATGGAGGTCTCTCAGTTCTGACAGGGAAGCTCCTTCTGATGTTTGGAATTTGTCATTACCATCTGTTATTGTGGTTATTAGCTATTGCTAGATAACTTGCAATTTTAATAGCAATAGCAATAATTAGTTATTGCCAGATAAACTAGCAATATCAATAATATTAAGAAAAAATATTTATATCCATAAAAACAATGACAATAACTGTGCAAATCAATATATAATCACAATTTTGTTGATGTAAATGAAATGTTGACATAGCACTTGTTGCAGACCTCTGATATCAGCAGACATTACATCTTCCTCAAGTTTTACTTCTTTCATGAGTCATATTCTCAGCTTGCCTGAAACTTACCCTTCTGTTTTCATGGATCCTGCTCTTTAATATGTGAACTGTGAAATTTTATCACTATATGAAAATCACTGATTCAGAGGTGCATGCAGTGGATTCTGTGGATTCTTTTTCAAGCTTTCAATAAAATGCAATAGCTTGAAATGTTTCCCTAGAACACTAGCCAAGACAATTGCTGAAATAAAACAAAAGTTGAATCATTTAAGAATTCCTGCCAGAGGGAATAATGGAGAAACTGAACCAACCCATGGTTCACTCTATATAGTCTCAAAAAGATCAAAGTGGATTGTGTTAGGGCGTGATTATGGGTGTTTTTCCACTGCAGCCCTTACATCCTTAATCCGGATCTAGTAGATCTGGATTAAGGGAAGCACCCAATGTGTTTCCACGGGAGGTGTAGCACCCATTAGCAATGGGTGCTAACACCCCTGCTCTGGAAACAGCTTTGCACCCATGTGGGGAATCCGGATCGACGCACAAGGGGTTGGCCCATTACCCCAGGTGTTTGGGGGGGCAGGGGGGGCAGTATTTGAATTCACTTCGAAGTCACTTCGAAGTCACTTCGAAGTTCACTCTGAAGATCAGCACAGACTTCAGAGGTCCCAAATGGGTGCCGTGGTGGAAATGGGATCATCCGGTTCACACCAAAATGGGTCCTAAATGGGTGCAAAAATGGATACTTTTTGACAGTGGAAAAACACCCTATGTATGTCAGTTACCATCTAATCCACAAAAGGAAATGGTCAATCAGGTGACTTTAAAAAAAAAATCTCTTTACTGATCAATAAGAGAAAAAATCTGGACTCCAAAACACCATTCGAAATGCCAGAATAAGTGGAAATGAGTTCATTTTAGGGAATTTTCATTTTGAGTTTCATGGTGCACAACTCTGTTCAGCTGAATGTTCATATGATCCTGAATTGACGTATTTAAATGGCACATATTTTGTTCTTTCAAGGAGCCGTTCAAAAAAAGTTCTATTTAGAATATTTCAGATTAATCACAGATTTTCACCCTGTTCTATTTATAACTGTTTTTCATTCAGCTGCTTTGTTTCTCTAGGAGTTCTGGGATTTTAAACAGCATGGTATTGAAAATCATCACAAGGTATCAAATAAATACTAGCGCATATTTTCACAGTAAATACAACAAACTTAGATTTTATTCGGTCAAAAAACTAACTCTAATTCATTTCAACCTCCTCACAAAAAGTTTGATTACTATACATGCAACAATTTAGACTA
This sequence comes from Aspidoscelis marmoratus, assembly GCA_014337955.1. Lineage (NCBI taxonomy): Eukaryota > Metazoa > Chordata > Lepidosauria > Squamata > Teiidae > Aspidoscelis > Aspidoscelis marmoratus. Next base: position 51,452,172 of record MTQE01001134.1, on the reverse strand, counting down.
CTGTATTTTCTGGCGTATAAGACTACTTTTTAACCCAGGAAAATCTTCTCAAAAGTCGGGGGTCGTCTTATACGCCGGGTGTTGTCTTCTTTTACGGCGAGTATATCCCAAACTCTACATTTTAACTGGAAAGTTGGGGGTCGTCTTATATGCCCAGTCGTCTTATACGACAGAAAATACGGTACTTTAATTTAATGGCATGTACCCAAAAAAGAAGGTCCCCCCTAGGCAAGATGCCAGCAGTTTTTCTATAAGTATGCCATACAAATGATTAAAACAAACACATAAAGTTACAGAGTGATGATGCTGCCAATTAAGAACAAATATCCACAGACTGATCCACCCAAGGTCAAATCATCCTGTTAGAGCTAGGATAATTACAGCACACTAATTTGTATAACCCATTGGAATAGTCAACAAATTAGCTAGACTAGAACTGCAGTCTAAAGTTTTGGAAGGGAGCGAGGTTGTCAAAATTTGGGAATGATTCTCCATTGTTCTCACTCTAGAGAAAGACAAGTGTCAAGTAATGTTTGGGTATCTTCCAGAACCTGTTTGCCATCTTTGAAGAAATCTTGTTCCTGCTGTAACTTTTAAGAGCAATTGATGGCAAGAAAAAATTATCTCCCACATCAAGTACCTGAACATAATGACAATTTCCTTCCTATTGGAATTCTAATTTTGCATCAGAACATGAAATCAGCAGAACAAGTGAGTCTTATGTAGGCATTATATCTTGTGGATGTCCATCTACTTCCATACTCACTGTAGAAATGGAAACTACTTTCACAAACATATTTTGTTCTCTAGATCAGGATATCTACACTGTCTTCTTTCTAGACTCCTTATGAATACAAGTGTAGAGAAGAGACCTTGATAACATAACCGGACTTGCAGATTTGGGACAATAACTTTAGGGAAAAAGTATTATAAACATGAACTTGTACAGACTGTGGAGGACAGATGGGCCTAGCATGCCATGGTCCATGGAGTTGTGAAGTGTCGAAAATGAATGAACAACTAAACAACAACTAAAATACAGAAAAAAGTTATAGTACTGTATATTAAATTCCCTACTCCCAAGATGAAACAGCTGCACACATCTGGGTGAAAATATTCTTTGAGTGGGATATAAAGTTAAGATTTGAACTTGCAGTTCTCAGGAACATAATCAAGTACCCTACATACCCTGGGTCAAACTACCCTTTGGAATGTTTTTTTTTCAAAAACTTAAAAAATAAAAATAAAAACTTCCCATGTGGATTTTTGATGGAGTGAACTTCCTTTTTTTTAAATTTCAAAAAAGGAAACAGGCATCTTTGAACAGTGCCTCCTTTATATAAAGAATTTATCTAGCCTCCCTAAGGTGGCCATCTAAGAAGCGTCCCTCCGTTTTTCCATTTTAGAAAGAAATTAATATTACTGGATTATCCATAAAGTTATTGAAGCTATGAAGCTGAAGTATTAAAAAAAAAAAGTCACAGAGAAGTTTTTGTCTTCTGATCCTTAGAACCAATATACAAGAGGAGCTGCAAGCCGTCACATTTACAGGTGTGCTAAACCACTGACTTTACTGCAAATACAGGTTTGCTTTGAACCATTGCCAGCAAAAAGGATAAAGTAGTTAAATATAGCAGTAAAGCAGACATTTCAACTAATGGCAAAGCTCACATTTTAGAGTATATATTTAAAATTAAGATAATCATAACCACTTGGGGAATTTCTACAATAAAGGGACACTGTCTGCAAATGAACAGATGGAGATTAAACACATATTCATATACAAAGTTTTTCCCCAGAGCTAAGTGCAGTGAAAAAGTTCAACAGATCATATGAAAGATGGTCTTTTGCAAAGGTACATTTGGTAAATTTTTAAAATAAAATTTTAAAACCCTACTTATTCTTGAACAACTATTGTCTGGTACCTGAAGTATGATTAAAAACACTGGCATCACTAATCTGCAAGAATTGCAAAAGCAGCAAAAAAAATGTTGTCATATTAAAGTATGCAATCACCCTTTGTATAAAGCTATGATTTGATTCCTAGAACCACTTGTAATGTAAAACTGCATTATGTAACTGCCTCCTATGGGAAACTGGGAATTAAGGAGACAATGGAGACCCTGTCTACAATTACAGGACAGTGATCCAGAGAAAGGTATACCCTATCAGTTTATCAGTGGTACTGTGGAAGAGGGGACCAATCTACCAATATAATCCATTAACACCTAGAGGTCCAAGCACAAGACTACAAGTTTCTAGGATCACATTTTACCATATCTATCGAAGCACACCCATGTGATACACAGAATGACTTAACATTTTATCTAACTATATTTCTATTATAAGTATTAACATTAGCACAATCCTAATTAATCTCAGTAGATTAGTATAACCAGGTGGCTAAAGGAGAACAGTCTCCTCCCAACAAATAAAATCTTTTTCTTTTGGAAATATGCTTAATTACAAAGTGAAAATAAACTCAGTAACTAGATTAATATGAGCAAAAAGAACACAAAGGACTGGAACCACTGAAAATCCACTGCCACATGAAAACACACCTACAGTCTTATGCCTATGGAAGTTTTAAGCAACATCCGGTAATGTTAAGAATTGTTTAATAATAAATGTAATAATAAATAAAGGATTTGAAAATAAAAGTAAATCCTTTTGCAGAATAAAGTGTACTAATTCAATATTTTTCAGATTAAAAATTACAAAGGCAAGAAACATATATTTTCATTCACTCTGATATGTAGCACAAGATCCTCACTCAGCTGTAAAGAAACTTCAACAATATGAAACAGTACAGAAAACAATAAACCAACACCTGCTTCAGCAGTTACTAGGAAAAGTGTAAAATCAGCAGAAACAAAATAAATTTTGTAATTGAAAGAAACTGATTATCCAGACCTATTTCAATCTGGGTTCAGGCCTGATTTTGGAGGCAGAATCAGCTTTGGTCATCCTGATGACCTTCTGAGGAACAGAGGCAGTGTTACTCTGTTTATCCTCCTTGATCTGTCACCAATCTTTAGATACTGCTAACTATTAAAATAAATGCCTTTATAGTACACAATATAAAACTCAACCTAACAATTCAAAGCTGAGAGACAGAAGCAGTTCACCAATAACTGACCAGTTAACCCACCAATCCCTGGAAGAAAAAGAAGAGTTGGCTTTTCTACCCTGCATTTCTCACCCATTTAAGGGGACTCAAAGTGGCTGTCAAAGCTTTCTATTCTTCTCCCCACAACAGATACCCAGTGAGTTAGGTGGGGCTGTGAGAGCTCAGGACTGTGACTAGCCGAAGGTCACCCAGCTAGCTTCATGGAAGAGTGCAGAACCAAACCCAGCATTCCCAGATAAGAGACCAGCCCCTTAACTACTAGAGCAAACATATTTTTGCTTGATAATATGGGTAATAGGCAATTTTCAGTTTTTGTGATAGTTTTCTAACATATTTTTCTACTTAACCAAATTACTTACCACTAAATCCCAGTTATTTTGTTCAAGTAAGGTAATTGCTTCATCGATATTTTCTATGCCAGTACATGCCTGCAATGAAAAAGAAAAATAATTTATTTGAAAAAATCTCTCATATTCTTTTAAAATTAGGAAACTTATCATCATGTTAAGCTAGGCCACAATTCATTATTTGGTTTAATTTTTGAAATCTAATAGCTAAACACAAAATTTGGCACCTACTTTTATTTATCTTGTTAACAAAATGGAAACCCCAAGGCTTCTAGGGCAAATAGGTTCAGCTACTTGAAAGCTGTTATTGGATAGCACTTCTGAACTCTTTCATGATTCATACATCATTCATTCAAATTAAACTCTTTCAGAAGAAATATTATAGTTCTCATTTTATAGACTGGTAGTTAACAATAAAAAAACCTTTTTGTTCAAAATTACGCAGCAGGTCCCTGATGTGTAAGTTAACAAATGGTTATATAGCAAGGAACTATGTTCTACTTCAGTGTCTGTGGTTTCATGACATCATTGATATATATTCCTTCCTGAAAAGAGGGGGAAATATTTAAAGTAGTAATCATCAAGCAAGCAGCTGCAGCTAAAGAACAGAAAGCATGAGTTTCACACTGGAACATGAAGACTGGGACAGATCTCTTCCAGCAGCACTGACTAAAAAGGGAATGAGGTTTGTATTGCATTTCCTACAACAATACATTGTGTAGATCATGGATACATTACTTTTAAGTTGCATATTTGAGCTGTTCCACAGAATTTATTGCACAAAATAAATTAATGTACAAAAAGGGGTTAGCTGACAGATACAGTAATTTCCTACCACCCATTAAGCCCAACGAGGCTACTGTTTTATTACATTTTTTCCCTTCTAGGGAAATGTCTTAACTTGATTTAGTTTTACCACATATTCTTAATATCATGACTCAAATTATATATAAATGTCCAACAAGAAATAAACTGAAATAAGTGTGAAGAATGTACCCGCATATTGAAGAAAAATACTTTGCAGTAGAAACAAGTTAATAGGGCAAAACACACAATGCTTTGAAAAAAACATTTCCCCCCTTCCTGGTTTCTCCTATTTTTACATATTTGTTACATTGTTTCAGACCTTCACACAAAATTCAATATGAGACAGCCACTGGGTGAGTCAGCAACAAAGTGGCAAATGCACTTCCATCTTAGCAAGTGCAAAGTAATGTCCACTGGGACAAAGAATCCCAATTGCACCTATAAACTTATGGGTACTGAGCCTTCTGTGACAGTCCAGGAAAGGGATCTTGGGGTTCTGGTGGACAGCTCAATGAAGGTTTCAACCCAGTGAAAAAAGCAAACCCAATACTATGGGTAATTAGGGAAGAAACAGAAAGCAAGTCTTCAAGTATGAATAGCTCTTAGAAAGGATTAGACAAATTCAAGGAGGGTAGGTGTATCAATAGCTACTAGAATGAAGCCTAGGTACTGTCTCTGGGTTGGAGGGATGCTTCACAAAACCATTTGCAGGGAATTGAGAGCAAGTGAAGGTTTTGCCTTTGTCTTCTGCTTGAGACACCCAGAAGCAATTCATGGACTACTGTGTGAGTCAGGATGCTGGACTAGATGGGCTGTGGCCTGATCCAGAAGGGCTCCTCTTATGTTCTTAACCTAAGTAAACCTAAGTAAACACAATTTATAGCTTTCAAACGATCATTTCAAGTGATCCACTCCACACCAAGGCCCAGGTCATCTCAACTTGCTGACTGGGAACTTCCATGGCTGTTTGCAAAATCGTGTCATGCCCCTTGTGCCCAGTAGACCATTCATCATTGCCTGTACATGAGCAGCTAGCCCGGCCCATCACCAAATAACACTTCAGAGAACGTGTTAAGCAATCTCATATTGGCCATTCCAAGGCCTAATTCCATATAGGCAGGCCACTGCCTGGGAGGCATGGCCACCCAGTAGACCAGTCTGTCATGTGGATGCAGGCTAAGATTCCTTCAAAAAGTTCTTTCAATGGCCACATGCCATTCACAGAACTTTCACGGAACACAGTGGCTCTGCTTATCTTGTAAAAGTACATATGGAAATAAGTACTAACTACACAATTATATCTACATTGGCCAAGCCAGTATGCAAAAAATTGGAGCCTGCATACTATTAGAGCAGTGGTTCTCAAACTGTGGTCCGCCAGATGTTCTTGACCAACAGTCCCAACATTCCATACAAGCCCCCAACTAACGGAATCCTAGCAGTGGAAGCTAGGAGCTGTTCTTCAGCAACATCTGGAAGACCACATTTTGAGAACCATTGCAATAGAACTGGAAGAAATATTCATTGCACTTTGTCACCTACTCTTCTTGCATCTTTAGAAGCATTATATTTAAAATCTACTCTCAACAGCTTGTATTTTTTCTGTGAAGTACCTAACACACACTACTTGAATGCCAAAGGAACAGATGTTCATTACTCTTCAGTTGCTCTTCATAAGTAGCAAATCTTCATGAAACCATATTTAAGGTTACTGCTTAGGCTTGGTATTTATACTCCTGTTTGCAATGGAACTCTCATAATTCCCAACTGCAACTTTTCCATTAGAAAATAAAAGGAAACAGAAGCAGATTAAGTAAAAACCAAGGACCATGCTGAACTGATGCTCTCCATATGCACATCCCTTTGTAACAGCAAGAGGAAAATATTTTATAAAGAAGCCAAATTGGTTTGAATTAGTGTGCCTGTTATTCAGGGGCACTCTTAAATGTATTTAAGCCATTTGCTTCATTTTTTAAAATCTACAGCTATGACTCCTAAATCTTTTGAAATCTTGCATTTGAGTATGTGATCGTATTAGTTTTTTTATCACCCTACAGCTGTTAGTCTTCACACACAGACGGTTCTATAGGAATTAAAAATAGGAATTAAAAAAAAAGCAGAATATACTAGTACAGCATGCCAGGGTATTATCTGCAACAGTTGGTGAACCTGCTGGAACTTCTGTGCCATTAAGCCTTCAGAGTAGAAAAAAATGGACCACTCCTTCAGGTAACTTAGCTTTGGGTCTTCAGAGGAAAAAACTTTGAATCCAGGAGCACCTTCAGACTCTGAGCCTGATCCTATTATAAGCATGCCAACCACGAAGATCAAACCTTAAGGAAGAGAACTGTCATGCCATAAACACTGTGCCAGTAACCCAAAAGCTTCTTCCGGGGTTCAGACCAGAAAGAACAATACAGTAGAAATGGAAAGTAACCAGTATCCAAATACAATCAATATCCAGCACAAATGGATCAATATCAAATGGAGTCATCAATATCCAGATGACTCTTCCCAGAAATTTCATATAGATATTCAACAGCTTGGAGGACAAAATAGATCCCTGCAGGATATCACACAATAGAAATCCCTCAATTTATTCCTAGACCGATCCAGCAGGTTTCTATGACATTTGGTCTTAAATTAATTCTTAATGAATTATTTAAGAAAACAGTAGGCTTCCTAAATGTAAGCAGCTGGTGAAAGGTATTCCTCTCAAATGCAGCAGCCTCCATACTTAGACTTTTTCTCCCTTTAGAATTTATATCTTGCTACTTTCTTGGCAGTCCGTGTTTATCATACATGGCACAATGATGTCGCAGCAGAATAAACAGGAAAAATAATAACTGTTAACAGCAGCTAGATTTTATGGTGTATGCACAGAGATGGAAAACTGAAGATATTCCCTCAATACACAACTGGGTAATCAAGGTGATGGAACCTATAGAAACTGTTATATTAACTAATCTGATAAGAGACTTGTCAGTGGAAAAAATTATTTAAAATTGGCACACTTCCATCTATTACTTACAGAGTCAATAAAATGCATCTATAAAATAATTGCAGGTTTTGCAGCTTAATACAAAAAAGACAAAAGGGAAGAGGAGGAGGGGAGGAGGGGAAGAGATCTTCGGAAGCAGGTTAACAGTTCCTATAAAAACCATAAGAGAGTGGGAGTCGTCAAATAACTAAGAGGACAACAATTACGTAACTTAATTATTTTCCTCTATTGTACAATTTATGTTCTTCTAAGGAAACAATACAAATTATATATTAAAAAGAACAGGAAAAACATTAACTGACAATAGAACACTCTAGGCCTATTTGGGCCAATATGTGTAAATTTTTTACTGTTAGATTTAGAGAAATGTTTTGTGTTGTATAACAACAAAAAAACAAACCATATTTGAAGGCATGACACCATGAAAGGCCTAAAATTTATGATTTGAGCCTCAAGTATCTGAAGGAGAACCTTCTCCCATAAATTACATGATTAATTTTGGTAAGTTTTACATTATGTCTATTCCTAGATAGCTCAGTATGGTACAAACATATAGAGCTGCCTGGAAGTTAAGATCTGAAGGGGAAGCCCTGCAAATTCTGCTGCCACATTTCTGTGATTCATGGAGCCTTCTCAGAGGTTGCATCCAAGCTACAGAACGATTTTCCCTACATGAGCAATGTCGGGTGCCACTTTTAAGCTTTTGGGCTTAGTTAAGACACACCTTCTCATCCCAGTCTTGAAAATTTGAGATACCCTTCTGTGCTCTCATGCTGTACTCTTCAAAACGTTTTGATATTTAATTAGCCCTATGCTGTACCAGAGTGCAACCAACACCTAGTCATCAGTCATTTAACCTCCTAGTTCAAGGGGAGGTAGTGATCCAGTTATGTGGCCCAGGCAACCATACCAACCCCCATCAAGCCTATAATGAACCAGGGATCTTACCTCTTAAAGGCAGCTACCAGTATGGGAATCAGAAGCAAGCAGGGCATTGTTGCTATCACCCTTCCTCTCTTTATCAGTCTTTCCCAGATGGCAGCCCAGCCAATCAAGACTCGATATGAGTCCTGCACTACAATGTTTCTTCTGACTCAAGGTAGCCAGAGACTTGCAGCTCTACCAGCATGTCAACAGATAAGGAGATGGAGCATACATGAACAGCCCAACAAATCTTGCAGGATTCACAGCTATAGTATTACGGAATTCCATAGCATGAGATTTAGTAAAGACCGTAAGTGTGAGAACAGACAAAATTCATAGAACGTAAACCAACGACAGCTATAAACAGCAAGGATTTGTATTACTTTGTGTACCACAAGATGTACAGCTGCAAATGAGTAATAGTGGTAGTTCATAAAGTACTCCTACACTCACATCCGGCTTATGAGCCTCTCCTAGATACTTGGTTGGTTTCCTCATGACCTGCCTACTAGACTAGATTAGCCTTTCTTTGTCTGTCCTTCATATGCTTTCAGGTTACCAAGCAGGAAAGTAAACTGCTTAAAATTTTCAAGCTTTACAGACATGATTACTGTTTTAATATATACCGTTGTTTTAATATATGTCTGATTTTAAGTGTTGTTACCCGCCCTGAGATCTCCAGATAAAGGGCAGGATGGATAAATAAATAGATCCATCCATCCTCCATCCATCCATCCATCCTTTGTTCCAGTAGAGTCAGTAAATTCTGTACAAAGAAAGGGGAACTCTTAATTTTTGCTTCATTCAAAACTAATTTTGTTGGCATAAACAAAAATTGTCACAAAACTGAAGGAAGCCTCTAGCTACAGTTCTTCAAAGCAATAAAGCGATTCTGTTTTTGTGATGCACTGCCCTAAATATCTATTTTTATTAAAGTTTGGCTTTGGTACTGTGATACCAAAAACAAAGACTCTTATGCTTCTTTAGAGCACGAGCTTCTGCAGACAAGAGTCTGCTACATGAGAAACATCACATGTAGTGTGGGAACAGACATACCATCACAATTACCATAATTCAAGTACTTTAACAGACACAATTTAGAAAATGAACCAAAAGCAGCAGACTTAGACTGCTAGATTATCCTAGTAAATTAAGTACAGTGGTACCTTGACATACGAGTTTAATTTGTTCCATAACCTTGCTCTTATGTCAAATCGCTCGTATCTCAAAGCAATTTTCCCATTAATCCATTCCAACTCCCAAAACACCACCTCAGTTGTTTTTGTTATGTACTGTACTGTTTTTACATACTCGTATCTCAAATCTTGCTCTCATCTCAAAACAAAATATCACTCGCTCAGCGGCTTGTATCTCAAAACACTTGTATGTCAGGGCACTTGTATGTCGAGGTACCACTGTACTGTAATTTCTTTACCAAAATTCCAAGAAATCTCTTTACTTAGTTTTTATGTACATTAGATAGTACATGAAGTCATCACAACATATCAAACATATTAGCATTACAGGGATGAAAAGGTTAGTTTAAAAAGTCAGTAGGAACAGTCCTTAGAGAAATAAGCAACAATTCTGACCCACTACACAAGTGTAAAACCTAAATAAATATATAGTCTCCCCTTCCCAAAAGTCATATTCTGCAGAGCTCTCTTATGCAAGTAATCGATGTCCAGCGAAAACCTAGGACTCATATGGAGGCACAGAGGCTGATAGTTATTCTCAGATAGTTATTAGGAAAGTCATGAAGTTACAGAGTCCAGTTTTCAAATCCAATTGATTGTGTATCCACCAAAGGAAAGAATTTTTGAAGCAACTTAGGGCCACTAGCAGAGCCTCCATTTATGGGTACCATATCCTGCATGGTATTAATACATTAAGTCTAACTGCTAGCCATTTCATGCCCAGATCAGTTTAATGTTCCTTTACCTGTTTGTGCTTTGCATATTCTCACATTAAACTGTTTTAAGATCAGCACTTGATTTCTAAGGACTTCTATCCCTTCACAAAGCAAATGCAGGTGACAGGCAGAACTGTTAGACCAAGGACTACTGAAGATCAGACCTAAGTGACAAAGAGTTCTCTTTGTCTGCTTTGAAAACTCACTCCGTCTTATTCTAGTAACCGTTTTCAGTTAGTGCCTCCAATAATAAATTTAAGCTGTTTTGACAATATGGTTTTCATTGTTTGGATTCTTTTTCATTTTGTTGAGATTCATACTTTTTATCTATAAGCCATGATGTATTTCATTTTACCACAACTGAGTGGAACTGAAGCACTGAAATCAGTAAATAGAAATCACAATGACAGGGGATGTTTAGTAAATACAGTACATACAGCTTTAAATAAGTGCCCATAGCATTTCATACACAGAACCTCATAAAAGGGCTCTGAGCGCCTGAAGATTCTTTATTCTTCTGTTATTTATTGTAATCACACAATGCAAATGTTGCCTTTTAAAAAGTGGCACAAAAACAGCTTGGAGGTGCTAGCATGTGGATGCTACATTCCAAACCCATCTCTGATCCACATTAAAAGCATGAAAATGACTTTGGTATACGTATTAGAAACAGGATGGGAACTAGCAGGTCAGTGGTGTAAATTCTAAGGCACTTTTGAGGTGCTTGAAGTGTGTCATTGAGATTTTTTTTGTATGGGTTTTATATTTAAATGTATTCTAGATTTTATCCATCTGTTGATTTGCTTTCCAGTCCATAGTATTTGAGGTGAAGGATGCCAAGTTGGTTCAAAATAAATCATCTCTCATTTATGACTTGATCTGGATGAAGGGTCTGACTTGGCGTGAGCTGAGGCTACTTGGTGCAACACTGTTTCAGAGTGAAGAGGGGAGAAGGACTTACTGTAGATAAAAGATCCCACACTTCTTGCGAGACAACCACTGTGTTCTGTAACTGGGTTTCAAGGATTGTCCTTGATGCTGGGCCTGAAGAACAGAATAGTGTGCCTTGCACGCCACCATTCAGCAGCTTCCCTATCCAAGCTGTCTGAAGTAATCTTTGATTTTGTACTGGATGTTCTGTCATACTTTGTGTTGTCAGTGCCTCTTCTTCTGAGGATGAAAAGGCGATTGCCCTCCCCAGCCAAACCGAGGCAGTCTTCCCAGACAGCCAACGTGAGGAAGACATGTCTCATGGGTTAAACTGGAACTATGAGTCTGTCTCCCAAGATGGAGACAGCTTAGATTCAGATGCTGGCCAACGCCCAGTTCAGAGTGCTCTCAGGCAAGAACAAGAGCACTTGAGATACTCAGCATGGTTACAGACCAAACGCCTGCAATGAAGAGGACGTGCCTCTCCCAACCCTATTTAAGAAACACTCAGTCCTTGCAACTCCTGTTGCACATAACAGCTTGTTATCCTCACAACCCTGGTTCCTGTGTATTCTCTGGGTTCCTGACTTTCTGACTGTTTGATGACTACGAAGACCCTCTGGCAAACTGAACTCGGCATTCCAGACTATGCTTTGACTCTTGAACTCTGGATTTTGACCTAGCTGCTGCTACCACTAGCCTGGTGAGCATTCACATGTGTGTGCTTGCAGAACACCAGCCACTTGGGGCATGACAGTTCCCTCCAAACAATGCTGGCAGATTTTAATATCCATGTCAAAGTGACTTTCGGTGGTCCAACTCAGATTTCATAGTCTCCATGATACTAAAGGAGTGTCCATAATCTGTGAAAAGCCTAAAATACATAGCTGGATATAGTCTTGACTTGGTCCTTCCTACAGAGTGGGTTGATGAAGATTCATTGACAGACTGGCTGGTGATAAGCCTGTTTTTACATGTATGAATCATCTGCTGTTCAGACTTGGACTTACATAGCAACACCCTTATGTAGTGCTGTTAAGTCTCACTGTGACTAAACATGTTAGAGAACATTGAAACACCTACTTTGTGGTAGTGAGAGTAGTGAAAAAACAAACATCCTAGAAACTCACTTGTCTGGTTTTCCAGTGGTCAGCCTTATTCTCCAGTCATGAGGAGATTTAGAATGAGATACCACCAGTATGCTCAAAGACATTCAATACTGTCTCTCCATTCCATCTGTTCTAAAAGAGGCAGTTCAGGTACTTGATGCTTACCTGGAAGCAGTAATTGGCTTGATATAGATCAATTAACTGAAGCTGTTCCAGACAAGATGGAACTTTTGTGTCACGGGCTCTTGGTGTTCTTGAATCCATCTCTGTCATGTGAAGTTCAGGTGGTGGCCAAGAATGTCTACTGGCAGTTATGGCTGTTCCCCAACTATGGCCATTTTTGACCAAACACAATTTGGCCACAGTAATCCATACTCTGGTAACTTCTAAATTAGAGTATTATAATGTAGTCTATAGGAGGCTGCCCTTGTAGATATTTTTGAGGCTGCAACAAACACAGAATACAGAAGCAAAGCTGTGGGAAGGAAATACTAGCAAGTTTTAAAGGCACTGCACTGGTTGCCAGTTTGTTACTAAACCCAAATTCTTGCTTTTAGCATAAACTTTAAACTTAAATAAGTAATTTCTGTCATTTATATATTGCTTTTTCCCAAGACGGAGTGACCAGCCCAAGTTCACTCAGTAAGTTATCTCAACTGAGTAGGATTCAAAGTCTGGGACTCCTATATTCTAGCCAGTAGTTGTTTTACTTCAAGAAGCAGCTTTAGACACAATGTGTCAGGTTCATATTCCAGCCTGCAGCGTACTGTACTCAGTAACCCTTATTTTAAAATTAAATAGCAGCTACAATTGTGTTCACATATCAAACTATAATCAATGCAGTAATCCAAGCTGATACATTATTACAATTTTAACTGACCCTGAATGTATTAATAGTATCCCATGTTTTTAAAGCAGAAAAACAACTTTAAATCTGAGATAAAAGTATTGCATGTATTTCCTTCTATCACACACATGATAGCATGAATTAAAACAGTGGACCATATACTAAAAAACAATCACTTTCTATCTTTAATATGTATCTTCAATGTGTGGCATGAAATAATGCAGACTTCCAAGAGTGCATAGCCTAATATTTTAGAGGATATCCTAGATGCAAATTAAGAGAAAATGGAAATGATGTACTAAGTTTAAAAAATAAGATCAATTAACAGCAAAACTGAAGACCTAATCAAGTTTTGTAGGTTTCCTTACAACTTCCAATGTTTCATACTTGATTTCTACTTTATGCAGCTAAAACTGTAATGAAAGTACACCCAACTTCAGTAAATGAGACAAGAGTTACAGACTACCCTTACCACTATAATGTTGGCTGGAATGGATGGGAACTGTAACATAAAATACCCTGGGTGTACTAGGATGACATAATGATTGCCTTATATACATGCCTGGAAGCAGAGGAATGCACTTTTCACCTCTGCTTTCAGCAGCGTTTAAATTGTGAGAGTGCTATATATTTATTTCTATTTGTAATGTCATTTATCATTTTATTCCTTGTAAACCACATAGAATTGCCAGAAATATTTTATTTATTTATTTATATTTATATTTATATTTATATTTATATCCCGCCC
>MTQE01001134.1:51421356-51438090 GCA_014337955.1 Aspidoscelis marmoratus | reverse complement strand
AGAATAAAGAGCATTTAGCCAAAGGCCTGAGTGAAGAGGTACGTCTTTACTGCCTTCCTGAATGTAAAAAGAGAAGGCGCTTATATGTGGTATATAAATCTAATAAATAAATTTTATCAGTAAAAAAATCTATAATATGAAAGATTTTATACGCAGAAAATGCCACTAGTTATAGTTGTACAGTGATATGCAAATATGCTATTTCTGCATGATACTGTTTGTTTCATATGAAGTTCTCCCTAGATATAAGTCTTCCTTCAAACAGGAATTGAAGAAGCAAAGGGAGGCAGGGCAAGCAAAGGAGACTGTCATTTTATTTTACTTTGTATCTATTATCAGTTTCTCTAAATGAAGAAGAAGAGTTGGCTTTTCTACCCTGCTTTTCTCACCCATTTAAGGGGACTCAAAGCGGCTGACAAAGTTTTTCTATTCTTCTCCCCACAACAGAACACCCTGTGAGGTAGGTGGGCCTGTGAGAGCCCAGAAGAGAGCTGTGACTAGCCCAAGGTTACCCAGCTGGCTTCATGGGGGAGGGCGGAATCGAACTCGGTATTCCTGATAAGAGTCCATCTCTCTAACTACTAGACCAAACTGGAGTAACCCAGCCTATTTTACACTGTTCACTTTCTATGAAGCACCAGTTAACCTAGTTCTTAGTCAAAGACAGTTTGGAAAAAGGTTCCTGTTACAAATTACAGACAAACCCCGAATCTTCAGCCACTGGGACTAAAAAAATTGGGTTACGTAGTTCACTTTAAAAAAAAAATCCACAGATATATTAGGTAATTAGATAGTGTTAAACAAATACTTTTAGACTTGCTATATAATGCAGTCATAAGAGAACCTCTGCTGAATCCTAAATCTCCTGCCCATCAATTTCATAGAGTGCCCCCCCCCCTGGCTCTAATGTTGTGCAACAGAATCTGTTTGATACTAAAGCATACTGTATACTGACTATCATTTATTTACTTGTTTAACTCAATAAAATTACTTACATAGATATCTGTTTGTAGCTATACCTATATACTGTGTTATGCAAGTAACTGTCACTTATGGAGAACTGAATGTTAAGGACAACATTATTGATATAAGTAAATGGTACTACAGAGGGCAATTCACATTACTACAGGTTTCTGAGGTTGCCTGAAACAAGGAAAGACATATTTCACTAAACATATAAGAGCAAATGTGCTGTACAAAACCATTGTATACAAGGGACAATTGAACTGGCTTCCTTCTCTCTGATCCCAACCCCCTTGTATCCCAGGTTGTTATCCTTCCTCTGCTATCTTCCAGACTATTCTTCCTTCTATTCTGCCAATTTTCTTTGTTTTGAAAAACATATGGAACTAAAACTCTTCAAACCTGTTTGGCTGTATATTTCAAAATGTAAGAAAATACTAATTCCTCAAAATAAATGGGATGTCCAGAGTCATTGTAACAACGAGGAAGTCTTAAGGGTGCAATTCAGTAGCAAGTGCCATATGGTTACCAGGCTATGCTACTTTACAGCACTGCAAGTCTTTGAAGATATTTTTGGGAGCTGATAACAAGACAGAAAATAGAACTAAAAGAGCAAAGGAGTAATCGATCAACCCATATACGAATTTTCAGCATCATAGGCATCTGGTAAAGGAATTGCAAGATCCTACACCTTGGATTCTTCTGTAGAAATACAGAAGCATAGGATGATTTTGCCATAACACAGCCCCAGGCTAGAGACAGGAGGCAGTGAAACAATTTTATCAGCAGTCATGCTACTCTGCTGCTCAGAGTCAACAAGTCACATGTTTAGAAATGTGACAAAAACAAATGTGATCAAATCACACAGGTGGACAAAGTCAAAATGCAAATTAAGAATCTAGATGTAAACACATGTGATCAAAAGAACAGTTTATTTTAAAATACAAGAAAAACAAAAAACACATAACAATGAATATCATATTGGCCCTGCTACATTTACGTAATTTGGCCCATATCTTTCCTTTATTTCCAAGCAAACAAATCTCCAAGTTATCAAGATAGATCATTAAGAATAAATAATTTATGGTCCCCCACCTCTGATAATAGCAAAGTCCCACAGCACTCTTCAACAACAAACAGCAATTACTATCCCAGGGCTCACACAACTTTAAAATCTTAACTGTATTAATGGAACATTTTAGTATGCTGGCTTATGACTATTTTCTTTACGTCAAAGTATCTCAATAACTCTGAACTTTTTGTTACAACTTCTCCAAATATCTTACATTTTAACAGCTCAATTCTGTACATATTGGACCAAGAATTTCTCTTCCAGAGACAAAAGATCCTCCTAACTTTCAAAGCTATTCAAGGGAGTATAAAATTGATATAATTTGACTCTTTACATCAGTCTTATGTATGCCTACTCAGAAGCAAGTCCTACTGAATTCTATTTGACTTTCAGTGCAAATTAGTCTGACTGTCACCATCAGCACTTTCCTACCATATAAGGGACTGAACCTAACCTCATTCCATATGACATCATCATCAAAAAACCCACCAGATTTTAATTACCTGTGCCAATTATTTCACTAATGGCACTGCAATATATCACCAGCCCGAATGGAGCATATTTCGGTATAGGAGTTGTTTAGTACTTATTAAATCTGCAGTTCTAAGCATTTCCCTTGGTGCAAGTTAACAGTGAAGAAATTGTTGTATTTCTGTTTCTGTTAGTGATCAGCAGAGGGGTGAAGATGAACTCCTACCATTAAGGTAAAGAAAAAATACATTTGGATTAGAAATACTATGTAATATTGTCATACAGAATTGGAAGAAAAACTGTTTTAGAGCAGAAACATATATATGCACATCCACATAGAATAGTTTTACCAACTATTGTAAAATAGTTTTTTTAAAATCCCTTTTTCCATAACAACTTTTGTATCAATTACACTATTACCTAAGTTACTGAGTACTTATCCCTAATATTTGCATCACCCTAGTAAGTGTATATAAGCTGCATAAGAATGCCATTTATGTTTATTCAAATTGTATCAGTAAAAGGAAATGTCCATTAATCAAGGCAATTTGAGGACAACCAGAGCTAAAGGCATCAGTCCTATTTACATGGCCTGCAAGCAACTCCCCTTGAACACACTGGAGATTACTTCTGAGAAGACATATGTAGGCCCACCCTACAAAAACAGAGAGACAAACTATGTATTTCACATATTATTTGGACATGCCCATTGTATCGCCATAGTCTTAACTCAGTACAGACCTGTTCCATCAGCACAAGACACAAAAATTCAAGATTCCCATTATTTTTGGCAACTAAGCACGATTAATTATAGGACAGCATATTGTGCATTCCAGATATTTGGGGAGCTTCACTAGCAAAGGGTAATGGTGTAAACAGTCTAAAATTTATGGAAGACACTAGTTAGCTAAGTAGTAAAATAAAAACAAACACAAGATATCAATATGATTTGAATGTTAATGCATACCTAAATCAATTTGTAATTTGCAAGACCAGGATTCAATTCCCACTTTAGATCACCTAACATGTTATTATATTCATCTTACACAAACTTAAAAATCAACTGAGCTTACAAAAAATGAAACACCACTTAGTACTCTTGGAAAAGTCAGTCAATTTTAGTCTTACACTGAAAAACAAAGGAACTAATGATGTATCCAACCAAATGAGTTTGGAGGGTCACAGAAAGTATATGCTCAGAATGATGTGGTCTGCCAAAACCGTAATTTTATCAACTACAAAACTAAGACTCATTTTAATTTATTTTAAATTTGCACATCTCTTCTAATTAAAAAGAAACCCTTAATGTGGTTTTTTAATAAAAAAGATAAAATAATCAGTTACTTTAAAATATTAAAAAGAAGTGAACAATAAAGAAAAATCATTCACAGTGGGAAGATCTAGGTGTCTAAAGAAGGCAATTACAGGCATTCATGAATATTAGAGGAGAGAAATTTCAAGAGGGTAAATATCACCATAGGGAATAAGTAACTCTGGACAACTGCAAGATGAAACTTAGTAATTTATAATACCTGCCGCAGGAACTCTCCTAACGATCTGAGAGTCTTACAGGTATATAACATGAGATGCTGAACATCTTTCTGCTAAATATGAGAAATAGGGATTGGTGTATTTGAAGAAATCTGTCTTCAGAGCTGTTCAAAATTTCTTCAAAGCTTTAATTGCTTATGCACAGTTAAATAAAAACAGATTCAAATACAGTTTTATTAAAATGTTTGTCAAAAGTAGATTTCAAATATACATTCATACTCATGCTGACAGACCAAGTCTAGTACAGCAAGCAATATCAAATCGAATGGTACACAAAATTTGCATTTTTATGAACTTACAGACTGTAGTTATAATTTAGTAAAAGCAAATATTTTAAAAGATCTCTTACCATTAGTGCTTGGAATAACAGTTAACATCTTATAAAGTTTCCATAATATGGTGCTAAAGTTTCATACATAAACCAAACAATTATATTGGCCCTTGATCTTAACAAGTCTACATGGGCCTAAATCTAGTCAAACTTACTGAACAGCAAATGTAATGGAATTTGCACATTATTAAGTGCATCTAAGATGTCAAAGTTGCACATATTTCATTATCTTTTTCTGTGATAATGTAGGTGCATAATAGATTCAAAAGCCTACCACAGAATTAGCACTTATTTTAAATATACAATAATATATTTTTGTGAAAAAGAAAAATATTTGATTATTACTTTTAAAAACTGAATTCATATATACAAAAAACGTATCCCACAACCTACTGATAGCATACTCTCCGAAAAATAACATGTTTCAGCCTTAACCCCCACAAAAATGCAATCCCTAGATTCATATAGGTGTACAACATGTACCATGAAATACCCATTTGGGATTTGAAATTAGCAGAACTGAAAACTGCCTAATTGACAAAGGCACATAAAAAAGATAAGAATTCAAGTCAAACTTTCTACAGCAGTATCAAAGACTCCCCTGAGATAAAGATGCACATAATAACCTTTTGAAATGAATTTCAATGCAGATAGAACTAGCTGACTGCATTATTCCAGGTAAAGAAAGGAGCAAAGGACTGAAAGCTAACATCTTTCCAATCTTATCCTACTGTGAAGCAAGCATGGGTCCTTGGAATGTGCACAGGTCTTTTGTAATGACAACGTTTCATTTCCTCCCCAGTGTAATTATTAAAAGCTTTAAATGGGCAGTCAGAATGATCAGGTGAACCAGGGCTCCGGACTTGTTCAAAAATCCTCTCACATTTTTCTGAGGGTTTTTTTTTCCTTTCTAAAGGGCAAAGAAAAGTGCCTAATTTAAAAAACAAAGACAGTGGGGTTTTTTGTATTATTTACGACCTGACCCTCGTACTGCTCAAAACTAGAGACAAAGGCTGATCAATTCCAATATTATTCCACAATTCCAGAGCTCTGCAAATTCCAGACCTAAAACCTTCTCACAAAAGCGCAAGAACGGGGTGAAAGGATTTTTATTTTATTTTTAAAGGAAAAAAGAAATACAGGAGGAGAGCGAGAGATCATCACGACTTTCTAGCCACGGATTCGAAATTTACCTGAAAATCAGCCAGTATCATTTCTCTATCCATGTTGGACGCCATTGCTGCCGGCCGTGTCCCCTCCTCCCGTCTGAACTGTGCACCTGGTGGAGACTGCTGCTGGCAAGAGCCGGGCTCAAGGGAGTTGGGGGTGGGGGGGAAGGAGAAGGCAACTACGATCTCATCTAAAACTCCAAACTCACGGCAGCCTTTCGGACCCGCTCCCCAGATCCACCCCCTGTCCCAGATCCTGCCGTCCGAACTACCAGGGAGGGGGGAAAGGGGGTCCTGGAGGCGGCGAGGTGCGAGGCAGCAGGCAGCTCTGCCTCTAAAGAAGGCGAGCAGAGGGCTCTAGGGCAGCAGCTTCCTCCCTTGCTTGCAAGCGGCCGCCGCTGTCGCATATTTTGCCTGTCATTGAAGTCGCAAAGAGACGCTTTCCGGCTACCACGTGACTCGCCCTTCTGTCAAAGCCTTGCAAGCAACGAAGCCCGCCTGCCCGGTCGGGGCCGCCCGGCGCGAGCAGCTGGTGGAGGGCGGCGGCGGCGGCGGCGGCGGCGCGGGGGGGGGGAGTTTCCCTTCCCCTCCCTTCCCCTCCGCGAGGAAGGAGCCTGTTTGCAAACGAAGCGGAGGGAAACGTCGGCAGAGGGAGGTTTACACACGCGACTCCGCTTTCTCTTTCGTTGGAAAGAGTGGCTGTGTAAGGAAACCCTCGACAAAGAAACGGCATGGGAGCTGCTGTCGTAAATTCCCCCCTTATTCTGTGCGCCAGTCCTTATAGAGCCTGTCAGGAGCGACAGAGAGGAGCGAGGAACGACGGGGAACGCGAGGGAACGTGTGCAGCAGAAGCACCAACAGCTAATGCAATGCCAACAGCCTATATCCTTGTTTTGCCGAAGTAAGTAGAAGCGGAAATACGACGCTTGGACTTTAAATCCCTTGGCTCAACTGCTGAAACTGGAGACTCTCTCTAAAATTGTGATTGTTTTATAGGCAACGGGCACTGGAGAGGCAGATGGGAAACGTAATTGTGGATTCCCTCATATGAACAGGTGTATGACCTCCATCGTTCATCCTGCCACTGTTGTCGTACACGTACTTCGTTGTGGTGCATATCCATGCGCATACAATTTCACAACGCATCTCTTCCAGTGTATGTTTCTGAATGTGTACCAGCCCATTATCTAAATGTTGGTGATGACAGTGGTTGCCCTAGAGCCGTGAACAACTCCTGGCTGACTGTGCAGACACCTCCATGGGCTCCTCTATGCCGTTACAGGAGTGGGTTTGGTATTGCCTACTTCTGAGAAGGGGCTGGGAATCCAATCGGCAATACTGAATATTCTGCTTTCTAGGCAGTTGCTATATCACTGAGCTGTAGCCCTTCCCTATTCCTATTATCTAAATGAGGAATTGCAGCGTTCCAGTCAGATAAGATAAACATGGTCTTACAGTGGCAAACCTTTAGCAAATAAGCAGATTTTGAAGACTGCAGCACTATTTTTATTTTAACTGGCCCTTTAAAAAAAACTATTCAAGATTTTATATTTTTATCATGGCCTTTTTAAAAAGCACTTTTTATAAGCCAGAGTAGATATCTTTTATCCAAAAGAATAAGATGTATATTTAGTATAAATGAGTGTTGATAGACTGCAATATCTATAATCCATTTTACACGGGCCTCCTCTAATTACTGTTGAAATATTAACAGGACACCAGTGCACTCACTCTGAGGCATGAGAGCTAGAAAACTGTAAGGTCAATTGAAGATCTGGGTGGCTTCAGTAGAGGCAAAGGCTGTAGGTGAAATATTTTCTACCTCTATGCTTCAGGCATTTGCCATGTCTAAATGTAGCATTTTAATTTAAAACTCTGGGCATAATGCCTGTATTTCTTTATTTATATTTCTGTCTTGCCCTATATCTGAAGGTCTCAGGTTGGGTCACAATAAAATCATAATAAAATGAGTGTAGAATGCTGTCCTGAATTACTCAGGACAGCCACAGACACCATATATCATGTCATACTGTATGATGGCAACATGCATCAATGTGCATTTTCAGACCTATTGGAATTTTCCCCACCCCTTACTGCCCCCACAGGGCCAAATAGCACTAAGACAAAGTGCTATTTGTATTTTGTGGACTAGCATTGATTGGGGGAGTCCCAACAATCCTGAAAATGCACATCAACTTTTGATGGCATATTCGCATAGCACAAGATGAAAATATCCAGTGCTTTTTCAGGCTTGGAGAAGGCTGAAGACAGTAAAGGGTAATAGCTGTACCCAGATACCCAGGAATACAGCCATACTTTGTTGCCAAGGGCCAGGAAAGGAATAGCATGCTATTGTGGTTTATGCATAGCTGTTTCAATTAATCCAGAGAACAGCACTTTAAATTCCCCTACCATCTTGAATTAACTGCTTGTTCTCACAGTTGCTAAGCAGGTAACTTGTGCTAAGCATTCTCCTTGCTCCGAATCTCTTAAAAGTGGTCTTCAGAGGTATATCTGCTCCAATAGTGCAGGGCGTACATTATGACTAGTACATATAGTTAGCTTTGTCAGCCTTGGATTTCTAATCCTCTTTTGTAGCCATCCAGGTTGGTTGAGATCACCACACTTTGTGGCACTGAGTTCCAAATTTGACTGTATGAAGAAATATTTCATTTTAAAATACTAAAAACTATTAGTCTGAACTGCTTTCATGAGAGCATGAAAGCATCTTGGTTTATCATAAGGTTTTAACACTAAGAATAAAGAGATGGAAAAATAAAGAATACTGGGGACTTCATATAAACTTGAATTCAAGAACATAGCCTTCTCAAAGCAGTGCATGCCTACATATGAATATTATTTCCAAACTGGTACCTTTTCCAAAACTAAGCATTGAAGTACTTTACTACAGTATGTATTATGTTTCTTTCCCAAGCCCTCTCACCTTCTGTAAATACCTGTGAATAATTGCTTAGAAATATGTCACACTGAAGATGTTTATCTTCAGATCACTCTACTACAATGATCCCCATGTTTACAAATAGCCCATCACTTAATGCTTCAGCTAGGTTCTTCTTGGGTAGTTCTATAAGTGTGCTTCCACCAGTGTATCTACCTGTACTTTTTTTGGTCGAGTATAATAAGCAGTTGGAGTCTACAAAAATGGCAAAGGCTCACATAGAAACATTCCTTACTACTCAAATCAGAACATAGAATGCAAATTACAAAGGAAACCAGGCAGACAAGATTGAGGATATCTGCACATAGAAGTTATAGTACCTGGCAAAACCATAACTATTTGTTGGGGAAGAGGCTAAGCTACAAAATTCACCATATGTTTACTAAACAAAGGGAGGTAGTTCTCTGTTTCAGTACTGCCTGCAGAAGATAGGCAGTATCCTTCCAAGTCAACAATGTTATCATAAAGCTATTCTTGTGAGAGTCATATATACGGCCATATCTGCTGAGGGCATTACATAAATAGCATATAATAGAGATGGTATTGCAGTGTGGTATATTTAATGACATTCTGTGGTATGCTTGTTCTTGCAAAATAAATACCCATGAAGAATCCACTGAACAAAGAATGTTGCTGTGTACTATACAGTTAGTTGCTCCCCTATGACTGCATAGGCAAATACTTACTATCCTGGGTTTAGTAGTATCCTATAGCTCTTCCAAAGACATGTCACTAATTTCCATCTGCCCATACTTTTTAAAGTTCCTTTGCAAGCATAAGCATTTTTCATGGCCATCATCATGTATGTTTGTGCACATAATGGGATCATGGAAAATGAAGTATAGGTTGTTGTTATTTATGTGCAACTTACTTGCCATCATCTTAGCCCTAAATGCATTTATGTAGAAGCAGTTCTAATACTGAAACACTTTTAAGTCACTGTAGGTTGTATCAGTTGACTGAAGGGATGCTTATCAAAGCTGTGGATGATATCAAGTTACATAGTTAAAAGATACCATAGTGGACAGAATCAAGATTGAGAATTACTTTAACAGACTTTAATGCTGGGCCAAAGCTAGTAAGATGACGTTCAGTAGTGATAAATGTGAAGTCCTGCATATACGTTAAAATAATCCACAGTGCAATATAAGATTGAGAGACATGGCTTGGAAACACTAAAAAGGATCTGAGGAGTGAGGAAGCAACTAAAAATACCAAGGCAGTCTTCTGCTGTTTTAACAGTGATGTTGCATTAAAAATCACAGGAGGTATTGGCTCGCCTGTATTTTGCACTGATTAGACCACACTTGGAGTACTGTATCCTATTCTGTGCACTGCATACTGGAGGAGGAGGAGGAGGAGGAGGAGGAGGAGGAGGAGAAGAAGAAGAAGAAGAAAGTTGGCTTTTCTACCCCACTTTTCTCACCCATTTAAGGGGACGCAAAGTGGCTGACAAAGCTTTCTATTCTTCTCCCTACAACAGAACATCCTGTGAGGTAGGTGGGGCTGTGAGAGCCCAGAAGAGAGGGTGGAATCAAACTCTGTATTCCCAGATAAGAGTCCAGCTCCCTATCCACTAGACCAAACTGGGGCAGGTTTAGTGAAATGCTCCTAGAATGAAGATGAACTCATATGCAGACTGGCTGAAGGAGCTGGGTATAAGTAGCTTTCAAAACTAAAGACCTAGGAGAGAGATGACAATAGTCTCCACAATTTAGAAGGGTTAGATTTGTTTGCTATTTTTCCTGAAAGACAAGACTGGAATTACAGAAGGCAGAATTTAATGAGATGATATTATTTTTTATTTGTTTGTGAATTGATATCCCACACTTCTCCAAAAGGCCCCAGGAAGGACATAATAATAAAAATATAAAATATATAAAGTCTTAAAAATAACTGAAGTATATCCCTCCTCCCTGACAGGACAACACCTAGAAATTAGAAGAAAGAAGATTTAGGCTAGAAAAAAAATTCTGACCATAAGAACTATTAAGCAATGGAACTGTTTATCTCCCCTCCCACAGTTATGGACTTCCCCTCGCTAAAGTTTTTCAAATGGAGGCAGAAAAGTCAAGTAACAGATTCCTGCACTAAGCAGGAAGTTAAACTAAATTCTCTCTTAAGATTTATTTCATGTTATATATTCTATGTTGTGTGTCTGAAGCCTCTGTGTACTGGATCTAGTATACTGGATATGATAACTCATTTTGAAACCATTATGGGTCAAACTGTAATGCTAAGCCATTTTCACCAAACTGTTTTTAGTTTAACTGAGAAATAATAGAATGGGCATATATGCACAAAAATGAAAAAATTTATGCTGATTAAAATGATACCACCTGAAGTTTTAAATTACATTTTCATTTTTTTTAATGGTTCTGACTACAAAGTGAATTTGAATACATTTTTAAGTGACTGCTCATCATTTAGATGGTGATGAAAGCATCTAATTATTTCATCTCAGTTTCCTGACAACTATTAATGAATCCTGGATTGACCTGCCTAGCAAGCTGAACACGTTAAGCGCAACTAAGTCACAGTCTGTAAGTGTTGTGTTTACATGACTATTATATTTGCGCATGCACTGTTAAGCCATAACCAGGCCCTAGAAACAAGTCACCAGTGCAAACAGAAAAACATTTGTTTGACAGTTTGCATGACTTCTAAACAATGTAAGTCTTTTTGATCAAGTATCTAGACATATTTAAGCTTTGGGAAGAAACAAGCAAGTGGCTTAGATTGACATCCTATGCATGCTTTTCTTGAAAGCAGAACTGAAGGCATTTCATATGTTCTACACCCTTTCCAAGTGCTTGAGCAAATATTTTATGCATTAAAATTTCTGTTATCTCCATGCAAGACTGGGGAAGACCAGTGTGAAATACAAGATACCTTCCACCAAGCAATAAACCAAGGTGTTTAGTGTGTCAATAGGAGCAGGGCTATGACCAAAACAAAGCAACTTCCAAGCTTTTATGCTTCTGATTCTGACAAATAGGGCAATAAAAATTGGTTACAATTAAATGTATAAGATGGAAATGTTGTCAAAGACACTGGGTCTATATTTACATGCTTGTATATAAATATCCACCAACCAATCTGCATAGCTTGCAGAAAAGGTTAGACAACAAGTATATCAATGGCTCCTGGAATCAATGCCTAGGTGCTTCCTCCAGGTTAGAGAGACAAGCAGGATACCTCTAAAGGCCATTTGCTGGAAGCTGAGAGCTGGTGTAGATTTTGCCTTCATCTTCTGCTTGAGAATACCCATAAAGTTGCTTGATCCAGCAGGGCTCCTCTTACATTCTTATTTTCTTATCCTAAAGAAATTTAAAAGGTTGTATTTCACTTTTCTTCCCAAGAGCTCAAAATAGTGGGACTGATTTTCCTTCAACCCTATGAGTTATGTGAGGTTGGGAAGCAAAGACTTACCCAAGTTCAACATAGTAATCTGAATAGTTGTCTCCCAGGTGCTAATCCAGCACTCTTAACTACCACACTGGCTTAATAGGCTCGGTAACAGGCTCAGATCTTGAGAAAGAACTAAGTTTGCTACCAGATGTGTTTTGTCTTTTCACTGACGCATTCAGTTTTCCTCTTAAAGGTTCAAAAGCCTTTTCAGACACATTGGTAGTTTGCAGAATAGGCCAGCAAGGAAGTGAAAAGGCCCTTATTGGAGCTTTGCCCTGAATCTCACCAAACCACATTTTGCAACCAAATACAAAATACCATTGTGAGCTTTGCCCTCCCTTCCACAGCTCCGCTACATGAGTTGTCATTTGCCCGGTCAAACTGGGGGGGGGGGAATCATATCCATATCTCTGAATGTGGTTAGCTTCTCAATTTTTGGAATGTCTCTTATCTGTTTATTCCAGAAGATTATCTGGTCTTAAGGCAGATAAGTATGAAAACCTCATTAAAAAAACTGAAAGCTTAAGGATCCCTATGCTTAAGGGAATCCTATGTTATTATCTTTCTTCTTGCAGTTCTGTAACATTTGTTCTGGTGTTCATTCTCCCATCCATAAATTGCTTTGAGAAGAAGCTGGTGGTCTACCACCAGTTTAGCAATATGTGTTCTGGTAGTATTAACAAGGCTTCACATAAGAAATGACAGTACAATCCAGGTCCTCTATGAGCTGATACCCTGTTTCCCCTAAAATAAGACCTACCCCAAAAATAAGACGTAGCATGATTTTTTCAGGATGCTCGAAATATAAGCCATACTCCCAAAATAGGCCCTAGTTACAATTCATTTAAAAAGTCAATTTAAATAGTGTCCAGGCAGCTATATATGTAAAAAACAAAAAAGTAAAATCAATTGGCAGTAGAATGCAGCAGGGCAGATAGACCCTTGACCAAGGAAAGCAGACACACCCAAAGGAATGGTACTCAAAAGACCCCATGAGAATAAATGTTGGGTTTTGTTCCTGAATATCAATAAATGTAGAATGTTGTACATGAAAAAAGGAAATAGAGTCAGAAGAAATTCATGATGGAATTCAGGGTATGGCGAGTTATGATGTTCCAGAATGTGATGACATGACTAAATTTGAATAAATGTGGATTTTTTTTGTTCAAGAATATAGATTGTTGTTCATGGACATCCCCTGAAAATAAGCCCTAATACATCTTATTGGAGCAAAAAGTAATATAAGACCCTGTCTTATTTTCATGGAAACTGGGTAACTAGCCACACCTGTGAGGAGGCTTGGAAAGGCTTTGCCAGAAGATTGTGTGTGAATTAATGCTTTGAGTGCTAATCCGTAATGCATTTTCAACCAACGACACTGGGTAAAATAGTGGCTATGGTCAGTGCTGTACCCCAAAAGGCTATCCTGAACTACAGAAGGCCACTTCATCTTTACAACAGTCACTTCTGTAAATTGACCATTTAACTGAGCTACATTTCTTCTCAGGATAGTCACTTCCATTAACGAAAGCCACTGACTGAACTGACTTGGAATTGGCACAGAACAGGTTGTAAGAAATAGACTTTTCATAGATATAGCATGTAATGTACGCCACACAGACTGAAATTCAGTTTTCTAAGCCCCTAGGAAAAATGGCATAGGCCTTTTCTGCATTTGTCCTTATTCTGGAATATATCACAGGATAATGGTCTGTTGTCTGCATACTAATACTGTTTAGGGGAGGCCTCACCTGGGGCCTGGCACAGACTGCACTAGCAAGAGGACAGCAAGCCCCTATTCCAGGATGTATTCCGGAATAAGTCCAAGAGCAGAAAAGCCCATGGATTCCATGCAGCCAGCTCTTCCCTTAGAAAACATGCAGCACTTCATGGAAACAGAGCAAATTCAATCAGCAGTTTATAAATATTAGGAGGGGTTGTAGATCTATGATGAAGTATGAATGTGTTTTTGTAGTCAGCAGAAGTAAAGCTTGACAAGAAGGTGTTATTACTTCGGCAAATATTATGGACATATTCCCCTGAATCATTTGTAAAAGCTTTTGTGTAGGTGGTGTGACATATGAAACAGCAATGTGAACCTACAAATAACAGAATGTGAAATGCCAGTGGTAACAGTACAGTGATTCATACCTTCAGCTTGCATATGTTGCCGTGATGATCCATGATTTTGTCTTAAACAAAAACAACTTTAGAGAAGGAATGCATAATATGATGACAACAAACTAATATCACTCCTCAGAAATCCTCTTTTAAAGATACATGGTATACATGTTTGACAGCATGTCACTAAAACATCTGACAGTATACTTTTGACACAGCCCTTTCCACACTGAGTTTTATTCTGAAATATATTTTGGAATAGGGACCTGCCATCCACATGCTATAGTCTACACTAGCCTGTGAATGGCAAGCCCCTATTCTGAGATATAATCTGGAATAAAGCCCAGTGTGGAAAGGGCCTTGAGTTCTTCATCTACTTACCTGAGTGTAAGGCCCATTAAATTCTATGGGACTTCTGAAGATGTACATTACATTGTGCTGTATACTACCTTGTTTTCAATTAGTTTATGAAAACCTTCCTTGGCTAGATCATATGTTTCAGTAGATTCTCTGTCCTGCACCAACAAAGGCTGTATAGGATTCCAATAACTTTTTGCCCTCATATGTAGTAATGCTTTTAATGTGGTTTTCTGCTGCAATAACCTAAGTTTTCTAAACCTGTTTTGCAAGTTCTTGAGTCTTCTATAACTGAAAATATAATCCTGAAGACTGCTTTGGCCAATCATCTGTGTAAACTAGTGTGGCACAAGACCCTTCAATGTCAAAACAAACCAGTCACAAGCTGATTATTTACTATTGGTAAATGCAAAGATTTGCAATAAGTTTAAATTTTTGTGGGGCTTTTTAGTTACTTTCATTGAGTACAGATAAACTCATTCAGAATCCACATATTTCCCCAGGAGCTAAAAACTAAAAACTGAGAAGAGATATCAGAAGTAATTCTGAGTTCCATGGTACTTAAATAAAATACTCTTAAATCAAGCTTAACTTTTGGAAACTAAATAGTGTTTTTCTTCAGAACCATGAAGAAGCTTCACTCAGGAAGCTGCCTGAGATCAAACCAGGAATCTACAACCAAAGTACAACCTCTAGCACTGAGTTACCCTCCTTCTCAATTAATGATGGTTTCAACCTATACATAAGCAGCCCACTTGTAGTTTATGACTGTGAGAGTTGGGCCATAAAGAAGACTGAGTGCTAAAGGGTCAACACTTTTGAATTGTGGCGCTAGAAAATACTTTTGAGTACCCTTTAGACTGCATGGAGAACAAATCAGTCAGTACTAAAGAGAATCAGCCCTGACTGTTTAGTAGAAGAAAAAAATGCAGAACATGAAATTCAGATTCTTAAGCCATATAATGGAAAGACAGGACTCAGTGGAAAAGATCCTGATGCTGGGAAGATTAAAGGCAAAGGAGACAAGGACAGCAAAGGATGAAATGGTTAGCTAGTGTTATGAAGGCAATAAACATGAACTTGGACATGCAATGACCCTTGGGGACATGAAGTGTTGGACACAACTGAACAACAATAAACAGTTTATATGCTTGGCAATGTCTTTTTTTAAAAAAAGAGAAAGAAAACACAGAATAGTAAAGTCTTGAAGGACCAATTAAAATAATTATCAATAAATGATTACATTTCATGCAACCTTCTGTCCTCTGCATAACTTTTGTTAGAACTGAGACATGATGTAACTTTTACCTAGAGAGTTTTACCATGAGGGTTTGGCTTACCAAAACGACATTGTAAGATCTGCTCAGGCAGCAGTTCTGTGCCAACCAGGGTTTATACTTAGCTGAAAACTAGTCCGCCCACACATTACTACAAAGTGACTGCTTAAAAAAAGAGAAAAGTTGAAAAGCAAGTTTTGAAAATGGGGTGAAAGCCATTTAGTTCTTGTCAGGGTTTTAAAATTGGTTGCTTTGTCAACACTGTTGCAATATCATCCACAGACATCAGCTGTGGGTGAGAATTAGTAACAGTTCCTTCAGGCAATTTTAGAAGAAGGCTTATAGTCATCTCAAGACATGCAAACAACTACTCTGGGGTTAAGATACAAAGAATGAACTGGAATGAGGTCAATGCATGTTATAGAAATTTCATGTCTTAGTTTATAGTAAAGACAGATACAAATGTTTTTCCTATTCCATTAAAATAAAAATCTTCCCAAAAAACATAACAGATGCACTCCGAACACACAGAAGGGAAAGCAACTTATTGTGGTTATTTCTTTTAATTTTAGCTGCCAAGTTTCAGCTGCCACAGCCAGGATATGAATGGCAGCACCTGAAGTTGGGAAGGTTTGGGATCAGCAAGTTGACAGCTGGATTGCAGAACAGGAGGTCCAAAGCTTGGCAGGAGACAAGATAAGCAAGTAACAAGCATGGTGACTGGACTGCTTCGAAACAAAGTAGACTATGATAAAATCTCCTGGTTATAGATTTGCAACAAAGTGGATTTGCAGAGTTTACCAGGACAAGCAGAGAGACCAGAGTCTGGAGAACAAACCAAAGGGTCATAACTAAGACAAAGTTTACAAGAGCATTGCCACACTTAATCCAGAAGGGGAGGTGCAAAGTCAAGTCAAAAGGTGTCTCAAATATAAGCACAAACAAGGAGTGAACACATTAGAAGTGCAACTGGCATGCTTAGGCAACTAGTTGTTCAATGAGGAAGAAGAGTTGGCTTTTCTACCCCACTTTTCTCATGCATTTAAGGGGAC
>MTQE01001134.1:51409401-51421290 GCA_014337955.1 Aspidoscelis marmoratus | reverse complement strand
GACTCAAAGCAGCTGACAACCCTTCTGTTCTCCCCGCAACAGACACCCTGTGAGGTAGGTGGGGCTTTGAGGGTTCAGAAAGTGCTGTGACTAGCCCAAGGTCACCTGGCTGGCTTCATGGAGGAATGTGGAATTGAACCTGGTGACTACGAGATATGAGTCCAGCACTGTAACCACAAGACCAAAGTGGTTTTTATACCCTAGTAGCTACAGATAGGGCTATTTTTCTGCAGCTGTACTGGGGCAGCTGCTTCTCCTAAGGAATACTAGATGGTGTTGTTAACTAAAGCATTGGCAAACTGCTCCTGCACTAACCAGCCAGAGTAAGCCCAAAATAATTTGACACCTCAGATGGGAGAACAGGAAGGTAAATGATAACATATTAAATAATTGACTTCCCTTTCAGACATTCAACTTACATTTCTGTCTTATCCTACATAGAATCTGAATGGCACCCTGAATGCACAGTCCTCATTGTGCATTCAATACTGAGGGAGAGTGCAGCATCTGCACGGATGTCACATTCTTCCCTTGCTTCCATTATGGTGCTTTAGTAGCACAGCAGATAGAGGAGCCTTGAAAGTTCTTCAGACAGCTTTCAACACTACTGCTGCTGATGCTGCTTGAGGGGGCTTACTGGTCCCCTCAGCAGTGTTAACATAATTCAGTCTTTAACCCCCTTGCCTTCAGATTCAAAGCCAGGAACCCCATTTGGATTCTGAGAACAGGTGAAGCCCTCCTCGCCACCTGTCAAATTGCAGTGAGGGTCTCAGAATCACAGCCTTGGGAAGAAAGAAAGCTTCTCCCACCCATCCAATGATGAATGGCGATTCCCTTCCTGCAATTTGACAGTCAAAGAATTCTGTAGCCTGGGAGATTATTTTAAACCAATCACTCTTTGCCATACAAAAGATCAATTGCCAGGAGGAAAACAACACAATTGCATACCACCAACCTAATAGCCAGTCATCTGTAAAAAGGGTGACAGGGCCCATGAAGCAATAGCTACATTTGGCTCTTCTAGCAGTCTTGGGCCCTTTCTAAGGATTATATCCTGGAACAGAGGTTTACCATCTGCCTGTTATAGTCTGCACTAGTATGTACTGGTTGGTCCCTATTCTTGGATATTATTGAAGAAGAGCTGGCTTTTCTACCCTGCTTTTTTCACCCATTTAAGGGCACTCAAAGCGGCTGACAAGCTTTCTATTCTCCCCACATCCTGTGAGGTAGGTAGGGCTGTGAGAGCTCAGAAGAGGGCTGTGACTCCCCCAGGGTCACCCAGT
This sequence comes from Aspidoscelis marmoratus, assembly GCA_014337955.1. NCBI lineage: Eukaryota > Metazoa > Chordata > Lepidosauria > Squamata > Teiidae > Aspidoscelis > Aspidoscelis marmoratus. Next base: position 51,420,007 of record MTQE01001134.1, on the reverse strand, counting down.
TGGCTTTGTGGGGGAGGGCAGAATCAAACCCAGTATTCCCAGATAAAGAGTCTGGCTCCCTAACTACCAAACCAAGGCCCATTGCAGAAAAGGCATTAGGGCGATTCCCCACTGGCTAGTATCCTAGGTTTGGAAGCATAAGAGGTACCTTCTTTCTGCATAATCTGGAATTACATGCCACCAACAGCTGAAGAACTTCCAACTAACCACAATGCATGAAACCCAAGCAGAGAACAAGGGCCCTTTCTGCACTTGGCCTTATTATGGAATATATCTTGGAACAGCAGTCTACTGGCTTCACTTGGGGCCTGACATAATCTGCACTAGCATGCAGATAGCAGGTCTCTATTGAGATAAACACCAGGATAAGGCCAAGTGCAGAAAGGTCCAAGTCCTTCCAGCTGAATGTGGCAAATCCCTAGAACTTTTTGCAGGAGAGAATAGGCTAACCAACACAGCTAACATAAGGCCTTTGCACTCCGAATATGATCAGCAGAGTCTACTAGCCACAAGAGTCAGTGTGCTCACATCACTTGTGCACTTGTAGAGGTGGTGTCAGGTGAAGCAAAGCACCCAGACCAGCCCTGCAGTCCACTCAGAGATTACAAGACCAGGATTGTTTTCTGCCAGCTGAGTGCAGAGAACGCACAAAGCGACTGCAGTTGCTCAGTGGCAGAAAAGGCAGAAGCAGATGCATTCGTAGCATGGAATTTGAGGGTATCTTTAGTAAGCACAGAACACACCCAGCCGCTGATGGGATCTTCGTCTGACTTGGTGCTTGGGTACTTCTTCCAGGCTGTGGAGACAGGCAGGATGCTTCTAAAGGCCACCCGCAGGGAGCCTAGGACAGGTCTTGTGCTGGAGAATGCCCAGGCCTACTGTGCGAGACAGGATGCTGGACCAGACAGGCTGTGGCCTGATCCTGCAGGGCTCCTTTCATGTTCTTAAATCATGTACTGTTTAAAAGAGGAGAGGAGAATGAGGCATTGTTTTATGCCAACTTTTTATTAACGTTGAGCTATTGGGAAAGCGTATATGAGGGCATTCAGAAAAGAAAAAAGAAAAAAACTATCTGGACATAGTACAGAATATTTGGAATAAATCTGCACGCCCGCGCTCGCGCCTACACGCCATCCGAGCCGGGTGCTACTGGTCTTCTCCTCGCCCTTATTCGAAAAGCTGCCGCCCGACCATCCTTGGCGAGCCAGGACCCTGTAATACTCTCCATTTTCTCCGGCCTGCAGTAGCTGAAGAATCGTGAGGGGAAGGAGAGAGGCAGGCGGGCTCCGTGTGCCGCACTCGCAGCACTCTCTGACATTGACCCTCGCGTGTGACCTTGCCTGGGCCGTCGCCTTAGTAACGCCGAGCCAGCGAAGGGAGACCTGCCCGCCCGCCGCCGCCGCCCCCCCTTCAGCTACCTTTTCCACACCGGTTTTCTGTCACTCATGGAGGAGGGAGGGGCCCCGCCGCGCGAGGAGGCGCTTCTTGGCGCTTATCGTCCCCTCTAGGCGGGCACAGGCGCGAGTTCGCGTCTCGGAGTCGGCGCTACACGTCACCTTAACTCTGGCCCCGCCTCCTGCCTTGCGGCGCGCGACCGCCAGCAACAGCCGCCTTCAGTTATTCGCCCCGAATAGCCCGGGAGGGAAGCGGGTCGCGCGTCCCCCGGGGCTCGGCTCGCGTGGAGCGAGGGGGACCTTTCAGTGACGTCAAAATGTACAGCGCCTCCCCCCCACACACACACACCCGGGCACGGGCGGCGGCAGATGGGGGGACTCAAATTCGCACTAAAGAGGGTTACGTGAGGCGAGCGCGGCGACCCAGCCCCCCCACCTCCCGGCGCCTCAGCCGATCAGGATGTCCCGAGAAAGCGACCGCGGAGTCTCGGGCCGCCCCTGGCTCGGCGGTTCCCGCAGGCCCGTTTCGTCCCCATCCACTGCGGTCGCCTCACTGCGCAGATGGGAGGCTGGAAGGGGAGCAGCGCGCCGGGCCGGGCGGCCGTGTCTTCGGCAGCTCTCTCCGGGCCCGAGTTTGACTGTCGGCCCAGCAGGGCAAAACGGGGGAGAGGAGGCGGCGCCTGCCTGCCTGCCGCCTCAGTCTCGCCCTCCTCCGCCCAGGCCTTCCTGCTTTTGCCGGCAACTCCGTGGCGCCTCCTTAAATCTCTGCCGTTAAAATGTGGGCGGGTGTTTCAAGGCAAAGAGCGCTCAAATGTTTTTCCTTTTCAAAAAAAGCTCAAGAAGAGGGTTAGACGGGACGGGGAGGAGAGGAGAGGAGAGGAGGCGGCGGCGGCGGGCAAGCGGCCGAACCACAGACCGAGCGGGCTCCCGAGCAACGAACCGGGAAGGAGGAGGCGGAGGAGGAAGCGGCGGCTGCGGCTGCAGCTGCAGAAAAGCAGTTTCGGGACTGGCGGCGGGACTCGATGGAGCCCCGGCCGGGTCGCGTCGCTGGTTGCGCGGTGGGCTCTGCAGCTGAAGCAGCGGGCGCAGTCCGGCGCCGCAGGGGTTTGCGCGGCAGAGCTGCCCCGCTTGCCGCCTTCCAGAGAGACCGAGGTGCCGCCGCCGCCGGGCTCCTGTCAAAGAGACGCGGGGCTGCGAGCGGCCCTTGCCCCCCTCTCCGCACGGCCCCCTTTCGGCAGACGAACAGAAGGCAACCGGGATGCCGGGGATCCCCGTACCACCACCACCACCCCGCCAAAAGGTGCGCCGGTCACTGGGCGCGCGATCTGCACGGCCGGGAAAGAAGCGGTAGCAGAGGCGCGCGCGCCCTCCCTGGCTGCGTCCGGCGGGGCCAAGCGGGGGGAGCCTGGTCGTCGTTGGCCCCAAGCGCAACATGCCAGGGCGCGATGCTGCTGCTGCTGCCTCCTCTGCCGCCGCCGCCGCCGGTCGTCCTTGGCCAGCGATCCTCGTTCTTCCAGCCGCAGCCGGCGGAGGAGACCGGCAGCTGAAGCATCTGCAGCCGCCTCTAGTTAACCCACTCTCCGCCGTGGCGTGGAGGAGGCCGATCGAGACCGGGGTGAGGATTTTTGCACCACCTGCCCGCCCTAACCCCTGAACGGAAGTCGGAAAGCAGAAGCACCCGGGAACTGGGTGGACTCGACTGGAAAGAGAGGTTGGTCATCTCCCCCCCCCCCCGTCCATCTTCCTGCTCCTCTTTCTCGGTTCTCTCTGCCTCCACCTTTTCCGTCTCCGATTACGCGTTGCACTGAGCCTAGCCGAGCTGCTCTGCGCTCATAACATCCTAGCTTGGAGGGGGGGCGGGCGGGCGGACGGGGCCACGCCACTTCATCCGCCTCTAGCCGGGGTGCTCCGAGGGGGTCTGTGTCGCGCGCGCGTGTCGAGGTGCAGCGATCTGCTTTTCAAGCGGGGCCGCCGCTGCCGCCGCCGCTGCACAGCGTATCACGTGTGAACCCAAGGGGGCGGGCTTCTGGCAAGGAGCTTTTTTACGAGTATTTACTACAAGGTCCGCTCCAGAAGATTAACATCCCCGCTCCTTCTGTCACTTTCCGATACCATGCCCGGCTAAAAATCATCCTCCTCCTGGCCCATCCGAGCGCGGGGCGTCTCCTCGGGGTCGATCGGCGCCCGTCCTAAGGAATGGCCGAACCTTTCGCGAATGAGCTGGCGTCCGCGGCTGCCAGAGGCGACCTGGCGCAAGTTACTAATTTGTTGGAAAATAATGTAAACGTCAATGCCCAAAATGGATTTGGGAGGACTGCGCTGCAGGTTGGTATCCAGACGGAGGGAGCGATCTCGCCACTAGGTGAACTGGTTCGACGAGGACCGTTTTTAAGAGGGGAGGGGAAAAAAATCAGCATTTTTTAAAAAGCGAGCTGGTTGCCATATTTTATAACTTCGGCGGCTCCGACTCCCTAAAGTGACGTACTTTCACTTAAAAAAGGTCTACAATCTATTTTATTTTATCCCTAAGTGTATCCACGTGCCAACATGTTCGTTCGGGATATATATTTTTTATTTTTGGGGAAAAAAACAGTCTTCCCCCCCCCCCGCGCCGCCGCCTTCTGGGGCAGGGAAGCAAGTGGCGAAGAGGGAGGAGAGGAAAGAAACCACCCGGGCTCGGTTGTGTTTCAGAGCAGGTCGGTAAACACTTCGTTTCTGTCCTCTGAAATCCCGATTATACGTCTAGGTTTGTGGTCTCTGCCCGATGGGCGCGAGGGCGATGAATCTTCCTTCGCTCTTCCTCCCGGGCCAGCAGATTTTCCTCTACGGTCGCCACCTAATAACTAAGATGCATATAAAGATCGTTGGGCGACCGGGATCTGATTTTCCAGAAATGGAAGGGGGGGGTGATGTTTCCATGCTCCTTCATTTTACTTAGTAGTTTGGTGGATCGTTTAACGGGAAGGATTTCTTTCCCGTAGGTATAGCGTGCTATACGCTCATGCCCAGGGTTTAAATTCGGAGGCTCATCTGGAACCTTTCCAGGCACTAAAGTCCTGGACCCGCTGAAAGAAGGCTTCTTTTAAGACCCTCGTATAACGGTGCCGAAAGCTCTACAATGTAAGATGAGGGGTATGTTAAAAGAAACAACAACCTACAGACGCGCACAAGATCTAGAACATAGGTAAAAACTAGCTGCAGAATGGTGCTGGTGGGACCCCTAAACAGAAATGGGATTTCCGCTTTTAAATCACCCCAAAAGTTGCCCTCTTTACCAAAACATCCCATAGAATGTTATGCTAGCAGGGCCTGAACCTAGGAAAGCACCAGTGGTTGGTTTGTTTTTTAAGAGAACCATCCTGCTCTTGGGTAGCATTTTGGTGGGCAATGCCAATGTAGTTCAGTAATCCTATTTCCCCCTTTCTGTGAGAGATGTATAGGCCCAGCGGTGTTCTTGATTCTCTGATACCTTCTGCAGATTGGCTGAAGACCCGAAAGGATGAAGAGCTGCTAAATCCAAAAAAGACAACTAGATTTCTCTCCCCAAACTGACACTCTAATTTCTTTTGGACGTTGAGAACCAACATCTTTTTTTCCCCTCTCCCCCTGCCAGTGTCATGATTTCTGGGGTACCTCTCCTAGGCATAGGGAGTGCAGGGAGTTCTTTGAGCCATGCTGTGTATTTTCCACCTCTTATTTATTGCAGCTTTCTCGTCAGTGAATATTGCAGTTACACTACCAATTTACACTCCTAGAATAAAAGCTAAACCCCAGAGGCTGATTGCTTATTTTCAGTTTGCATAATCCAGAGCAATCTAGTGGGTGGATGATCCAGCACCCAATATTGTTTACCCTTTCTTCTACCAAAGAAAGTGAGAACACACTTTGGCTCCAGTCCTCTGTCTCATTCAGATAGCTTTTTGCTGATATTTTATCATCACTCCTTTCTGCTTTCTTCTCTATGGCTCACTTAAAAAAAAAAATCCATGTTACATAGCAGACTCCTTTCTAGCCTGGCCAACAAAGATCAAGTTTTTCCTTATAGGTCCTTTCTTTCGTAGCTGTTCCTGATCAGAAACACTTGCCTCTGAAATGCTGTCTTCAGTTATCCTTGTCTTTAAGTGTCCCATCCTGTTTCCCTTTCTTAACCTGAATTGGACAGGCCAAGTGAAACTTTAAGGATGGTATTTTTGGTTCTGCCAAGAAGCCTCCCATTCATATTACTGGTTTTCATAAGAGAATAAGTCACGCTAATGGCTTCTATATATTCTGTCACATTTCTTCAAGGTACCTGACATGCTTCCTGTTTTTACAACTCTGACCAGGTTTCTCTGTGCTTACAGTAGAAGATAAAATTCCTTGCAAAAGAAATCAAGAAAATATAACTGTCCTTTCAAAATAAGTAGTGATATTGAAAACAAAAGAAGGAACACTTCACCTCTCTGAACGGGCTCCTGCAAAAATCAAAGAATTTGGCAGCACTATAATCTTCAGTGTGTGATATTACAAAAGATCTATTTGCCTGTGGTGTTTCAAAAAGAAGGAGTCTTCGAGCCAAAAGGGCCTACATTTTGGCTGAGCACAGAACGTGTTGTTGCCCTGTTACAGCTTTCTGAAGCTACTGTATCAAATCAAAGGTTTTTTTTTTAAAAAAAATCAATTAATACTAAATTCTAAGAACTATGTTTTTTGCGATAAAAGGACTACTTGTATAGAAAAGAGGGGAAAGTATTTTAAAGAGAACTTTTAAAGAAGTTATCCTTCTCTGCTTGTTAGAAGGAACCAAAATGTGTCATCTTTTGCATTCTTACTGATTGAAAGTGTATCAAATGAGACTAAGTTTACGATTCTGCATACATTTCCATGGGAGTAAGAGTTACAAATTCAGTAAACCACCCTTCTAAAAAAAAGGCATCAGACCAGACTTTCAATGGGCAGGATTTTTTTTAGAGGTTTGCAGTGAAGACACTGGATTACAAGATGGTGTCTTGCTTTTTTCAGAACACTAGTCCTGTTGTTGTTATCTTTCTCAATTCCTCTAATAACTGGAATGTACTTCCACATTCACAGGGGTTCTGTCCTTTACAGCTTCCCCTCTGGTAGAATTCCCTTTTGTATCTGACCGTATTCTGTTGTTCTCAGAGAAACACTCCGAGGCCCCCCTCTCTGCCAGTAAGTAAGCTCAGTTCAGAGTTGTAAGTCAACCTGCACTGTGCTCTTGGTTTATGATGCCATCTGTTTTGATATGCCTCAATTAGTCTCCAGGACTGTCACAAACAAAAGATCTCTGGCAATATTGAAGTGTGTCCCAATTTAAAAAAATAAGCCAACTACAAAAAACTCCACACACTCCAGAGTGCAAAGATATACGAGATGGGGGAAACCTTTATTTATTCATTTCCCCCTCTGACTTCACTTGTATTGATTTCCCAGGAAACATGTTTAGGAGCAAGGTATAACTCCCAAGATTTCACTGGGGCCTACTTCCCAAAATGGCAATGCGTTCTAAAACTAGGGGTAGTTATGGATGCGGAACTGTTTGCGGTCAGTCCGTGGTGCTAGGACAGGACGACCCACCAAGGTTTTTGAAGCGTGTGGCATATGCTGCGTGCATGTAATGTGCGGCACATTTAGCACACACAGAACAGCTGCGCACGAAGCCTGGTCTGTTTCTGCTAGCTGCTCCCCTTCTTAGCGCCCATCATCACCGATTCCCCGAATCTGTAGAATCTCCTGATCTTCCTCCCAGCTGAGTGCCCGCCTCCCTCCTCCTCCCCTCCCGCATCCCAGCAGGGCCTCTGCAGGGGATCTCTGATCCTGGGAGCCACCACCTCACCTACCCGGTCCTGCCCGGGAAACTCCTGCCTCTCCTCCCTGGCTAGAAACGGGAGTGGGTGGGAGGAGGGGGCACCCGCAGGAGAGGAGGATCTTCCCAACGCTGTGGAATGGGAAGCGCGAAATCCGCCGGGAGGGGGGAGCAGGCAAAGCCTCCCGCTGTCCCGGACCACGTTTGCCTGCCCTGGCCGGGCGGGGTGGGGTGCGGGGACAGTTCCAGGAACATACGAGGCGATGAACGTCGCAGAGCATAATTCGCATCTCTCTCCTCCGCCACTGGCACCCTGTCGTTTTGGGATGGCGGGCTGGGCCGAGCAATCCTTTCCAAATCGTGTGTTCTTCTCCAAAGAGAGGGAAGGTTCATCCCAGGTGAGGGAGCGCGCGTGTCACGTGTGAACGCAGCTAAGACCCGCGATCTCGTTTTCTCTCCCCCTTCCCTTCCCTTCCCCGCCTTCTCTCTCGGCAGGTAGTGAAGCTGGGCAACCCGGAGATCGCCCGCCGGCTGCTGCTGCGGGGCGCCGACCCCGACCTGAAGGACGCCACCGGCTTCGCCATCCTGCACGACGCGGCCCGCGCGGGCTTCCTGGACACCCTGCAGACTTTGCTGGAGTTCCAGGCGGACGTGAACGTGGAGGACAACGAGGGCAACCTGCCGCTGCACCTGGCCGCCCAGGAGGGCCACCTGCCCGTCGTGGAGTTCCTGCTCGAGCGCACCGCCAGCCGCGTGGAGCACCGCAACCACAAGGGAGCCACCGCCTACGACCTGGCCAAGCTCTACCGGAGGCGCGCCGTGGCCGACCTCTTCGAGGGCCACCGCAGGAATCGCGGCGAGGGAGGGGAGTGAACGCGCGTCGGAGGCGCCCCGGACTCGCGCAGAGCAGACCCTTCGCCTCCGCTTCGCCGCCCTCCCCTCCCGCCGCTCTCCTGGTCTTAACCGGGGCGAAAGCGCCCGCAAGTCCTGCAGGTCTCCGCTCTGACTCGCGAACGTGGAGGGGGCTTCTCTCCCTCTCCCTTTCCAGGGGGGCGGAAAGAAAATCATAAAAAGGTAAAATGTATCCCGTCAGTAGCAGCTTCCCTTGAAGGCGGGAACAGAAGGCAGCAGCCGGGCCGGCGCTCGCTTTCGTGCTCCTTTTTTAAAGCGGTTTATTCCTGCCCCCCCCTCGCCCCTCTCTCCAAAAGCGACCAAACGAAAACCAACCACTGTTTCAGAATCCGCTTTGCGCTTGCCGACGCTTCTCCTTCTGCCTTGTTTTAAAAAGCACTTAAAAAAATTACTGTGATTTCCTCCTCCTCCTCCTCCGAAAATGATCTAGGTTCGAATAGGAAACGATGCATGAAGGAGTTTGTAGCGATGTGAAAACGGCTTCTTGCCAGAAAGGGGAGAGGAAGGAAGGAAAGAAGGAAGGAAGGAAGGGGGATTTTGGAAGTGTGAAAATTACTATGTTGATATTTAGCTTGATGGTGACACTAACTTAGTAAAATGTTTCATAAAGCTCTTATATAACAATTTTTTAAAAAAGGTTAAGTTCCCATTCTAAAAACTATAGGTATATATACTCAGAAGGGAGTTCCCTGTGCCTTTCTTCTGAGTATAACGCAACAGCTTCCCTGCCCAGGCGAGTTCTGCTCAAACAGGGCTTGTTTGTGAGTAACTCTATAGTAAGGTTGCGTCCGTTCTGTGGTGATGAGCCAAAAATGTTTGTGTTTGGAACTGGTTTCATGTTTGGAAGTTTTATTAGAGATCCGTTTTGTTTATTTTTTTAAAAAAGTGTTTTTGAGATCATTTCTTCTTAAAATCAGTTTAACCATTGCCTGACGATTTCACAGATACAGAGCTGTTTAGACACAGGAGGGTTTTCTTTGTTTCATACCATCTGACAAAATCAAGTACTTACACCGCCACCCACCTACGGTACTAGAGTTAGAGGACTCTGAAGAGCATCCTAAGATACTCCTGAGCCTTTGGGTTGGTTCTTCCACATTAGGAAGTAAATGCTGGAATGGAATGGTGGGAGTTGTAGTTCAGAACATCTCCAAGGGTGTTATTGGAGCACTCCTGGTGTAAGGGAATTCAGAATAAAGGACTTTCCCCCCAGATTCAGATTAGAGAATTTTTGTCACAATTTGTTTTCTATAGGTGACTTAATTACCTTAAATGTCTATATATTAAAACATAATTTGAAGGAAACAAAGTCAAAATGTGAACTTTTAGTTTTGGTGTTTTGGTTTTTGGAGCTTTCCAGTAGGAAAGTGGGGAAAGGAGACTGTTAAATTCATTGTTTAGGAGTAAACTACAAAACCTGTTAACTGTTTTATTACATATTTAAAATGCTTTCACTTATATTGCTATAGATTTCCTGATTAAAAACTTCAGTTGATTGCAAAGCTGGAGCTTATCTGTTTTTATTTTTGCCTCCAAAGTCTGTTTTTTGCTGAAGAGAGCATAAAGTGGAGAGCCCAATGTGAGGCTCACCGGGTTAGGAAAGGGTGGTGGCTTAACATGTGAAGCAGGGGGTGACATGTCCCTTCAGGACCTGCAAAGCTGCAAAATGAGTTCTTACCTCTTCCTACTTTAAAAGGAAGATTTTAAGAGTTATCTGAAGAAGCTTTGTCTGTGTTTACAAGGAAGTATCTCTTCTCAATTTTACAAGTATCTCCTTCACTAAACTTTGGTTTCAGAAGGGTCAGTTAAAAAACAGCCAGTTCCACCAGTAATAAAAACAACGACCTTTAATGCAAGCCAGATTTTAACTCAATAATATCCCTTCCAAGCTGACTCCTCTTTTTAACTGAAAAGAAAGTCCTGACATTAAAAAATATATATCTTTGGGGAGGGGGGGGGGACTTAATCCTGGACTTAGAATGGAATGTTCTGTTTCTCAAGAATCTGACATTTTCCTTCTATCTGTTTATGAGGTCTTCTGCTTAAAATATGCGGAAATAAATTATTGATATGCTAAGCTGCTATATAGACTAGCAGGCCCTTAATAACAATCCGGGTAGCCTGTAACCTGAGGAATGGGGCTAAAAGCAACAAAAAGAAAATCCTTGTTTTGTTCACAGAAAAGGCCCATTATGAGTCAAGTAGGGTTTCAGAAATGAGTTTTACCATTATTCTGTGGCAACACAGATACTTAATGACAAAGATACTTAATAACAAAAGTGCCAGCATTATTTTTAGCCGAAGGAGATTCCTGCCCTAGATATTGACCACTTAATGAGACTGTCCCACGTTACATTTATATTATTATTATTATTATTGACAGAACACAAGAGCAGCACACAGCAAACAAGGGTAATTATCACTAGTGGGGCCCTTCCCAAGCACCTAGGACTGAGTGATGTATTATTATTATTATTATTATTATTATTATTAT
>MTQE01001134.1:51386824-51409245 GCA_014337955.1 Aspidoscelis marmoratus | reverse complement strand
ATTATTATTATTATTATTATTATTATTATTATTATTATTATTATTAGGGAAGGCAAATGTGTTCTCTGCAAGGAGTTTGTTTTGCCAAAGGAAGAACTAACATGTGCTTGTCTTTTGGCTTGTCTGAAACAGCTCAGGAGACATGTGACAATATAAAAGTCATTCTTGTGTAAATGGGAGGACGGGAGTATAACTGGTTAAAGGTATCAGAACAAGCACAACTTAATCTTTTAGGTTCACATGGAGGCTTTACAAATAAATCCTGTATATGCCCACTCCAAAGTCAATTCTCTTCAGTAAGACTTATGCCACACGAAGGTGCACAGGACTGAAACTTTTAGATTGGCATCTGATTCTAGAAATGGTTCCTTGTTGCTAGGAAAGGAACCTTAGAACAGCCATGCTAATTTGGCGTCACTCACTTTTGTCCATGGCCGTGGGGATGAGGGTGGACTCTTTATTAGATTTATATGCCCCTTTATGGAACAGGCTGTACATGGCACCAGACCCCAAGAGTCAGGACCCTCGCAACTGGTGCCAAACACTCAAGACATTCTGAAATCAGACACATACTCCTAACTCCTGGTTAATACTGAACAATCCGGTTTAGATGTGAAAGCTATAGGAGTTATTAGAGTTTGATAGAGATGGCTGCGTATTGATAAAAATCAATTCTTTTAAAAAGCCCTATACTCTCTGGAAGTATCGAGTTTAACCAATTTCTTTGGAGAAAGAGCACGAAGGTGAGCCTCTGCCTGGAAGCGAGGCCAACGCCTCCATGCGCGATGTCCTTCCAGGGGAAAAATACACCGGGCCAGTATCTCCACGGCAGCGGCTTGGCGATATTCTGTAGGTCACCTGCAAGAAAGTCCTGTCGACATTTGCGGGCTCGGGCGCCAGTAGCATTTCCTTCAAGGAGGAGAGAAAGGGAGTAGTAGGCTTTGAGTAGGAGCATTCACCAGGTCGAAAGCGGGTTATTTTGCAAACGGAGCCATTTGTCTCCAGGTAAACAGAGGCGCAGCCACGCGGCAAACGAGCATACCGCGCTGGGGCGACCGGACGTACGAAACGCCGAGCGCGCATGCAAGGCGTGTGGACGCCTTCGGTTTTGTGGCGATGCGTGGAGGTGTAAGCGCGCGCGGAATTCCGCTTAATTCCGGCCACGGAGCTCCTTGGCAAGGGCGGCACGTCGGCGAAGTGTGCCCGCCACAGCCGCATCCAAAGCGCGTGAGCAACACCATTTTGTCGGCCGGCCGGCCGGTCGGGCCGCCGCCGAGCGCCTTTCCCCCCGGACAGGGCAGGCGGTGGAGGAGGCGCGGGCGGCCCGCGACCGCCTAACGCCGCTTCTTCCGTGCCGTGAGCGCCGCCGGTCCTTCCCTCTTTCCGGCCCGGAGACGGAGGGGGCGCTCGGACCCAGTCGAGCCATCCGGAGCCCCGGAGCCCGAGCCCGTCCCGAGCGGCGCGTCTCCCTCCCCCGCAAACCGGGACGGCCCGGAGAGGCGAGCAGCTCAAAATGTCGGAGCTCCCGCGCCGCCCCTTCGCCTCGCCTCGCCCGCGGGGGATCCACCATCGGCAGGTCCGGCCATCCCGGCGAGGCGCCCGGGGGGTGGGGGCGGCGGCCGTGGCGGGGGCGGACCGCGTCTCCCCATCGCGACCAGTGGAGGGGAGGGCGGGAGGCGAGGCGAGGCAGCGGCTCCGGCTCCAGAACCGTTACTTTCCTCCGTCCCTCCCCCTCGACGGCTGCTTTTCCCCTTCTCTTCCTGTCCAAATATTTTTAAATTTCCGCGCCTTCGCTAACAGTCTGAATTGATTCATTCGCTTTCCTCCGCGGCCCCTTCGCTCGCCTTGTCCCCGTGCGGGAGGAAGGAAGAGACGCGCTTCCTTCCTTCCTTCCTTCGTTCGTCCGTTCCTTCGGCCGCCCGGAGTCCCTTTCCCTGGGGAGGCGGCGAGCCCGGCGGGGAAGGATGCGCTCCGCCGCGCGGCGGCATCCCGTCCGCCTCGACCCCTCGTCCACCTGGCTGCGGGGCGGCGGCGGCGCCACCACCCAGAAGGCCGTTTGCAACCTGCCGGTCTGGATGGGCGAGGGGCGCGCCCCGTCCCGCTGCATCCCCTTCTGATCTTCCCCTCAAAGGAGCCGCCGGCGGGGGCTCTGCAGACGGAGAGAAGCGCCTCGCCTCCGAAGCCAGCGAGCGAGCGAGCAAGCCTCCTCGGTGAAGACGCCGGGGGGGGAAAGGCGGTGACGGTGTGCCCTTCGCGGACTTCTGGGAAGCTGGAGTTTCTGATCTTTCTCCGGGGAAGCCAACGGCAGCTGCCAGAGGGATGCCAGGCAACAGCCTTCCTCCTCCCCGAGAGCGGGTTGCCCCATCAAGAAGAAAACAGGCTTGACTTCTGGGTGACACCGATTCAGGTATTCTCCTGATCTGCTTATTTCCACCTTAGCCTTAACTTTAAAAATGCTGGCCTTCAAAACTGAGGTCTAAATGTTTCTGTATCGCATGGCATCTTTAAAAAAAAAGGAGGAGGGAACCCTTGGATGAAGTATATGGTTGTATTGGATAATTTGTTTCATAATAAACAGTAGAAGAGGGAACATCCATCCCTTCTAGAAATCATGTCAATCAGAGTAGACCAGATTCTACTCTCTCAGTTATCAGGGCCATCTTGATGAAAAACGAAGCGTCTTCCTTTAAAGAATTCAAACGAATCTCTGAAATTGGGCGTCTTCAAATGATAGGAACCAAAGGGGGCTGGAAAGATGGGAAGCACAATAATAACAGAAGACATGCCATTATAATCTAGAGTTTCCTGAATATAGAGAAAAAAATCTAAAGTTATTCAGCTTGAATTAAACAGAATAACTTTCACTGCCCTATCTTAATTTACTGTGAAAGAACTACATTTACAAGTAAGAAAATATGAAATGCCCATATTTCCATAACTCTTAATGTCTTTGAGATTCTCTTCCCTCAAAACATTACCAAATATGCGAAGAGATGAGTGTCAGAAGATACATCCTAATAACAAGTAATACTTATTCTTTGTCTCAGTTAATTTTTCCATCTTTAGGCTCAAACCAAGGTTAATATGGGTTTCCGGTCCTAAGGAATAAGTGGATGTTAGGTTAGGAAACTAGATATTCACTTTAGTCTTTTTTCCCCAGTGTTTCTTTAACCCTGTTAATCTATCTCAAGACAGAAGTGTCTTGAAAGCTTAATAGACTGATTGAGTTGCTCCTAGTTAAATTTTATTTTCATTCAAAGCAATAGCCAACATTTGGAAATTTAGATATTGTTCCTTACTTCAAAAATAGTGGATTTTAAGACATAAGGCAGGGTTGTTTTAAACCACAACACAGACATTCTTTCTCTTTTACTAGTATAATATGAAGAATAAAATGAGGAAGGCTTTTTTGCAAACATGATCGGGACAAAAGCCCAGCCCGCTCCTCAAAAATTAATAACCTGTTTGGAATCATAAGGTGCTTCAGCTAATGGATTTGTGCTTGAGAGAAGAAAGGTCAGAATGAAAGGTCAGGTTCTAAGCATTCCAGCTTATAGTAAGCCAGATTGTCCTTTGACAGTGGAGCACAATTTTATTAGCTGATATTTGAACACCTTTCTAGACAAAAGCAAAGTTTTTAATGTGAAGATGTTCGCTGTCTTCAAACGATTAGTCATAGAGTGCAAGATATAATTTCAAACATTGTATGCTTCGCTTCCAAAACTCAGAATCAAAACAGTCATAAGGATAGTCACACAGACATTTTATTAGAGTTTTGAGTAGGAGGCTGTTTCAGGCCTGACGTGTTTAGTTCCTTCTTCAGCCTAGAAGAGAAGCATGGCATCTGGGCCCAGTTCCTGTCTTCCCCAAGGACGTTTTCTCTCCTCCATGTCTGGTACAACGAAGATGATGCAGCATCATTTTGCACTGCCATCTATGTAATTCATGATTATAATGGAGACTATTTGCTTTGGCAACATAGTTAAAGAAAGCATTTTTATTCCTGTTTTGAGATGGAGCTGAACAGGAAATGTGAGCTGTTTTTAGTGATTGGGAATGGGAGGAGCACAGGTGGGAAAGCAGACTTATTAGCTTGTTAATATTTTGGCATATTTATTCAGAACTAGATTCCTGAACAGCAAAAGTAAAGTTGATTGGCATATCTTTTATATTAGTAAATACAGTTTCATAAAATGTTAATTAAGTGGACTTCTCACTGCTTCTTACCCCTGCATATCTCCAGCACCAACCAAAACAAAGTGAATTATAACAACGTCTATAATGATAAAGTCAATGAACTATCAATAAATTAAATTACAGTCATAACTTTATTGTTGTAGGATCTTGGCCATAACACAAGTTTAGATAAAACAGTATTTGAGTGTATGTGTCTTAGGATATTCTAATTTAGTTAGCCCCTCTAAACCTACAAGTTCTGTACGACTCTCCACAGAATATTGCTAAAAACAAACATATCAGATAAATTGTTAAAACAAAAACAAAAACTTTTTTCCCTAGTAGGATACAAAATCAAAACGGGTTGATTGTCTTCAACCAAACTTTCTTATTTTGTTGCTATTGGAACTAATATTAGTATAGTATCTGCCCAACCCAGTTTGGAAAGTTATTATTTTTCACTGTACAATTTTATCAAGCAAAGCAAGAATGGTGCTGTGCAAAAAAGTCATACCTTGGAGCACCTAAAGGACTTAGAAATGCTTTGTTTCACACATTTTTGTGCACTGCAGCCTATTTGGTTGGATACATCTTCATACATCTCAGACGTTTATTCATTGCCTCCCTCACCCAGAATATCTCTTTCTTGGCTTCCTCCAAAAATGCTTAGAATCACAGAAAGAAACAAGGAAATGCAATTCACTCATAGTTGTGCAAAGATTATATTAATTATACTATATATGAATTAACATGCGCTCCAATGTCCAACAAGAAGTATCCAGTAGATGGGTGTGGAGATGTTGTGGAAACATTGTGAAGATGTATAGATTCAACAAGGTTCAAAAGCTTACATTTGTATGTGTTCAGCACTGATTTTCAGATGGGTAGGCAATAATAAGAATATGTCTTGTATTTCTTAATAATGAGACACAGGTGCACTTGAGAAAATAATGTGTTCTGGAAAATATGGTGAGAGAATTGCTTTATTTGCTGTCCCAGTTGGTCCTCTAGCTTGCCAAGTGAGATAGTGACCATGTGTGCTTGCCAATGTATCCCATCCAACCTTTTCTGGCATCCTCTGGGACACATGATAGCTAATAGATTTCATTCCCATCCATGCCTTGATACAGATGTAGAGACACATTCAGTCTTTATTAGTACGATCCTTTCTTGGGCCCTTCTTAAGGTTATAAATGCTTGGGTTTTTTAATGCTTTGTAAAAGCATGACCACACCCACCTCTTTTTGGACATGTAGTTTAATGGAAAATATTTTTATCTCTATGTATAATATTTCCTTAGCTAAATGTAAGTCCCTGTAACAAACAAACATATGAATTTGGATCAGTGTGCCAGTCTTATTTAACAAAAAGTTCAGTAGGTTTGCTTCCAGCTCTCATTAAAGTTGTTCCTATATACTATGACGTTTCAGGAGAAAAGCACTCCAACTTCTTTGATAAATGCCAGCAAACATCTGGACCAATAAAGACCATCATCAGACATTCTCCTGTTGATGATCACACTTTCACTTTAAACCACCTTCAATCCACCTTCAGTTCTCTGACTGCTCACATCTTTTCATTTCTAGTCATTTAATGGATAGGAATGAAAAGGTGTGAGCAGTCAGACTTGAAGATGGACTGAAGAAAGTTTCAAGTACATGTGTGACCACAGCCAAAGTGATTAAAGAAAGGGCCTTCTCAGTTGTGGCATCATGATTTTGGAACATCTTCCAGCTGCTTTGCCCGGGGCCTGCACTATTTTCTCTCGCTGTTTTGGAAAGAGAAAGTATTTTTAAACTGCTGTGGAAGTTGTTTTTTTTTTAAAAAAATGTCTTTGGCTTTTACTGTACATCTTTTACTTATTATTTTTATTGCTCTGACAATACCTCTTGTGCTGACAAATTTGGGGATAATCTGTGAAAGACAGGAGGATAATGCCTAATTTTTGTTCATATACCAATTGTATTCTTTCCTTCATTTTGTGACTTTGTGTACATTCTAAGGAACAGTCATACATTAAAGTAGTGCTTGACTTAAACATTGTAGTGTTGAGGCCATCTCTATGCAAAATTTGACTTTTGTGTATGAAGGAGATCTATCTTAAAGCAATTGTAGTTTCCAGAGAAGTGACCTTTCACTTTTGTTTTTTTACCAGATAAGAAAATATGCATGCTTTTCAGGACTATTGTCTAAAAATTTGAGCTGGCACTTAGAACATAACATTTGTGCCTTAAGAATATCAAATCTTACTGTTATCTTCTCATCCTACCTTGCCTCCGTGCAAATATGTACAATTTCACTGCACAATAAGGTTTTTGCTTTGTAATTTCTGAAGGAAACTAATTTCAGTATGTTTCAGTATTAAGAAATAGGAAGCAAATTTATGTTGTTTTAAAGTGAGTAGGTCCCTCTGCTATTAGAACACAATTATGTTAATATACATTAATGTTCACACATTTTTTGTTAGTACTTATGTAAAATATACATGTTAATAAATAAGCAGCTTCCTGGTTTTATTTTTAAGTGCTTTGCAGAAGCTCATTACTGCAAAAACTACTAGGCTAAAATCATATTTTTCTTTGAGCAACTGTAATTGCTTTTTAGTAATTGTTGTTTTGAACCAACAGTAATTGCTTATTTTATGGTAATGCAGAAAAAATAAAAATTATATTGGCAAGATGCTGCACTTATGGTTAATCACTTAATTAAACATTAAAAAATTTAAAATTACACTGATAGGATTACTGAGAGAATGTTTTTCTGCCCTAAAATATCTTTGTAGAGCATTATTTATAATTATTTAAGCAATGTCACTATTGCAATTTATTTTTAATCAGACTATTTTTCTCTTATTTTTCAAGCCTCAGGTTACAGGTTCCACGAGCCTGACAAGTTGTGCCTCTTTTAACTAACTGGAAAGTTGGCATTTCCTATCTTGAGTCTTTTTTTTTTACTAGGCAACCTGAAATAACATTCTTTTAATGTAATTTTTGGATGTTACAATCAACAGAGTGTAAACCAGGGCTCTGAACAGCTTATATTCATTGCTGTATGTGAAGGTCATTGCTGGTGTATCATTCCAGGATCAGTTCTCCCTGCATTTCAATCAAGTTTTACAAAAGCAAGCAGGAAATTTTAAAGTTTAATTTTAAGTAGACATGCCTTCTGTCTACTTAAGAGTTGTAGACCCTTTCTGCACTGGATATATCTTCCAGGATATATCTTACCCAGGCCTGCAGTAATCTGAACTAGCATGTGGATGGCAGACCCCCTATTCTGCATATAATCCAGAATAAGGGCCAATCTTATTCTTATAGACCCTTTCAATAAAGAGCTGTAGACCTTTTTCATGATGACCTCAGACCCTCTTCGTGTGTCTATTTCATACCTGAAGAGGGTATAAATCCCACCCTTTGTCTCAAATCCCACTCTTACACCACTCACTCTTCAGTCCTTGCTGTCCCTGGCAAAGTGCCTAGAAGCCTAGATCTTTGGAACAGAATACAGCCTCTTATTCCATTACAAGCTTTGCATAGATATGATGATGATAGATAACAGCTCAAATTGGTGGAACTACAATATAAGAGGTATTACATAATATAACTGTTGTTAAATATAAGAGATATACTGTTAACAAAACTGGTAAGGCAGAAAGCTCTGAATTTATTCAGTACCTGCTACTAACAGCCATGAAGATGATGTCATTCTGAGAATGTGACAAAGGGCTAATAGTATATGCTATAAAAACAATGAGTCAACAGTTTCTATGCCCTTGAGGTCAAACTTTCCACAGATTTAAAGTAGCCTATTCTTTCTACACACAGGATTTGCAGTTACTAGTTACTACACAATAAAGTAATATGCCATGCCAAGATAACAGAGTAACAAACCTTTTTTGTTCAAAGTTAGAATCTTACTATCACAAGAAACGAGAGAGAACCCTGTTTATAACATTTTAGAAAGTAAATACTTAGGCATGTGCCTTTCAGAAGACTAGTAAGTTTGATTGCCCTGCCAAAAAATACTGAAACACAAGTGAAGTTACAAACTGCAGTGTGAAGTTGAGAACAATGGTGTGACTTAACTGTTTCTTAGGTTCTGGATATCTCCATGAAGTTATATAGTGACTTTTGCTTAAACTAGTATGAGGCCAGAGGAAGCTGTTTCTACCTTCAGTATGTAATAAAGAGATATAAAGATGAAAGAGAATATTTTGCATTTCTGGCTTATTAACATTTGCTCAGAAGCAGGTCCCACTGATTTCAGTGGGGTTTCCTTCCAGGTAAGTATGCATACGTATTTGGCAAATCACAAGATTTCCTTTGCTGCCCAGGCCTGATGGCAATAAAGGTTTTGGTCAAATGCTGTCTGTCTTGCATTAGACAATTTTGAAAATTGCCTAAATTTTCAGCATCATTTGCACTCTGTTGTGATTGTTTTCAAATCACTTTAATGGGAAATTGTATGAAGCAGCCTCATAGAGAGGAGAAATAACTCATGAGTCAACATTTTGTCAATTTTGATGGCTAACATCTGTCTAGATATATTGAAGAAACAACTATAAAGCACATTCACCCTTTTGCCTACTCAGATGACCAGGAGTTCAGTTCTTTTAGGGTTTTTTTAGTTGTGTTCGATGACACTTGTAAAGAACTTTATATTTTATATAACAACTCAGCTGAATTGCATTTTGACTGCATTCATATACTGAATATTTTTTGTCCAGACCTTGTGAAAATTTAACACAAAATTTGAGGACCGTCTGCCATTCTTTAAGTGATTTCAAGTAAATACAATTGTCACTGGCAAATGTTTTTACAGAATTCACCAGCTTATATGTAGGGACCATCATAATTTTTTTTAAAGCCTATAAAATTAAATAATTCAAAGTATGTATTTTTTCACTTTGGATGGGGTCTTCCCAGAATTCAAAAATTCTTAATGTTTCACCAAATCCTATCAAATGTTGGATCCATCCAACTCTTTGTGTAATTCATGCAATAACATGTTCCAACAGATTACTGATACAAAACAGATTTTATATTTCAGGTGGAAATCCATCTGGCCAAGAAGAGTGATCTTTACCATTTCATTTGGGCTTCCTTCCATTGATTTATTGTGGATGTGGAAGCCTTATTGGACAGAAGGTACAACCCTAAGAGAGAAGACAGGCTTGCTAAATTTCCCATTGTAGGAGGTTTGAGGATTTTACTGATTCGGAGCCCAGGATGTGTGGTCACTATCTGGACCTGTTCCATCACATAAATCTGAAGTTGTGTGTGAAGTTAGTTGTACGCTAGTAGCAGGAGCTCCACCTCTAATGCTCAGAACAGTTACGCTTGTGAAAGCAGCCCATAGGATTAATATTCAAAGATCTGTTCCTATAAAAATCACAGAAATTGCATGTGAAAAAGCAAAGAAAAGAATAAGGATTTTATTTAGATGTTCAACTATGGTTTCAGGAGCATAGCTTGAGACATGCAGGTGTTAATGTTTGCATTACATCTAAAAAAAGAAAGAAAAATAATCATAAAGATTCTTTGGCATCCAGTCTTAAATGCCATGGATATGGAACTCAAGGCCAGTTCACACAACCCTAGAGGCATAGTTAAGCGTGGTCCAATTCACATTCCGTATCGATCAAGATACTCCTGTCACCTAAGCGTATTGGCAGGAGTGCAAGTCACAGAGTTAGGATGGCAAATTCTGTGTTTTAAATACACACTGTATGACGTGTGGTTTGATTTGTCTTGACTAACACTGGATGATCTTGGATTGTGATTTTATGAGGTGCAAAAACATCTCCCTACTTAGCTATGGCATCCTGTTGAGATGGTCGTGAGAGAATTACTGGTTAGTCACTACACCTATAGGAGCAAGAAAAAAACCATAACAGTTAGACAACGGCAGAAGAATGAATGGAAAACAGCAACAGCCAGGGTCTGAGAGAGGGCCAACTCACAATTTACTGTTAGCCTTAGATGTACGAAAATTGTTACAGAGCAAGCTCTTTTCCTTCAGGCATCAGAACCTAGTTTGTTGTGGTTTTTCAACATCAAAGACTAAGAGCAAATGGACACTTAGACCTTTCCCTGCTCCCATGCACTAGCCACACTGCTGCAAATACACTTTAACTTATCACAAATGTTTAGTGCAACATTATTCTCATTTTGTAATATAATAGGCCCTGAACATTCATGAGGGTTAATTTTCAGCAAAATGGATTGAATTCCAAAGCACATGAATACATGAAAAGCATTCTTTTGTGACCCTCCTTTGCTCAAAAGAGCCACTTCAATGCTTGTCATTTGGGATAGGGGACTGTTGTCCACATGCTAATACAGACAATGCCAGGCCTCACCTGGGCCCTGCCAAGGTCTGCACTAGCATATGGACAGTAGGGCCCTATTCCAGGGCATATTCCAAACAAGGCCAGGTGCAGAAAGATCCTTCTTTTGAGCACCATCTTGTCTTGCAAATAGCATGTGAGTGTCACAAATGCTTAAAAATACATAGTTTTTAAACTGCAAAAATCAGGGATTACCGTGTAATATGACAGGTCATTCACATTTTAAGAAAATGTAGAGTGGTGCCAAACAAAGCAAGGAAAAAACCCTTATATACTGTATTGCTTGTAAATTGTTCCCAAATGCATAGAACCTGTGTCATTCTCATGCCTTTATGTGAATACCAGGTGGTTTCAAATAAGAAACAGTGCTATAAGATATAAACAATTACGTAACATCATGGTATAAAATTACTAAACAATTGGTATCTGGGACCAATCTGGTCAGCCATGATTTTTGCTTGTTTATGCCAATTTACAGCTGGACACAATTTTAAATCTTGGTGATTCATATAGCTTTAATTGGTAGATATGTGTGGTATATACTAGCTAGACTCCTCAAATATAATTGAGGTTGATCTTCCCCAACCTAGTGGCTTTAAGGAATTACAGGACTACAGCTCCCATTGATGGAATCCAATAGTATCTGGATGGTAGCAGGTAAAGGAATTCATTCTTAAGGCAATACAGTCGTCTATACAGTAGTGGCCCATGGAACAATTTCCATGGGGTAGAAGAGATGGAATGATGATTGAAATTCTCCTTTTTAAAAAATTACAGGTTAAATTATGAACCATTGTGATACATTAATAAAGTATTAATTCAGAAATGTAATATCTAAGAAGACAATAATGACTCAAATGGACTAAGGTCTCTATCTCATCTTGCTGGAGTTCTAAGTTTTTTGACATAGACATTGAGAGCCATTTTAGCAAGCCACTGGTAAGGGGTACAGTCCATTAATTATGTGAACACATGAGAGGGTTCCTAGGAAAGATTAGCAGTGAAGAGGACACAGTGGTTTTGAGTGATTCTCTGGAGAGACAAAGGCAATTCTAGCAAAGGAGTCAGTGAGGAGAAATAAGGAACAAAAGTATTTTGACCTCTTAAAACACTACTGTTTTAACCATTTTTGTATCATTTTTATCATGTTGGTTTTTGGGGGTTTTTTTAATGCTGTATTGGGGTGTTTTTCCACTGTCTCTAGAAGTACCCATTAAGTACCCATTAATGGGTACTAAATGACATTAATGTACACATTAATGGGTACTTAATGGATACTTCTAGTGACAGTGGAAAAACACCCTTGGTTTTTACTGTTTTGATATGTTCATTTTAAAGGTTGTTAGCCACCCAGAGACCCTCAGGTATAGGGCAGGAAATAAATAAATAAATATAAAATAAAATAAAATTTGCCCTTTGGTGAAAGGGGTATAAAAAGTTAATAATAATAGCAGTAGTAGTAGCAGCAGCAGTAAAGTGAATTTTAATATAAGACTGCATATTTTATCTAAAATTAATTTCAACTGCTTTGAAGGTAGGATTAGCTTTTAATCAGGAGGGCTTCCTTATATTCAGTTTCAGACCAAATTTGTTTTTTGTTTGGATAAAAAAACAAGTGACAAAGCTGAAGTTCATCAAAATAAAGTGTTATTTTGGGATAACACCAGTCTCCACAAAGACTGGCTTGAGTGACAGTTGGATGATACTTACACTGTAGGCATTTTGATCTGCAGAATGTTGGCGCTTTTTTATCAGTCTCCATGAAAACTTCAGAGAAGTCTTCTTCAAGGATGATTATTTATTTAGTTAAAAACAAGAAAAGCTTATTTTAAAATGGAAGGCTTCTCCTAATCAGGAGAATGGGAAGGAACACAAACTTTGCAAAGCAAATGTAAGGCAGAAATCAGGAATGCAAAGAGGAATTTTGAGGAACTCATTGTTAAGAACGTCAAGAAAAATAGCAAGAACTTATTTAAGTACATCAGAAATAGGAATCTAGAAAAGCAGTTGGACCATTAGTCAAAGGGATAATTAAAAATAGAGGGTTTGCAGAGCGGCTAAATGAATTATTTGCCTTTGTTTTCACTGAGGAAGACAAGGGCATATGCCTGCAGCTGAGTCAGTCTTTTTAGGGAAGAAGTCAGAAGAATTTAACTAGTTAGAGGTATCCAGGGAGGAAGTCCTTACATGTCTAAATAAACTAAATGCTTACATATCAGTGGGATCAGATGGCATTTATCCAAGAGTTCTTAAAGAACTCAAATGTGAAACTGCTGGGCTTCTAGCCAAAATATACTGCATAATCTTTCACTAAGATCAGGTACTGTGCTTGAAAACTCAAGGGTAGCAAATATAACCTAGGCATCCGGGCGTGACCCAGGTAACTACAGACCAGTCAGTTTAACATCGGTTCCAGATAAATGATGGAAACATTAAGAATAAAATTACTGTGCACATAGAGGAGCAAGCATGGTTCTGCAAAGGTAAATCATGACTTACAAATGTGTTAAGAATACTTTGACAGTGTTAATAAGCACATGAATAAAGATGACCCTGTTGACATTATCTATCTTGACTTTCAGAAGTCTTTTGACAGAATCCCCCCACCCCCCACCCCTAGAGCTCCTGAAAACAACTAGTCAGTAATGGAACAAGAAGACACGTGCGGTCCTGGATTGGTAACTGGCCAAAGGACAGGAAACAAAGAGTACCTATAAATGTCCAGTTCTCAGAGTGGAAACAGGTGAGAAGTAGTGTTTCCCCAAGGCTCAGTATTAGGATCTGTGCTTTTTAAATTTATTCCTAAATAACACAGAAGTAGGGGTAAGTACTGACATCACAGTTTGCTGATGGCACTAATTTGTTCAGGGTAGTAAAAACTGAAAGGGATTGTAAAGAGCTCCAAAGGGATTTCTTGGCATTGGGTGAGTGGACAACGAAGTTGCAAATGCACTTCAATCTTAGCATGGGAAAAGAATCCCAATTACACTTACACCTATCAACTGACGAGCTTTCTGTGACAGATTAGGAAAAGGATCTTGGGGTTCTGGTGGACAGTTCAATGAAGATGTTGACCCAGTGGACAGTAGCAGTGAAAAAAGCAAATTAAATGCTAGTGTTTATTAAGAAGGAATAGAAATCATTTGGAATATCGTGCACAATTCTGGTCACCACACCTCAGAACGGATATTGGGGAACTGAAAAGATGCAGAAAAAGGCAACCAGAATGATCAACCAGAAAAGGTGGATGGAGTAAAAATATTTTCTGTGTTGTACAACACTAGAGTCTGGGGGCACTTTATGAAGCTGATGGGCAGGAGAGTTAGGAAAGACAATTGGAAGTATTTTTTTCATCCAGAGGGTCATTGGTCTATGGAATTTACTTTCAGAAGAGGCGGTGACAACAGCCAGTCTGAATCATTTTAAGAAAGGATTAGATAAATTCATGGAGAAGCAGGTGTATCAGTGGCTACTAGAATGGATGCCTAGGTACCTAGGTACTGCCTCTGAGTGGGAAAGACAGGCAGGATGCCCCTCAAGGCCACTTGCAGGGAACTGAGAGTAAGTGAAAGTGTTGCCTTCTGCTTGAAGCCCAAAAGCACTTGGTGGGCCACTGTGGCCCAACCCAGCAGGGCTCCTCCCATGTTGTGTTTTTCCACTAGCTCTAAGTACCCATTGAAGAACTCATTAGGGGCCATTTGGCTGAGAGCCAGATGACCCCATTTCCACTATGGACCCCATTAGGGACACATCTGTTTCCACCACAGCGAGGGAAATCCAGATCATATGGGTCCTTCAGGACCTATCATCTGGATTTCATATAGACCTCATTAAAGGGGTCTACAATGGGGTCTTCAGCCTTCAGATTGTAGGAAGCCTCTTTCCACTACAATTCAGCAATGGGGTCTAGAGGAGGCTCGGGGGGTGGGAGGCACCCATGGGGAGGGTGCCCCAAACTCAAGACTTCAGAGTCCCTCTGAAGCCAGCTCCATAAATCCCTCCAAAGTTGCCTTTGGAGATTAGCAAAGGCTCCGCAGAAAAACCCCTTGCAAGAGCAATGCAGCTGTCAAGAGCTCCGGAAGAACTTTGAAGTTAGCGGCAGATCGCTCCGGAGATCCTCCAGAGCACTTGACAGCGGCATTGCTCTTGGAAGGGGTTTCTCTGCAAAGCCTTTGCTAATCTCCAAAGTTATGTTTGGAGGGACTTCACAGCCAGCAATTGCAAGGGGTTTTTCTGCGGAGCCTTTGCTAATTTCCAAAGGCAACTTCAGATTTTGCACCCCACGTCCCCCCAAACACCTGGGGTAATGCGGTAGATCCGGATTTGAAAATGGCTGCTCCGATATTTCCACAGCAGGCAGGCTAGCACCTATTACTAGATCCGGATTAAGGAAAGTACCCATTCCTTAGATCCAGATCTTAGATTCGGATTGAAGGAGCTCAGTGGAAAAACACCCATGTTCTTATGTTCTGATTTATTAAACTGAATCTCATTTATGGCTTGTAGCTTCAGATTTCAGTAGAAGGTTTTCTTCTTGCCAAGCTATGTTTTGGCAGAATGGTGCTAAGGGAGTGCTCAAAGGACATGAGGATCATATGTCCCTACACCTAACAAGCAAACATCCCATCACACAAAGGCAGAAAATGTTGCCAGCATTGCTTTTCTCCTGTCATTTTGCAGAACTGCCCGGAAGTGCTTCCAGGGATCTGAAAGGGAATAGACCTGTTTTGGAAGACACAGAAAATGGCCAACTTCTGCAGCCACTTCTGTATCTTCCAAAATGGTCCCAGGTAAAAACATCAAAACCAGGGAATGTAAAATGCAGGCTTTTTCCTTTTATACCTGGAGCAAGCATTCTGGTCCTAGAAGCAGGCTGTCTTGTTTCCTCACAAGTTCCATTCTGCAAGTTGCCAGTGATCAGTATAAGGTTCCAGACTATCTTCCCCAAGAAACCTTGGCAAGCTATTTGACAACAGTTTTTTAGGGTAGTAATGAACTATTACATTTTTCCCCAGATATTTGCAAGCTGTTTAGTCAGTCAGTCAACAAAATCAGTCTAAACACCAGTGTAAGCAACGCAATGTTCTCTAGTCGCCTTTGAGTTCCAACTTTAATGAGTCACTATGGTCCGTAGTTCAGGATAGTTATATTTAACTTCAGATGGGTGCCATATTGAATGTGCACAGCGCTCTCTAGTTGGGTTTAGCTCTAGTCTAAATAGAGTGTGGGAAGTCCACAAATAAAACAGACATGAAAAGATGTGAGCAGTCAGACCTAAGGATGGATAGAAGAAGGTTTAAAATGAAGGTGTGACCACGACCTATGTGTTGTATGAAAAAAATGTACCCTTGTGGCTATCCTGATTTGTGCAGTATTTGTGGCAAAGCTTTGGATGTTCATTTGGACAAGTAATTTAGAAGAAAGAAGTTTTAAATTATCTTGCTTTTTATATAACTATATGCTTTTATAAGGTCCTTTGGTCTTATTTTCTAAGTATACATGCAATACCCATTTTTCACAGACCAAAAAACCCTCTGAAGGTTAAAATGAAAAGTACTGTATACAAACTGCCCTTTCCCCTTTCTTCAAACATAAAAAGCCTATTTCTTCTTGAAATGAGACACCAGTGTAGTTGCTTATTAAACCACTAATGCACAAGGCAGAGGAAAGTCTAAATATCAGGGTTTCACTCAGTCAGCATGGATTGTATAATCTCAAGAAGACAATTGTGCTCTATTTGGCAATTGTGTTAGATGAAGAAATCTACTCTAGGGGATGCAGTGATAATGACAATAAAGAGCCATAGGCAAAAGCTCTAGGGCTGCACAATTTATATTTCTCTTGGCCATGTGAGATACAAACTGTAATTTCAAAAACTCTTTTCATAATAATAAAAAATCAAAGTGAGCATATTTTGAAAAATATTATAATATGCACATTAAAAAACCAAATGGATTAGTGAAATGAAGATAAATTCGTCCAAGTATTTTCATTTTTAAAAAATTCAATTAAAAATAGATATTTTGGCTAGTTTCCACCAGTTAGGATCTGAGTTCTGTTGCACTGATGCTGCTTGAGTTCTGTTGAACTATGATGCTTTGATAAAAGTAATACAATATGTTATTTCTATACAAGATTCACCCCAAACAGATTGTTATTGTTAGGGAAACTTTATAGCTGCAGATGGTTGGCCACAAATGTTTTATAACTGTGGTATAATTTAGTAGGCTAAAGAACATCTTAATTTGCAGTGTAGAGTACCATTGTTACAATTATTGATATGTTATACTCTGTTTTACTTTTGCAATGTAATAAACTCAGGTATTTACAACAACTGAAAAACATAGAACAAACTATTATGTATTTATTCACTATCTTTCAAAAGAATCGTTCCCAGAACAGCACACAATCAAATAGAAATACCATAAAATAAAGAATAACAAATATTTAAATAATAAAGTACCAGTAAGAAGTACTGGAACAATAAATGGAGAAGTGCTACAGCTTAAAAAATAATAATAATGCAGAAGTGCAGCCTACTAAATTACTGTTAAGTAGGCAGAACAAGAATCTGCTAGAATATAAACCATAATTAGTTAACGGAAAGTCAAGGGACTTGGGACCAAGCAGATTTCTTGGGAAAAGAAACCAAAACCAGGACTCTTCTGTTTTGTAACTGATCATTATCAAGAGATGAAGAAAATCCCTTTATATAACTCTGAAGGAATTACAGACTGAAAAAACCACAATTTTTTTAGGTCACATTTAAGAATTGATATCACACCTGGATGCCATCCAAGTCTTTTTGTAGATGAATACCTGCTTTACTCAGTGATAAACTCATACAAAACACTAATTTATCAGAGGACATGTCTGCCTTCATGGTTGCTGCCATTCAGTTATCACCTCTATCCGAAATGATAAACTTAATTAGCTGATGCCTAGGGATGTGCATGAATATTTGAAAATTCAAAATTCTGATTTGAATTCGATGAATATCGATATTCAGATCAGAATCAGATTTTCAAAAATCCGAATTTTCAAATTCAAATGGATTTTGGGTTTTTTGAAATCTGATACAGATTTTTGAATAATTTGACTTAATAAAACTTTGTATATCGCATCCGAATATCATGTTTATTTGCACTTACAATATGGGATGCAAACATGATGAATGGGATGTGCGTAAATTCAAAAATCAAATATGAATGTTTCTGGCATTCGTATTTTTGAGTCTGAATCAAATTTCCAAAAGTGTGGATTTGGATAATCCAGATTTGCATTGGGTTTTCAAAAATCCGGATTTTTGAATTTTGAATCAAATCAAATATTTGAATCAAATTTGAATTAAAAAAATGCATTCGTACACACCCTTATACCTTATTGCTGTTTCAGCCAAAAACCTCAGTGTGGCCATACATATAGCTACCTGGCATTATAAAATGAGGGGCTGCCTTGAGACCATGCTGAGGCTATAAAACATTTTCAACAGTAGCTACTGACTAGGAGCCTTTCTGCACTGGGCCTTATTCTGAATTATGTCCCAGAACAGATACCTGTGCAGAAAGGGCTCAGATCTCAGTATACCATATATTCTGAAAAATCTCTTTAAGTATTTCATGATCTGGCAATTACTATTATTGCATCTGAAAGTAAATGTATTATAAGATATTCTTCTTTCAATGACTTATTTGATTGAAGAAAAAAATTAGTAAACCATGGATTTTAAACTAGGCTGACACTAGCCACTCAATTATGCTGTCTCTCTCTGGCTGTTTATTTCTATATCAGGCTTGTGCATTTGAACCTCTTTCAAGGGGTGTCAGCAGGTATTTGAACCTTTTTAGTTGGGTGTCAACAGGTCCAGGACTGCTACGTGAAGCACCTAGCAATCCTGGGCTCTCCCTCACAAAGGGGGGTTATTAAGGAACAGGCAAGCACTCACTGGTGCTGGTGTGGATGCTGTCATTTCTTCTGCCTACATTTGTGGGACAGGTTCACACTTGTGCAGGTGTGTTGTACCATGCATTGTGATATCTGTGCATGGGCAACGTCACCCAACCCAAGGACGAAAAATGGCCGTGTCTGGCTGTGGCAGGAAGTCTGGCCAGAACACCAGCCATCAATTCAGCATTGGCTTGGTATAGCAAAACAAAGAAAGGCCCAATATTGATTCCACCAAAAAGAGGAGACCAAAGAGTTGTTCTTACTTCTCCCCAGTCAAGTTGCCTCTTTCAGCATTTGGGGTGGGAGACAACTGTCCCTGGAACAGGGTTGTGCTGTTACCCAGCACCCTGGCAACCAAAGATCACCCCTGTTCTATCTTGTAGATGCACAGTACTCACAATAGATATTTATATAATTGAAAGCTTAGAGAGCTTCAAACGTCTGTACCCTCTAGCCGTTCTCAGTGGTCCTGCAGGTAAGGTTAAGACTGCAGGCCTAAATGGACTTATTACAAAGAAAATATACGAACCTCAATTAAAAATGCTTCAGAATAAATAGATATAGAATCATCCTGCAGGATACAGTTACAATAGACACCATTTGGAATAAATGCCCTTTTTATTCTTCAGAATATTATGCATACAGTACTATATATAAATGTAAAAGCTCCTGTTGCAATAATGTATGAAAACTATTTCAACAACTATTTTCCCATTTATTTACTGGAAGTCTTCGTCCTGTATGTCCTAAGTCTCATGTTGTAATTTCTCCACACATATTAAATAAAATAGTTGAGCAAGGATGCCATTGCAAAGTAAAGTAGAATGATGAAAGACAGCATTTAAAGCTTGCAGAGTCTAAATGAAGCTGGAAGAATGCCCTTTCCCTTCTAAATCCTTTCTCTTTTTGTCTCTTCTTTTTCAAAGTGAGCATCTGGGATGCTACTCATTTCATTATACTGTGGCAGGCTATCTGTTTTTAAGGTATTTATACAGCAGCACAAAACTATTTTGTCACAGCAGCCACATAATACAGCAGAAGCAATCATTATTAGATGAAAAAATTAAAAAGTAAGCAGAGAAGATAAATCCATTCTTGAAAGGCAGGACACTAGCATGATGGGGCACCGGCCTAGGAAGAAAAAGGATGCCTCAAATGGGCAGCAAGACAACTGCGAGCTGGAATTGTAATGCAAGAGGTGGAGATAATTGTACTTATTTATTTATTATTTAAATTTTTATCCTTCCCTGCACCCAATGGTCTCAGGATGGATTACAACATTAAAAACCAGTAATCATATAAAATGAGCATTAAAACCATAACAACGCCTGAATGTTCAGCCAAAGGCCAGGGCAAAGAGATGCATCTTCACCTCAGGAGGGATACTATCCCACAATCTGGGAGTCACCACTGAAAAGGTCCTATCGTGGGTGCCCACCCCTTTTGCTACTGAAGGAGGGGCCCCCTTGCTGGTCTTAGGGCATGGGCAGGCCAATATGGAAGAAGGCATTCCTTTAGATATTTGGGGCACAAGTCATTTAGGGCCTTATAAGTTAAAATTAACACCTTGAATTGGGCTCGGTAGCAAACTGGCAGCCAGTGCAGCTCTTTTAAGACCAACTATGTCCGGCCAGCTGTTCCAGTCAGTGGTGGCAAAACAGTGTGGCAAAGAATGGGTAAGTATGGCCGAGTAGCATAGGAGCAATGCGTAGTGAGGGATTTGTGCATAGTGCTTGTGTCTTCTGCAGAATAATGAACGTATAACAGAGTTGCCAAGCAGAGCAAGCTTGAGACATCCAGGCAACTAAACTGAAATCTCAAGGAAAGTAAGCAGCTTTGAAGTTATGAGAAGCATGGGGTGCAAGGAGATATTGCTTAATAGTCATTGGGGAACAATAAGAAACCTTTCAGGGAAAGCAAAGAAGCCAAAGTCCATTCACAAAAATCAGAAGTCTGAGCCACATAGAGCACCCTGGGAGAAACAGCAGCAAAAACAGGGAACAGAAGCCAAGGATCAGTACAAGGGTCAAACTAGAAAGTCAAGAATCAGTAACAGGAGTAGATGTAACTCGCCAGCAGAGGAGCAGGCTAGTGGTTGAGTACAACATTTGGAAGGCACCATACGTGGAATCAAGGGTGTGGAGCGCAGGACAGAAATTCAAGACAAGAGGATACAAAGTAGCAAGATACCTCCACATATCTAGGACTGAGTTTGATAGTAAAGTACACATGAGATATGTTATATGCCTCAAACAGTCATTAGATGCGTCTTTTACTCTTTGCAGCTCTCAGACCATTACTAGCAGACAACTCAGTATAGTCAATACCAGGCAAATATCTGCTCTGGATGAAAATGAAGGCCAATTTCCAATAGAATCTTCCCCCACTGCCCTGGCAGACTCAATCTATAGGTTATCACTGACACAAATGGTCATTCAAGAACTCAGCACGTATGTGGATTGATTGTTACAAACATAACCATTTGCAATTTGATGAATGTTTATTGCATTTGCTAATGGATGTTTGCGTTGCTGGGTGGTGGGCCCATCACCTTATCACAGAGGTGGTAAGAAAGAAGTATTATAATATTGGCTTAACACCAAATTATCCTAGAACCTATGTATTTGCCAACTACTAATTCCTCTGAAATTACTGTTCTACTCTCTTAAGCAAGGTAGACCTTCAGAATTTATTCATGTGTGCTCTTAGAAGTATGTCCTCTCAACACCTGCAAGATATTCCAAGTACAATTCCATTAAAATGTCAGCCATTTATGATCTGCATTGTCAATATATTACAAAATCAGCTATTTAAACCAATCAATTTAAAAAGGTTTCTTGCTGGGATATGAAAGGGTTCACATAAAGGCTGGAAAACAGTCATCCTTCCCACCCTAGATTCCTCCTTTCTGGTACTGTTGTTTGCAAAAAAATATACAAATACAGAGATGTATTCATTTTATAAACTATAATTTGTCTCTCAACCTAGAAATCCTGCTTAATATAGTGCAGGAGCTCCTTGCCTCCAATATTATTATTTTTAAAAAAATCTTCTTTCAGTTCTTTTTGCAAGTGATTGACATTTTAAAATTATATTCCATTACTATTAGTTGTAATGTTATGTAGACATTTAATAGTTTTTTTTTTTATAAAACACTTTAATAGGGAAAAATAAATATTATATCTGTCAGTATATTTCCGGTGTTTAGATGTAACCGCAGTACTAATAATACCATGATTACCCTGAAAATGAGGTTGTCTGTAAATCATCATATATCTGAATGAAATATACACATCCTACAGGATACCACAACGATTCTTAATTCCTTCCTGTTACCAATGTGCATGTATGCTTCCAGTTTTTGTTCTGTACTCATCATTGGCCATGAAACATGGCCAGAACAATTATGAAGAAAAAAAAGTACATTCTAAAATAAATAGTTAATATTTCTCATTATCAATTAATGATTTCTCTTAATTAAAAAATGTTGTGCTAAGTTTAAAAAGTTCCCACCTTATAAGTGCTTTGTTAATGGTTGCTAGAGTTTCAGTAATAGTGCTCTTTCAATGGAAGAGCAATAAAAGTTTCAGCTTACTTTTCAGGTTTTCCATTTATATTCATAGATCTGGCATACCAGGTATGTGAAAAAAGGGCATGATCGGAGGATGTTACTCTACTTCCATGGCCATTTGTTTCAGACAAACATTTAAAAAAGTTTTTGTAGAGCTAAATTGTTCTTTAAATTTGGGTTCTGCTGGATTATTACTGCTACTGTGAACCTGAGGGTAGGGATTAAAATGATGCTGACAGGAAATTCATGCTTATATAAGCAATAAAATACTTTTGCATTTTGGGATAGTTCCATATGCGTTGTTTGAAATTTGTAGAGATACCTCTAAATTAAAAATTTGTCAAAAAGGCACACAAAGCGGTTTTGTGGGTTTTTTTT
>MTQE01001134.1:51315938-51350555 GCA_014337955.1 Aspidoscelis marmoratus | reverse complement strand
CCCCCCCCCCCCCGCGGAGATCTAAACGAGCCCTTGGCTGAGGCCTCGATGGCAGCGGCAGGCTAAGAACGGCTTTCTCCTCGGCGGCTCCTGCCGGCTGACGTCTCCCCTGCGCCCAGGCAGCAGCGGCGGCGGCGGCGGCTGAGGGACATTCTGAGGGGAGAGGCAGGCAGGCAGGCAGGCGGCAGCTCCCCAGGTCGAGCGGACTAGAGACTAAGCTGCTTAATGCAGGAGGAGGGGAGGAAACGGGCATGAGCTTCCTGAGCCGCCGGGCTCTTCAGGGGAGGCTGAAAGAGAGCAGCCCCAGCAGCAGCAGCCGCTGTCGCCCGGAGCGGCTGCTGCTGCCGCCGCCTTCGCCTTTGTGTCTGTGAGGAGGAGGAGGAGAAGGAGGCGCCCACTTCCCCGCGGGGAAGATGGGGAATTGCTTGAAATCGCCCACCTCGGATGACATTTCTCTGCTGCACGAGTCGCAGTCGGACAGGGCCAGCTACGGGGACGGGACGGAACCGGATCAGGAGCCGCCGCCGCCATATCAGGTACTGGGGGAAAAGCAGAGGAGTGTGTGTGTGGAGATCCTCGGCGTGAGGAAGGTGATGATGATGGTGGTGGTGGAAGGAGAACAAGGGGGGGTTGGGGCTGAGGGAGGATTGGGGTGGCGGCGACGGTGAGAAGAACCGAGCGCCCTTGGAGGAGAGGATACGGCCGTGAGCTATAAAAAGATGGATGGGAGGAATGCAAGCAGAGAGGAGAATCGGGAGGAGTCGGGGGTGGGGGTCGAGAAACTTCACAGAAAGCTGAATGCATTGGTGTTTGTAGACTCAAAATGCCCATCTGGGTTCACCCCACTTCTTTGTTTACTAAACTCCCGTCACTTACATTAGGGCACGAAAGAGCCCCTTGCAGGATGCTTCTTATCCCCTGAATAAAGTGCAAGGAACTGGGACCCTCGCTGCCCCCGAGTGGTGGATCTGCTGCTCCTGAGCTTTGAAATTTGACAGGCGTCCAAGCCTCTCAGCTGAACCTCCGACTGTCGGCCTGAGGGGGGAGACTCCCTTTGTTTCTTCCCTGGCCTCCTTCCCTTTGCTGCTCACCCTTGAAGGGCTACCTGTGCA
The DNA here is from genome assembly GCA_014337955.1 of Aspidoscelis marmoratus. Classification (NCBI taxonomy): domain Eukaryota; kingdom Metazoa; phylum Chordata; class Lepidosauria; order Squamata; family Teiidae; genus Aspidoscelis; species Aspidoscelis marmoratus. Next base: position 51,349,443 of record MTQE01001134.1, on the reverse strand, counting down.
TTGGGTGTGCTTTGCAAACGAGCTGTCGATTTAAGGAACACAGGTGTAAACAAAGTGCCTTTCTCGTGGGGTAGTTTTGAATGGCGAGCAAAATACGGACAGTGACGGAAACAGAAATGGAGGCGACCGCTGACATATTGACCATACTTACTTGGAAGGAGGCTCCTAATTTTGGTGAAATTTACTTCCATGTAAACAAGTTTTAGGTTTGTTCAATACATAATGTAATTCTGTGTATTTTCAGCTGCTTATATTATTTCGACTTGGGCAACAGAAAGAGGTTGTAGTTTTTCAGCTTATAGCTTCCTTTGTTTCTTCATGGGGTGACATCACTGTCTGGTGTTCCTCTTCCCAGGGATTGTGTATATGCGCGCACACACACACACACACACACACACACACACACTTTTGCCTTTGATTATTCATAACAAGAATTCCAATGACTGATTTAGAACTTTTTTTATGACCGCCACCCTTACTCCCCTAGTTGTGACTATTCTGAGGCCTAGGAAGAGGGCCTCCCCCCAATTTGGTCATTCTTTTCTCTTTTTGCTCTGTCTTCTAAAAAACTCACTATAAATTTGCAGGTTTTAAAAAATAGTAACAATTATTCAGAATAGTGATTGGTCTTCGTGGTCTCTTGTGACTGATATTACACTGTATCAGTGCAATATCAATTTGAAATGGTAATTGTGTTCTTATTATATTTTTATTTCTACCTATGAAGTCACCAGGCATAAACCACATGAAGAGCTTTTCTGGAATTTCTGGATCACAGCTAAAGAATTGCAAGTGTTTGTTTACCAATAACTTCATTTATAATATTCACAATTTCAGGAAAGATTTTATTTAATACATGTTGTCCATAAAGGTTTTATGTGCTGATTCTAATTTAGCAGTAAATATTTGAAGGAACACCTCTTCCGTATAGACTTGCCTGTACTTTCTTGCCTGCACCCCCTTCAACAGTTAAAGGGATAAGGATGAATAGAAGGTCATTCTCAGTGACTACCACCACCTCCACACACACACACACACCCCGACTATGGAATAAATGCCCCTCTGAGGAGCATCAGGCACCCTGATTGTCTGCATTTAGATGCATACCTGGCCTTCTGGTAAAAGCATTTGGTCCCCCTTGAAGGCATTGTTACTGTTTTAGATAATCTATTTTATCTGTTTTCATAGTAATTTTATTGTGCTCTCCCCTGAGATCTTCAAGGATAAGGTGGGATAGAAATATAAATAAATAAATACTAATCAGATGTGGGGAAGTTATAGTCTTTCTGTATTGTAATTGAGGTTCTGTTATTCTGAAGTAATTCCCAAGCTATCTAATAGGTTTATCTCCAAGTACATATGCTGTTCTGCACGTTTTCTGCAAATAAGCACCACTAGAACCCCTGTTGAATCCAGCGGAACTTAATCTGATGGAATACGTGGAGAGTTGTGTGTGATGGTGGATGCTTGTACCCCAGCAGGAAACTTTCTCATCCAAAAGGCTGCACGTAGTCATTTTCAGAAATAATTTATTCCGATCTCCCTAGTTTCAGAATAACAAAAGCAAATTACTTTCCCACTGTAACTTTTCAAAAGTACTGTTTTGATGTTTTATGGTAAGTAAAAGAAAGCTAAGAAAACATTTTTAAATTATTAGAACTTAGTAAAAATCATGCAACAGCAAAATTAACATTTTTGTTACCTAGCGGCTGTAGACATGATACAGTAAATATAAGATACAGTGTATTTGTCAGTCATTGTATAAGAGTTGACAATGCAACACACTAGATATCATCCCCTTGGTACTGCAGAAAATATTTAGAAGACAGACCTATATATCTATTCCAAGTAAATATCATTATATTCAATATCAGTTATTTCCTGGTAAGCATATTCAGTATTGCAGGTAAGAATAGGATGAAACACTAGAACTGAGGATTGTCAAATGAAATTGAATGTTGAAAGATCAGGGACACATAGATCATAGATAATGTTAGGGACTGAATACAGTGTTTGCTCATTATTAGCAGTCTTTAAAAAGCTAGTAAACAAATTCCCAGTAGTGGGTGACAAAATGGTTTCTAAGAAGGTGATGTAAAAGAAGTAAGAATCTGTTTGGAAGATTTCCTTTGCTCTTTCTTGGCCAAGAGGAGGCTTGCTCCTCCACTACTTTTGTAGCTGGCCCAGTCCCCAGGTTACTGTTTGAAGAAAAGGCTATAAATGGCTGTTAGTCACAAAGGCTGTATGTTTGACTGTGTTCCTCTGTAAATCAGTTGATGGGGAATACAAGCAAGGACAGTATTCTTGTGCTTCTGTTCTCTGTGCAGGCCTTTTCTAAGTATCTAGCTGACCACCACGAAAACAGGCTGTTGGACATGGGGCAATTCTACATTTGCTGGTAGGCCAGACTAGCAAGTGTACTAGGAATCTTCCTTTTGTATACTGGTGTGGTTTAAAGGAGGGCCCAGACCCTGCTAGCATACTGTTGGACACAGGATGGTGTATAGACTTGACTAGGAGCCCCAAAATGGTGTAGCTGTCTGGTCTACCAGCATACTAGGAGGTGGTGTTTCAGATTATGGACTGGTGCAGATAGCATGCCACTATGGTTCAGTAGACCAAGGAACCCCTGCATGGATGCACCAAGTCATGCAACTGCAATGGATCCCCTAGGCCTTTGAAGCTTTCAGAAGCCTCCCGCACCAGCTCCAAAGCTGGCATGAGATAAATAACAATGGAACCTGACACATCTTGGGAACAAATCATTTGATAGCCTGAAGGCTATCATTGGGAGATGCTTCTCACATCCTGTGACTCCTTGATTCATAGAGGGTGAAGGAATTGGCTTTGCTGATGTTTACACCCAGGTAGGTTTGATAATCAGGAAGTGCTTGTTTGGCTGTTCAGAGCACACGCTGGTTTGGCCTGGTATGTTTTTGTCACATTTTGGATTGTGCTCAGTTGCTGATAAAAACTAGCAGAGAAGCTTTAAAGTCCAGCTTGCCGTGCTTCTTCACTAATTCCAACATTCAAGCTGTCTTCAAGGGCAACCCATGGCATTATGGTAATCTGTTTTAGAAGCAACCATGGCATAGATCATTGTGACCAGCCTACATCTGCCTAGAAAAGGCTAAAAAGGAAGCCACTAATTCTATTGGAGCCTAATGTGACAGTAATAAATCCAGGAATTATGCCTGCACTGCGTGCCCATCCTTTTCTGGGGAGTAAAGCCTTTTGGAACAAGATTCTTTCCTGTTTCACAGATTTTTGAGAACACATAGCAGTCTGAATTTGTTTTCACTTTGTTGGAACTGAGTGTTCCCCCCCCTCCCCAAAGACTGTCTTTTCTGTCTATATACATGCCATCAATTCTGAGCAGGCAATACTTCAAAGTTTGCTTTATTTAATTACACTTATTGCATTATTTATTAGTGACTTTCTTCTTCCTGGGAATGAATAATAACTAGTATTATAAAACCATCCAGCCTATTCAGAGACATGTTTCCTGTAAAAGTAGGTTGAAGTGTGTGACTCCTTTATGATAGTATTTTATGCGTAAGTAAGTATGCTAACAAGTGTGATAGATATGGCAGTGTAACTAATTCACTGTTATCCACAGATCCAAAGATATAAAAGACCTCCATTTCCATCCTAAATCATAAAGCTTTCAGGTCAAGTGCCAGCATCAAAGATGTCTTCCTTGAAGTTTTTACACACCTGTAAAGCTGTCACGTATGCATAAAAAATTAGCAACAACTTGCTGGCCCTGCAAAAAGGATAAGGGTACTTTCTATCACTTGTGGTAGACATGCAATACAATGTCACACTTTTGGGGGACAACTTGCAATGAAATCATATTGCATTCCAATGAACTTTGGCTGCTCAATCTTTTTACCACCACTACCTCAAATCATACTGACAAAATATTGCTTCAGTTTATGTTTGCAAAGTTATGAATTGCTAGGAACTGGAAAGTCCAATCTGCAGTCACATTAAATTCTTAATGTGACACATTTTGGGAATTTGTTTCCCCTCAAGTAAAAATACACAGGGTCAACCTGGACTGCTCACTGTCTATGTGGCTTGGAGCCTTCTAAGGTCCTTTAGTGCAGTGGGTCCAGGATTAGTCCATTGGCCTTGTAGGATTTTTTGACACTTACTGTTCACACTATCCTTGCCAATAAAGGATTTAATGAACCTTTTGTCACATGTTGTATTCTGTGCCACACACTATATTGGTTGTAATTATGTCTGTCACCCAGGATGCATAATAATAATGATGATGAGTGACTAATAATTAGGCAGTGCATCTGCTGTTTAGATGCCCAAGTTTATAGGCCCCACCTGCAAGAGTTACTACATGGCTTATTGTAAGTCTGAAAACCTATAGTTTTTAATTTTCTTTTATTTCACATATTTGTTTTGTACACTTGCATAGAAATGTGTTAGATTAATTCTGCTAAATAATAACAATAACAACAATAACAATAATATAAAATATACCTACTAGCTTTTGTTTTACTTCATTTCAGTTTTCCATGAAGAAAAACTGTCCTGTTTCAGACATTTCTGTACAATCCTAATGGAATTACCTTCCAGTCCTTCAGGGTCTTTAGGTACCACACTTTCTACCCCACTTTCATTTGTTTGGAAATTATTCTAATTTTCAGTTAGTAAGAGCAATAGTTCTAAAAGATTAAATTTAAAGTGTTAAGAATCAAGATAAGTTATATGTCTTGGCTTGCCGTAGAAGGCTGCCCACTTTTGTTTTTAGGGGAATTCTGCACCAGCCAAGCCAACTAGGAACTTCCCTTCTGACTGCTGGTGTACTAGAGTCCTGTTTTAAATGGAAAGGGAGTTTAATTTTAATAAACTTTTATAAAAAGCTAGGAAAAGCTTTTCAGCAGTTTCAGGTGTAAGAGGTAGGAAATATGTGAAATTTCAGGAACTTAAGCCTTCATCGAGGAACATGAAGGGAAATGAGAAAGAAATTCTTTCCTCCAGACTTAATTGTAGGAACTAGTTTGTATGGCAAGTTTTAAAAAGAAAGCACAGCCTCTGACAAAAAACTGTGCTTATACTTTGTTCAGGCCAATTCTTATTGATTCATTGGGAATTGCTGTTGATGAGGCAAATCTGAGGCAATGAGTAGCAGAAAACTACTTTTGACTTGAAGAAACAGGTATAACCTGTAAGTTCATATCAAGATCAAGCTTCATCATATTATCTGGTTTAGTCAGATCAAGTTGATGCTGAATAGATGGCCTGCTTAATTTTTCACTGTGCCTTCTTTCGTGCATAGTTCAGAGCCACTATGGATTGAGACTGCTTCCATACTGAGGTATAATCCAGAACTGAATCAGGATTATCTCATTCCTTAGGACTGGTATGGTCAGATTAAAAGTTACAAGGCCCTTTCTGCATAAACCTTTAATCCATATTAGGGGTCTGCGCAGCAGATATTCTGGGCCTCTGTATCTGCATGTTGGATAAATAATATTTTCTTAGAATTATATATATCACTCAGGCTTCCATCCTGTTTGCAAACCTGGAAATAAGGCTCCTTGAACTTGGAACTTGGGGCAAAATATCAGGCAGCCATCTGCTTTGGTGCTGTTGCTGATGCACACACAATGTCCATTTGCAATAAATCACCTATCATTCACAATTTAATTATGGATGAATAGGGTGATTTGACATGTATTACTGAAACCTGGATGGATAATTTGGGAAGTCCTAGCATTCCCAGTTATGCCCCCAGGGTTACTCAGTTCAGCACCAGCTTGGACCAGCTAGCCAGGGATGGTGGTATCACTACTGTCCACAGAGATTCCATTATTCAGATCTATCTGGAATTTGGCATCGCCTTGAACTGGAAAATATGGAGATCCCTAGAGATCCACGTGGTTGTGTTTTGTGGGATCATTTTTTTATTCTTGCAGACTAATGATGTGGGCAAGCTTCTAATTTGTAGGTCTATTTCTAGTTTGTTTGAGCCATTCTACTAAGATATTACTAGGAAAAAGCACCGTGCAATCAATGCCATTAGAGCTGGAGAGGTAAAATACTTATGTCTATTGTTTATTTACAGTATTTATATACCAGTAACAAAGGTTCTGTGGAAGAGAAAGTAAGGGGTGTTCCTCAGTTATTTGTATTTTCTATGTAAATGTAGCTACAACATAGGCAATATTCATACAAGAAACGCAATTTTGCCTATATATAGGAGGATGATAATTCATAAAACATTATGGTAGTGCTGCTGTGGGATTCTCAGCAATTTAATTTGCTAAAATAAAAGTGATATCAACAACATTTTGAAAAGATTGGAACTTGAAGGATGAATAGGAGATGATTATCTGTTGCTATTTAGTCATTAAGTTGTATTTGACTCTTTGTGACCCGATAAATCATAGCATGCTAGACTCTACTATCTACTTCTGTCTCCTGACGTTTTCCCAAGTTCTTGTTTGTATGATTATCTGAACCATCTGTAAATTATGAAGCAAATTATTTGTACCAATTGACACTATTTTTTTCTAGCAGCAAAACCACTTGTATCTATGGTTGCATCCAGACAGGATGAAAACTCTGCAGAGAATGCAGAGCAGCTTTCAAGGTCTCAGACAGTTTTATGATGCCCCGCAGTACCTGCGTATCATCAAGCAATTCTCTAAAGTAAAAAAAAGTGGGCATTTGCTGTTGAGTATTCCATTTCTCCACATTTTCCTGGGTATTTAGGTGCACTGTGTGAGAATTCACCTTCACCTGAGAAGCAACAGACCTATCAGAGAGGGGAGGGGCAGAGCACATGAATGGAAGAATCCTCCCTGGTGCTCTGGAATATTTGAGACTGGGGACGATCCATTTTCCTTGCGGAGGGACTTTACTGCAAAGTAAAGGTAAGCTCTGCATTTTTAACATCCTGTCTGGAGTCACTAACAGTTCACAACTTTCAGTGACTGAAATATAGCCAAAATGTAGACTTATTTATACATAATGAGTGCATATTAGAAGCATTCTATTTGTTTGTTAGCATGCGGATTGCTTCACTATCAGTGCCTAAGGTTGCAATCCTGAGATTGCTAGCAAGCAACGGTAGCACTTAAGAAGCCCCTCAATGCTGTCATTCTTGAGCTTCTTTAGGCCCTGAGAAAGGCATCTCTGCCAATGCCACTGAAAAATAAAAGAAGGGAATTACCTTGAAATTACTTGCATCAGCATAGTCATCACTGGAGGTTTTTGGGTGGCACACCTGTCCAGAGCTGGCAACATGACATCCCTGATTATTTACTTCAGCACATGTCATTTCCAAGGCACCTGCTTGCATCGGTTTAATGACAGAATCCGCGTTCCCACCTACCACAAACCTAGAGTGAATCCGGATTACTCTGATCTGGAGTAATCTGGGTTCTGGTGCACATTTGAGTTTCTGGCCAGGAACAGCACCGAGCGCACATTGGACTGTTCCCACACGTGACCCACAAGTGCACATAGGCACATCAGCGAATGGCAAGGAGAAGGGGGAAAGGGGTGTTGCCATGAGCCAGTCACGGCTTGACCAAGTAGAGGGGAGGCTCCCAGGCAACATAAAGCCTGACACGTGATCGGAGCCACGGGGCTTGATGTTGCCTGGGCGCCCCCCCTCTACTCGGTCAAGCCACGACTCATGCTGGCGAACCCGGCACCCCTTTCCTCCTTCTCCTCTTCGCCCGCCCACCTCTGATCGCGTGTCAGGATGATGCCCAAAGGCGCTAAAATCCGGTGGGCAGGCGAAGAGGAGCAGCGGCAGTAATCTGAATCTGGCAAGAAAATCTCTGTTTCAGCAGGGGTTTATTTTCCCTGCATTTTCCCAGGAAAATCTGGGGGAAAAGAAGTGGAATGGGAACGTGGCTTGCTGGATTTGGATTACTGGCAGATTGCATGGGAATTTTGAGCGGCAAATTCGCATTCAACCTGGATTTTAGGGCCTTTGGGAACGCGTCCCAAGAGTTGCTTCCAAGGAAGACTGTATGGGTTGGAGGAGGAATTTTACCTCATTCCAATCTCTGCATTCCCCACACGCTGCCAGGAAGTCTTGGGATATTAGTTGTATCAAAATCACCTAGTCCCATCACAGCAAGGACTATATACTGTGGTTTATGCCTTACAAGATGCACCTGTAATTTGGCAAGGAATGTTTAAGGAAAATAAATTGAAAAATAGATGCAGGGCAGTTTTTGAAGGACCTTGTATGGCAAAAATCAAACAAATAGGAACGTTTAAATTATTTAGATTTCGAGATTCTTGTCATATCGGACACGTCAGTTTTATGCCCTTTACTTTGATAATTTCCCTTACAATTTTAAGGTATTCATGCCTGACCAGAATAAAATCAAAGATTATTATTAGCAACTCATCACATGGTAATCCAATTCTGATAAAACAAGAAGAATTCCATTATGTTTTGCCACATAGAATGAGAGTGCCTGATGCAGTTTAGAGGGGAGACTGTTCCATGGCCAAAAATAGGCTGTGGCCAAAAATGCCCTCCCATGGATCTTCACCCCTTAACTGCTGAAGATGGTGTCACAGGCAGATCTTAGGGCACAGGCAGGTTTATATGGGGTGTGTGTGTTCCTTTAGATATTTGGGCTCCAGGCTGGGTAGGACCTTTTAAATTAGTGTTAATAACTTGAACAGGACTTAATAGCAAATAAGCAGCCAGTGCAGTTCTTTTAGGACCGCATTCTGCACCAGCTGCCGCTTTCAAACCATTAGCATATTACAGTAGTTCAGTATGGAAATTAACAGATCATGGATCACTGTGACCAGACTGTCTCTGTCCAAAAAAGGCCATGACTGGTGAACCAGCCATAATTGGAAATAGGTGGTCCTAGCCACTGCCTCTACTTGAGCTTTAAGTATCACTGCAGAGTCCAAGAGCATTCCCAAATAATACACCTGTCCTTTCAAGGCAAAGAAGTGTCATCAAGAACAGGTTGCCTCTCTTCTTCATTGATACAAGACCCTGTAACACACAACACCTCCATCTTGTCTGGATTAATTTTCAATTTATCAGCCCCATCCAGCCCAGTACTACCTCAAAGCACCTTTTCAAGCATTTTGACCACCTCTGCTGATTTAGATGGCATGGAGAGAGAGAGCTGCATGTATAGATGTTAAAAAGTATGGGAGATAAGATGAATCCCTTAGGAACCCCACAAATGAGTTCCCAGAGCATCAAACAGAATTTTCCTACAGCTGCTCTCATGCACTGACATTGGAGAAAGGAGCAGAACCAATACAACACTGTGCTTCCACTTCCCAAATATCATAGTCTTTCCAGAAGGATACCATGGTCAATGATATCAAAAGTTGCTGAGAGGTCCAGGAGAACATCCCTTCTGTCTTTCTCCCAAACAGGTTCATCAGCCAGGGTGACCAAGACAGTTTCAGTTCCATAACCAAGACTGAAGCCGGTACCTTGCCTAGGAAGAGTATATTGGTCATTGGACAATAGTTGTTTAACTCATCTGGATCTAGGGAGGGCCTCCTTTTGGACGGGGCACACCACTGCCTCTTTAATATCCAGTGGCACCACCGAGTCTCCCAAAAGCTGATGGGTAGGAGAGTCATACAAGGGAAAATATTTATTTACCCAGAAGGACATTGGTCTATGGAATTTGATGCCAGAAGAGGGTATAACAGCAACCAGCATAGATGGCTTTAATTTAGACAAATTTATGGATGACAGACTTATCAATGGCTACTAGAATGGATGCCTAAGTACATCTTTCAGGCTGGGGTGGTGGTGGCGGCAAGCAGGATGCCTCTAAGGCCATTTGCTGGGATTCAAGAGCAGGAGAAGGTTTTCCCTTGTCCCTGCTTGAGATGCCCATGGGCAATTGGTGGGCCACTGTGTGAGAAAGGATGCTGGACTAGATGGGCTGTGGCCCGATCCAGCAGGGCTCATCTTATGTTCTTAAAAAGACATTTGCCATTCCCTGAACTCTCCCAGTCATACCCTGCTAGCTGGATTTAATCAGCCAAGAGGGGCAAGGATCTAGAAAGGGACATGATTGGGTGAATCCCAGCAAGTAGCTCATCCACATCCTCAGGCTTCAGTAATTGAAACTGATCCAAGAAAACTAGACCAGATGGTTCTCTGGGTGCTTCCTTTGGACTGTTTTTAAGGGCCTGAGCAACTTTGCTGTCAAAGTGGCCTGCAAATTTGTGACAGCAGATGCTAGATGGCAACCACCTTTGCATCCTCTAGCTTTGCATCTCAAAAGGCTATTCACCACTGGAAAAAGCTCTGCTGGATCTCTACTTGAAGATGCAATGATGGCATAGAAATAACTCCTTTTTGCCATCAGCACCTGGTAGGTACAATAATGTACCCTAGCCCATGTTCAGTCAGGCTCATAATGGGATTTATGCTACCTGAATTCTGACTGTTGACCCTCTGGCTTAATCATCTGTAGCTTTGTGGAATACCAGAGTGCTATTTGGGTTCCACAGCTGTGGCAAGCATGCATGGGTGCGGTCAAATTGATGATTCTGCTCACCTCACAATTCTATAGCAAGACTAGAGCCTCAGCCGGAGTGCCATCTGTGCCAACCAAAAAATCCCTCAGCATTCAGGAATTGCTCAGGTTCCATAAGTTTCCAACCATCTCAATAGTTGCCCACCCCTGTGGTGGAGAGCTACTGCTGCAAGTCCAAACCTTACAGGTAAATTACTGTACAGGACTGTCCCATCACCAGCCCTACTATCAATGGATTACCATTTATAGTTATGAATAAGCAATATTCATTCCTACTCAGCTTTGATAAATATTTTGGAGATCTGGGCTCACATTTCTTTTCATATGTTATTTCCATGTTCCTAATGTTTTTGGTTGGATTTTTTTTTTTGTTTTGCCTTTGTGCAAACTAATGAAAATGTATTTTCATTTTCTGCAAGTGCAAATCATATATTTGTAAATCCAACTCTACTAGGGGGGAATCTTTTTTTTAGAAAATTCGCATTTCTGTTTATAATGCAGAATTGTTTTATGCAGTAGTCAGTATTGCTTGTGGAACCTGGTCCTACACATTTCCTGCAAGTTGTTTTCAAATACACTGGCTACTGCAGGTTAGAATTTTGTTGCAAGTCTGAAATGACTTGCTCATGTTACTTCCCCATATCTATACATAAATAGGGCTTTGTTTGAATAAGTACAAATCACCAGTTCATGAACCGCATAACTTTAGAATTCTTTTGAGACTCCCTGGATTTGTCTGTACACAATCTTTGCATATATAAACAGAAGTGATTCCTGACTGTCTTCCTAAAAAGGCACACAGTGAAAATCATTGTTGCAGTAATTATAAAGTGATGATAGGTAGCTATGATGTGTACAGCATATACAGTATTCATCCATTAATGTCTAATATGTAGATGAATCTGCAGTGTTGTGGATTTTTTTTTTGAATTTTTTATTCTCTTCAGCTTCCATGATTCTCAGTGAAATGCTGGTTTATCTAGCAGGAATGGTAGATAGCTTGCTTCTTAGTTGCTGGCATTTGTCTTGCCCGTCAGTGGCAAGCATTACATAATACTCCAAGGATCTAACCAGAAATACTCTGCATTAGCTGACTGCTTGATAAGCATGAAGAGTCAGCTGTTTCTCTAATTTTAAGTTTTCTTTACCTAAAACTGCCACTAATGTTGGGTGAGAAGATGTTTTTATAATGCAGTCTTACACCAGCCTGAATAGGTAACATGTGCAAAAAGACTTAGCTTGTGATTTTTAGCCCTGCAGTGAAAGCTAAGCAGGAAGTTAATTAAGCCTCTTCCTTGGGTTTAGATTCAGCTAATGATGGCTGCATTTCTGCTCTTTCTCAGATATTATCATTTTCTCACTGTTTTGTTTGAGTGAGAGATATATGTTATTAAAATGTTGCATTTATAATCAGATTCTATGTAAAGCAATAGAGTAACAGTCATAATCCAGGCCTAAGGCATTAGAAACTGTTACATGTGCGTATATTTGTGTGTGTGCTGTTTAGCCTGTCTAAAACCCTAGCAAGTCCAATATTAAAGAAATGTTATGGATATATACACCTTTTAAACTATAGGATGGGTTTTTGTGTTAAAAAAATACTAATTAAGAATTACTGTACTTATGCCACATTAGATTAAAACTAATGTGAGGTCAGAAATAACCTTTCCTACAATAATATCAGCAGCTTAGAAGTCCTTGTGTTTGAACAAAGGATAAAAGGATGCTTAAGTCAGCCCTGATCCAGTGAGACAGTATGTATTCCAATACAGCTAGAATATTTAGTCCTTTGCATACTTATGGAATAGTTCTTTCCCTCTGAATACTCCTTACAGTTCCCAAATGATATCCTAGCTTAGGTTGTTCACTGTTACCATAACTATGTTCCAAGCTGAGGGGCATGGTGGCATATTAGACACTGCTTTCCTCTTGGTTACCTGATGTTCAGGATACTTCTGACATTTGAACCATTAATTTCGTGTTTCATATGAAACGAAGGTTACAACCTGTTCAAAAAGAACAGAACAAAAGGAAGGCAATACATTTGCCTCCAAACCAAAGAGAATACAACTGATTGTCCTGCATATAAAATCTGGGTTAAATACACAGAAAACAAGACAAAATTATGATTGGTGTCCACTACCAACCACATAGCCAAGAGGAGGATGCCGGTGAAGTTTTCCAAAAGTATGACATGGTTATAATGGGGTGGGGGCTGATAATTACTCACATATCTACTGGGAAACAAACTCTGCCAACACAGTAATGGTCCCTCTAGGAAATACATGGCATGTCTTGCCAAGAAAAATATTCTTCAGAGCATAGAGAAAGGAACAAGGCATCAGCTGTTTGTGACCTTCTTCTAATGAATTGTTCATGAGGTGGAAATAGGAACAACACTGAGAGAAAGTGATCATGAAAGAGTTCCTTAGTTTTAAGAAGAGCTAAATATGACTTAGACTTCAGGAAAGCTGATTTTAACTAATTCAGATCAAATATAAATACGATTCCATAGGAGGAAAATCTAGTAGGAGAAAGAGTTCAGGCAGGGAATCAAGCCCTATAAAAAGGAAGCCCTTAAACCACTGTTCCTAAACAAGGCAATGTGCCTGAACAAAAAAACTTACAGATGATCTGAAAATCTAACGGGAAACATACAAATAAAAGGATGCACTAATAAAGTCAGATTCTTCAAAGTTGTAGAGAAGACAAAAGAAAAGCTGAAGCACAGAGTAGAGTGAGGCTAGCAAGTGATGCAAGTGGAAGCAGGCTAAGAGTTCATTCAGAATGAATTAAAAAAACTGATAATCTATAGATATCTCGAAATGAGGATAACATCTGTAAGAAGTTAGTATGTGATTAGTTGACAGGACTTGTTCTTAACAATCTTACCCCTTTTTTTGATCAGATAACTTTTTTAGTTGATATCGACAATGCACTAGATGATATTTTCCCATATCTTTTGAGAAACTGCCTCATGCTGTTTTACCAGGGAAGATGATTAAGGCCCAAGTTAAGGCTATTATTGACTCTTTAGCGTCACATTGGTTCCTACCCCATGACAGCAACCCCTCCTTTCTCACCGTTGAAACTCCTTGCGTCTGGAGGGCATAAGAATGGGAAAGGCTGGTACATATTATGAAAATTACAGAAGGGAGATTGATTGATTTACAGGTTATGAGAATTATAGAAATGAAATTGATATGTGCCTGTATGCCATATCCCCTCTTCATGTGCAAAGGCAAAATGGAGTCAGCCCTCCGTTAGTCTTGTGCAGAGGCAAAATGGAATAAGCCCTGCTTCTTTGTTCTCTCTCTCTCTCTCTCTCTCTCTCTCTCTCTCTCTCTCGTGCACACACTTGGGCTGTGGTCCCACCTTGCTGAAATAGTCTTAAGAAGCTGGACTCAATATGCACTAACTCTGTTTGCACGCAATACCTGATAATCCTTCCTCAATTCATCTTCAGTTTGGTTGCTATGTTCTAACCTTTCTGATCCTGTCCTGAGATTCCTTTACAAGATGTTTTAGATGTCCACTCCTCTCCACTGACTGAATAAAAGTTCTGTGACTCAACAGTGTGTCATCACTGTTGGGCAAAAGGGAAGGCAAATTCATGCAGTATCCACCCACTATAGTACAGTTCAGCCCCCTTTAGTCCCCTTCCCCAGTCACACCTAAAAATGAAATGGGATTAACACTCTAAATAACAGCTTGAGACCTGTAAAAAATATCAGGACTTAAGAAAGTATGATTGAAGAGAGGGAAGTCCACAAATAGAACAGATAAGTGTGAGTGGTGGATCCAATGCTGGACTGAAGAAGGATTAAAGTGAAGGTGTGACCATGACCTTTATGGCTGTAAAGACTCTTGTCCTCCTTGGATTCACTCCTTTCTTCTGGCCTTTCTGCTGATGCCCCTCTTTTGCTAGTAGCAGGTTCTCAAACTGTTTGCTCACTTGTTTGCTCTGCCCCCTTCTTCCAGCCAAGTATGTTTGCATGGTTGAAAGAGACACACACACCAGAGAGAGAGGATGAGGCTGGACTGGCAATGGCAGTGAGCAGGAATGAGAGTGTGAAGAGCAAGACACGAATGAGGGAGTACATGCATGAGAGAGGCAGAGACCAGAGAAGGCAGTTGAGGCCGACTGGCCTGGAATTAGTGGGTGAGGAGGAGAACAGCCACTGATGGGTCAGCAGGACTAATGACGAATTTTGACTGGGCTTGAAAAAGATCATCTTGAACTGCCTAACACAAGGGAGCTTGGGTGGAGCATTGCTGCCCACTGATGGGTCCATTTAAAAAAAAAGAAGAAGAAGGAATTCCCTCCCACCCCTTCAAGGTCCAGGCCTTACTAATCTGGCTCAAAGACCATATATGCAAAGAGACAAATTATATTAAGTATAGTATAGACCCCGAACAGCAAAAATTAATCCTTCAAATTGTGCAGATTTTAGGAGAAATTATGTGAACTTTGTCAAGCTGAACTTTTTCAGGATTAATTTTTGCAACTAGAGTAGTTGCCCTGAAAGGGCGAATCCCCTCAGCAAGCTTATTTCGCTTTCCCTAAACTGAAATAATAGAACCAGATGCAAACGCGAATTTGCCTGTTCCCATTACTTTTAACTTAATCATGTTGGATCCAGATTCTGAGGATCATACATGGGGTACGTGACTCAAGGTGGGACTCAAGTGGCTACTTTTTAAAAGCTGCTTTTCGGGGCTGCCCTACCCTCTTTCTCTTGGCATGGACGCGCCACCCATAAGGGACCCCTTCACGGAGCCTAGCTGGGTGGCTGGGTGGCTGCCACTTCCATGGATGGAGGAAAAATGGCAGTGGGCAGCCAGCCAGCAATTCTTTCCCCTCCTCTCCCCATTGCTCAGGGCACACAGCAGCAGCAGCAGCAACTAAAGACCCTTTGCTTTAAACATTCACATTCAGCTGCTTTCCTCCCTTCCTTTCCCTTTCTAAAGTCAGAACTTTTAGAATTGCACAAAATTGCAACATTGTTATCAGGTTGAAGTGGTTCCATTGCTACAGTGTAGCGCAGCTGTTAAGGGTGGATTTTTAACACTGAAATCACTGTCTTTGGAAGCAAGCTATTGGGAGAGGGAAACCCTAAACATGGATTCTCATCCCTTAAAATGGTACTGTCCACACAGTAAAAAATGTAAAATGTTTCAAGCGCACGATCCGGAGTAAAACCTGTTGAAATCAGGATTGAGATTCACCACGCTTTGGGGTGGTTTAACATGGGGAAAGCGTGTTAAGCCAAACTGCCGTGCGGACTCCGAGGACTGAAAACGTTTTGATTTCGAAATAAGGTTGCTGTGAAGACACGGCCTAAGTGTGCCTAGATAATACAGTACTAAAACCAAATGGAGTCACAGGTGGACAGAAAATACATTCAGATGGAAATTCATGTTCAGAATAGTACTTGGTGTGGGTCATGTTACTTAATGAACATGTTAGATATTAGGATGACAAGGTGAATAGAATTCTTCAAAAATATGCAAGTATTACAAGATGGAGTGCTTAGGAAGTGTTCAAATTCACAGCAAGAGTAGGGCTGTAAAAAATTCAGCAGGGACGGATACTAACTAGTGCATGGTGGATGGGAGATGCATAGTTTGGCAACAATGATGTGAAAAAAATGATTGGTTTTTCCATACTGAACATGAGATGATGATATAATAGCAAAAAATGAAATGCATTTCTGAGCTGCATCAGAGTAACAATTTTGCAATATTTAACACTAATTGCAACTCATTTTGAGTAGTGTGATCAGTTCTGGGCAAATCATTTTAAACATTAAAACAAATTGAAATAGATTTGGAGAAGGGCAGCAGAGTTGATCAGAGGGCTAGAAACAAAATTCCATGAAAATAGATTAAAAGTTCTAGGTAAGTTTAACTTTCAGAAGAGAAGACTTGGGAAGTTTCCATAGTTGAAGTGACTCCACAGAAAATGAGGTGTTGACTTTTCTCTGCCATCCCAGTTTGCCCAATAAGACCTAATTCAAGTTGCAGCAATGTCGATTTGGGCAGAAAATCAAGGGGAAAAAACCTCTACAGCCTCAGAATTAGGGCAATTCAGTGCTGCAAATTACCAAGGGAGGTAGAGGCCCCTCCTGGAAGTGTTCAAATGGAAGCTGGACAGAGATCTGTCTAAGATACTTTGACTGGTTACCTGCATAGGAGGGGAGCTGAAGTTGCTTGTCGAGAGTCCCTTCCAAATCTGTGAGTCTATCAAACTGTAGTTTAGTCTTGCAAAATGGAAAACTCTTTAAAAATTCTGAACAGTTTCTACTTATTTAAAAGCTATTAAAACGTTTCACTTGAAAACAATTGTATTTTTGGACCCCAGTGAACATGCTTCTCTTTGTGAAATCTGTCATCAATGCAGACTTGCACCCTGCTAAAATGTGGCTGTGTTGTGGATGAGATCAGCCTTGGATTTGGGCCTTTAGAAATGAAAATGCACAGTCACTGTTTACAGTGAGGTCTCACGAAAGAAATATAGCAGATCTTTCTCACACATAAGATACCTTAGTGTAAGAAATTCTCAGCTTGAATAAAGCAGAAGCTTTCTGGTTGCTGCATATCTGCTCATTGTAAATAATCTAACATTTGGAGTGCCTGTTTTCTAATACATGCATTATGTTATATTATTACACTTATTATAATACGTGTAAGCACGTATTTTATACATTTGGACTAGGGTGGCTAGATTCAAATGGGGATACAGCTCCAGCATTATTAACATTTGTGTAAAATGGGAATTTTCAGCCAATATGGGGAAGTTCCCATTACAAGCTTAAAATGGTTTCAAAACGGTTTCAATCCTTGCAGTCCCCACGTCAGGTTGGCTTAACACTCTTACCACGTGTTAAATCGCCCCAAAGCATTGTGAATGTTAACACTCATTTCTACAGGTCTCGCTCGAGTTCATGCGCTTGAGATGTTTTACATTTCTTGCTGTGGGAACGGTACAGTTTTAGTGGGATGAGAATGCATGTTTAGGGTTTCCCTCCCCCAATAGCTTGCTTCCAAAGATAGTGATTTCACTGTAAAAATCCACCCCATAAGCAGCCGTTACACTGTAGCAATCCACCCACTTCACACCTGATAACAATGTTGCAATTCTCCACAATTTTGAAAGCCACCCAGCCACCCAGCTAGGCTCTGTGAAGGGGTCCATTATGGGTGGCGCGTTCACGCCAGGAGGAAGAGGGCAGGGCAGCCCCCAAAATCAACTTTTAGAAAGTAGCTACTTGAGTTCCCCCCCCCTTGAGTCACATACGCCACATATGATCCTCAGAATCTGGATCGAACGCGATTAAGTTGAAAGTAATGGGATCAGGCAAATATGTGTTAGCATCCGGATCTATTATTTCGGTTTAGGAAAACCATTTTAAGCTTGTAATGGGAACTGGGCATAAGGACCCCTGTTCTTTTATGCCTCTGGCTCCTCTTTAGATACTTATTAACTAAATTATTTGATTCAATCATGCAAGTGGTTGTAGTTCAACATACTAAGCATCCTGTGAGAATAGTGGATAGAAACACAAATAAGGGAATTTGCCTGCTACAGTTCTACATAAGAGTTCTCTTTATAGCACTTTTTTTACTGTAAACAAGAAACCAGATGCAAATACATTCGTCTGTTGTGATGGGGCAGCTCAGTGGTGCCCTGCAAACTCCCAGCTGGATGGCCAGCAACTTCAGTGCAACAGAGGAATAATAGAAGGGAGTGCTATGGGGATCAGATGCGTAGCTTGCTCAGTTTCCCTAGCATTCACCTTGCCTTTGATGTTGAAGGGGACTGGGGTGGCTAAGGACAGCATCTGACAGTTCATGTCTCCTTTGGACAGTTTGCTCTCAATGAACTTAAGTTCAGCACAAATCCAGTAAATAACAAGGACCATAATCATAGAACAGTGAAATATAATATTTATTATGGGGAATAGCCATTGAGTTACTTTTGGGAAGAAGGGGAGTGGGTGAGGGCATACTACTTTAAAAAGCTCCCAAATCACAAGCAAAAAATATGAAGGAAAAAATGTCAGATGCTGTCCTTAGCCACCCCTGTTGCACTGAAGTTGCTGGCCATCCAGCTGGGAGTTTGCAGGGCACCACTGAGCTGCCCCATCACAACAGACGAATGTATTTGCATCTGGTTTCTTGTTTACAGTAAAAAAAGTGCTATGAAAATCAATTAAAGTTGCAGCGTAAATGAGAACTCTTATGTAGAACTGTAGCAGGCAAATTCCCTTATTTGTGTTTCTATCCACTATTCTCACAGGATGCTTAGTATGTTGAACTACAACCACTTGCATGATTGAATCAAATAATTTAGTTAATAAGTATCTAAAGAGGAGCCAGAGGCATAAAAGAACAGGGGTCCTTATGCAAGGTATAGGCCCAGTTCTCATTACAAGCTTAAAATGGTTTTCCTAAACTGAAATAATAGATTCGGATGCTAACACAAATTTGCCTGATCCCATTACTTTCAACTTAATCGCGCTATGCCTCCTAACTGATTGAGATATAGTACAAAAACAGGATTTGTCTGAAGGTGGTCTGAAAGGCAAGCCAGCAGTCTCCCCAGTGAAGCAAATACCTCATGCCCCTCTGATAATAAAGGACAAAAGGAAGCCTATTATATACAATGGAACTTCTGGATAAATACATTTGGGACCATACAGTGTTGTATATCTTGTTATTCTACACAGTGGAATTAAAAAATGTCTGGTTTTTGTGGCATGCCTCATTGTTTTCTCTTGTTCCTGACCATAAACTATATTCACATAGTTTTAATAGCTGCACAATTATTGTAAACCATTAAATTCCTGTATTTCAATTTAAATTGGCCCTTCGTGGCAAAATAATGAGGATGGAGTTTGACTGTCTATCCATGCAAAGGAAATACCAGAACCTTAAAAAAAAGAGGTGGGGGGAGAGAAAAAATAATTTTAATGAAGCATAAATCTCCTTGTGACAAGCAGCTGATTATTGCACAGCATGTCACCCTTCTTAGGGTAATATCCCAGGGTGTATGTCAGCCAGATGAGTTTGCACTCCTGGTTGCTTGTTGTGTGGCTCATCACTTGATTCTTGTCCCTGTCGGGTGTGAAGAGCTTCATTTTATCTGGCAAAACTACATGCTGGAACTGACTGGAAAACTACATCAGGCAAGGAGGTTTAGATCCAGGTGCTTCACGTGGAAAACCTGAGCACGCACCTCTTCAGTGACATTCAGTACAAATGTTTGCAAGACTAAAAGCTGAACACAAATGCGCCTGTTTCAAAGGATGTCAAGTGGAATATCAAAAAGACTTTCTTAAACAGAATTCTTGTCCACATACTTTCTTGAAAGCTGCTTCAGATGTGGAGTGAAAGGAGGATCCACAGAGAATTGCAACTAAAAGGATCTTCCTGTTAGTCTATGATGTCATGAGTTGTTCAGTTTAATCACTAGACATTTAGAAAGTACTGCTGCCCCTCTAATAGAGCAATGGTTTGATTCCTGCAAACCACCATGCATAATCTGGATTATGCAAGTGGTTTTCCCTAGGTAAAACGGCGGGTTAGGGTACCACGTCTTCCCACACAAAGACACGTTGCTATTTACATACACACATGGCTTGAAGCCAGATTCCAGAGGGAGTGAAGCAGCAGTGAAGTGATGCGGTAGTTCAGGGAGCTGCTGCTTTTCTCTCCTTGGAAATGCATTTATGCACACTCATGTCTCAGGCTGAAACCAAAGTCTAGAGAGAGAGATGTGAGTGAAGGGAGTGCTTACAGGAAAGCAGCAAAGAAGTAACGGAGCACTTCAAGGAACAGCTTTTTCTTCTCTTTGCAAACATCTATACACAAAGGCTGAAGGCAGATTCCACTGGGAGAGAGGGGAGGGAGCAGCACCGTCTCCCTAAGGTGACCTGTTGTTTAGGCCTGATCTAAGTTTTATGTTACTGCTGTAAAAAATGAAACAAATTAAGATCACGGGAGGAAGGCCTTTTTCGTCTTCCATCACCTTCAGAGTATGAGGGGCAGTGGTGCATGAAAAGGCCTTTTCTGTGGTGGCCTCCTAAGCTGTGAAATAACCTCCTAGCACAGAGATACACCGGACTCCCAACGTTGTATGGGCTTTGGCACCTGGTTAAAACATATTGCTGCACCCAGGCCTTTAATGTTTAGCTCCAACCTAATGTGGTCTTCCCTGTGCCTTAAGGTATTCTGGAGAAGTCCTCACAGTGCCATCACAATCATACACTAAAGGGATTGACACTTGTGACAGGGCCTTCTCTGGAACAGCCCCAGGCAGTGGAATACCCCCCCCCTTCCAAGCATACCAAGCACTCCCCATTTCCTTTTCCAGAACTTGGGTTAAGGAGACGTTTATTCTGCTAAGTGCTGCATCAGTTGTATCTAGTTTACATGGTTTAATTCATGTTAATTGTTGTAGCCTGCCCGGAAACCGCAGGGTATAGGGCAGGATGTAAATGCAAATAGCGGGGGGGGGGGAGGATAGATAGAAATGAAACAGTGGAAGTTGGAGCATATTAAAATGGGGGGGGATAGATCTTTGCTGGCTGTGGAACTGCATGCATTCACAAATTGGTTTGGCACCCAGCTAATTCTGTTGCGCGTCTGCTTGCATTAATTTGATGCTGACCTCTAGTGGCCATTTCAGAACGTACATTGCATATGTCTATCTGGCTTTTTATGGGCTCAAAGGAGGTCCTAGTACAAAAAGAGGAAAAGGCAGCAAAAAAAGGAGTGTTGCCATAGTCCTTCAGTGATTCTTTTTAAGTATATGTTTTAGGTTATTCTGCTTACTACCCTGCGAGTGTCATAACAGATGCTGTAAGAATCTATTTAAATAAACATATGAATAGGTAATACACATACTAGCCAGTTGTGTGGTTGCATAGCTTGAAGAAGAAAGAGAGAATCGGCTTAGCCTCTGATCTGTTGTGTGTGATGGTGGGCTGCTGACCATTTTTCTCTTGGCAGGAGGTTATGGTAGAAGGGAGGCCAAACAAGATTTTATTTAAAAGGAAGGAAGTGAAGAAGGCAAGCAGAGGCCTGGAAGTATATACAGTACTCACTTTCACAATGGAGGATGCCTTTAAAGGCCATCTGCAAGGATCTGAGAGTGGCTGAAGGTTGTGCCTTTGTCTTGTGCTTAAGGTTGCCCAGAAGCCATTGGTGGGCCACTGTGTGAGGTGGGATGCTGGACTAGAGGGGCTGTGGCCAGATCCAGCAGGGCTCCTTCTGCGTTCTTAACTGGATAGAACATCTGCCTTTGCAGCTACATCCCTATTCAATCTCAAGTGAAAGATTCTCAAAAGCTTATTTTTGACTACCGTTTAATTTTTCAGGTTCTTGGTAGAGGCAAGTAATTCCACTATAATTCACATTGTAAATATAGTAATTATATTTATATATGGTATCTATATTTACAACTGCAAAATTACTCTGTGGATTTATGTCTAACTTTAGCATATTTGTCCAGGATTAAAGATGTAAACAAAATGCATTTGAAAAGTAGGTATGTGCAGCAGTTCTTTTTGGGTACCTTGAGGAGTTGCTGCTTTTGTTCCCCATTTATGCACTGTGCTGGTATGCAGAAGGAAGTCTTTATGTTCCAGCAGGACACTAGATCCCCAAATCAGCAGACATTTCAGCTTGGTTGTCTGGACCAGGCTGAGCCTGTTCAGATTGGATGAAATTGGGCAAACAACTGAACCAAGGAAACAGTGGCTTGGCATGATGTGAGGTGTAACATGTCAATCCCATCACACCTATAGTGTATTCCGTTCCCAGTTTTAAATGTGTAGATGGCAGAATGAGAGGGCCAGCTGTCTCAGCGGTTAGGCTTTCACCAGTTGTTGAGTAGGGAGAGATTAGATAAAGAAGCAGACATGGTCATTTTGTGTGTGTTCATCTTTCCAGGTTTTTTTCTGACATTCTGAGTTTTGCTAAATACTTAGTATCACTCCGGTCTTATGAGGTAAGACAAACCAAATATTGGTTAATCCCATAATGAATTCATCACCTGACAATGTGGTCTAACAATGTGTTGATATATCTCTTGCTCATGAAGAAATACTGGGAAATATCTTTTTGTGCTCTTTTGTCACAAATCTTAGAAATTCAGTGATAGCACTAATGAGGGACACCTATCCCTTATACCTATCCCTACTATTGTCCAAACATTTGTTTTTTTCCTACAAAAGCTGACTTTGGGTGAGTCATGTTATCAGAGATGCTGTCTGTTAAGTATTCCCAGGCACAACGAGATGCAGAGCAGACGAGGAAATCTGATTACATGTCCTTCTTCCATTTGCTGTTTGTATCTGGTAAGAAGGATCCGTGTCCTACAAGGTCACCTCCCCTCCCCTTCTGCCTTTGAATTTAGCCCACACGTGTGGAATCTCTTTCCTATGTTGGGTGTGTGCATTGTGTTCCTAGAATTCTCCTATTCTGTAATGATGTATCAGGCTTCCAAAGAGTTTAAACCTGGATGAAACATGAATGTTGCATGTTTTGTAAAACTGCTTTGAGAGAAATCAGAAGAAAATCTAGTCTGAACTGTGTAATTGAGCTATTTGTTCTGACTGATCTTTTGGAACGTCATAGTTTCTATTTGAGAAGATCTGCGCTGATGCTGTAAATTACTCAAATGCTTGATTGAATGGCTTATTCTCCTCTCCTCAGCCCTGCAGTTCAAAATTTTAATGTAACTTTGAATCTGTTTTAGCTTTGCTTTTAACTTGTTCTGTATTGATTTTCAGTGGTTGCAACCAGGCCTGAGATCTTGTGGTATAGGGCATAATACGGTAAATAAATAAAATAAATTGAATTATCAACCTTAAAAACAAATACAACTATAAATTAAATGTGTTATTAACTTCTCCAGGTGTACTAGTGGACTGTTGGCTGTAACTAAGGGCTCTTCTGTACGATAGTATTCCATGTAAGTTTAAGTTTGGGGGTGGAGCCCAACATTTGCTCTGCAAGTGCTGGCACGACCCCCAACTGCTGCTGTAGTGCGGACAGTTTGTCCAGGACCATCTGCATTGCCATAGCAACCTCCACCGCACACTGGGCTGTTGCTTCGGGCTCTAATCCATGCCAGATAGTTAAGTGCAAAAAGCCATAAAATACAGTTTAATTTTACATAATGAGAAGAAGAGGAAGAGGGAGAAGGAGAAGAGGAAGAGGAAGAAAGAAGTAGGAGTTTATAATTCTCCTTCCACCAAGGGATGGTACAGGATTGAAAATTACAATAGCAACATCATATAAGTCAACCTAATAATAGAACTGTTCTAAAATCAATCTAATAATAAAATAATAATGGATTTCCTCAAACATCATTTCGCTAGTCAAAGATGAATACTGTCTACTAAAATAAATAAATTCAACTCATTCAGGAATATTAAAAAGAAAGATCTTCAGACCCTTTCAAAATTGATCCAAATCATCTTCTAACCTAAGGACTTGTGGAAAAACATCCACGTAACTTTGAGGTTGAAAACATTTCTAGCTCATGCTAGATCAACAAAAACTGTTACCTTACTGTAAGAGAAAAGTCTTAATCTTTTATATCAGTGATTCCCAAAGTGGTCCAGGTGGACCCCCAGGGGTCCATGGGAGACTCGACGGGGTTCTATGTTGGCGAGGAAAAAAAAGGGGGTTTCGATAGTAAAGAACAAAAATGTTGGCTTGGATTTACCTATCAATTTAGGCAGATAATATTTTAAGAAGGTCAGCGACTGTTACTTGTAAAAACTTGCATATTCAGTACAATGCGTGTTGAGACTTGCAAAGCGCTGCCAGCCCGCTTCTTCAGATGTGCAAAGGGACGAAATACTATTTTTATTTTTATTTTTACCACTCCGAATTTAGGGCTGGAACTCAGCTGCGACGCAAATTTCCATCATTAGATCTAATCTTCACATTTTTTGACGAGTTTTGGGAATATGGTAGAAATATAGCAGCAGGGGGTCCACCAAAATCAGTAAAATTTTGAAAGTGGTCTACGAGAAAAAAAAAGTTTGGGAAACTCTGTTTTATATTGTTCTAGCTGAGCGGAGCATGCTGCCTGCCCTCCTGTTCCCTTTTCAGGCTGGTTGAAGTGATCAGGGACCAACGGATCTGCTTTCTACCCTCTGTCCACTTCTGGAAAACTGGGAGGATTAAGGAGACAGTGCCTCAATATTCCTTGCCTCAACTGTAATGAAGCACCTATTTATAGCACAGAACCAGCAAAATATGACATGCAAGTTCTTCAGGGGGTTTGGAGGAGCAGTGGAGACTAGAGAAAAAGGTAGCGGAAGCAGATTGGAAAGAGATGCTTCTGAAACATTGCACTGGGTTCATCTGCTTATTATTGCCACGACCCCACTGATTACGCTGGTTAGGTGGCGCTGAAGGGCAACAGAGCGAAGTAGGAGAAACTGGAGGACATGCTGAGACCTTCTACCTCTTCCAGAGCCATAGTGCTCCAGTGAGGATTCAGAGTGGCTATGTGTGGATTGACTACTTTGGAATATGGTTCTTCATGAACTGGTGAGTTGAACTGCAGATGTTTTTTGCAAGGCATCTTTGTGTTTTTGTACCACACTGCACAAGAGATCGTGCCTAAGCAAGAGGTGGTGCAGCAGCCTTTTCTGGCAAGGCATCTCTGTTTTTGACATTGACTTGCATTGTGAGGCCAGTTCACCAATAAAGTCATCAGGTGGGTCAGTCAACCAAAGCATGTCTGTGGCCACTATTTTTTCTTTTTAAACACAGTTGATCTAATCCCTGGTTTTCCATTCAGTGATTCACATAGCATTCGCATTAGGCACCATTGTTTTGGAAACCAACAATTGTGTTATGTGAGGAAGAGTGTATTGCTTTGTTAAAACTGAAACTTTTGATTTTTGTATTAATATGTAATGTGTTGGGTCCATGAAGTTGGGAGGTACCTTTGTCTTTGATGGGACAGATTCAAAATATGGAAGTGCTCTTGGACTCTGTGCTGAAGCTTGGAGCACAAATAGAGGCAGTGGGCAGGAGAGTCCACTTCCAGGTACACCTGATTAACCAGTACCACCTTTTTTTTTTGGAAAAAAGGTGATCTGGCCACAGTAACCCATGCTCTGGTAACTTCCAGTCTGGACAGTTGTAACACACTTTCCATGGAGCTGCCCTTGAAAATGGTTTGGAAGCTGCAGCTAGTACAGAAAACAGCAGCTAAACTGCAGATAGGAATGCTTGCCCACTCTTAAAATAGCTGCACTGGCTGCCAATTCATTACCAAATCCAATTCAGGGTGTTAATTTAGAAGGCCTTAAATATCTAAAAGAGCACCTTTGCCAATGTCAACCTGCCTGTGCCTTAAGAACTGCAGGGGAGGCCCACTTGGTTGTACCACCACCTTCAGTAGTTGAGAGGATGGGGACCTGGGATAAGACTTTGGTGGTAGGCCCCCGATTGTGGAGCAATCTCCCTGCTGAGATGTGGCAGCTGAAAGCACATTTATCCTGGCCTTTGATTGAAATAAGGAAACATCTTCCCCTCCCCACACACAGTTATTATTTTAATATGGTATTTATATTTTATTTATATTGCTGTTACCTGCCCTGGGACCTACAAGTATAGGGCTGTATAAATATGTAAATAAGCAAATAAATAATTTGTATAGTGAAATGGATATATTGCTATGGTTTTAAAAATAAAAAATTAATAAGGGGACAACCATTTACATTTATATTGCCTTGTTCTTATGTCACCAGTGGGACATTCTCTTTGTATACATTGCCTCTCTAGCAAACTGCAAGCTTGAATTAGGTTTTGTGGTGTTTCTGGGTTTCAGCATGCCTTTGTTTTCTTTCACTGGATGTCAGCTATTCTGGGTTAGAACTTACCTTTCTCTCCCCCCCCCCCAATTTGCATTCTCAGAAGGCCTATGTATGTGATGCAGCTCTTATTTACAGAGTTCCAGGAGCAAATAATAAATAAAATGAGGATTCCAAAATGTTGCTCACGCTTATAGCTTGAAATATTATTTAGAAGACAATGGTAATTAGCTAGGATTGGCACCCACAGCATATTTTGACTGATGGTGTAAATTGTGCATGATTAGTAGGGAAATGATAGTCAGTATATCTCAGGTATTTCTAGCAACCTCAAGCCCTGCTTCAGTGTATATTTTAGAATAACCTAAGTGCATTTGCATGATAGTCAAAATGATTAAATGTAAGGGGGTATAGTAAATAAAGTAGTTTTTAAAAACTAGTGTAAATAGCTGCCAGATCAAATTTTAGTTTTTCAAATATTTTTTCCCTGTCAACAGCACTTTGCATAGCAAATTCAGTACTATACTATTGGGAAGTTTCTTTAAAAAACAAACATGCTGGGAAAAAAATTGTAACATAATCTTTATCCAGGATTAGTAGTTCCCGAGCTACCATTGACCTGTTTTCAGCGTATTACAGAATCATTATTAATACAGTACACAAATGAAAATAGTGGGCAACCTAAAGATGAATTAGAAACATTTTAACCGACATAGGAGACTAATTTGTATTGAGTTTTATGCAGTACATATCACTCCAGCATTGTCCGCATGGATCTCAACTAGTTCTCTAGATTTTCAAACAGCAGTCTTATTCAGCCCTCCATAAACAGCTAGGGAATGAACCTACGTTTGTTTTCAAGCTGCAACCCCACCCCAAAGCAAGAATCACAGAAATGGACAAACAAGTCAAGCAGTCCCACTGGCTCTCACTTTTGAAAATGTACTGCAAGAGACTAAACTGACACACATGCAGGCAATAACAAGCATTGCATGTTCAGACCTTGCCTGTAGTAGGGTAGAAGGAAGAAGCATCTCATTACTGCAGGAAGAACACATAAATGTATGAGCTCAACAACACAGGGCCAATTAAATGTTACCGGCCTTGAACCTTTGGGTATAGGATGGGACAGAAATACGATCAGTCAGTCAACTTGCTGCTCAAGTAGGCACGATAGCCAGCTAACCTTTGGCATGCTTTGAGTGCAGTTTGCAATGCCTGAAGCATTCCAACCTTAACCTGTATTTCTCCAAGCGCAATGGCATCAGTGGCCACGCATGTCGCTGTTGCCTGCTCCGCCCTGCCTCAGGCTCCAATTGCCTGGAAGAGATGCAAAGAGAGCCATGTTGGGCTTTACTGGAGGACTGCTAGTATAGTTGTGGAACATGAAAACATGTACCACAGCTATGTGGGTAGGGGGTACCCCAGCACACAGAGCTTAGTTCTAGGATAGAAGTGGCTCCACCCAGTGCGTATGCCCCATGCTGGAACATACTGGAGTTGCCCTTTTTGCCTAATGCGAAAAGGCCCACAGTCTTTGTGACAAGTTTTATCATGATTTGCTTTTATTATAATTTAATGCTAGTGTTAAAAAATTAAAGGAAAGCTGTGGGCCTGTTTATACTTGCTGGCTTGGAATGGTTTAACAATTCCATACCAGGCCAACAAGGATTCAGCAAGGTGGCAGCCTAAAATAGCCCCATACACGGCCAACAGTCCTTGTCATGCAAACAGCCAGGCTGGGGCTAGTCAAAACACTAAGGCAACACCAGGTACATAATTGGATGTTGCCATGGCCATCTGGATGTTGCATACAACTGCAGAGCTACAGTGATGGATTCTTGCCCACTCACCACATCACCTCTGGAAGAGGGTGCAGATGCAGCATCCAGGGGTGATCCAGCCATTCCTATTAAGTGTGTGGATAGCTGGATTGCTCTGGGGAAGTTTTATTCCACTTCTGGGTAGCTGCCCAATGATCAAGGAGTGGTTCTGGATGAGAACTGTAGGCTAGAGCAAAATGGGGAAGCCCCTGTGCTTGCTGTCAATACCATAATCTCCTTCATCTGTAGCTTAATAGATGCCCATCTGGCATCTTTGCTGCTGCCATCTGTCCCTGATTCGAGGGAAAAATGTTTTTGTTTAAATGAGCCTCATCCATTAGCTATGGTTCTTTTATGAAAAGTTGCATTTGATATTTAGTAGACTGTGGGGCAATTTTTGCATTTGCTTTAAAACAAACACCATGAAAATTTTCTACAGTACTGTGCTGCTCCAGGTGTATATATTCTTGACGTTTCTCATATTATCTTTTATTGAAATCCATGTTATATATCAATTGACAGCCATGTTGTTAATGTTTGATTTCATAGTTGTTGGAATTGTTTACTTTGTTTATGGTTAGAAAATCAATACAAGAGATTGTTCCAAGTAGTGAAAGTATATTACAGGAACTATACAGAACATCAGTTGTTCCATATAGGCAGCTTTTTAGTATCTAATGTCTGAATGCATTGTGCCCAGGTTATATAGAATAAATAAAAAATTATCCACAGTATATTTAAGGTATATATGGCTTGAGAGACAGCAATGTAGCCAAAACCCAATCGTTTTTAAACAGAAAATTCTGATTTATATACGATTGTCATTCAATGTGCACATATTCATAGAACATCTGTTGTACTGTCACCCCCACCCCCTCATTCCTGCTACATTGAGGCAGTTACAGTATATCTCAGTAGTGAAAGTGGGCATAGCTGTGCTGATGTAATGATACAAATGCAACTTTGCCTATAAATGCCAACATTAAAATGATGAACCACAGCCAGGAGACCTGCAAATGAGCCAATGGGCTTGCCTCATACAGAAGATAAAAGAGCCTCTGAAGTATTGCTGTGGTTAAAATGTTGTCTGCTCTCAGTATGTATTCAGGAATGCTGAATTACACACCTTAAGTCTAATTTAATGGGAATTTTAAAATCTGCTTTTAAAATGTGTGGTTTTAGAACATATTAGACAGAACTAGTTGGATCAAATGCGATGGGAGGGTGATGACCGTCTTTTTACATTCAACACTTAATTTTTAATGAAAGGAAGTTAGAGCCTCAACAACCTGCTGCCTTTAAATAGGAGAAGACACTGGTTTCCCTTTCTCTAAGTCTTGCCAGAAGAGTTGATACTTGCCTCATCTCTGGGTGTAGGGCAGGATATAAACAAACAAGCAAAAATACATCAGCGTTTCTGTATTGGCAGGCTAGAAGTCCATCAATCAACCAAAGCTGTGATCTAGTTCTCATGTCAACATTATCCATCTTTTTTTCTAATCTAAAGAAAAGGGCCTAAAATAAATCAATCATAGCTTTCTAACGAAGTTAGAACTACTGTTTTATTCTTGTTTATAATAAATCCATAAATCTGTGGGCAAAGATGGAACTGTTAATACCCACGGAAACAGAAAAGACTTATTTTCATTTCTTCACTGATTTCCTATTAACAAAGCAATGTATTGGTTTTCACTTTCCTCTCTTTTCTTTCAATTTAGGAACAGGTTCCAGTTCCAGTTTACCATCCAACTCCTAGCCAGACCCGCCTAGCAACACAGCTTACAGAAGAGGAACAAATTAGGATAGCGCAGCGAATAGGCCTTATACAGCACCTGCCGAAAGGGGTCTATGATCCAGGAAGAGATGGTTCAGAGAAAAAGATCAGAGAGTGAGTTTTTTTTAAATGCCATTTTTTCCCTCCGTTTTTACGGCAGTGCCACTTTAGTGCTCTCATGTCTTTCTTGAAAACATTATTCAATTATTCAGATACCTGTTTTTTCCTCTTGTATTTAGAATGGGGAACTTAAGATCCCAACAGTCCAACTGATACAACAGCAGCTGCTCCCAAAATCTTGGATTTAAGGTAGCGTAGGAACACCTGTCCAGATATAAGGTCCATTTTGTTGCAAAGATCTGGAGACCAACTAAGTGTTTCAAAGAGGGAGGCCAGTTGGTGTCTGGCTGGCTTCTGGTATTTGCAAGAGGAATTATAATGAAAGGAAACAGCAGGCAGACATAAAAACCTGCAGTTGCCTCTCATGTCTTGTGCTTTATCTTCTTCAGATCCCATGATTGCCTACATATTTAGAATAAAAACATATTAGCATGAGGTGTAAATGCAGCTAAAATGGGGGGTATCATGGAAGAACTAGCCCTAAAGGTGATGGAAATATGTTGGAATTGAAAAGTCTCACAACCTCCCAACAGTATCAGAATGGAAGAACAATATGATATCTCACAGGTATGCTCCTAGTGACTTGCAGTGAACCCAGTGGAAGATACAATTCTGTATAATGCCTGTAGTTAGACTGCAAAAAGGAAACACATTTAAAACATACATTTAAAAACAACCAAAAAATATTCAGCGTTAACATTAACAGACTCTTCAGGTGGCTACTACGTAGTTTTCAAAGTATTTCTGCTACGTATAGTATATGTTTCTTGTACATATATTTGAATATATGGTACTTTGTTACTGTGTATTCCAAGGGCCAGAATTCTGTTCGCATTGAGGAATTCTCTTCTGTTTATAAGTCTACTCTTCCTGTACTTGAATGCTAAATCCTTCATACATGGTTTCTGTTCTTGCTTTCCCACTTATCAACCCCATTCCTATTCCACTCTTAGAGCAAGGTAATTTTGGGTTTCACTCATTTGCAGAGTCATTTTCAGTTTAAAACAATTATGCTCCCTATTTTAAAGTAAATTCTATTATTACTGTCATCCATGGGAACGTCTTAAAACCTCGGATACAATCATAATGGCAGTCGCAAAGACATCTGCGACCTGCTTTCATAGGTTGATGGATACTCCTTTGAAGTGCACATTAAACCTTCTATTCTCCTAGCACTGCCTGCTAGATCTCTGAAAGTGGGTCCACAGGGAAGGTATAGAATATAGTAATGCAATTGTTTTCATAAAGACCACCTCTTGCTGCAAAGAGAAATTATATGATAGGACAGTGGTTCTCAACCTGGGTGTTGGGACCCCTTTGGGGGTCGAATTACCCTTTCAGAGGGGTCGCGACGAGCCTCCCGCCGCCCTTCCCTCCCACCTCCCAGCTGCTCCGCCCCCGTGGTTGGGGGTCCCCACAACATGAGGAACTCCATTAAGGGGTCGCGGCATTAGGAAGGTTGAGAACTGCTGTGATAGGAGCATCCCTCTGTACTTCTCCTCTATACCTGTAATGTCGGTTGCACTAATAATAATTGGATATAGCAGCACTGCAAGATAAATATAGTTCAGAAGTGCTGTGGAGCTAATGTAGATTTAATCTGATCTACACTTTTCCTGAATGACTTGAGACAGCTTAAAACTTTAAAGGTACCTACTTTGAAATAATTACTAAAAACAATTACAAATGAACCGCAAGTCCAGAATG
This sequence comes from Aspidoscelis marmoratus, assembly GCA_014337955.1. Lineage (NCBI taxonomy): Eukaryota > Metazoa > Chordata > Lepidosauria > Squamata > Teiidae > Aspidoscelis > Aspidoscelis marmoratus. The sequence goes on along the minus strand of MTQE01001134.1, from coordinate 51,317,639 downwards.
CACTGATCTAGAGAATCCAAACAATGGGGCAATCCATGGTGGGGCAATAGGTTCTTAGCACCCAAAATGTTATAAAATAGCAAAAGAGCTATTGAGTTCATCAGATTTCTTCATGAGGCTGAATATTAACTAAGACACTGGGGTTTGTCACATATCTCTGACTGTTTAGCATGCACACTTGTGGGAGTTTAGCCTCAAGTTATACTGGTGGCTGCTTAGACAAACAAACACAACTGATTCCACATTTTGAAAATAAAAGCTCCCAAAGTTGCTTGAATCAGTCCATAGAGTATACATACATACATGTTCCTTGTGAGATAAAGACAGTCTCTGTATCAGCAAATCCAGGGATTTTTGTTGGAGCTTCAATTAAAAAGCCAAGAGGAGCTAAAAAGCAAATGGATTGTCTCTTGCCTTGAGGGTTCATAAAGTCCCATAACTAATTATCATTTATTAGCTTGTATTACTAGATTGGAACAATAATCAAAGATGCAGGCTTGCAATAGCTGAATTATAATCCTTATTTCTCATGTTTCTATACCTGTCTAAAGTTTATCATTTAAGAACATCAGAGGAACCCTGCTGGATTGGGCCACATCCCATCTAGTCTACCATCATGTCTCACTCAGTGACCCACTAATGGCTTCTGGGCATACTCAAGTAGAAAATGAAGGCAAAACCTTCACTTCCTCTCAAATCCTTGCAAATAGCCTTTAGAGGCATCCTGATTTGTCTCTCAAACCTGGATGCAGTACCAAGGCATCCATTCTAGTACCCAGTAACCTATTTCTGACAAGATGCTCAGAAAGAAACATGTAATTGGTTTATTGAGGTTTCTAAGCTGAAAGTCCTAAATCTGTTCTGGAGATTTCTTTCATAGCACCTTTCCAGGTAGCTCATTGAAAGCCTTGGTGTGGCTTTCAGAGAACAGTCCAGGTCCCACTATAGACAGATATTTCAGAACTTTGGTAATTTAATATACTTATGCCTTCTTGGAGATTGTTAAAGACCATCCTTACTGGCCATCCAGGGTTGATCAATCCAGGCAAGGTAAGATCCACTGAATTACAAATCCATAAAACTTTGAAAATATAGCAAATTATGTACACTTAAATTGGAAGTATAGAGTAGCATAGGTAAGGAAGAGATTTGGGGAGAAAAGCAAGTTGCATTCACGACAAAGTGAAAGACATATACTGTATTTCCCATCATAAAAGATGTATCCATATGTAAGATACACCTATAGCTGAGCAAGGAATTTTTTAAAATGAATTTTTATAGGTTGAGAGACCAGAGCTCCATAAAAAGCCTGAGAAACAGTGACAGAATTGGGGGGGGGGGGGGAGGGACGACGACAATAAGAGAAGCCATAAGGTCAGTCATTATTTGGGATTTTGACTGAAGAAAGAGCCTTGCAGCTGCCATAATAAAAAGGTTCAACTCCCCCCAATCCAGTGGGAGGTGGGAAAGGAGAGAAGAAAGTTCCTGGGTCTGTTCGGCTGACCCTGAGAAGCTTATTCATTGCCTGACAGGAAGCCATGGGAATTTTTGTGGCTTTCTTGGCTGCAAACATGGCTATACCAGACCCTAAAAAGAGAAGGCTGCATGATGGAGCTGAGTCTTAAGTCTCTGAGCAAAGGGAGAGAGGGGGTGGGGCAGAAGCAGGACACTTCTAATGCCATTTGCTGGGATTCAAGAGCA
>MTQE01001134.1:51300445-51315773 GCA_014337955.1 Aspidoscelis marmoratus | reverse complement strand
AGATGGGCTGTGGCCTGATCCAACAGGGCCTCTCTTATGTTCTTATGTTCAGTTCAGAAGACAACAGATAATCACAAAACCAAGTAGGTTTCTCCATGTAGTGCCAAATGTCACTGCATTACATGATGACATCTTCACAGTTATTTGCCATTTTGGGGTCTGATATGGGCCGAGGGGAATGCGAACAGGCTGAATGTGCAGAGTGCCATGTGGGCATCACCGTATGGTGCTGGGATGTTCACCTCTGTCCCTTCAAGCTGGCAAAAGGCTGAAAACTCTACAACATTGCAGGCATGCACAGGTAAGTATATTACCTTGCTCCTAGAAGGCCACAAAAGGCCTCAGTAATTTGAAACTTTTTTTACACAGCCCTAGTTATCTTCTGTTAGCCGTGGAAATTAGGAACAACAAGAAAATTAGCCTCCCGTGACTGTAGCAAAAATGAACGGCGTGGTTTATGTGACTGCTGATCCTGATTGTAAAATCTGCTGGATTTGATTGGATATACTTCTGTAAAATTGCATTAGTCCTTAAAAATCAATTTAAGAAAAATGTTTTGGTGCTGTTTTGAATGTGGAATGGGTTTGGGTATTTTTCATTGTTGTCTTTCTCTTCCTTCCAGATGTGTGATCTGTATGATGGACTTTGTTTATGGGGACCCTATCAGATTCCTGCCATGCATGCATATTTACCACCTGGACTGTATAGATGACTGGTTGATGAGATCTTTCACATGTCCCTCATGCATGGAGCCGGTTGATGCAGCGCTGCTGTCCTCATACGAGACTAACTGAGCCAGAGCTTCTCTTCTGACAAAACCATCCAAGTTAATGGGGTCTGATCCCATGTCACTCTGCCCAAAGAACAAGGGATTAGAAACAAAATCATGCACAATAAATGCTCATTTCGTAACAGTTTAAGCATTAAATAAACCCTGAATGGCTGCAGGTATTGACAGAGGGAACATTTAGTATTTAGAGAATATTAAAAAAAAAAAAGTAGGAAGTTATTTTTTTGTAAAGCCTTGATCCAGTGCTTAAATGTAGATGCTCAGAACCCACTAGCACACCCATACAAAGTAACTGTGTGGAGAGTAATACCAGAAAGGAAAGTGAAATGTTGTGGACTTGCTGCACCTGGAGATTTTCTACTGAAACATCACTGAAATGAAGGGTGAAGAGTACTAGCAAAAACGTGGCAGGGAGGGGGGGGAGGCTGTATGAATATGAGTGTGTATTATTTGGCACGCACACATGTTCTGCAAAAGATAACCATTTTTGTTTAGATTGCTTCACAAGCTCCCAGTATTTGGGTCAACGGTCTATTTACAAAAAAAGAAATACATTTTGTAACACTGGCACAAAAATAGTTTTAAGCTTGTTTGCACAGTTCTTTTTTATTCATTGGAAATGTAATCCATTTTGCCTTAGGTCTTTCAAACAGTGTATTTGTTATTGTTGGGCTGGTTCTATGCTTGAAAACTAGTTTATTTATAACCCATTATAAAAGTGCTATACTTTGTTTGCAGTTAGGATGATGTGAACTTACGAGAGATGCACCATCTTTTTTGTATATGAGGCATTTTGATGTGAAGATACCATGCAGACCAGCACTTGCCTTTCTGTTTGTTTTCTTATATTTTTCCGTTCTAAATAGATTTCAGAATTCGAATTCTAAAATTGACATTACATGTGATAATTTAAAATGAAGTACAGTGAAAATGAAAGTAAGATAAAATTACGCCACGTTTCAGAAAGAAACAAAACACCCCAAACTTAGATTATTTTCTGTTGATGTTTCCCTTGCATCATATATAAAAAAAAAGGATATTGCATCTTACTTTCTTGTAGTTCTTAGAATCTTTAAGGCCACATTGTGTCTCATTCTCTGTATTTTTGTAATTCTGCTGGCTGGTTTAGCAGTCTATCAGGCAGATATTAAATAATATTTTATGTTTTGTACAAAAGTGCAGCATTCAAATTTGACATGGAATTGGATAGGGCGGATCACAGGGGTGATCTACAATGGATAGTGGGCTGCTCCAGGTTATTTACATTTCTGAAACTAAACGAACAAAAGATGGATGTGCTTGGTAAAGACATTCTTGCAGAGAAGGTAGTTGTAAAAAAAACATTTTAACAATGTTATCCAATTAGCATGTGAGGGTTGTGTCCTCTTAAGTGTTCTTTAATGTGATTTTACACATTTGACTTAGAGCCAATACAATGAAAAGTCTCGTAGTTTAGCATGAGATGCTGGCTCTAGTTAACAGCAGTGTTCAAGGACTGCTGATTGTTTCCAAGGTCATGTTCTCAAAACAAAGTACTGCAGTGAAAACTGCAGGCTCCCTGAATAGAGCAGATATGGGGAACCCCTGGTCTTCTAGATATTTTTCAACTACTGACCTTCATCGGTTGCAACCAGCATGGCCACTCTTTGGGGATGACAAGAGTTGTACCCCCCCCCCAGTGCTGGAGGGCCATAGGTTCACCATCGGTGATGTAAAGAACTGCAGTCAATCGCTACAAGACTAGTTGGAACAATGCAAAAAGACTCACATTGCTTTACTGTTACCTTGCAGATGTTACCCAGAGCACTGTAGATTACTTCCATGCAAATGCTTCGGTCTTTGTCCTGTTGTGCATAATGGCGAAGTGATAGCACCCACGCAAGCAGCCTTACCCTCTCATTTTGATGGATAAAGCAGATCCAAGCATGCTTATAGCTGTGCCTGTAATGTAAAAGCTCAGGAAAGCTGAGAAGTACTGTGTGCACCTTGGAATCCATATGCCTGCCAAAGGCTGTTGAATTTGGGTGAGAAGCAGCGGTCCTTTCTGTATTACTACAGAGTCCAGGAAACTCATGTTGCTACAGTGTAAATGGTGCACTGATTGCAGTGGACTGCAGATACCAGTGTACAGTCTTGGGTTGATTTACATTTCCACAGAAAAACTGCCAGTCCCAGCCCTTTTAATTCAGCTATACTTAATTCAGAAAGTAATCAGAGAGAAACATTCGATATTGTGCAATATTTTCAGTAGAAAACCACACTACCTTTCTTATCATTCCATATGTTTTCCATAACTGTTGGTGTCTATATTGTCAAGTATTATAGCCAGATTTTTCTTCTTTTACCTATGATTGTTAAATTGGCAAATGAACAATTTTTTAAACATCTTTTTCATGTCTGTTGTTTGTTCAAAAATTCTAAAAGATTAGGGGAGGAACACTGAAGAAAAGCAATTTGTTTTTACAGGACTTTTAAGATGGATTTTGAAACTGAAATTTTGCTTGCTACCTACCCATCCAGTTTTTAAATTTTAATTTATTTTCACAGGTAGTTTATTGCAGTATTTATTGCAGTGGGAAGAATGTGAACAAATTGGAATTCTGTTCCCCCTGCCTGTGGAGTAGCATCTGAAGTACAAACACAAGTCACTGCATAAATGGACAATAAATAAATAAATGATTGTTCCTTTACATACTTTGTAACTTTAGAAGAAGAAAAAATTATGTGAAAAGATGCTGAAAATTTAGCTACCATTTTATGTATTTATTTGAATTATATACTATGGATTTCACAGATTTTTTAAAGCCAGAATGACAAACAAAGGAGCAGGTATAGTTTAGTCACAGCCACTCCATCAACTATCACAAAAGGCAGAAAGATGTCTTTAAATTTTTTTTTAAACTGCCTAGAACTCAGTTCGAAGTGAGTTCAAGGGAGAGGGGCCACAACTGAGAAAGCTCTTTTAATCTGATCCTGGCATCTGTATCTCATATGCAGACCAGAGCGTTTAAGATCTAAATGAATCGAATGCACAGGATAGGTACTAACTTGACTGGGGCAATGGACTCAGGTAATATCCAAGTGCCAAACCCAGTAGGGCTTTATAGGTTACTCGAATGTTTTGAACTGAGTGTAGAAGCAGAAGAATCATCCTGTCATATTTCCCATGATTCATTAGTACACCTATTAGTACACAGGACCAGTTGAGACTTCCCAGTCATCATTAATGGTAACCCCTTGTGATGCACATTATAGAAGTACAGCGGTAAGGTAAAGATGGACCTGAATCACTGAGGCATGCGCCTGCTGATCAAGCTAAAGTCAGCGCTGCCAGACAACAAAGTCTGGCAGTGCAAAGTCTCCCCTAACAACTGATTTCAACTGCTGCTTCAGCACAAGAAAAGGATCTCCAAGGACTGTTTCTCAGAGATGAAGCTCAGGGAGTTAGGGTATTTTCACACTTTGAAGATGGGGACAACCCAGGGACACTCTTGACACAGAGCATCTGCACACCATGGAGCCATTTCCAGCGATTGATAGTCCTAGTACAGCTTCAGAGGCAGCATGGTTGGGCACCATGTTGCTTGATCATCGTAGCAACGACTGTCACTGCCAGATGGGAGCATCCACACTTCAGTGGTAACAAGGTAAGTGCCAGGCAGCTTTGGGATGTGGTCAGCATTTGCTATGTGAATGCCAGCCACTGTCCATAAACTTATCTTCTGTAGGACAGTGTCCCACAGAAGTGAACTGTGAAATGGACCTTAGTGGGCCTCACCTTGTTTTTAACCCTTACTGCCTCCAGACACTGGATCAGCAGGCTGGCAGCATTGCTGGAATGCCTAGGGGGCAGAGATATATAATTGAGGATCATCAAGATGCTCGTTGTACCTAATCACATGGTGACAGAGGATCTCTCACAGCAGGAAGAATTGGAACCACTGAAAACCAGTGCCACTAAACAGATGCTATGGTTTACAAAATGGAAATGGAAAGTTATTGAGAGATCCAGCAAGAGCAGGAGGGTAAAAAAATTCCCAAATCCTAGTCTTGTACAATATAATCATCCAGATATGACCCATGCTGCCTTGGTTCTGCATTGTGCTCTGGATTCTGAAAATCAAGTTTTCTCCAGAATCCTTTGTAGCTGTTGACCAACACCTCTCTAGTACTTTCTCCCAAAAGTAAAAGTTGGGTATCAGTTTAAAATGTTCTGGCAGTCTAGTAATGTAGCTGTCTCCTATGGATGCAGCCTTAGCAAGGGCAGAAGGTAAGAAAATGAGTACTGCATTGCTGTATCTATCCCTGTACTCACAGACTAAAAGTATAGTCCAAACCTCTTCTCAACAGAGTCCAATCCCCAACTTCCTTCAGCAGTGGCATCAGCATCCATTCCTACAGGAAAGCTTTCCTCACCTCTCACAGCCAAACTGTCCTCTCCCCTCAGCTGAATGCAGCAACTGGGAAAGGCCCAAATCTAGAACACAGGTTGCTGAAAGGCCTACCCGCACTGCTCCCCCCAGGCTTAAATGCTTCCTATAATACAGCAGTTCTCAACCTACCTAATGCTGCGACCCCTTAATGGAGTTCCTCATGTTGTGGAGACCCCCAGCCACAAGGGCGGAGCAGTTGGGAGGTGGGAGGAAAGGGCGCTGGGAGACTTGTCACGACCCCTCTGAAAGGGCAGTTCGACCCCCAAAGGGGTCCCGACCCCCAGGTTGAGAACCACTGCTATAACACTTCGTAAGGCCTCAGTTCTGTAACCTCATTGGGCATTGCTAATGAGTCAAAATTAGCCCAAATAATTCAAACTTCAATTAGCTAGGTTAAAAATACAAAAAAATTCTGTCACCAGGTGTATACCAGAAAAGAATCAGAGGGATACAGAATCCAAAGATTATTTTCTACCAGAGTTTCATGCCAGAGTGAATGTTTCTTTCCCCCATCCTTGATTTTAATCATGTTTTTATAGAACTACTGTGATTTTAGCTGTTTCCACTCTCTATGTTATGTAAACTTCAAAATTATATTTTAATGGGAAGTGGTATATAAATAATTTAAATAAATAAAACCAATCCCAGTCTCCAGTACAGTCTTGTTAATCATTTTCAGTCTTTCTGTCTGAAAGCTTCAGTCTTTTAAAGCCACTGGAAAAGCCCTGAAAGCTTGCTGAGCAAGACCCAATGGTCCTTTCCCAATTACCAAGGGGCCACTGCTCGGAGTTGCCAAAAAAGTTACACAGCAGTGAGCCTTGCCTGCTTCACAGTCATCAGATTCAGTGCTGATGATTACGAACAACCTTTTGTACTTTGATAAAGGAAAAATGTAACAAGTGCAGACGCCAACAAACACAGCAACATCTTCATGAGCTACTGCTTCCCTTCTCATGTACATGTGATGTTAGGGACATTGCCTCACAAGCTCCATCGCCTGATCCCCTTTCTCTGAACACTTTCTCAAAGCTGCTAGCACCACCCAGGCAGATTCAACTCGCAGACTGGGAATAAGTGGAACCAGTGGAAAGGTGGAAAGGAAAACACTCGGCCAGGGGTGAGACAGTGTATCTGTTCCCACAGCTTATGAAGAGCAGAGAGGGTCAAAACTGCCTTCTGCTCAATCAAAAATCTCAAAGGTCAGGGTCTGAAGTTCCCCCTTATCTTGAGAGATGAGCCATAGCCATATCAGTCAGGATGTACTCTGGTACATCTTCCCTGAAGGAGGTCTTTGAAGGCAAGGACAGTAAGAGTGTGGAGTCCAAGCTTGATTAATGCACCTGTTGTAGCTTTATTGCATATGTGTAAATATTATATAATGTGTTGAGGGTAAATGGCACTGACCAGGAGGGCTGGTAAACAGAGAAGGAGGGGCTAAGCCCAGCTCAATTAGCATACTGAAGAAAGGGGGGGCAGCCCAGAGAGAAACAGCCAATCAGAAGAGATGGAACCCTGGCAGAGACTATAAAAAGGGCCTTTCTGTCAGAGCCGTTGTTCTGTGACTGGGGCTAGACTTAGGAAGAAGTTAGACAGTACAGATCTGGGTCCTGAGGAGAATCTAGATAGGGATTAGTCAGGGTCCTGAGTTAAGAAAATAAGCTAATGTGAACTGCTTGTGTTGAAGTTGAACTAACATAAGAGTTGTAAACAAATAAAGTTAAGTTTCTTTCAAAGACTCTCTGCTTGAGGCCTGATACTGGCTCAGTCGCTCAAGGGAGGGGGGAAGCATTGCCATAGTAATGTAAGGGCAATAGTGTAATGAGTTGGAAGCTCGGTGCTGAAGTAGTAAAAAAAAAAAGGCTCAGAGGCCTACTTAAAAAGGCACTTGAAGTCCGTGGCTATAGTGGCCGGACTGGAGAGAGTTGGACTCCCGGCTGGGGCCTTGCAACTGGTCTTGAGAGATGGTCCATAGCCATATCAGTCAGGATGTACTCTGGTACATCTTTCCTGAAGGAGGTCTTTGAAGGCAAGGACAGTAAGAGCAATAACTTTCAATTCCAATTTATGGAATGCTCAGTTTCTTAGAGACAGATTATCGGAGAAAACGTTTCGCCGGAAAACTGATCTTATAGATCTGTTTTCCGGCAGCAAATGCGGAAAGGCCCTATGTTTCCTCTCTTGGTACTAAACTGAGTATGAGGAAGATTGTCCATTCCCACATTTCAGGAAGGGGTAAGGCAATTTTAGGTATTTTACATCTTACAGAGAACATGTCATTAAGCATGCCTAATTGTACACTATGTCTTGCAAGACCAGGCCACTGTGTTGTATAATAAATCTTTGTGCAAAACATGCATTCTGTCACAAAGGCTGTGGTCACACTTAAGGTTTAATCCAGCTTCAGTCCACTTTCGGAGTGAGAGAATACATCAGCAACTTGACAAGCTGTTCTCTTTCATCTTTGAGATAGAAAATGTGGAAAGAAAATTACTGATCACTTTGCTGATGTGTTTGCTTGCTTTGACCACAGCCAAAGATATTTTCAAATATTTTTTGACATACTAGAACTCTGTGCAGTAGGTTAACTTAATCAGCCAACAGTAACACAAAATATGCCTCATTTTAAAACATCAGAGGCTGTGCCACATATAAGAGAAATGTTTGGGTTACATTGCTGTGGTCCTTTGGTCATGTTTAATAAGGACTAAAGCCTGACGTACTCAAATCTTCTTCCATCGTTCCATTTGACTTTGATGCAAGTTTGCTGGAATTACAAAGAGGGATATACTTTCTGAGTTTTCGTTTTACAGAAAATGCTTTTGCATGAGTGCATTTTTAATATAAGAGTAATTTATTATTTATTCCCCATATTATTGACATGATCGGAGTTCTAGACCTATGGCAGTTTTAAGCAGAAAGAGAAAAATATAGGTATTAATACTGTATAAAACATTTGGATACTGTACTTATAAGATAATTTGAAATAAGATGTCCACCTGTGGTCTTAAAAAGTGTTTTACTGGGGCAAACTGTTTTCAATTTTCAACAGACTCGCCAATCGCCACACCCCAGTGCCTCCCTAATGCTGCTTCTGGGAATTCCTGGAGTTCATACATAAAAGAATATGACAGAGATATAGGAATAGGAAATAAAAATCTGAGGCCCTGGACTTACAAAAACATATGATACATGCTGAAACAAAGTCACATCTGCATCGTTTTCATAGTTGCCTTTATGCCACTAAAAGTGTCGAGATTACATCTATTATTTGAGCCATTGGAACGCACACAGCTACTTTTCAGAACACTGTATTAGGATGACTAAAGCAAGCACAGTTAACTAAGTCAGCCGTGCTGCCCGTTTTCTCTCCCTTCCCCTTACACGGTATGACTCTGCAGTTCTCAGCAACTGTTCCTCCCCCAAGTGGCAAAAGAGAGGAATTGCTGTGAAATGGATTAGTTTAGAAAACAACAACAGCAGCAACGTTTTTATGGTGTGGAGAAAAAGTCTGGAGGACTATCATCAGAGTTACTCAGCATAAAAAATCCATGGCATATTGCAGTGCCTGTGTTCTAACAGTAGTTCTCAGCAGGGACATGGTGTGGCACGCAGAAAGCTGAAGCTGTGAACACAATGCTTTTGGCCTCTCCTCTCTTTGGTATGAAGAGGAATTGCTATAATGATGCTCAGTTCTGTAGCAGAAATACGAAAGCAGAGCAGCCCTATCCATGAGATGATCAAGGCAGATGAAGACAAACTATTTCTAATTGAAGCTAAGTTTCAGCAACCTTTAGGATCTAAAGAAAACATTCTTTCTCCTTTATTTATTTGCATTTGCATCTCACCCTATGCCCAAAGGTCTCTCAGGTTAGGTTACAACATTAAAACCCAAATATAAAAATGAACATACCAAAAGAAAAACAGTGCCTGAAAGAGGGGAGGAAAATCATTTCCCTCCATTTTAAGCATTTTCTGATTGGTGCATCTAGAAGGTTGGTGGATGAAGTAAGAAACAATCCTAAAGCACATCTGCCCTAGGGCAACAGGTGTTATTCTGAAAGAACCTTTTGTTCAAGGAAGACACAAGTGAAAAAGTACCACTGCACCACTGCTGTGCTGTTTCCATTATTAGCCACAAGGTCCCAAGAGTTTTGTTTCCTAGCAATTGAGGTGGAACTGCTGCGTCTCATTCTGGTTTTGCACTTACACAGAAGAGACAAATACGAAACTCACACCTGGCAGAAGAGTGCAGCACCTTGCAGTCTCTGCAAAAACACTGGCATGTGATTAGGGTGACTTTCACTCTCATCTCTTGGGGTCAATTCCCACTCATGGAGTAAAGCGGTTTAGGAATGGTTTGGATCCTCTTTGTCCCCATTGTCAATCTATTTCAGGGGTTTTTTAGGAGTATTTGGCTCTAAAATGGAATAAACAATACACTTTCCCCCTGTTTTTGCAGTTAAAATGCTTTATCTTTATTCCTTTGGGAACCCTGAAATGGGTGGGATTTCTCCTTGCAATACAGTCCCTAGCCAGATTTTTAAAGTGCCAGGAAGCCTAAAGCCTTTTTCTGTCAGAGCACTTCACAATTTCATTTTCTGATAAGTAACAATTCATCCCATACACTTTCATTTCCCACCCATGCACAATGGTAACAAAGTTACTGCTTGCTCGCTGCAGAGGGGAGCCTGCCTGATTAGAATTCCACTCAGCAGAGCTCATACTGTCAGCCGGCTCTCACTCTCTCCCTGCTTGAAATGCCGGAATTATCTGTGTGTGTGTCTCTGAGGCTAGGGGTGGGTGGCTGGTTGTTTGGGTTGTGTTTGTTGACAGGCAGGGCTGATGATTTTGTGAAACATGTAAATGGTGTTTAGTCTGTGGAATCAAACAGGGGCAGCAAAAGCAGGAGGGAGGGGGCTGGGATTCCTCACATCATTGGATCAAAGCCAATGGGGAGAGAGGGGTGGGAAAAGGGGGAGGAGGGAGAAGAATTGCTTTCTCCAATCCATTTTTTGGAAGTGCTTGAAGTGTGGGGACACAATTCAGGATTGACTGTGATTGCCAGATGCTCATTTGCTTAGTTGTAAAGCATTTTAAAAGTGTTTTAAATAACATTTTAAATAGCATTTTATTCCATGGGTGGGAATGGGACTTCAATGTTTTTCCTTTAAAACTTTTTAATACAAATTAGGGTTGATAATAAAACCTGTGGCATTTTGTCCTTGTCCCACAATAGCCACATTTGCTGCACAGTGGCAGCCTATCTTCTGTAATGTACTGCAGATGGCTGGGTTAGAATACAGGAAGTGTTGGGTTCAAATCCCTTCTCAGCTATGAAAACTGACTAAGTAACCTTGAGCCAGTAACTGAGTAACCTGCCTCCCAACAGAGTTCTTATAATAGTCTGTGCTGCCTTAGGCTCTTTGGAGAAAAGGGGGGATGGATATAAGTACCATAAATAAACAAATCTTAATTGTATTCACTAAGCAAGGGCACAATTTCTACATCCATAACACCAGTCCAGTACCCTAAAACATGCAGGATTCACCAGCACCCAGGGGGAAAACAAAGAGTTAAGAAAAAATATATATATTTGTGCTAATATGCCCAGGATTATCTTATGTTCAGTCTAAATAAGATTTCCTACCACAAAATTTGCAATAGGGAGAAAAGATTCGTACAATTTGCCTACCACGCTATATCTTATGAACCTCCTCCAAAGTTACAAACAGACCCAAGCTCTCTGTCAGTGCCAGAGTCAGCCAGTTCAAGGAAGGCATGGACTCTTCTTAGACTACACACAACTAGCTAGCACTAGGAGACAGAATTTATGGCAGCCCGAAAGCCTCCTAGCTTCAAACAGTGGTGGCAGGATGCAAGTCTCGGTTCACGTGGTGTTGAACAAAGACAGTCCTGCCCACCCAATCATTTATATTTCTTTCAAATCTGCATCACTGATTCACCAACCTCTTTCTAAGAACGATAACGAACAGAGGGTCAAGATTTAAACCAGGCTTACCTGGCTCTCCCCAGGACTCTTACAGCATCTTCTCTCTTGTCTTGGTCCAGATATAATAAAGAAAGTTCCAGCAGGACATCTGGAATTAAGTAATGGTCATACTTTATCTTTTTATTTTAAGGAAGAAATATGTAAGCAACATATGTAAGGAATAAGGAACATGTAAACAACATTTAATCATGTAGAATCAAACAGTTGAGTTGAGAATTTAGTTGACAACACTGGCCTTTTCTGCACTCACTTGTAGGTCTGGATCTAGGGCCCTCTGGTTTGGATCCTGGGTCTCCTCATCCACGTGTTAATGTAATTCATGGAGGTCACACCTACTATTAGTTCATCAGCCCAAGACAGAGGCTGGTCTGAATTAAGAAGCCTCTAATCTGGATCTATTGTAGACCAAGGGCCTTATTTCATATCATGAAGGCATGCAGATGGCAAAGCTCCATGATCTGGAACTACTGGGTGCTATTATTCAGCTGCACAGCATACCATGCCACCAAGAAGCAACACACACACACACACACACACACACACACACACACACACACACACGGCTATGAACTTTCATGGCTAGCCGCTGGTGGGTGAGGCCTGGCTGCAAAGCGCTGATTCAGCCCAGGCCTCCACAACATCCAGATCAGTGAGTATAATTATTCTAAAGCAGGTAAGTGCAGAAAAGGGCCATTGTTTCAATTCAACCTTGGTTGTAAAATAATTTACATTTTGGCACAGAAGTACCTGCCACAGCCAGACTTGCTGCATTCTTCACATTTTTGAATCCTTAGCTGAACAGATCATGAGCAGCAACTGCAGATGAAGCCATGCCTTCAATGCCTTTCCTCCCAGAAAGAATAGAAAGACCAATCATCATACAACAGAATCCAAAGCACAAGCATACAGAGAGCTATTCAAAGTGTATGTGGGTTTTACCCACATTTTCACCTTCAGCCACACTCATCCAGTATTAGTGTAGCAGACCTTCTGGATCAGGTTACAACTCATCTAATCCAGCATCTTGTCTCACGCATTTTCCACCACTTGCTTATGGGCATCTCAAGCGAAAACTTCACTTACTCTTGAATTCTGCCTGTCTCCCCAGCCTGGAGGATATATCTAGGCATCCATTCTAGTAGCCATTGATACAACTGTCACCCACAAATTTGTCTAATCCTTTCTTAAAGGTATCTAGGCTGCTACCACCTCTTCTGGCGGCAAATTCCATAGATCATAACCCTCTGGGTAAGGAAACACTTCTCCTTGTGTGAGCCAAACTCTCCTACCCATCAGCTTCATAGAGGCCCCCTGATTCAAATGTGGTGCAATAGATAAAATATTTTTTCTCTACCTTTTCTATACCATGCATGATTGCATATACCTCAATCATCTCTTAAATGCCATTTTACAAGGCTGAAGAGGCCTGGACATTGCAGTCTGATTTAGTAAGGGAGGTGTTCCAGTCTTTTAATCATTTTGGCTTCGCTTTTCTGTGCCTTTTCCAGTTCCACAATGTCCTTTCTGAGGTATGGTGACCAGAATTGTACACAATATTCCAAATGTGGCCTCACTATAAATTTATAAAGAGGAAAAATGACACTTGCAGACTCGGGGCTTTGTTTGCATTTGGTTTTATTCTGGAATATATCCCAGAATAGGGACCTGCTGTCCACATGCCAGTGCAGGCTACAGCAGGTCCCAAGTGAGGCGTGCCAGAGTCTGCATTAGCAGACGACAGACCCCTATCCTTACAAATATTCTAGAATATGACCAAGAGCGAATGGGCCCTTGTTTTCTATTCTCTTCCTAATTAGCCTTGAATTAGCTTTTTTGCTGCTGCTGCTCACTGACACTTTTACAGAGAAAAAACCTGTAAGATGGCCTCCTACATAATCACAGAAAGATGGTGTTAACTCCAGCTGCATCTCACCTGTGTTTCACAAGTCAAGAGAACTGCAGGTGCAGAGCAGAATTTGTGATGTGAGAATCATGGCCCTCTTTACCTAGAGCAAAGACGAGTACAAGGGCTAGGCACACCTTCTGATTTTAATGGATGAAACCTGAAATTCATTTTCTGTTGCTTTTTAAGCCTTCACAGCTTAAGTAACACTTAGGCACATTGTATGATGGAGTCACACAGCATGTCTTCCAACGAGAGGTGGAAACCCAACATGACACATCTTCGTGCCAAGAGAATAGCTGTGGGTGTGCTGCTTTGGATTCAGTCTATAGCATGGCACAGTTGTCAATTAATCCTGCCACAGTTAGGTCATGTTAACCCTGTAAATATTCACAAGGAATCACTTCAAACCAAGAAATTGCTCAAAGGCTTTGAAAACTGAGGCAGTTTTTCTGAGATCAGTATTCATTTGGACTAGTTAGGACATACTTGAAAGAAATATAAGTTGTGATCTTCTGCTCCTGAAATTCTGCCAAGGTATTTTAAGCATAACCCTTTTAACAACTTCACCACACACTGATCATCGACAAAGAAATCCATAGCTGAAAAATAAAGTTACAAGGGGCACAGCCAGTGTTTTGCATGGCATCTTTGCTTGCCTGCTAGCAGTAAAGAGAAAAATTCCCTGGCTAATTTTCACTCTAAAAACCAGAGACACACAAATACTTGCAAATAAAAACTAAGAACCTAAAGATTTTGGCTAGACAAAAGTTTTGTCGCCTTGTCATATAATGCACCTAATCCTAGTTTACAGCCTCACCTGTGCTCACTGTCAGGCACTGTAAGTTGTTCTAAATAACAGTTAAACCTAGTTTACCAACAAGCCTCAAGGACAAATGTCTGTGGATGTTTATTTTTATTTATTATTTATTATTTACATTTCTATCCCGCCCCATACCTGAAGGTCTCTGGGCGGGTTACAACCTTAAAACAACAGATTAAAACAGAATATACATTAAAGGACTTTAAAAATTCAACAACCCTAAACAATACACATTATGTTTAAAATGATAGTGTCTGACCTGGGTGGGAAATATAATCAGCTCAGCCAAATGCCAGGGAAAAGAGGTGCGTCTTCACTGCCTTCCTAAATATATATAAGGAAGGGGCAAGACACAACTCAAAGGGGAGGCTATTCCACAGTCTAGGGGCCATCACAGAAAAGGCTCTCTCCCGGGTATCCACCAGCCTCACTACTGAAGGTGGTGGGACAACCAGGAGGGCCTCACCACTTCATCTTCAGGCACGGGCAGGTTGATATGGGAGAGGGCGTTCCTTTAGATATTTGGGGCCCAAGTCATTTAGGGCCTTATAAGTCAGAGTCAAAACCTTGAATTGGGCTCGGTAGTGAATTGGCAGCCAGTGCAATTATTTTAAAACCGGTGTGATGTGCATCCGGCTAGATGTTCCGGTCAGCACTCTAGCGGCTGCATTTTGCACATTTCAGGGTATGGTACTGAAACACCGATATCCAGTATGCCACTGGGGGATGCATTCTGACAGCACAACAAGGTGCACCAACAAAATGCCCCTCCAGGAGCAATGAAAGTCAGGTGCATTCAGAAGCCACACACACACACACACACACACACACAAAGCTAGGCTGCATCCAAATGTTAGTTACTTAGTCTACTATATTTGGATATTATGGAATAAAGTATGGATATTTCAGAACATCCAGTCTTTATTCTGGGATATACAAATATGGCAGAATAAGGAACTGACATCTGGATGCTGCCCTGGTGCAAACTTCAGAGCTGGCACAAAATAGGCTATCCTAACTATTATTGAATCCACTGTCCTGCACTAGTATAAGCTAGGAGTCTTAATTTAAAACGCTTTAAAATGAAGCAAACGAGCATTTGGCAATCACAGTCAACTCACAGGAAAAGCATTAAAAACACTTCCAAAAAACACATTGGGGAAAGCGATGCCCCGCCCTCTCTCCCCATTGGGTTTGATCTGATGACATGGCCAAGGGTGGGAAATCCCAGCTGCCCCTCCCTCCTTATAAGGAAACGTTATAAGGTGTGAAATGAGCAAATTGTTACTGTCTGAAATGAAATTGTCTGCTGTAGAGGCGAAAACTGGCATTTTAACTGACAAGGGGCTGTCCTGCAGGGTGAAATCCC
>MTQE01001134.1:51275200-51292346 GCA_014337955.1 Aspidoscelis marmoratus | reverse complement strand
GGGGGGGGGCATGGAATAATGGATCAGTTCCCTAAGCAACACCCAAAGGTGGCCTAGGGACAGGTGGCCACCAAGCGATCCCTCCAGTAAAGCAGAAGAAGAGGCTGGCTTTCCACCCAGGCAATTCCCTGCATGAGGATTCCAAGTGGCTGTCAATGCTTTCTTTTCCCATGCTCCAGACTGAGCACCCTTTACGTGGTGGATGAGTAGCGATGCAATGGGTGGCCAGGGGTGCGCTGTGACCAAGCCAAGTTCATGCAGCCTGCTGGGGAACTGAGCGATTTCAGTGGGAACTGAAGTATCTGAATTGAGGCCGTTTTATTGTGAAGCCAATGGGAATGGCCAGAATGCGCACTCAGTTCTGAAGGAAACTCAATCCAGATTAAAATAGTCCAGTGGGAATGTAGCCTTAGGGAGATGGCATATACAGTCTCATTATCTGACTTACACATTCTGCAGCCCAATTTAGAACAGGCTAATTGAATTGTTTAGATGGACTCTTAATTTGACAGACTCGTCATCCTGTTTAGCATCTGACTTCTTCACAAGCTTTTGTAGCTGAAATAATAATCTTTAAAAAGTCATTTCCCAATTGCCAGACTTTATTCTTTCAACTGATTAAAAAGCTTGCAAAGAAGTCAGATGTTAAACAGCACAAGTCTATCAAATTAGAGTCTATCTAAACATCTCAATTTGGCTTTTTATACACACACAGTACAAACATTCAAATGATTCCATACTTATTGACCAGGAAAGCTTGGCAATATTCACATTTATTCTGTCAATATGTTGTCTGGCTATAAGAATCCCTCAGAAACTGTCACCTGTGTTAAGCACACACAGAAAAAAAGCACCTTTGAGGTGGGTTGAGATGGTCCACAGGTGGACCACACACTACCATCCCTAAGATGGTGAGGATGATGATTTTGCTATATGTGAACGCAAATACAAGCTTGCTCAGTAGGAAGAAGCCCTTACGTATTTAAAATGCCTTAAGTTCAAAGTTCATTTTAGCCCAGCATCAGAACAGTTAGCTGGTGGCTGCAGTCTTATCACTTAATGTGGCCCTTGCCAATCAGATGGATGCTTGCTAATGGTAATGGAATCAGTGAACACAAGAGTGATAAGTGAGAAATCTGGTCCCACAGTACCAGCATCTCATTCTCTCAGTTCTGAGGAGACAAACACATCTCTCCTCAGAACATGCGGAGACACAACATGCGTCATCATCATCATTATTCAATGTAAGCAGAACTGGATTTTTAAAATGTTCTGTCTCTTCTAATGGAAGCTGCTGGTAGAAAAATGTAACGCTTGCCAACTGAGCTTTAAAAAGATGCTACAGCATGTTATGTATGGTACAGTTACACAGCCTATCAGCTGCTGCCCATCATGTTTCTCAGTCCAAGAGAAGGGTTTTGCTCCCACTTGCATTGACATGTGAGTTTGATTCAAAGCAACAAGTGTGTCCACAGATGTGTTTTCTGTCTGCAGTGCTATGCAAAGCTAACCTTTATATCCAGCACTGATGCTGCACTAGGTCTGTAACCTTTACTCTGCAATCTATTACTGGACACTCATGGTGCTTTTTGACAAATCCTCTATAAAGCCATGCTAATTCAAGGAATCATTTTTAACAAGACAAGATCCAGTTTTCATACCACAAAAGCTTGCTCTCACTTTAACCCTATGAAGCAGGTTAGGCCAAGGATAAGCTCTCTTTGGAGCCCAGTATATACCACACAAAATACAGTGTGTGTAGACAATGCAGAGCTGCTTAGGATTATACTTGCATTGGCTCCCAGCAGCGTTGATCCAATTAGAGGTGTCCCTGCTTCAGTTATATAAATATCCTGGAGAACAAGCGAGTCCCTACACTTTTGGGAAAAAGTCCACACAGGGTGATAGCATCAATATCTCTGGCAACACAATCAAATACATTCTGACCCCATCAGGTGGCTACAGCAATGGCAGAGTTTATTTTTTAAAAAAAATTATATTCCACCCTTCACCACATGGTCCCAGAGTGGGTAACAATAAAAATGAAACATGTAAAATATTAAAACATAATTAAAATTACCCCCTCCCTCCCCACCCAAACAGGACAGCACCCTGAGGAAGCTAATTAAACAACAAAAGCTTGGGGTTCTTTAATATCTATAAGAAGCCGCTGGGAGAGATCATCAGGAGATTTGGAGTGAGGTGTCATCAATATGCAGATGATTCCCAGCTCTCTCTCTCTGTGCCATCTGAGTCAGGAGAGGCGGCTGAAATGCTTGACAAGTGCCTGGAGGCAGTAATGGGCTGGATAGGGGCCAATAAATTGAAGCTGAATCCAGACAAGACAGAGGTGCTGTGCGTCACAGGGTCTCGGGTCCGTGTAGTTTGGAGATACCCTGTCCTGGATGGGGCTGCAATGCCCTGGAAGGGACAGGTACATAATTTGGGGGTACTCCTGGACTCCGTGCTGACGCTTGAAGCTCAGGTGGAGGCCGTGGCCAGGAGTGCCTACTCCCAACAACGGCTGGTGCACCAACTGAAGCCTTTTTTTGGACAGAGATGACTTGGCCAGTTATCCATGCTCTGGTAACTTCTAGATTGGACTACTGTAATGCGCCCTACATGGGGCTGCCCTTGAAGAAAGCTCGGAAGTTGCTAGTGCAAAATGCAGCCACTAGAGTGCTGACCGGAACAGCCAGCTGGATGCACATCACACTGGTTTTAACAGGGTTGCATTGGCTGCTAATTCACTACCGAGCCCAATTCAAGGTGTTAACTTCAACTTACGAGGCCCTAAATGACTTGGGCGCCAAATATCTAAAGGAATGCCCATATCAACCTGTGCATGCCTTAAGATCTGGTGGGGAGGCCCTCCTGGCTGTCCCACCGCCCTCAGTAGTGAAACAGGTGGGCACCGGGAGAGGGCCTTCTCAATAATGGCCCCAGGCTATGGAATAGTCTCTCCCTTGAGGTCTCCTTTTCTATATATGTTTAGGAAGGGAGTAAAGACACACCTCTTTGCCCTGGCCTTCAGCTAAATATGGTTACACCTTCCCCCCACTTTTAGGTATTACTGTTTTTTAATGTATATTTGTTTTAACATGTTTATTTATTTATTTATTTGTATTTCTATCCCGCCCTATACCCGAAGGTCTCAGGGCGGGTTACAATATTATATTAATCTTAGACAGGTCCCTGCCCTCAGGCTTACAATCTAAAGAGACAAGATACAAAAGGAAAATGGTGTGGGAGGGAACAGGGGTGACCCACGCCTCCAAGGGAGACTGTTGGTTTTTAAATGTAGATATTACTGTTTTAAGATATGTTTTGTTTAATGCACTGAATTTTGTTACCCGCCCTGAGACCTACGGGTATAGGGCAGGATAGAAATATGAATAAATAATAAACATAAAGGATGACAAAGTCCCATTTGCATTAGATTTTTATTTTTAAAAAAGAATGAAAGCAGACATTCAGAAACTGGTTTGGGGGGTTAGGACATCAATAGCATGTGTCAAAATGACTTTATGGAAAAATAAATTTTAAAAAATGGGTGCTCCAGTCTTTCCTGAATTCACTTGAGCATTGCTTAGGGATACTGTAATGTGAAACTCTAGGTTGGACAATGCTTTGAAGCGGCCTCTCATCCCCCAGTTACATATGTAAAGCATAAAGTATGTGCTTCTGCCTTTCTACCAGACATCCAACACGAGTTAAATTTGTTAAGACAAATACCGTCCGGTACATTTTTTTTTTGTTTTTATTTTTTAAAATACAGAACACTTCACGAATCTGCATGTCATTCTTGTGCAGGGGCCATGCTAATATTCTCTGTATCTTTCCAATTTGAGTTTAGATGCTGCTGAACCAAGCACCAGTACATATATAATAATTCACTCAAGTCTACAACGGGTTCACAACGCGACACCTCAAACTCTCCACCAGGGATTCACTATTTCTATACATGAGGAAGAACTTCACCAGGTGCTTGCTCACCGCCAGGTCTTCAAAGCAGGAGGCACAGAAACCCACCTGCGAGCAGAGAACAAAACCCGCCCATCTCTCCTCCCCATCCCTCCAACTCCTAAAGTACTTGAGATTGTTTTTTCCAGCTGCTGCTTCTCGGACTACCTTGCACATCCATTACTGTGACAGGGCAGACAGTGGTGGAAGGCGGGAAGAGATGCTCAGCAGCAGTGAGAAACGCCCACAGGACAGGTTGTGGTGATACCAACCACCACCACACAAAATGGCAATGCACATTCATGACATCAGCCAGTCAGAAACACGAGGGCAAAATAGGACAGGTTGTACATAGTAGCTCCCACAGGTTCACAGCAGTGTGGCGGCAGTGGCAGCTCCTCCTCTTAGAGGTCTGAAGTGGATTTTTCAAGCGAGCAGACAGATAGCGACTGCCCCGTCGGTCTTAAAGATCACCACGTGTTGAAGTCTCCATCCCAGCATGCCTTGTTGCATGGCCAGAGTGGGCGTTGTCATCGTCCATCAGTCAGGTGTGTACTGCAAATTGCAGTCTCAGAGTTTGGAGAAAGAACAGCGCAAGCAAGCTCAAGCAAAGATTTAAAACCTAGCAATCTTGTGGTTGGTTGCCATACAAGACAGCTACATAGCAGCAGGGAGTTGAACAGTTGTGGCTTCTTGCAATACGTATTTCTGTACAAGCCTGTTTTCTTCACGGTTGTTTGCCACGCTAAGCACCCCAGCCTCTCAGACAGCAGTCACACCTAAGGTTTATTCCAGCTTCAGTCCACCTTCAGAGCAAGAGAACACACCAGCAGAGTGACCAGTCACTTTCTTTCCAAAGGTGAATTTTCTGAGTTATTTAACACTGAAACAAAATAGCTTGTGGCTCTGCTGATGTATTCACTCACTCTGAAAGTGGACTGAAGCTGGATTAAACCTTAAGTGTGACCACAGCCTCAGTATCTATTGTCACAGAGCTGAAACTTCAGGTTTCTATCTAATTCCTCACATGCTATTCTGCATCAACAATTATGTTTGGCAGTACTTATAACTGAAGTAGCTAGTCCCTAACTTCTTTTTGAATGTGTTAACAGTTTTCACAATCTCACACAATTACGTCTCATTCCAATATCACTTGGATCAACTGCTGGGAAACAGTTTCTTCCTCCACCTCTTCCAACAGGAAAAAAGAGGCATGCTGAAGACAAAAACCCATGTACCATAGACCATAGTCTTCTTCAGATACCCGAAATGTGACTTTAATTCATAAACTGCATGGTGTTTTGAGAGGGACCTTTCACAAAGAAATGAAGACATTGGAACAAAGGTATGTTCTGTCAATAGTGCTTTCATAAGAACAGACACATTTTGGTACATTCTTTGAGCTCAGGACGTTCACTTTCAATGAAGTCATGATGTTGCCTCAAGTTATTTTATTGTGTGCTACTAATTAAAACAAAATAGCCAGACCCCTCTTATATATTTAAACCCTTTTATTCATAATTACAAGCTATTTTTAGAATTTTTAAACAAATATCTATAAATACAAGCTAACCCCACCTGAACAAAGTTCTTAAAAGCCTTTTAAAACTTTTACAGTAATGCCATTTAAGCCAACACAGCAGTGGTTTATTGTAGATGCCTTTGAGTAAAAGTTCTGTAATCAATCAGTAACATTAAATGTAACATCAAGTGATTCAGAACTTCAAATCCTACACAAGAATTATATATATATATATGTATTTTATATATAGAAATATAACATATAGATATTATATATTTCTATATATAAGAAGTATATATATATTAAAAACACACACGCACACGCACACAGATTATTGGTCCACCAAGAATACATTTAACAAAAAATAATGAATCTATGTAGTCCAGTTAAACATACAATATGCATGATTAATGTTATTATAATGTCTGGGGACATAAAACATGAATACTAATACTTGCAAGGGGTTTTGCTGGGTTATGTTTTTGAATAGGTGCTCATTTCCCAGTGCAAAGTGAAACATTTCTCAGAGCAACTGTCAATGTTTTCAGGAAAGTTAAGCAAACCACCTTCTTTAATTGGAACTTGCAGCATCCACAGGTAATTTGAGAGGTTTCAGCTTGATAGTGGTGACTACAGAAAGGGAAAAAATTAAAACCTCCCTGAAGCATGAATACCACAGATACTGAGGGACCAACACACTTTGTAAGGCTATTGTCCTACTGTGAAGGAACTGTACTAAAGGACAGAAAAAGGTTGCTTGGAATGAGTTTTAACATTCTGCAGAACAGAACACATTAGACAGAATAGGCAATAACTTACTTTCATTAACATTCAATCTTACTTTTTGACTTAAAATATTAAGGTGCAACTTTCAGTTGACTTTCAATAAATTATACATTAAGAGCAACTGACTGTAGTAAACTATGTCTTTATGCCGTTTACTTCCTACCCTACTTCAAACTCAGCTGTCAGGTTGTCAGTTTAGTTGCATATTTCAGAGAAAAAAAATTGGCTCAATTAGCAGTGGAACATCAGCATTCCTGAAAGGGAACTTGGGGAAAACAATCTAATCTTTCTGAATTCCAAGGAAATATTATTTGGTTTTTAAAAACCAGATCAATACCCAAATTGTAGTTCAAGAGTCTGCATGTTTATTGCATCTGGGATTTGGACATTCTAATATATCCAGTTTACCAATGGAGCCTTCATTGAAAAATAACCAAAGGGCACAAAGGCACACCATACCATCATCCCTGTAGAACATACGATATGTTTCTAATGACTGTAATAGCCAGAACTGAACTTCACAGCAAAAGTTAGTTGAAATTTGCTAATAAGCCTATCTAAATATTTTGGCATCTAGATTTTTCAAAACTGTAATTCTGAATGGTTGCATCATCAGCTTTGCTTACAAGTGAAAATCTGTTTTGCAGTCTAGAACTTAGTAATGAGAGACACTGCCAAACATAGCCCTGTGGAAGATAATAGCTAAAGCCATACTAGTAGCACATATTTATTTATTCATTCATTTATTAAATGTAGGGATGTACCAAATTGCAGTCTGTATGACGTCTGTTTCTTACAAACTGCTTCAAGCAGCCCAGGACTTGTCAGGTGCCCCACCCCCCGGACACCTTCTGACTCTGTTTGGCATCTGTAGCAACTCATGAGTAAGTGAGTCCCACTGAAAAGGTGCAAGGAATTCACTTCCACTAGCAGCCTTTGTCACTCTCTCCGTGGGTGAGGTTGCACCAGATCATGGCACAAGGGCAAAGAGCACGAATGCATGTCTGCACCTAATGATGCAACCTCATCCGCGGAGAAGGCAACATGGGTGGCAGCCACAGATCTGGCAAAAAGACTTCCCCCATCTTTTCCATGAGAATCACATACTCATGAGTCATTACAGGTGCCAAGTAGAATCCAGGACAGTCAGATGAAGCACCTGATAGTCTCAGGCCTCTCTGAGGAATCGAAGTTTGACTGGGGCTCAGCACAAACTTAAAAGAAAGGAAAAATCAGTATCATGCAACCTAATCATTCTGTATATGAACAAAAGGCAATATAACACATTAATTCCATTAAGTTACAACCACCTGCACGTTTTAAATCCAACACTGTAAGGCATATATCAGTGCAAGAAAGAAACTTTGAAACATAATTACCTTTCGAGACAGTTCAAAATGGACTGCTGTGCCTTAGTAATTTAATTTTAAAAGTATATAGTTGTATTTATACATTTAAAAAAGTTACTTTGGTGTGATGATTTATGATACAGAAGAATTTCAAGATAAATACAAATGGAAGATTGCGGTATTAAAAAGAGTAGCTAGATGAAAATTAGTGAATATGAAAAAAATACAAATAAAGATTAAGTTGCTAAAAAAAATCACATTTGCAGGAATTTTTTAAAGCCTTTTGTACTTCCCTGTCCATGTGTAAGTTCTGATTAGGTTTACATCTTCAGGGAAAGGGACAAATGGTTGAGGCAATTCTTCATGCTTCTGATATTTCAGATTTACTGAGTGCAATAGCTAGTTCTAAGTCTTCTTGCTCTTGTTGTTTTAGCCTTGCAAGCCGTTGTTTCTCCTCTTTTTCACTCTCTCTCTTTGCCCATTCAATCATATCTTCTTCAGTAGGATACTGAAATAGATTAGATATACATTTATTAACTTGAAGATAGGTAAGATGCTAAATGTTTCAAGATTCTTCTTCACCAAATTGAATTACTGTATTTATCACTTTGACTTGGCGCACTGGTCTTCATTTGGTATGCCTTAAATTTATCTGGTTAATTACTCCATTTTTAGTTAAGAAGGAAAAAGTAATATAAGTCTTAAACACCCAAATAAGAATTCAAAGTGTGTATATGATTTAATTTGAAGGGGGAAAAAACCACAAATGTCCATAATAAGAATTTTGCTGGTTTATCATTTGCAAGTTAATTCCAAAATTACTTCAAAATTGCATCTACAAATTAAGGTTACTTAAAATTACAAGGACTCTGTTCATTTTATTTCATTTCATTAAAAAAAAACATTTTACAAAATCATCAGTATCACCTGGAATGGCAACACAATATGACTATGGCTACCTTAAAGATTACATTTTAAGAAAAAAATCAATTGGCTGCCATGTAGCAAAACAACAACAACAACAAAAAAAAAAAGCCAAATCCACCAACCATCACCTGCCTGTTAATAGAGTAGTAAGGTTTAAAAGAATCATTGGGTACTCACTATCAATGATCGTTCAGAAGAGGTAGGGGAGCAAAGCAGGAAAGACTCAATAGTGGGTTGTACTTTTGTTCAGATATCAGGCAGACAACAGAAGAGGTGGCAAAGAAGGTACAAGGAACTCACTTCTACTGGAAGCACAATTGTACCTTTGTCACTCTCTCTATGGGTGAAGCCACGCACTGCATGCTCACATCACTGCACAAGTACAGAGAACCTCAGTTTGAGCACCCTGGAAGATGCCTGTGCCCTGGGTAACATCTAACTCGGATGTGTACCCCCTGGGAGAACTGGCTTGCCATGTGACAGATCTAGGATCACTGCAGCAGGCTTTGCTAGGCCAGGAATTGTGGTTATCACCATGAACACTCTCAGGGCTCGAACTCTCCTTCATTCAGACCTAAAATGCACACGCTGGGGTTGACATCTTTACAGGGCATTAACTGGGGTCTTGCCTGTGCAAGTGCCTCCCCAAATCTCCTGCTCCCCAGTCCCTAGGGAGGGGGTTTGCCAAAGCACACACCAGAGGAGGAAACTCTATCCTTCCCTCTGTTAGGCAGAGACCAGGGAGAAAAAGAAGGGAAGATTTCAAGACGTGAGGATGGTCACTTCTCAGACTCTTCAGAGGGACTGACTCCTTGCCCCCAGGACCCCTGTGCTTGTTCAATGCAGATCTCTTCCACTCCTTGCTTTCTCAGGTTCTGTCCACAATGGGGCTGGAGATCAGGTTGTCCCTCATCTCAGGAAGGAGATGCCATTCTTAGAATTGTGCACCATACCCCAAAGTTAACCCATTTCCCCAAATCCTTTATGCATCTGGTTCTTCAAGGGTGCAACTTGCCAGCGCTGTCCATCCCCTAAGGACAAACAAGATTATTTCAGGGTTTTTTTCTAGGATAAATGCTCCCACCCCAGCACTTCTTTCCACATTGTCCTTGCTTCTGTACCAATGGGTTATGCTCACTCAGGCTACTATGAAAGAACATCCCAGCTGGACCTACTCTACTGTTATTAGAGCCAAGGAGAAATACCTCCATAAAGCATGAGTTATTTCTGGATTCTGCGTGGGAGATAAGGTACTCGGCTTAAGCCTAGTACCAGACATGATGGGATTAATTCAAAAAATACTGTGCATCCAGTAGTTATCTTACTATCTTTGGCATCACAGTCATTTACTTCAGCAGATTCTGTAGGTAGTCAGATCTGGAAGAAACTGATAGGTTATAGTATTTTCATTTGGAAATATTGTCTTGCATTCCCTTCTCAAATCATTTTAATCTGAAATGTAAATATATTTTAGTGTTAGCCTGGCACGGGAAGTCTATGAGTGCCTAATCAGCCCATCAGGTAAGAAGCATCCGATCATCAGGCACCCTGATTACATTGGTTTCACCAATCTTGTCGCCTTAAACTAGGTGCACAGGAGTCCCAAGAGCTATATGGCCTCTATCGTCAAATTTCCCCTCCCTTAGATGCCCCTCCTCATCCTTCTCTACTCTCTCAGGGCACAAAAGCCCCATGATTGCCCCGTTTTGGTCAGGAAAAAAGAGACAATCTTGGCCTTAAAAACTGTTACAGTGAGAACTGCCTGTGAAAACTGCTGTTGGAGCTCCTAGAGCTCAAGATCCACCAAGACAACCCCACCAGGGGCCCAGTATGGCACAAGAAAGGGACGTGGCTCCAATGAGCACTGCATTGGCAAGCTCAGAGCACCTGCAACAACCTAGAAGGCAGCCAACAGAAGTGCACGACGGAAAGCTGTTGCTGGGTTTTGTTGCAGGAAGACACAGGCACAAGAAAGATGGACAGCAGCTACTGAGCCAACAAGAGCACTCTGATGCTCTTCTTGCAGTTAGACCCCGAGAAGAAGCTCGCAGTAGCTGGCCTTAACTGGCCCCAAAAAGAATGGGAGGGCAGTTTTGATTAAGTCTTTCAGTAAATCTCAGTGTAAAGCAAAGTGCTGGAAATTGAAAACCAGAAGGAAAAGCTCCTTAATCCTCTAGAGAAGATAAGGAAAAAATACTGTGGAAATACTGCAGAAAGGGACAACCAATATTATCAAGGGGCTGGAATATCTTCCTTACAAAATCAAGTTACAACCTTGAAAGATGGCATTTAAGAAGAGACCTGACTGAAGTATACAAAGCCAAGCATGGCGTGGAAAGGGTGGATAGAGAAAATTTGTTTTCTCTATTGCACAACACTAGAGCCTGGAAGCACTCTATGAAACTGATAACAGGAGAGTTAGGACTGACAAAGGGAAGTATTGTTTTCACCCAGAGTGCAGTTGGTCTGCAGAATTTACTATCAGAGGAAAGGTGTTATCGATCACTACTAGAACTGAGGCTTAAGTATTGCCTCCAGGTTGGGGTGACAGTCAGGATGCCTCCAAAGGCAATTTGCAGGAAATACAGAGCAGGTGAAAGTTTTGCCTTCATCATCTGCTTGAGGATTCCCAGAAGGAGTTGGTGGGATCACTTGTGGGACGATCCAGCAGAATTCATTTTTTGCTCTTATTTTCTAAAACCAACTAAACTGAGGAAGTTTTGTCTTCCCATCAAGATGGCAGAAAGAAAACTGGGGCAACTGATGCTGGACCTACTTTGCCATGCCTTCTGTCATCTTTCTAGCAGCCGAACAAGGGTGCAAGCCACTACACAGCCTCACCTGCTTTGCTCTTCCTATGCCTCCTGCGAACAAGACTCAGTTTATTAAAGGTGAATATAGTAAGCATATGTAGCACAGTGTAGTGTTAGAAGGCCAGGACTAGTCATTTCGAGCATGCAGCTTCTCTTAATGTTCATTCCTGAGCATGATGGCCCTTATAACTTTTAAAGTCCTGGTGGTGTAAATATCCACTGTCTCCACTTTGCCCCTCTCTAGACAATATGTGACCTCAAATTCTTTACCCTACCAGTATCAAACATTTTGTAGGAACTCAAAAAAGGCCCCTTCAATATTGCGCCCAGGCCCAGGAAGTGTCTTCGTAACAAGGTTTGTTTAACCTCTAGTCTGATGCCTTCCTGATAGAAGATGGAGATTTTGTTAAAATTTAAATATATGTAGGGAAATATGCTGAGCATGGATGTGCCAAACTGGTTTCTGGTGCTTGCTATTGGATTGAGTCCCACTAAAATTTCAATGTTTGGTCTGAAAGTCAACAGAAGCAGGGGGAATTTAACCAACAGCTTCTTAGTTTGATCCTTTAAACTGTGCCTCATTATCCCAAATGGCACCTTGCTATTCTCCCATTGCAAGTCCGGGCTCCTACCTGTTCCTGTCAGGCCCATGCCATTCAGCTGCTGCCAGTTGAGCTGTCCTGGAAAGACTATGGGCCCTACTTCTTCAGGGTCTACTACTAGGGTGTAATGCCTCCTGTCGTGTCTCCCGACTCCAGCTCCTCGGAAGGGGAGGCGGCGGCGGAGGAGGAGGAAGACGCGCCCGCACCCACGCCTGCGCCCCCGACATTGCCGGGGGCAGACAGCGCCGGCCCAAGCGTCAAGGACCCTGCCCATGAGGAGCGCGCAAACTCTCCCCCAGGTGAGAGCGATGAGGGAACCGTCCCGTCCCCCCCGCAGGTGTTGCGCAGGGAGAAGCAAATCACGCGCCGCTCATCTAGGATTAGACACCTGCAGAGAAAAGGGCGTGACGCAGCCTCCCCTATTTAAGGAGTCGGGTGGCGCCCAGAGCCTGTTGCAGACAAAGCTGTGCAACCTTGCTGTGAAACCGGACTCGTGCCTTGGACCTCGGAATTGCCTCTCGCCTTGCTGACCCGCTGGAACCCCCGACCCTGGACTGTGCCCCGACTTTGCTGATCACTGGACTGCCCCTCGACTTGCTGAAATTCTAGACTCCTGACCTCGGACCGCAACCCGACCCTGAGAACGCAACGCCCTGGACCACAGCTGACGTGCGTGCGCCTGCCTGCGCGCCCTGCCGTCATGAGACAGGACATAGGCCTTCTGGAGGCCTAAAACATGGATGTGGATATGCTGACATTCTGCAAGGCCTTAAAAATGAATAGGAAGTGAATGTACACAAGTCCAAATTCTAGACCTTCTGGAGGGACTTGTAGTTCTCCAGAATCCCCATGACAGGTTTCAAATACAGCAGGCTGGCCAAGCCACAATATTTCCAAGTGCAGCAACAGAAGCCAAAGGAGAGCAGGCAGGATCCTGCAGAAATAATGCTGGTATGGCAAACAACATGATGCAGAGGATAGCAGGACATGATTTAGGTGATGGGGCACATGTAGCGGAAGAAGGCAGAAGTGAGAGCTCTGCAAACTGAAAGATTTGGTTGGTTCTAGATTTAATAGTTAACAGTTTGTGATTCAGTTTTGTTATGAAATAAAGCAGTTTTTAATTCAAGTGCGTCCTTAACACTCTGGTCTCTGTATTTGCCTTCATGATTGCTTTGTTTACCTTCATGAGTTTCTTGCTTTGTTTTACCGTCATGACTGCCATTATATAGTACTTGAATTTCTCCCTCTGTGCTCCCTAGGAAGTATACAGAGCACCCTCACTGTACGTCTCCCACTTATATGCTGCTTCATCTTAAAGTCATCAAGATGCGATAATAAGGACACTTTCCACTATATGTCCCCAACTTCCTAGTTCTATGTAATTTTTCTGTAAGGCCACCTTTTCTTAATGCTGCCAAGAACTTAAAAGAGAACCTCTTGTTTTCTTTGTCCTTCATTTTTGGTGGTTTATGTGAATTTGTCTGCATATTACTCAGAACTAACAGAGGATCAGCTGTGCATCAAGTTGACAGCTCTGACCCTTACCATCAAGCCTTCTGTTCCCCTATTAATGAATTCATTTTTAAAACCTATTACTTTGTGGTACTCTACCTTGAGTCTGTCTCCCAAGCAAATTGGAGTCCGTAATCCATTGTTCTTGACCTTAGAAATGTTTGTGTCTGC
Organism: Aspidoscelis marmoratus; assembly: GCA_014337955.1. Lineage (NCBI taxonomy): Eukaryota > Metazoa > Chordata > Lepidosauria > Squamata > Teiidae > Aspidoscelis > Aspidoscelis marmoratus. The sequence goes on along the minus strand of MTQE01001134.1, from coordinate 51,278,698 downwards.
TTCATCTATTGGGGCAGTGCTCTCCGTAAAAGGGAGCAATCGCATCTTGCTGAGTGACTTACTGGCAGGAGGAGTTCTTCCAGGGACATTTACCTTCTCATCCTGTCAAGTTCTAACTCTGGCTGAGATAAGGCACTTCAAAATGTAACTTTAAGTGTAGTGTGAAACTTGTACTGTTTATTTTCTAACAATTTACCTTTGACATTAAGACAGGCACTGGGAATGGCATACAGAAGTTTAATATGAAGACATTAAGGTCTGAGGCACCGATGCGTAACCATGAGATGGGACAATTATTCATGTTATCTCAATGAATGTACTATCGTGCATTTTGTCTGGGACCAATGGCCTGGATGTAAGCAATAATATTCCCTTTTAAAGAGAGGTGCAACTCATGCTAAGAGGTACTCAGAGCAAATTTTACTTTCTTATACCTGAATGTGTATAGAAAGATTTGCTGTTCCTTTAGAAAAAGAATAATTGATGCCTTCCCGTCATGTTTACTTACAGCACTGAAATTAGCAAAATGGCTGCTGTCCATCTCTTTGCACACACCAGTGGGAGCAAATGGGTCAGCTTCCTGTTCTTTGGGACCATCACAGCCTGGGAACGGCTGGAAAGGATCATTCAGTTTAAAGGATTCTGAGGACTCCAATTTGTTGACAAGTCTTTTTCCTACATCAAAACAATCACTTCAGCATGATTCAGAATGTGAAAGAAATGGTTATCTAATATACAATGTTGTTTAGAACATAGCCTCTCAGTTATGTAACTTCATATTAATTAAATTAGTATGGTTTGTTAAGATATTTCAAATTTTACAGGGCCTGGGGGTGGTTTGTTTTATGCTGGGGCATATTGTCACCATATTTCCATCCTAAAGTTGGTTCCATGGAAGGCAAAAAACAAATGCAGTCATATAACACTTTATAAAATTGAACCAAATGAGCACAATCAAATTTGATTTAAAATCAGTATTTACAACAACAGTAATGTTATAGTATACAAAAAAAAAATCACAGTCTCATCTTTTGCAGATCTATTATTAGATTGCAGCCTAAGGCTGCCTTTAACAGCTGCCAAACTGGCTGTATGCCAAAGATAGGTGTGGCCACCATACATACTGTAATTTTCAGTTACACCTAATATTGTTGGAGGGGAAGGGTTTTCTTTTTGCCACTAAAACAATGTGGGCCATTGCAGGACCAGAAAGCTTTACACAAGATCCGTTTCAGTTTAAGAAGATATCATCCAAATTCAGAAGATCCATTTAAAATGCACCAGAAGGGTTTGTTTACAAATGTAAGTTAATGAAGACAGAACCGCACTGCTCTTTAGGTAAGTAATTACATCTTAAAAACAACCACACAACATGGGCCTAATGCTGGCTCTTTACCTGGTGGGGGAGGACATGGTCTGGTAGGTGTAATAGTTTTGGGAGGCAAGGCAGGAGGAACATCTTCACTTTTTGCTGAAGGTTCCTCAAAGACATTTTTAGTTATAACGACATTGCTGACAGAGCCAGTGGTGGGTGTACTAAATGCATCTTCATTGTTTGCCTGAGAAGAGAAAAATGAGAAAAAGTCTACTCACTTAAATGCCACTATGTACCAAAGGACTTGAAATTCAGTGATCACCTGTCCCCCATCTATGACCACCTGCCCTTAAAGCTACGAGCCACCAGTGCTGTTGAGAATTTGCCCCTGAATTCTTTGGTCTTTCAAGAATATGTAAAACTGAAGATGTACTTCTGTAGAGGATACACACTTTTTGAGTAAACCGAGAAATCACTTGGGGTTGTGGCACGTGGATGGAAAACATAGGTTGCATTCCTCCCGATTAGACTCTGGAGAAAAGGACAAAGGGACTGCAAGTGCTAGAAGTCACACCAAGGGTTTTTTTGGGTGTTTTTCCTCTGCAGCCCTTAGATCTGGATCTAAGAAGATCCGGATCTAAGGAATGGGTACATTTCTTAATCCGGATCTAGTAGATCCGGATTAAGGGAAGCATCCAATGTGTTTCCACAGGAGGTGTAGCACCCATTAGGAATGGGTGCTAACACCCCTGCTGTGGAAACAGCTTTGCACCCATCTGGGGAATCCGGATCGACCCACAAGGGGTCAGTCCATTACCCCAGGTGTTTTGGAGGGCAGGGGGGTGCAGTCTTCAAAGCAACTTCAGAGTGATTTCGAAGTGACTTGGAAGTCAGCTTCGAAGTGATTTTGAAGCTGACTTTGAAGTCACTTCGAAGTGAATGTGAAGTCAACTTCAAAGTGACTTCAAAGTGACTTTGAAGCCAATGTTGGGGGGGTCCCAAAGGTGCATCCCCTCCCCCTAGCCTCCTTTGGACCCCATTGCCTGTTTCCAGTGGAAACAGGCTCCCTTTAATCCAGATTTTCTGGGAGAAGACCCCATTGTAGACCCCTTTAATGGGGCCTACAGAAAATCCGGATTAGAGGCCAAAATGTACCTATTAGATCCGGATTTCCCAAGTGGCAGTGGAAACAATCGGGTCCCAAATGGGTGCCGTAGTGGAAATGGGGTCATCCAGCTCACACCCAAATGGATCCTAAATGGGTGCAAAAATGGGTACTTTTGACAGTGGAAAAACACCCTTTAATAATTATTATGACCACTTTCAATGTATTTTCCAAAGCAAGTCATTTCATAGTTAATAAGACTTACAGCACTTCAAAGCTGGCTTGTCAGTCTGAAAAATCAACATGCTGACTCCTATTTAACATTTTTTGCATCTTAGTAGATCGGAGCCTCTACTTTTTTTTTGCACTAATTTTAAGCTCTTCCACCAGCATTAATCTTTTTCAAATTACCTTTGACAATGTGCTGAAGTCAGCAAAGCCACTTCCAAATGATTCATTTCCAAACACAGAGGCAAATGGATCTGCAGCTAAAATAAGCAAATGACAGAAGAGTGGGGAAAATTAGTTCACCAACCAGCAAGAATTAGATAAAAATCAGATGAGTGTTTTGTACTGATTCTGTATCATAGTCCAGGTGTAGATATCACCTACTTAAGGCTGACCCTACCACCATTAACAGCAGACAACAAAACTAAAAGGCATTCCAAAAACGCCTATGAGGCCAATTTTATATTGAAAATAGTTAAGGAGAGATGCTTTTATATAGGCATGCTGCCTTATAAAACCTTAATTGTATTTAATGAGATATTTATTCATGCGTACCTCAAAATTTCAGTCTACAAACTCAACATATGTACTAAAGATAAGAAACATAATAAACTACAGTACAAAAGGCACTCTCCCAAATTATGCACCAAACCAGTTATTGTAGTTTGAGAAGCAACTTATTAGCATCTTTGTTTATACAAGTGAAGTTATTTTTTACAAACCTGGGCATCTTTAAACAACTATTGCCTGGCGGCCAACATACCTCTCCTGGGCAAGGTACTAGAGAGGCTGTGGCTGTTCAACTGCAGGCATGCTTGGAAGAAGCTGATTATCTAGAACCATTTCAATC
>MTQE01001134.1:51231043-51275090 GCA_014337955.1 Aspidoscelis marmoratus | reverse complement strand
GCATGCTTGGAAGAAGCTGATTATCTAGAACCATTTCAATCTGGCTTCAGTCCTGGTTATGGCACGGAAATGGCCTTAGTTGCCCTGGTTGATGACCTCCGGGAAAGAGACAGAGGGAGTGCACCCCTGTTGGTTCTCCTGGAACTCTCAGCAGCTTTTGATACCATTGACCATGGTATCCTTCTGGAAAGGCTACAGAACTTGGGAGTCGGAGGCAGTGCATTGCATTGGTTCCACTTCTATCTCCATGGCTGATTCCGGACAGTGGTTGCATTGCTATCATGCTAGCACTCCCCAGCCCAGGTGACCGGCGGAACCAGTCCAAACCAGGTGTCCGCCAGCTCAAGCAGAACTGAACTGAGTTAGCCAGCTGATGCGCACCACTAGCTTAGACTATGCATTTAACATTTCTGAGGTATGTTAACTCCTTACTTGTATCACTTGTTGCAGTAACAGCAATTCCCCCAGGAGCGAAGGGATCGTTATTTTTCGGTGTTTCTGTCTAGAAATTAAAATACATTAAAAGAGTTTTGCTAAAGATCATGAAGCTTCCCAGCATTACACCATCTTTACCCAAGTCAACATTTTCACATTTTATTTGAAGTCTTCTATATGTAGAAACGGTCACAGGCAAAGTAAGATGTTGCTCAGTAGGAGATCATATAAAATGATGCCTCTAAAAGCCACATGTAGGAAGCAAGAGCAGGTGAAATGTTTTGCCTTTGTCTTCTGCTTGAGAATGCCCAAAGGCAGCTGGTAGGCCACTGTGTAAGACAGGGTGCCAGACACATGGGCTGTGACCCAATCCAGGAGAGCTCCTCTTATGTTATGTTCTTATGAGTATCTCAGCATAGCACTCTGCTTGATCGAGGCACATGGAAGAATGACAATTTAGCCACAGAACTACAGAAATGACCCAAGTTCATAATATCATTCTTATGATTGTACGTTTATGCATTTTCTTATCAAAGTGAACGACAAGCTTATGAATAGTCACTTTTTCACACTTACTGCAGAACTAGTGGCGTTGCTGGTTGCACTGAAGGGGTCAACGCTTCCAAAAGGGTCTGTAGATGATTGCTTGAAAAAACAATCCGCAGCAAAAGGATCAGACCCTTTAAAAGGATCACCTCCAAAAGGATCTGAAAGAAAATCAAATTATGATTACAAGCTTATTTTAGCTCTCTCTTTTTGGAAACAAATCTGACAGAAAAGAATACAAAAATACCTAGTAGTTACTCCATTTCTTTATATAATCCTTATTGATTCAAACTCAGGATCCTAGGTATATGCCAAACTTGAGTTCATAAAAATTAAGTTTACTAGAAAGGCTTGAGAGGGTCAGGAGCCACACTCAATAACCCTTTTCAATCTTCAGCACCTATAGTGCCTCTAAGTAGATGAGTCCCTTTGCAAAGGGGCAGGGAATTCACCTTTGCCAGAAGCACAGCCATTGCCATTACTGCCTTCCTCATGCACATAGGCACATTGTGCTGTGTGCAATGTCACCCTGCAGGCACAGGGATGTGTTGAGGCGGCAAGATGCAGCCCCATCCGCAGAAGCAAAAAATGAGGATGGCTGCACTTAAGGCAAAAGTGAGTTACCCACAACTATGGGACTTGCCTACTTGTGAATTGTTACAGGTGTTGAGGAGGGCCCTGTAGGGATGTGCGTGGTGCCCACTTCCCCAGTCAGGGTGGGTATTTAACTTTCCAGACCCTCCAGTTCTTCTGTTATGTTTTATTTGCTTTAGGTACTGTTAAATAAGCCGTTTCAGCCGAGCCCTTCCCAGACCTGCATTGCGAAGACCGCCACTTTCACTCCTTCTCTATTAATAAGTTGTGAAGCGGTTCCTGTAGCAGACAACTGTGGCACCAGTCTCTCTTCACTCTCTCCCTTAAAGCTACAGAATTCCCTTTTTCGCTAACGTTCTGTATATTGTTTTAGGAAATAAATACTGTAGAACAAGTTCATTCAAAACAAGGAAACTGTTCTTTATTGTTTACACCTCGGTTATAAATAAAGCAAGGAATGAATGATTCACTTTATCAACTCAGCTTGCCTAGCCTAGAGCTAGTGTTAAATATCTCCTGTGCCCGCCTTCTCAAGACTAGAAGACCAGTGCGGCATCGCCTTTTAAACTCTCTGCTCACCATGTGCCGCTTCTAATTGGCTGCCCCTGTGGGTTACTTCCCCATCCTTTAGGGTAATCTGCATAAACATCCACTGCTTACCTGTTTCTCCAATCTTAACTTCAATTAAATACACATTATACAATGCATTCATACTTTACAAGTAAAATAAATAAACACGAGGCACCACAATGTGCACAAACGTATTTTTAATATTCAAATCCGAGTAGATTCAAATGTCATAAACTCCAATTCGATTCGGATATTTAATTCGAATGTTAGATTCGTATTTAAATATACGAATGCCGACAACATCCGTATCTGTTATACATATCTGTGTGCATGTTGGAAAAATCCGTATGCATCCTGTATTATCCAGTATGCATCTCGTTTTAATCCCGTATTTTAAGTGCAAGATACGGATAATTTTCAGGCAGATTCGTATACGACAGATGTGAATCTACACATTCAAATCATTCAAAAATCCATATTGGATTTTCAAAAATCCATATTCAAGTTTGAATGTCAAATTCAGATTTTTGAAAATCCAATTCAAGTTCTAATGCTGGAATACATCAGATTCTAATCCAATATTCGAGTTTTCAAATATCTGTGCACATCCCTAGGGCCCAAGGTTGATGGGTGAGGTACCAGACAGTCCCAGGCCTATCTAAGAAGATTGTGTTCAATAAAGTAGGGTTCAACACCTGACTTAACACTCTATTTTGTACCTTCCCTGTAGAAAGGTGTGCACAACATTTTTTTAATGAGTGATCCACCTTTTCACCTGTCAATGGGGGTTCTGATTATAGCTTCTGTAATCCTTTCTACATATTCTGTAATTAAGACATTGTTTTAAACTGCTGCCAAAGGTGGCTTACTTACAAATCAGATCAGCTCAAAACCAAATGAACCTCCCTCACAAAAAGTCAAGACTGCTTGCATGTAGAATACATGCAATGCACAAAGTTAAGCTACAGTCTTCACGCCTGAAACACCTAAACTGGGACAGGGAAGAGACAGCATTATCAAAAGATACTATTAGAGAGAAGATAAGGGAAGACTACAGTAACATCTAACCCATAGGAAGCAAAATCAAATATTTAAAGATTCTACTGTAAAGAAGATCGATCACAATAATATTTTCAACATGTTAGGGAAAAGGAAGAAAATTACATCTTACCACCATGCTTTAGGAAATTCAAGCAAGTTGACACTGTTAAAATACATAGGATGGTTCTTCAGTCCCTACCCTACTTTTCCAAAAAATGCCAATAATTTATAGTGGTAAATAACAGTTGAGTCTAATTTCAATCTAGATCAGCTGGAGGGAATCTACCACCAACATGACTCCAGCTGCCTCTTACTATTACAAATGCTTACATGGCTAAGATTACGACAAACAAATTTGTTTGTTGTAATTTTATATGTATAAACAATTCTTGTTTGTTCATATTTAATAATTTACTTCGGGGTTTATTGCTAACCACAGCCTACTTTAAGGTAACAGAGGCTGTTGCTTCTGAATGACAGCTGAAGTATCTGGAACATGCTTACTTTGACACTTAACGGTTTTTCACCTTCCTATTACAGGGTTATTTAAAGGTTATTACTTCACTATGACTATATCCACAAGAATGTCCAAAGAAGGAGAAATAAAATTGCTAGACAATTACAAATCCTCAGAAATATATCCAATCATCTTGCCTTTCCACTATTAAAATATATTAACTTACCAATCTTTCCAAATGGGTCATCCTTGAAAGGATCACCTGTTTTAAAAAGGGAAATACTGTTTATGAATCCTGTTTTTGTCATCAGTAAAAGCTTTGGGAGAAAACAAAAGTTATATTTACCTTTAACAGAATTCTCTATGTGTGCAGTTGCACCAAAGGAAAAAACTCAAGACACCTCTACCTCTCTGCATACAAATCCATGCCACAGATATTTCCAAAGTTCTTTGCAAGCACAGCTCATATGCCCTTTCACTTTTTTTTAATTCAAGCACTTATATTCTGCCTTTCATGTGCAGGTCTTAGGGTGGGTTAGAGGCTATTTCAAAGACCATGACAGAAAAACTCCATCACGTGCTTCCACTCTTTGTATTTCTGAGGATGGCAGGAGTATGGTTAGGGGCTCTCTTTGTGATCTTAACACTCAGGAAGCTCTTTAAGGAAGAAGGTGCTTCTTCGAATATTCAGGACCAAGCTTTTCAGGGCTTTATATGTTAACATCAACATCTTGAATTTGGATCAGGAGACAAAGTGCAGCTCTTTCAAAATGAGCATGGTGTGTATCTGGTGAGAGCTGCTTCTTTCTTCACCATTTCAGCTTCTTAACAATATTCAATGGTAGCTCCACAAGAACCCTGCTGGATTAAGCCCCATTCCATGTTGCTAGCATCTTGACTTGAACAATGGTCCGCCATTTGTGTCTGGGCATTCTCAAGCAGAAGATGAAGGCAAAACCTTCACCTGCCCCTGACTCTCTGCAAATGGCCTTTACAGGCATTCACCCTGTCTCTCCAACACGGAGGCAGTACCTAGGCATCTATTCTAGTAGGCATTGATACCCCTGTCCTCTATGAATGTGTACAAATGCTTCTTAAAGCTATCAATACTGAACAGGTCTAGACTAATCTCATAAAGGAGACATTCCAACCTTTTCTGTCATTTTCTGTCCTTCTTCCAGTCCACAATATTCTTCCTGAGATGTGCTAACCACAACTGTACACAATTTTTGAAATTTCACCTCACCAGAATTGTAAAGAGATGCTTGTACAATGTGACATAGATATGGGAGAGTAGGCCAAATTATTCTGAACCCCAAAGAGGATACAATTCCTTTTGACTCTCAGGGGCCCATGAAAAGAAGCCAGATGCAGCCACAGTTAAGATGATAGCTATTTGTTAGATGAGAAACATGCACCTTCTGTACTGTGAGATTTTATATGTGGCCTGCATATTGTCTCGTGCTTTTTATGCTATCCCGTTACACAGAAAAAATAGACTTTTCATGAAAATGTGTGAATAAACTTGGAAAGAAAGGGTCTATAATGAAAATACAATAGAAGAGAGTAAGGTATTTGACTTATATTCCAAATCGCACACCTACTCAAGGTGACCCTGAACAATATAGCAATAGCACTATCTGCCCTCAAATCCACTGTTCACCGCTATTCCTTTGTTTGAAAGCCTCAGCAAATTCCCACAAATAAAATTACTTACTGCCAATGAAGGGGTCTGACTCAAAAAAGTCCAAATTTGAGCCTGAAATCTGAGTTGAGAGCTGCTCAGAAAGCTCATGTGATTCTTTATCAAATGGATCTTCCTGCGAGGAGGGGAAAAATAGGGAAATCTTAGTTACGCTAACAAAGCCCAAAGCTATATAGCTACAGAACTGAGAAGACGGTGTAAACAGCATTCCTCCATACAAATTACCTCACTGTGGATTTAGCAAACCAGCAAAATGGAATTCTACTAACTGCATCTTTTGAACACGGTGAAAGAAACAATTTTCTTCACTTCTCCCTATAACCTAAACCTGTACTGGATGACTGAAGACTTTTCTAGAACAGAATAGACTAGTGGAAAACAGAGTTGGCAGCTTAGCCAGGCCTCTTTAAATGGAAGGCTCCCTTTCACTTGAAGCCTACCTTAGATTCGGACCACTGAATTAGCATCAAACAATTTTGCAGTTGTTTCTCTCCTTAGGAATTTAGTTTCATGAAAAATTATTATATCAAAGGCTAATGTTAAAGGTGAAAACTCACATTTTTGGTAACAGTTGGTGGTAGAACCTCTTTTCCTTCTTCTGCTATCTCTTCTACACGTATTGTTTCTGGACTCTTTCTGGTCTGGGGGAAAATTGAATATACACATTAGTTTTTCTTGCACAACTGTGATTTAAAACACTTTAGAGAATGAAGAAAGAGAAAATATACTATACTACATTTTCCATATTCATTTTTCCATTATCTGTACCAACCGGCTTGACAAGACAATAAAAAAATGATTCAGATAATTATTGTTCAATTATATTCATGCAAATAAGGAAATTAATGTTATAAGTAGCAGCTATTATCTTCTATATATTTGGGGAAGCACATTAGATAAAGCATACTGAGTTAATTCTATTCAGTAGTAACTTCAAGTAGTATATATATGACAGATGAAGACCAAGGATGATTGTTGTATGACACTCTTAGGTTGTTTCCAACACTCATCAGGCTCAGATAGCATGAGTAATTCACTAATATTTGGAAAATCACAAGTTGCCCACCCCTAATATAGACCAAAACTGTAAGAAACCCAGGGTGCCTGCTACACAAGAATCTTTGTAATCTTAATACTATTTAGAAAACAAAACAAAATGAAGGATCTCATATTAATTTTTGAAGGGTGAAAGCCTTTGGTCTTAGATACTATACCAACTATTCCCATCCAAAAGTAAGCAACAGAAATAATAGCGAGTGCAAGCAAATAAATGCAACTGTCCTAAAATATATCTATCCAGTGCTTTGCTGATTACAGTTTATTGGAAAAGAATAAAATATGTCCATATATGTAGCCTACTAAAGTTGAGGATTGACATTCAGAACAAAACCCTTAGACAAGTATGTTATTTATGTAGTTCTAAAGCTTGTCTATGCATTTTGCTTCTAATTAAAATAAAACCATATAACATAGTACTCACGGGAGATTCATGATTTATTTGTTCAGAATCTGCTGGATTTTCTCTTTCAACATTTTCATTTAAGTTAGCATTTTCACTGCTGCTGTTACTGAGACTAGAATGATCTGCGTTCCCATTAAGTAATGCGCTCTGAGGTGGAGTCTCCCAGTTAAACTGACTGTTTTCCAGTTCTTTGAGCTCACACAATTTTGCTTGCATCTGCAGAAAGGCAACATAGAACAAAAAAAGTACAGCAAGGATGACAAGACTGGGAAATTTTACTCTTCTTGCCTATTTTTATTACAAGCCTAATTTCAGAATTTAGCTTGCATTTTTCATTTCCAGCTCAATGTAGGAAATAGCTAATTAGTACGATGCATAACCATCGGGTGTTAGCATTCTTGCCCTCCTCTCCGGTGATTCAGCCTCCCAAATGACAAAAAAGTTTGGATAAGTTAAGGTGATATACACCTTCCTGCATATCACCCTAACAGCAGCTCTAAATGCCTGCCACCTTATTCATAAACTGATGAATCTCAGTTTATGCAGTTAATGAAGCACACAGGATAGTATTCTGCACCAATTCTAGTCTTAAGCATTTCCATGTGAAATCAGTTTTAGTAAGTGATAGCAATGCTGCCATCTTCCACATTATTACAAGGCATGACTGGTCATCATGTTTTACAGTATCCAGCGATGACAAGTTTTGACCTAATCTGAACATAAAGCTAAACTAGAAGTGGATACTAGAAGTCCAGTCTCCTCAACTGTCACCAGCTGGCAACCATCTCAGCTAGTTGCAGTAAATGCACAGAAGGGAAGCAGGTCCCACTCCACCGGCACTGCAAAGGGACTGTTTGTGTCAAGATCCTCCCCTTCCATTGTAATCAGTTTTAAGCTTGTCGCAAGAAAAGATGGCCATGACATCTACTGCCTGGTGTCCTACAGATGAGAGCCCAGAAGCCTTTCTGTAGAAGATGGGGCTACTTTTCTACCAGACAGACCTTTCAGGGTGAGAGTCTAGACTTCCTAAGTGGTGCCATCTGAACTTGAGGGGAAGGTATCTGTGGCTGCTCTTTCTGAGCATGTGCAGGACTGTACCCAAGAGCAACTAACAGCTATCTACAATGCCTTCATAAAGCTCCCCCACTCCCCCCACGTCTCCTTTTCCTTGTGTGCTTTATATTTTTTAGATTGTAAGATACCCAGGGTATCCCCAGACACGCTTAAAAATTCGCATTTCCTTCACAGCAGCACATCACGTCACAGGTCACATCACAATCAGGGTAGTCAGTCTTTTGAGTGGTTAGAGCTCTATTCAAGTACACACCTCCTAGTCACCTCATGGCTGCCGTGCACCCGACCCTGCCCCCTCTACCTTAGTGATTGAGTGAGGCCAACAAGCAAACCCCATCCAGGCTTGGGGGGGGGGAGGGAGGAAGGGGAGCATTTAGACAGAAAGAAGGCTGTAATGGTAAAATTTAAGAAAAAAATAAAACAAACTTCTGGGTTTTGGTCCCCCCTGAGCCCTTACACCACACCCTTCTACCCTGCCAATAATGGACTCTTCTCCCCACCTCAAGCTTGAACAGGGTTTGTTCATCTTGCAAACAGAGGAAAGGGAGGAGAAGAGGGTGGCTGCCTACCTGCAAGTGAACGAGGGAACCGCAAAGCCCAGAAGGGAAAAGTGCTATAGAAGAACAGATCTGGTTTGCTTTTTATTAAACCATTTTACCTTTTCAGCCTTCTTTCTGCCTAACTGCTCCCTTCCCTCCCTTCTACTTCCAAGCTTGGAGAGGGCGAGTTTGTTGGCCTCACTCAGTCACTAAGGTAGAGGGGGCAGGGGTTGGATGCATGGTAGCAGCGAGGTGCCTACAGGGTGTGCACTCAAACAGAGCCACCCAAAAGATTGATTCCCCACCCAAAAGATTGATTGTGATGTGACCGATGGTGTGCTTTGCTGTTGTGAAGGAAAAGTTCATTTTTAAGGATTTCTGGAGGTTCCCCTCAGTCTTTTTAGGCTGAACAATAGCACATAAAGCATGCATACCATAGCAGCATACGGACACACAATTATCCACCCCATGAGAACACACACAATGGTTACAGATGGCTCTCCAACCACACCAGATAACTGTACCTCATACCACTTACAGTATTGAATCAATCTATATTCCTAGCACAACATCAGAATGTCTTAAATCTTTCTACCATCCCCACCTTGAGCTAGAATTAGAACTCTTCTGTTTACCACACCAACATTAGAGATCACGTTTGCTTGAACTTCAAATAAAACTAATCTCCTAGAGCACTTCTCTTCCATTGTGCCTTCAAGGAGGAGATGGGAAGTATCTGCTTCCTACTTTAAACAAACTTGTTTGTTATTAGGCCTTAACCAGATCATAATTAAAACGCATACTGTGCATGCCATTCATAGTTAAGATTAATAATGCCTTCACGTGTTGCTGGATTAAAATTCCTTTGATCCCTTGCCACCATGCTGACTGAAGCTGACAGTATTTTGGACTCCCTCCCTGGATGACACTGCACTGTTTTAAATGAATTAGCAAAAAGAGTGAAGATCAAACTGTGGCACTGATGTGGCTGGATAGAAGGGGAAGGAAGATTACTTGGCAGATCTGTGATCAATGCACATCAGTAGATATGGTAAACTACAAGTTTACCAAAGAACTAAGTGACCATAGTTTAGTGATAAGAGAAATTGCATGGAAAGCAGAGGTTGTATATACTTGATTTGTTGCTTCTTTCTATGGTGCTGCCCTTGAAGATTATTCAGAAGCTGCATCTGGAGCAGACTGCAGCAGCAAGAATGCTGACTGGAACTGCTGGCTGTACTACACCAATCTGAAAGGACCCACATGGGCTGAGGATAATTCAAGATGTTACCCTTACCCTGGCAAAACCCTAATGCCTCCTCCAATTTAGACCTGCTTGTGCCTTCAGGTCTGCCAAAGAGATCATCTTGCCTGTTACTTCCATTCAAAGGCATGCAAGATGGACTGGAGGGCGTTCTCCATGTTAACTTCTAGGTTGCGGACCAGCCTCCCCTCTTAGGTGTATCAGGCACCTGCACTATACACACTAACATATCAACACAGTCCTCTTTCCTCAAGGCTTTAACTAATCTATCCTTCCCTGCTGAACACCATAAACTGAATTTTAAACTTTTCTAACTGCTGCATGTGTATGATTTTAACCAGCTTAGTCCTGCATCTGCCTCCATCTTGTATCTCTATATCATTCAAGGTGTTGTAAGCAGGCTTCTCTTCAGATCATAGGCTCTCTCTCACAGACGCACACATATAAAGGGTTACTGATAAATGCACTATCAATATCTGAAATGTAGTCCAAAAATTCTGCATACTCTTAATAAAGATAATAAATCTTTATCACTGCAGCAGGGGTTTTCAGAACTACAATTCATCAGTACTCTTTATATTTTAACTCAAAGCTCATACTCATTACAGTGAACCATTTATTCAGGTTTAAGCTTCAAATTATTTCAGCAGTGAATACAGTTACCCATAACTGGCATTATACGTGCACACTATACATCACTCCCTCTTTCAATTATATAATCAGCTTCCACATATCCCACTCTTGAGCAAATTTCTCCCCTTAATCTGAACTTTTTTATTTTCCATTAATGGGATCAAAACTGAAATCAACTTCTTTTAGTTGACTAGTTCCTGAAACAAAACCGAACGTATCAGTTTACCATTCCATCTCACATTTCACAACACTCAAGCCTCAGGGAACTTGTCAAACACAGCTGGCCTATTCCACTTCCAGCTTTATACTAAACGGAAAGCAAGACGGAAGCCACATACCAAGTACAGTAGCTAGAGTGGCATTCCAAGGAACTCGGCAGTGCTCCACAGGCCACATTCTGTGACTGGACTTCCAAGGTTACGACTGTAGGTAGTCAAGCACTCACTATCAGAAAAGTGTCCTCCCTGCTTTCAGACACTAATTGTTTTAGTAGGTTGTTTAATTTGTTTTTATTATTCTAACCTGCCCTGAAGCCTTTGGGTACATGCAGGATAAAAATACAAATAAATGAAAAGAACAGGAAAGAGCTAGGCCTTAGGCCACAATTGGAAAGCCTGAAATTCGCACAAGGCCGCCAATTACTTATCTGCATCTTACACACTGAATCCAATTTTCTGTAAATGTACTAACACCACCACAGATAAGGTCAGTTCCTTCCATCCTACTTAATAGGAACTACTATCGAACTTGGAAGCCTCTCACAGAGGTTCTTCTGAAGACAGAAACAAGCCTATTGCTTTCTCAATCAACAGTGGCTAAGTAAAAGCCTGATAATCTAAGTCACAGATCTGAAGCCTGAAAATTACTACCATTGCAGTTTCCCTTGCTCACTGCACTGTACTGCTCAATTTATTTGTTCTTCTATTTGCAGTATAAAAGTAAAATTATTATTTTTTAAAAAAGATCAGCATTCCTCAGTAATGGCGGCTAAACCTTCATATCAGCTCAGCAGAACAAAGTACCATACAGAGAGAAATGCGAAGGGTTCCTTACTGAAGCAATTTCTTCCTGTGACTCCTGCAGATCCTGCTGAAGAGGAGCCAACTGGAACTTCCCTGCCTCCATACACTTCTCTAGCTCTGCGGTTTCCTGCTGAAGCCTGTTGAGCTCCTCTTGGGCTTTATTCAAGTCATCTTTGTATGTCAAGATTTTGAATTCTTGTTCTGATATTTCTGCTTTCAGTGATGCAATCTATAAAGATGAATGTGAAATGAATCAGATCCTGCACGACATGTTCTCTTTCAGTTTTTAATGCACAAAACAGATTTCACACCACCATTTACTAAAGTCTTGATTTTTAAAAAATGAGGGGGGAAATTGTATTACACAAAACACCAGTCCCAATATCCCTTAACTGCTGGCCAGCTGAAATGCAATCTTTCTGATATATACCACTACCTGGAAGACTACAAACATTCAATGAGTTTTTCTCATTTCTTAGCATTGAAATTTCTATATTTTCCTGCTTCAAATATAATGGCAGAGCACCATTTCACAAAGTCAAGAGGGAAAAGAAGGGAGCACACAGGTCCACAATATGTTGTTGACCCTCCAGACAAATACATCTCAATGAACCACTGTCTGGACCAATCCAGTATCTCCAACTACTTGCTCCTTTTATCATTCTTGAATATATCACAAGCCAATGTAGTCTAAATCTGCATCTGCTTCAGCAGAGCTTAACATAGTCATTTTCCAGAAGTCTGGGTCACTAAAAGCATAAATAGTGAAGGATGCCCGTTCAAAACTGTTCAATACAGTTTTCACCACAGTTCCTATGAATAATCCACTCAAGCAACTACACAACACAATAATAGACCCATTGTTATATCACAATCATACAAAATGTTGCATCACAATCAAGCACAATGGAGGCATGATCATACTACAGCCTTTCCCCCAGTGTTTTAATGTTTTCACTGTTTTAAGACTTCAAACTTGTTTTATCCAGGACCCGTATGAGAATCTTTTCAATGTTAAGCATGAACTAATGCTTCACAGAGGAGCTGATTCAGACGTGTGTGTTTTTCACAAATCAGTTGCTAAGTCCTACCAAATCAGCTTCTTCAGCACATTTCTGTCGGATAGTATTAAGCTGCTCTTCCAGCAAGGCTTTCTCTTCATCAAGGCCATTAAGGATTTCCTCTGCTTCCTGCTTCTGAGCCAACAGCTTCTGCAAATTATTACTCTCTCTTTTCACTTCATCCTGAAGATCCTAGTTTTTTAAAAGAAAAAGAAAAACGGCAAATACTTAACATATGCCTCTCTCAGAAAAACAACACAGAACAAACCTCCCTCTAAACAGAAATATGGCCATTTGTTCGATGCAAACAGAAAACAGACGTTGGCAAGGGAAAAACACAGGGCAGGGGAAAGACAATCATCATATTGAGGAGGAAGGTAAATTCATAAGAGACACTTTGAGAAAACAAGCTAGTCAATATGTAAAATGAAACTGACAAACTAAAGTAGTATTAAAACACACTCAGAAATAGCCGCCATATCTATACAATGGGACAACAGTGGGGTTTTCCCTTCCTACTTTCAACACCAGGAATGTACTGGGCTATGCTATAGGGGCAGCTTCTCGGGCATCTAACACACACTAGCAGTAATGGTGCTCTTAGCCTCCATGATAGCAGCAGCTCCCAAAGCAACTGCCAAAGCATTGCATATAGTTTACATATAAGGTACACCAATTTCTGCTCATGTTGGTGGGTTTGTGTTGTGTTTCTGTTTGCAGAACAGAGTACTGGCAGTTGCATGCATCTCTGGCAGCTTAATGCCATTTGTAGATGTGGCCAGTGTTAGCCAAGACCTTTAGCACTTGTTAACTGGTATTGCAGTGGGCCCAAATATCAGTAAAAATCTATATGGGTAAAAAGAAGAAAAAATCTATATGGGTAAAAAGAAGAAGAAAATGTCCTATTCCTCTAAAACAGAACCAATTTGCTTTTAATACTATTTTGGGATCTTCACCAAAAAATATTAGCCAGTGAGCACAAAGGAGGAATCTCTCAAAGTCTGAAATGCATTTTCATTAACAGCTCTACTCTAAATCCTGTTATAGTCTCCACAGGCAGAGCTTACAGCAGTGATAGCCAACCTATGACATGCGTGTCACAGGTGACACGCCAAGCCCTTTTGGGTGACACACATGGTCACCCTGGCACCATCAGTAGATACCTAATTAAATATGTTATTTAACATCATGAGCCAAATACAGCAAGCTACAACAATTTGTTATTTTGCAAACAATTATTCGAGAACTCTTGGACTCTCTTCACGAATCCCTTTCCTCCTGGTTTAAAATGAGCTAGGCAATATACACTTTCACTTATGCCAGTGCAGTTAAATCAGCACTATATTAGCTACTTTAAGCCTCCTTCCACACTTGCATATTCTCCATTAAAAAAAGAGTTCAGAAGATTTTGCTTTACAGCCTGTCATTTCATCTGATTTCAGATTGTAACATAACCCAGGCTGCCCCTACAATAAAAATATCATACCATTTGTCTCAAGCAGAAGATGACATAGGCAACCTCACAATCAGATTTGGATGTCAAATGATGTTGTGATAGCAATTACCACAACTCAGTCGGCACCTACACAGGGCTACTTAACAGCCAACTACTCACTCACTAGAAAACAGCAGCACAAGTACTCACTAGATCACTTACTCTGAGGAAGCAAGGTTTCCTCAAAGCAAGGCGGTGTGCCTGTGTCAGCAGTCTTCTGTTGTGACAGCTGCAAATACTGTTTAAAAAGTACTATTGTTTGTCTCATTTACTGCAGAGTTATAGACATTATGGGCTTGCTTATATGCAGTCACTATATGATCTTTCCTTCTACCTTGTGGGCTTTGAGCTGTGCAAACAGTGGCATAAAAAATCATTCCATCCTGGCACACCAACAGTTAGAAGAAGCAATCATTATTATGTTAGGCAAACAAGATTTGTGCAACACACTGGTTTCCAGGAATATAATCATCATGCCACGCAAAGCATGCCAGTACCAAAGACTATGCTGAACACTGATTAAAATAACATGGGAAAATTGTGGGGGAAAGGAATATATGAAGAAAGGAGAAGAACAATTATGCATGTTCAGAGTCCTCCAAGACCTGCTTCTATCACATCAAGATTTGGTCTGAAATCTGAAACACCCCTCTGCAATTTTATCATGTTTTTTTCCTGTTCTCCACCATTATCTAGGGAACTCCTTAACACACCAAAATATCTGTTCCTGTTCTGTTTGCAAGGGTACCAGATTCCTTAAAGGCTATTAGATCATTCATAAACTTCCTAGATTCCTCCATCGTTTATTTTATTTTCAATTTTATATAGTGCCTTTCAAAGAACTCAAGGTGAATCCACTTTATTCTGACAATGCTATCAGATAGGACTGGCTGAGAATCAGTTACTAGTACAAGGTCAAAGGGAGCATTCATGGTCAAGCAGACATCTGAACCCTGGGACTTCCAAGTCTTGGTCTTAGGAAGGCTCACCTGACACCTATCTAGAAAACATTCCTTTGCACCCTGGCTGATTTTTGTGAATGTTTTCTACTCTCACACCTACTGCTATTAATTATGTTTTTATTTAACTGATTATCTGTTTTTATGTAAACCACTTCAGGAAACCAACCAGGAAACCAACATATTGATGAAGCAAGTGCTTCACAGTAAGACTGTAAGAATTATGAGTCATAAAATCTTTTTTTAAATGAAACCTGGGTCCAAATATTTGTGAATGGAGCTGCAGAGATTGGGTTATATGCCCCTGCAGAAAAACCCAGCCTTTTACTAGAAACTAAGATTGACTTCAGTCTTCCCGTAAGCTACACACATACAAAATGGAAAATGATTCTGGATTCAATGCTGTTAATATAGAACTCAAATTCATGTCAGAAAAAAGCATCAAACAAGTAGGAGTAGCATAATATAAATGAAAAACTAAAGGCTACATTGGAAATTAAGGGTGAAAAAAAGAGTATAACATGTCACATTCAAATGGATTAATAAATTTCCCAAACTTGAGCTGTTTGCCTCTACCAGAAGCTGAAGATTAAACAAAGTGATTGCATTTTCTATTTATATTAAACACGACATTTTAAGAAATCACCAAAACAGTTTTTGGTAACTAAATCAATCTATCAGTATTAAAGAAGTAAAAAGAGATGCTAAGACATGGATGCTTCCAGTAAGAAATCAACTGCATGTTTGGAAAACTGTATATATAAACAAAAATTTATCACCTTTCAATCTAATCAATGCCTTTTTTTAGACAGCTAATTAAATAATCAAATCAACAAATCTTTTCAAGTCTGTTAAACTCACTGAATGCTCTTCTTCACCCTGGTGCAATTAACAAAATATATTCTCAAAACCTGCCTATGTTCTAAAAAAGAGCTCTGCATCTGAAAATACTCACAGTGTAAAGCCTTCTTACAATTGGAGTAACAGTCCATAGCCAACCTATATCATTACAAGGAAAGGAAATTTAGGGTGTTTTTCCACTGTCACTAGAAGTACCCATAAAGTACCATTAATGGGTACGAAATGGCATTTTTGTACCCATTAATGGGTACTTCTAGTGACAGTGGAAAAACACCCATTTTCCACATATGTATTATCAGCAACACCTCAAAACACTAGACTTTCTAACATCTTCCAAATTTATATTCCAATAAGCTTCTTAAAAAGACTATAGCTGTAGTATTCAAATTAATATCAGAGTTAAGTTTCAAGAAAAAAGCAAATCAACAGTCAACGATAACTTATACAACTACCACTCCTAGTGTCCTAGCTTAAAAATCTATACTGATTTGATGTATCACTTGAGTGCAGAAACATCTCCCCACTGAACCAAACCCCCCTGTTCAACCTGTAGTATTCTGTTCATATTAATAAAGATCTAAGTACCCCATGATCTATTTAAACAGAAGACAGAAAGGGGTAAAAAACACATTCAAGAGCAAGAGAAATTTCTAGATTATATCAAAAGAAAAAAGACTTTAGAGATCCATGATTTTACTAAATAAAAATAACCCAGTTTTCTATAATTAAAAAGATTTTTATCAAACAAAAAGCCCTGTATCAACATTTACCCAGGAAAGCTGTTCACAAACTGTTCTGCATTACCTCATTTCATTCTTCAGAATATTAACACTACAACTTGCAACAAAGAGAAAAGGTCCATGAAGGTACCTCAGTGTAGGCACATTAAAAAAAAAATCAGCACAAATTGCTTCTGTTTAGATTTAGATGGTACTGATATGATTATAACAGCATGAATAAAAACTCTTTTTATAGGCTTACTCACTTATTCCTGAGTAACCTCAGTGGTACTTAGCTCTAAGAAAGTGAATGCAGGTTTGCAGGTTAATAAATGTGCCCTGACGGCAAACATACACATCAGATAAAAACCTGATGTGTCACAGTATGCTACTGTAGGTTTGTTGTCTTACACCACTTAGCAAGCATCTTTCATTGAATAAAAAGCACATTTTCTTTTACACAGCAGATATTTCCTGGAATACTGCATTCTCATAAATGTTTAGTATCCATTTTGCAACCTAAATTCTTAAGGGAATAAACCCTTACTGATACTGTACTTGTTATGGAAAATTCACACTGCAACATGCTTTTCAATAAGCTATTACATCAGCAAATTCTTTATATTTCCTCAAATTATAGTCAAATCAAAAAACCCACACAGCAATTACCTGGACTTCACTCGTCCTCTGTTTGATTGTGTCTTCTTTTTCTTTCAGGTCTTGCTCAACATTAGTCTTTTCCCTAGAAGACCAGCAAGCAATGCAAGAATATTTAAGAACATCAGCTACAGCAGGCACAGTTATCCAACCCCCTAATCCAGCCTCTCTTTTCAAATACATGGTAGAACATTAATTTATATGAAACTGGTTTCCGTTTCTTTATTTACAAAAAAATACAGCAAATGTTCTATGAATACTAAATATTATAGTACAGAATGTTTCTGGTCTCCCAGACATGGATAGGTGGAAATAATAGCTTAAAGAGAAGTGGGCTGGGGGGTAAGAGAAAGAGAATCAATGAAATACTGTCCTCAGTGATCTCACTGTTGCTATGGAGCAACTATCAGATGAGAAAGGGGAGGGATTGCATCAGCTTGCATCTGTTTAACCCTTTTAAGACTAGAACTGCTGCTCTTCCAACGAATTTCTTCTACAATAACCACAGAATGCATCACAACATTATTTCATCCATAAATGCTGGGGTGAGCACAAAAAAATAATTAAGTTACAAATAGTGAATGTTTGTTTACTTTCTAAATGCAACATGAGGCCTATGCTTTTTCCAACCTTAAGACTAACAACCCCTCCAGCTTTTTACACAATTTCATAAACACTTATGAACAGACTGCTTGTCACACTACAGCAATATATGAGAGTAGCTATGATGCACATTTACTTAAAACACTCTTGCCCAAGTGGAACAAGCGGAACAAAAACCTTGGGGTCCACTTTTACTTCCTGGCGAACATTCTAGTATGAGGCCCGACGCAGGTTTTTTTATATAAGCATGAGATATCTGCTGTATGAAGGATTCAACATCATGGGTCAACGTTAAAAATAATTCTCTATTGTTCAATTATATAGGACAAAATTCATGCTCTCCAACATGAATGTTAATATTCAGGCTAGTATAAACAAGGGTATCACAGAGTTATGGCAAAGACAAAAATGAGGCTTGCCTTGCCAATCTATAAAGAGATGCCACACATCTGTGACCCCTACCTTCCAGGCAACTATTCTACCACTGAGCTATAGCAACTCTCTATCCGTTCCATTCCTTGTACAATGAGATACTCTGGTTCCTGCAACCCAACCCAATATGAAGAAGTAATTGCTTCATGCCCAAGTCTGTGAAAGAACTAGATATAAGGAACATAGTTAAATGAAACCAAATTCAAAGGACAGAAGATCTCCATTCAGCACTTCAGGTAAGTTAAATAGTCTGAAGATTCTGGCTTCTTCTCCTCAAGGCATGGATTTCTTTGCCAGGTATCTGAAGTGTTGCCAGCTCATTTCGTAGTCTGGGCTCCAGTGCCACAGATTAGCAACAAATGAGAATAGAATAATTTCTTTCATTTTTGCTGAATCAAGTAGGAAATGGCTCCTGAGGCAAAGACAGACTCTCATTATGCCTTGTAGTCAAATTATGACCCATCATTCAGGCACCAAATAGAGGATGCCCAGGCCACAAATGAAGGCAATGAAATGTTACATAGACACGCTTACTCACGCATATCAAAGGGCCTGAGCAACCCAAGTAAGTCTATGGCTTCAGCTCCCTACTGAACATAGGCAGAGAAGAGACTCACTCCTGTTTGCCAAAATATTTATGCATTTAATTATTCAAAACATCTAACTCCAGATAACCACGAGAACAGGTGGCAAGTCACCTTTGCTGATATATTCAAGCCATAGAAAATTCTCATATGCATATCCACATCTGTTCTGCACTATTTGTGATGATACCTTTCCCAAGAGACAACCAGCAAGTAACACAAAATATTAATCTGAATGCTTCTAATCATCCAAAGGAGAAGACACACAAGAAACTGAAAATGAGAACAGGTCAGTTAAAAGAAAATCCTGATCAAGGGGGAAATGGTATATAATATTAAAGCGGATACATAGATTAAAGTAAATGTGCAGTTGCTTTTTGCAGACTATTACATATATTTTAATTCTCATTATGAGTAGCTCTTTCTGCATTAACAACCAGATAAGAATGGTGGTGTTTTATCTAAGACTCCCCTCTCTCATGTATTTGCCCCTACTCCTTGCCTCCTCGGATCAAGTGCCAGTGCCTGACTGCAAATGGGGAGAGAGAGGGGGGGAAGGGAGGGAGAGGGAGGGTTCATCTCCCTTGCTCAACAAGCTAATCCATTTTTTCCTTTGTAATTTTTTTTTTTTTTGGAAGCAGCAGAGGCTCTGTACTTTTCTCAGCCCTCAATCATCCATAGGGGCAAGTAGTTACACACCGTGGATTTCCATAATGCAGTGGTTTTACAGAATGTAACCAAGCCATTATATGAGGAGTGACTATTATGATCACATTATTTTAAACACTGGAGGAAAAGTAATAAGCCACAATGTTGAACTATTTGATTCAAAGTCTAAGAGTAAAACTAGCCTTCTCCTAACCGCTGGGCAAATACTCAAGGGGAAAAAATATTTTATTAAGTTCTTTGCCAAGACTGACAGCACTAAGAAAATAAGTAAGTAGGACTGGGCCTGGTTAGTACTCCTAGTTGTTGTACAGTTACTAACTATCACAGGAAAATACTTTAAAACTGATTTATTTATTTTTGAACAAAATTGTTTCCATAATGCTGCAAGGGAAACTGCATGGAGCTGCCCGCACAGTTCGTTTTTATTATATAAATAATGGATTTTAAATTAAGATGCAAACTATCCTGAATACTGCACAACTCTTATTAAATATTCAGATAGAGTACAATGAAAATTTACTTACATGATACCCCACAATGGAAATACAGGGGCAGATTATGACATCTTCATCTTCTAGTACAATACTCCTCTCTGTACCTATAGCTTTTCTACTGACTACTTCCGCCTTCAAACTTCAAAAGTTCTACTCTCTCATTTCTCTATAAATATCTTTCAGTTGTCTGCAGATTATCTCACTTCCCTTTCTCTCAACCAAACATACTCTCCTTATTCCACTTTATAAATCATTTCATAGCTCCCCATTTCCTAGATCTATGAATAGTGCAGTTTCATAATTCTGAAACAGGAGGAGCCCAAAATTCATGGCATTTTAAAATAAGCAGTTTGTGATACCTCATGTTGAGGAAATCAGTTAGTCAGTGGATAGCTTTAAACAAGGGAGTGGAAGAAAACTTTATTCTCATAGACCCATAAAGAATATTATCAGTTGTAGTCTAGCGAGTTTCTCAGTTACATCTTATTGTTCAGTTTTCTCTTACTGCATACTATTTTGTGGAAGCTGTCCAGTTTAACCTATTTAGGGATAGATACTGTCCACGAAAAGCAGATGTTCCTGCTCATTCTTCTTTCTCATTATTACTATTGGCACACAGCCTAGAAAAGAATATTTATGACCATTAACACTCTGATAATCAGATTCTTCCAGAGCACCCAAGATGGTGAGAAATCTTAGTACAGTAGTTCTAATCAATGCCCAAAGGGTTAATATGTTGTTCTGATTCTGTTGGAATTAAAACAAGGGTACCAATAATTATTGACCCCACTTTTGTTGAAGAGTCAGACTAAGTGAGTCTAAAGCCTGGTAAAAATGCTCTGGTAACCTCCAGGCTGGACTACTGCAATGTGCTCTACATGGGGCTGCCCTTTAAGACAGCTTGAAAGCTGCAGCAGGTGCTGAATGCAGCTGCTAGATTACTGACTGAACAGCCAGCCAGACACACATCATGCAGGTCTTAAATGAGTTGGACTGGCTGTCAACTTGCTACCGAGCCCAATTTAATGTGATAACTTATAAGGCTCTAAATGGCTTGGGCCCCAAATATCTGAAGAAACGCCTGATTCCATATCAATGTGCCCATGCCTTAAGATCTGGAGGAGAGGCCCTCCTGGTTGTACCACTACTTTCAGGAGAAAAAGCCTGGGCACCTGAGACAGGGCCTTCTCTGTGATGGTCCCTGAGTTATGGAATAATCTCCCCCTTGAGGTGCATCAAGTACTTTCACTGTATACGTTTGGAAGGCAGTGAAGACACACATCTTTGCCCTGGTCTTTGGTTAAATGGGGATGCATGTTCTCTTGCCACTTTTCAGACACTGCTATTGTTTTATATATACTTTTTTATGTGTATGTAACAGTATCTGGTTTAGGATGGGATAAAAATGCAAATAATAATAAAAAACTAATTGTTATAAAAATATGAACCCAAAAAAGATCATCTCTGTCAGTTTCTCTTGAAGCTTTGTCTATGTGCATGTTCCACTCACTGTAAAAAGTACTTTTTAAATGATGTCCAGTTCCTTGTTCAGGGAGTGCTGTAGTTACTGGCTTTATTTGGGCCTCCAGGTTCTGTTCTCTTTTGTTATACAAGTGCTTGAATTGGAAACGACGTGCTGATAAATTATCCTGTATTTAAAGTTAAAATACCTATGTAGAACAATATAAGCTTGTTGTTGCAGTGCAGTAAGGTTTAAGGTGTCTGTTTGCCACCTGCATATTGTACTGCATAATATCTTCTGCAAGACTAGCCCTTCCTGTTCCAATTTAACACCCAGAAGTACTTACATAAAAAGGTTTTTTAAAAGCAAATGAATTTTCCCCAGATTCAAAGATTTGCATGTTATATGCAAGTGAGGCTCTAGTGTCATCAAACTTATGTTCACTACCGCTTAAGGCATTCTACTGTATCCAGGAACTGAAAATGTCAGGAGGAAAATCAAGAATAGGATATCTGAAGTCAGAACATTTTTAATGTTTTGCCCTGCCTTCTCTTAATATACACCTTCCCTCTTTATCTGTATTTAATTGGTTCCTGCAAATTAACCTTTATAGCAATTTGACCTTACAGAATAAAATAAAAAATTATATTAATTTAAATAGAATTTTTTGTAACTCATTCATAACAGATTTCAAAATCTAAAGACCTAGCATCACAATGAAAAAGTTATCTAACACAATTAAACAGGATTAACAATAATATCATAGTAAAAAAAAATTATTTACGTTGAAGAATTAAGCTCATATGGACCAGACAAGATGCCTCTCACATTTTCTTATCCTAACAAAATTTGGATAACATTTTTAGTTCCAATACTATATATGGTCTTCATTCAAGGAAAATGGAGAAGTCTTTTCACAGTCTGCAGATCTTCTAAGTGAACATTTTGGTAACAAAACAAAACAATAAAGTACAGACCTTGGTGAAAATCCATATAGTGAGACTATTACAAAGAGAGATCAGTACAAACTCTTCATACACTTCACCTTCAACTGCCTGGCTCTACTGAATTCAATAGCTGTTTATATCTCAATTATGGAAATGTTAAGGAAGATTACTATACATGTTAAACTAATAAATGCAGTCTGAAGTTATTCACACGTAACAGGGTAGGGGGACAATGGGGAATTCTCTTTACTTACCTCTGCAGATCAACTATCTCATTGCTTAAAGTATCTAATTCTTTGATTGCTGAAAAATCAGCTACAGGGCTTGGTCCCAGCAGGCTCTGCAAGATAAAGATGGCAAGACAGTTTGGCTTGGAGTTCTGACAGAACCAGTGGCCCAATTCATAGTAGAGAAGAATAGCTGACATGGTATCCAATTCTCAACGAGTAGGCAAAGACATCAGCAGAAACTTAAAGCAAAGCACACTTAAGAACATACCAAAGGACTGTAACTACACTGGTTTTTGTTGACTCTACTAGCTTTTCAGATGCATAGGTCTTCCCATTAAAGATTGCTGAACTGCAGTTTGTTGTAGTGTGAACTCCATCAATGGCCTGGGATTGTTAAGGTTACTTGAGTGTCTCAGCTCTCTTCAGCAGCCTTACACAACTCCTAAGGAGTCTGTTCAGTGCAGGGAATTTACTTGCTTTCTCAAAGCGTAGTTGCTGCCATGATAGATCCTTCTATGGGTGAGGCTGCAGCACATCCATCTGCATCTGTATAATGACATCATCACATATGTGCAGCAATGCACACCACGGGCTGTCCACAGAGCAGGCTATGATGGCAGCTTTTGGAAAACAGCTAAGATCTCTGCATTGCGAAGACTCTTTGGGAAACTCATAAAAGTGCCAAAGACAAACAACATTCTGGTAAACCGTTTAGCAGTCCTGGGCAACTCTTGCAGTTCATGAGCTGCAGTTTAACACATACCTACTTCCTACTTTATGTAGAATATGAATATAGTAGAAAAGTAGCAGGATAAACGTCTCTGCTAGAACACATTAAAGCATAAACAATAGGTTATAGTTGGGTTTTGTAACAGCTGTTTTCTTACTTACATTAAATTCTTACTAAGAAGTTCTTTTATGCTCACAGCAATCAAGTACACAACTAGTAAACACACATTTGTAGTTCATAATAAAGTATAAGAATATTTATTATTCATTTCCCTACATCAGTGTTTCCCAAAGTGTGGTACGCGTACCCCCAGGGGTACGGGAAGAGTTTGGTGGGGGTACGCGTTGCACCAGAGTTTGGTGGGGATCACGTGGGAATAGCCACTGCATGGTTACAAAATGTTACAAAAATTATAGAAGGGGTACACATACGTCAAAAGTTTGGGAAATACTGCCCTACATGAATTGTTGAACAGAAATTGTAAAACAGCCCATGCACAACTGAGAATGCCATTTTGTCCAAGACGTAGCTTAGGAGGCTAACTAAGCATTAGAAACAGAGATTCACTCTTAAGTTATCCCACTGATTTAGCCTTTCTTACACTCTACAATCCGGACAAAATTCATACCACTTCACTCAGATTGCTAAACATACAACTTTTCTGGCTACCAAAACTATATCTTCAGTTGCTTAGAGCCGATGGTGTCTATATAGAGTTCCTCTAAAAGCTTTTCCTAAGTTCTTCTAGTACTTCTTGCTTTTATAAAGTTTTCAAAAAGTAAAGTTCTTCTGTATACAGATTCAGGTAGGAATATGTAGACAGCATCAATTATCTGCTTTGGTTTGTTAAGAGTGGGGAGACATTGCAGGGCAAGCTTGGAGAGACCTTAAAGTCAGTCTCTAATTGTTGGTTTGTGATCAGACACCGGCCTACCACCTAGAACCAAACAAAACCAAAATAAGCAGAATAAACAAATGCTTAACAGCCAGAGAATTTTGAAACAACTGTTGTAAACAAAGATTTTTCTCCACAGGCCAATTAACTGAGAAGAGCAGCAGACAGTACAGGAATTTTATGGGGAAGTAAGACACAAGCCACAATTGGCAGAGGAAGGTGCAGTAGGAAGGAAGCTGCCCAATAATGCCCTGCTGGTAAAAAAACATAGTTCCAAGGTTTTCGGTTCTGCTGTGTCATTTGAAGCAGTAACTATTGGCGCTATCAAATTTTCAAATGCAGCAAAGAACTTGGGATGAGAACAGCTATATGAAAATAGCATTAATTTTGTGAAAGCTAAGAGGCATTCTGCTGGTTCAAAGAAAATGTGACATGAGAAAGATGCTCATTATTAAACATTCAATATTGGAAAAGTGAAGAATCTCTAACCTTGAGATGGCAGATTTAAGAAACTGACAGTACAATAAGGATGTAAAGCAGAATGGTGCAGAATGGAAAATATAGTCCAAACTAGGAAAGACATAGAAGGAAAGCAAACATACAAAAAAAAAAAGTTAGTAAAGCAGGAAATAAAAGCAGTTTTTCAAAATAACGCAAAAAATAAATCTGATACTGAATTTTTAAAAAACCAAAAATTCTGAATGCCTTTTGTTCAGTTTACTTGGGAGATAATGCACCTTGCAACATCTGGAAGAAGCCAAGTACCATGAATAAAACAAGAGCATCTTTAACAATGACTAGTTTTTTAATGATGCTTCGTTTTCTACCTGGAAAATATTGGAAAATACTTCTTGAAAGTGATAACTATTGAAATAGGATACAAAAATGAAATCAATTTAAAAGTCATTAAGATGCACCACTGTTAAATTTAGGAAACATGCAAATCAGCGAATTCAAATTACATGAAATCCTAAAGTAAGGTGAAGAATCTGTCTTTAGGCATTATCCGTGACTTAGAAATTCCTTGCACCTGAAGGACTCCCATAGGTCCTTAGCACAATACAGAGTAATTCTGTATATAAAACTACTTCGTGGAATTACCTGGACATTTTATACTTTATCAGCTTCTAGGGCCTTAAAATTAGTGAACTAACTTCAGCATTTTCCTGTTCACAATGCTAAATGCATCCATTTTCCTCCTCCGTCTTCCTCCCTCATGTGTCTGCTTGATGTACCAGCAAGATGGTAGAAACAATTGCTAACAGGAAAGATATGTAACTGTAATAATCCAAAATCAGCAACAGTTGACATTGCCTTGTACATACATAGAAAATAGTTGAGGTTTGTCTTTCTATGTGTCACCTTTTGAAGAGCTGCTCTCTCTGATGGAGGGATCATCTCTGCAGTTAGCACCTGAGGAGGATCAGTGCCCTTTGTGAGTTTCTGATTGATGAAATGAAAGGCCAAGGCAAACTGTTCCTTAGAAAGCTTCCCACAGTCCCTTGTGTCACAGAGAGCCCTGCAGAAACCAAAGAGAGGAAATCAGATTGAAAATTAGATGACCTTAGAGCTATCACTGATACCTGAACTTTACACATACAGGGTAGCTGTAACATAACATTGCAACAATTTGCTGCACATAATTTCGGATATAGGGTAATCTTCTAAGGTACTACAATACCTTGCCATGCAGATGTTTATTTGATTAACTTTTCTGCAGGCAAATTCTCATAAGAACTGAAAACAGTATTTCTAGTTATTTGTTTGACAGGTTTTGAACTGGTTTATTCATCTTAGTGAGATGTACAAGCTTGCCCAATCTGTTTTCAGTAATACTTTCACAGATCTTTCTGGACTATCTCATGAGAATCAAAATGATAGATAGCTCTTAACTTGTTTAGTCAATGGATGACTCTGGCTGGGGAAAAAATAACCTCCCTGCTCTCTTTGCAAGGGTCACAGAGTATCTGCTACAAAAGAGAAATCTTACACTGAGTGGATTTTGACAGCCACATGACTAAAAGCTGAAGCTCAAGACCTCAAAAAATTAAAAATCATAATCTGCAGAGTGATGAATGAAATCAGCAGCAAAAAAAGCATCATAAGGCTAGCAGCACTTATCGTAGCATATTTAAAACAAAAGCAAACAGCGTTTGGAGTAACAGCCAAAATCCACACAAGAGTCCAGGTGGGTATAGGGCACCCAGCTGGGCAACTGTCAGGTGAATATAGGGGCTGTAAAGAGCAGGGAAATTTTTAAAAAATAGATGCCAGAGCCCTTTAAAACAGACAGGCTCTCCCGTCTGTTTTTAGAAATCTTCCCTTTCTTTGCTTTCCCCTTTGCTGCATTGTCAGCCGCAGACTCTTCGACCAGCTCCGTCCTGGGTGCTTTTGGTGCCGCTAACATCAAAGACACTTTGGAGCCTTTGACAGCTGCATTGCTAGCAAGGAGTTTTTCTTCGGAGCCTACGCTAATCTCCAAAGTTACCTTCAGTGGGACTTCGGAGCTGGCTTCGAAGGGACTTTGGAGCTTTTGCTAATCTCCAAAAGCAACTTCGGAGATTGCACCCCCTGTCCCCCAAAACACGGGGGGGGGGGACAGGCAGAGCCATTGTGGGTCAATCCGGATTTACCACATGGGTGCTCCGGTGTTTCCACAGCAGGCAGGCTAGCATCCATTGCTATTGGGTGCTAGACCACCGGTGGAAACACACTGGGTACTTCCCTTAATCCGGATCTACAAGATCTACTAGATCCGGATTAAGGGAAGTACCCATTCCTTAGATCCAGATCTTCTTAGATGCGGATTAAAGGAGCGCAGCAGAAAAATACCCAAAGAAGAATCCATGGAACAAGCAGGTAAGTTCCCCATTTCATGTGATTTGCATGTAGGGGAGGCACGCTGAAAAGAGCCAGAGCACCTAAACATCCTTGGTCTCCAACGGCCATTCACATTCCACACTGGCAGTTCAGCATACTCTTGAAACAGCCACAACAATTCTATGCCTCATTTGGGGCGTGTACAGGGATGGGCCTTACTCATCATTTTAGCAGCTGGCTTTGAATATGAAAGAGGCAGAGCATGGTGTGTGTGAAGCAGCAGTGGTAAAATTGTATGAAGAACTGAACTTGTGTCTCTTCTACCTGCATCTCAGCAGCCATTCAGGTGGAAAGTGAAGCAAAAAGGGTGGGAAGGAGGAAAAGAAAGAGCAGAGAAAGTAGGAAAAAAGTGGTGGTGGTTCTAGTGGTGAAGGAAGGCAAATTTTGTTAGCTCAGTGAAATAATGTTGCAGCTGCTTGCTCAATTTGTTGACTCCATGTCTCCTTCTTGGTGGTGCTACCCCACATCTAAAGTCAGATTTAAGGCTGGTGCACTTTACCCCTCCATGCCTGCCTCCAATGAAGCTTGCAATAGCTTTTCTCACGCTTACTTCCAAAACACCCTTTTGAAGATATGCAGGTGGTAAATTAAAATTCTTAAAGGGCACACTTTTACCCAAAAAGTGGGGGGGGGGAAGCATGCCTGTTTTGTGAGTATATTCAGTCATACTTACGAGTTGAAACCAAGCACACCCTAGCCCTGGTTAGACCATTAGTGTCAAAATGTAAAATAGGTGTGGTAAACCTGTGCCTCCAGATCTTCCTGAATTACAACTTCCTTCATACTAGATAATTGCTCATGTTGGTTGAAGCTGTTGAAACCTGGAATCCAATATCAAGTGGAGCAACAAAGAATCTGTAATCTAAACTTACAAGGTGCATTGCTACCTCATAGCCCAGTTCAACAAAGCAGTTCTTATAAGGAAACACATCTTCACTACTTTTAATACTGACTAAGATGTGGAAATTATTCCCACTTGGCCCAGGACCCTGTCTTAACTAACAGTCTAAAACATCCCTTATAATATTCTTGGTAAAATTAAACCAATGACTTAGGTGGGTTGGAAAGGGTCTTGTTATGAATCATTACAGGTGCTTCTTAGAAATTTGGCTGTAAGCAAAAATACAGTACCTGGTGAGGACAACTCTCCTTCCTCTTTTTGTGACTACATCAGTGGCAGCAAAAGAGACATGCAGAAGATTTCCAGGACCTTCTAACTCAATGTGTCATTCTGATAGTGGAGTCTAGAAACTTTCTCCAGGCACAGATTATGTTTCAATAAAATATAAACTTACCAGATATGTGCAAGTACAGAAGAAGGTAGTCCTGTCTTCAAAAATAACTCTCTAGCTTCTACACCAGACACAAAGCCATCCATGTCTTTGTCAGTTTTCAGAAAGATTTCATTGTATTTTATCTGGTCTGCAGATGATACAACCCACTAGAATAAAACAAAATGAAAAGCAAGTATAGATTGTGCTTCCATCACATTTCTCAGGAGCACAAGAGGCTGTTTATTATGGGGCATACCTGTGTTAATGCTGCTTTGGCCGGTAAGAGGCCCACAGGTGGTACGGGCTGGTGAGGATCTTTACTGGGTGCTGAAGGTGGCATCAGATGTGCTGCACTTGGAATGCCTGCACTCTTCCTTTTTGAAGGTGGCACTAATGCTGGAGGCAAGGACATTGGCACAGGCTCCTTCTCAAGAGCACAGTATACCAAGAACATGGCCTATGAAAAGGTTTTGAAGAGGCACAGAAGACACAACACAGAAGACAGTAAGCACTTCAAATTACACAACCAATACATCAGCCTGTAAGGGTAAGAACAGAACAGCCTCTTTTTCATCTGCAATTTACCACTGTCCACATCCAAGACTTCTCTTTTTGTTAACCCTGATCTGTTCACAGGTTTCTTCATAAAATTTAAGGAGACCTGGTGTTTATGACTTCAGAAACTCTTGTGATTTATGATTCAAATTAAGGAAGGACATGCTGGGAAGAGCAGAATTCTAATTCTTGTTTTCCTCCAACCATTCCAATCACCAATCTACTTCTGGAAATGGGGTACCTGGAGTCACATATCCCTACAAACAGTAGGATGTAAGTTAAGGCATAACTGTACTATTTAACTGTTATAAATAACCTTTGGAAGTTTTGTAATTCAGAAGGATCATTATACTCACAACTGCAAATTCATCCCGATCCAGCATTCCATCATGATCAATGTCACTTAGTTCCCAAACCTAAAAATTACCATATAAAATACATTCAATAGAATATGGGACATTATTTCCTATTTTAAACTGACATGATTTTAATGCCTTTAAAAATCCAAATTTTGATTAATGCTTAGCAATCATTATCCACTCACTTTCAGGAAAATCAACATCTTTGTATTCTTACTAATGTCAGCAAGATGCATCTATTGACTGTACAAACCGAAGAACAACTTTAACAATTATACTAGTGGATAATTGCTAACTATCTGAGGAACAAACTTCTCTCTCACTCTGTTGCTTTTTCTTTCTCACGACAGTAGTCAATGAAAATATCAAAAGCAGATGGAAGGCTTCTGGCAAGTAAATGCTTAAATCTTTCTTTTGCCAGATTTACCTTCCTCAACTCAATTTCCTTCCTCAGAGGATTTTGAAAGGAGAAATTGCAGAAGTTCAAGTGCAAAAACATCCTTATGTTCCTGTCCCTACTCCAGTTCTGACTGAAGTTTCAAGTAGTGTTTTTTTTTAAAGAGAGACAAAGACCAAGGAGAAGTATTCAGAATTCTGTATTATGCAAGTGTTGTTTCAAGAGGCCTTATTTTAATTCACATATAAAAATGAGAAACACTACTGTATTTAGAAATCTCCAACAAAGGTCACTAGTTATTGACTATAAGCTGACAGAACGCGACATGATAAATGGATTTTCCCCCATTTTGACTGAACAGATTCTTACCCTTCCCAAAACATCAACTGGCAGTTTGGAGTTTAGTAGAACAGGTTTCACTTTATCACCTGACAACAATCCATTCACTGGATTCAGACTGTCAAAGATAGCATCATATTTGGCCTTGTCTTCTGCCTGATTGTAGAAACGTTAAAGAGGAGGCGTTTAATTTAACAAGAACATCACTATAAGGGAAAAAATAGGAAATGACATGTACGAATTTTGGATGTACCATGCACTCTAATAATGGTGTTTGAAAGTAATGGGAATTTTTTTTATTTTTCTGTTACTTGTTAGGTATTCCTCTGCTTATGAAAGCTATTCCTGCCTTATTCAGCTGCATAGAATCATGGGCCCTTTCTGCACTTCCCTCCTTTTCTTATGAACCTGTGATAACCTGGCTCACTGATCTGGGCTCTGTAAAGGAGTGGCAGGATTACTGCCATCTGCACTGATAGCACTGGCTGCAAAGACCACACAAGTTTCATACCCCCCTCCCCCCCAAACACACACTTTCAAATGTTTCAAAGAAAGTTTCTAGGCCTTTGCCTGGGGTGTGTGTGTGTGCTTTGTGGCAGAGCGCTATGGCAAACCACTGAAAAGCACCCTTCGGTGGTTCTTGAACATGGAGGTGAGTCATCTGCATGTCTCCCTTATTCTGGAACAAGGCCCTGGTCCCTCTGGTGGACTTGATTAAATGGGTCCACCAGTGAACCAGATTAATCTGGATCAAGCACAATCTAGCAGCAGACTGAGCCAGATCAGCAGGGAACAGGGTCTCCTTGATCTATATCAGTGGTTCTCAACCTGGGGGTCGGGACCCCTTTGGGGGTCAATTTCCCTTTCAGAGGGGTCGCGACGAGCCTCCTGCTGCCCTGGATGTTAAAGCCATATAGTCTGCATGGGCAAAGTCTTATACAATGGAAATGGAAAGTGAAAGGTGAATAAGGAGGAAATGGCATGTTTGGCTTAAAAGGCAATGACAAGAAGTGATGCCTAACAATATCTGCTGCTAGAGAAAGAAGCAATATTTCAGTTTATTTATATATTGTTTTCAGAATATTGCTCAAAGTGATTAACAAAGTAACAAGAAAACATGAATCACTTTATAAATGATATAAAATTTAACACCAGAAAAGCAACACCTCTGCAGCACAATCTTAATGAAGCAAAAACAAAAACAGTAGCAAAAATGATCTTCCTCATTATGGGAGAAGGTTAGGAGCTACAAGGTGAGATTCTCCAACAAAGCATTATTTTCATCTACCTTAACAGCCCATGGGATATCAGCTGGTGTTCCACTAGTTAAAGGGCTAGTCAAATCACTCTGAAAAAAAGAAAATTTAAAAAATCTTAATTTTAATTTTTCTGATTTAAATACATAATTCTAATACATTTTGGTCAAATTTAGAAATTTCAGTCCTACACAAAAAATAAGAATGCTAAAATGAAACCATTCTCTTTCCATAAAGAAAACAACCATAATATGAGCTACTCTAGCATTACAGCAATTCTAAGTGCCACTTTCAATAGTGGACCAGCAATGTGCTACTATCTGCCTGAGGAAATAAAAACAATTAAAGGTTCTTCTAAATCCACAGTGTCAGTCCTTTAAAAAAGAAAAAGAAAAATGGAGGGGGATTTTTCCATTCCCAGCCCCCCCTGGACTCCATTCTTCCTAATCATCTCTGGCAAAGGGAGATCATGCCATCCTAACCATTCCTTGTTGACCTATTTGGCAGCTAAATATGCACAGTAACATCATTTAATATACTATGACCATCTGTGATGGCGTATTTATACAATAAAATGTATCATTATTATATTACTGTATTGAACAGTTAAGGCACAGTACAAGACATACAGTTGCATGCAATAATGTTTAAGTAGCATATTCATGACACAAAGAACTTTTAAAATTATATTTGCAAACAGAAAACTAAGTATTTTTAACAATGTCTTACAAATCTAGGTGGAGGAACAGGCAAATTAAGACTACTCAGCGAAACATCCAATCCATTCTGGGCACAGGCTATAAGCCGTAAAGCAACGAAAAACTCCTGAATGAAAAGGGAAAGAAGTATTTATTTACTACTTTTCTACTACCATGAGTCCAGAATGATTCACAAAACAATAACAAAAAATAAAAAACAAATTAAAGCTAAATCTAAATACATATAGGTTTTAACATGTGAAAATCTTCAACTTCAGAATCCATCAACATGTGCGAAACATGATTAAACGGGAATGGCTAAGTAGACCTCCACAAAAAAGGCAACCCTTAGCATAGGGAGCAAATTCAACTCTTATAGTTCCAGGACCAATCTTATCAAAGAAAGTCTCAGCTATAAACACTCTGACAAGTTAAAATAAAGGAGTACCCAACCACCCCATACACAACTATGAGTTCTTTCAAGTAGGGTGAATTTCATGTAAATACCTACTCACAGCCCTCACCCAGCCCATTACCAACTAGTCTAGTGTAATGCAAGGAATGATGAGAGTTGCAGTTCAGCAACAACTGAAGGACTAGTCCAACTTGAAAAGTTTTTTAGGCTACAGATTACTGAAGTTGGGTATTTGTTACCCAGAAGAGCTCTCATGGACAACTACTCGAGGACGCGATGGTGGCAGAAAAAACCTTCTTTTAACTGCCATCACCACCACATGGTAGGCACGACAATGTGTTCTAACCAGTGTTCAGTCAGACTCATGGCAGGATGTACGCTACATGCACTCTAGCTGTTGACCCTCCTGTTTCATCACCTGTAGCTCCACAGTATACCAAGGTGCTATACAGACTCTACAGGTACGCCTAGGGCACTCGGAAGCGATCGTGTCGACAGCCCTGTTCATCTCCTGATTCCAGATAGAGACCAGAGCTTCAACAGGAGCATCAGCCATGCCAACTGGAAAATCCCCAAAGACATTCAGGAATCACTCAGATTCTATAAGTCTCTGGGGGCAGATCATCTCAATAGGTCCCCCATCCCCATAGAGGGGAGCTGCCACTGTAAGTCCAACTCTCACCAGCGAATGGTCTGTCGAAGACAACCGGCTGACAACCAGCCCGCCTATCAACGGATTCTCCCCAATTGGCTCTGAGGCAAAAACCAGATCAAGAGTATGACTGGTTGTGAATAGTGTGTCAATGACACCATGTTTTAAATTTCTCAATCATGTCTGGTCATTTCAAGTACATAATTACAGTGCTTGGGACAAATTCCAACAACACAAATTCCAGGCATCAAAGACAAATACTTCTTAAGAGTATCTTTCCAGGTGTCAGAGGTAAATACTTCTTAGCTTTAAAATAACTCTGCATGTAAGAGGCAAAATCCAATTCCAGAACTACAGTAGACAATATAGTTAGTGGAAATGAATACTGCCAAGAGACTGACAAGTATCAACAGGATAGATCATTCTCCCATTCTCAAGACAGGCAATCAGGGCAACTAAGGATGTATTGTTATCGTACAAAATGCTGCAATAGATCCAAATTGACATGGTCAATATATGGCCCTTTAAAACTTTCTGAACTTCAACTCCCATAATTCCTTGCCACTGGCCAGATTAGCTAAGTTAATGAGAGTGGTGACAGCATGTTTTGCAAGCATGTTTGCTGCTGGCTGCCGACTACCCAAACTATCCGTCTCCAAAGAGGATATCTGTAACTAAAATGCATACATTCTTTAGGACTGTTCCTCAGAGTCAAGGACCAGGTCTTAGGTTACCATAACATTTTCCCCCCAACACTTTATTCATCATTTCCTAGATTCATCCATTTAGTCTATTCCTGCCATATCTTCTAAGCCATCATGATAAGAATCAAGTGGCCATATAAACAGCATACCCACTACACCCTCAGGCTGCAAAACTGACTTCACAAACTATGGCCTCATTATCCATTCAATACTTGTTCCCAATATTGGCAAAAACGTAGAAACATTTTTTTCTCAGAAAATGTGCATCACACATTGCATGCCACTTCTTTAAGATTTTTTTCATAATTCTTGGTGTTTATCTTTTCTACTGGATGAATCAACTTGACACGTTTTCCTAAGCATCCTTTTTAAAGTGTGTAATTCTTTCAAAATGGAAAGGGGGGAGCATAGGCACAGCTAACGAAAAAGAACATAAAGTCTGTTTACACATTCCTTCTCATCATAATCCAATTAGAAAAACTGTGCATGTTGCAAATGGTTAAAATCAGGAGGGGAGTGTGGATAATCTTCTATGAAATCTTAACTTGCCCTAAATATAGTATACTGCGTTAAGTTCTTTCTTCTACAGCTCAAGTATTTTATTTAATTTAGAAGTCTAAAACTCGGACCCAGGCCCCACACTTGCTAAACTACCCAACAAACTATTAAGAATTTAGAAGAAACAAGCATGCAATTATTTAGTTTACTCCTATTCTTTTACAATGCTAAAAGACATTCACATGAGCCCAACAGTTCTGGCATTTTTATTAATAATTCTGAATAAAAGAAAGGAAGCTACAAGCCACATGTATCTTCAGAAAGCTATGAACAGCCCTTGAACGGATAGCTTAGCACAATCTTTCCTTTCCTTGCACCAAACTGCCTTTTTCTAAGTTGGCAGTTCAGAGTCTGCCAAACCAGCATAGGTCAGTCAAACCAACAGAGGTCAGTTCAGGCAGCTGAATAAGCCCCTTTGAGCCAGGGAAAGAGCAGTTTGCTCTGAGCAAGGGATGGATCACATCCAGTTCTCCATGGAACAAAAGTGACCTGAATTGAGGCAGTTCCACTAGAACCAAACCACAGCCTATCCCTAAAGCTTGGTTTTGATCTTCCTGAACCAGGTTCTGATTCATTCCCAATCAAACGACAGTTCATGGAGATCAAAAGTAAGATTTCAACTTAGAGCATTACCCTCCTCCGCCACCAACTTCTGCTCCCAATTCATAGGTTACTGTTAACTTTGGCTTCATGTAGCTCTGTTTGCCAGCAGCTCCAAGACATAATTCAAGTAAAAGAGTAGCATATTAAATCTTTCTGAAAGTTTTGAGAGGAAATATCTGTTAGTTTTTCTATCCCTTGACAACTGAAAGAAAAAAAATACTTACCTGTTTACTTAAGATGCCTTTGCCATTTGTATCAGCAAGGTCCCAGACCTAATCAGAAGCAGTATGCAATGTTTTACTATGAATACTCAACTTTAACAAACAGAAATTCAAATGTTTAACCATTTTAGTTCATTTA
Source organism: Aspidoscelis marmoratus (assembly GCA_014337955.1). Lineage (NCBI taxonomy): Eukaryota > Metazoa > Chordata > Lepidosauria > Squamata > Teiidae > Aspidoscelis > Aspidoscelis marmoratus. The sequence continues at coordinate 51,239,900 of MTQE01001134.1, read as the reverse complement.
AGGCATTTTCTACTCCACCTCTCCTATGACAAGTCTAAGCTAGTATGAACCGTTCTCCTCCATTCTATCCTCACAACAATCCTATGAGGTATGTTAGAAGCAGTGGCTTGATCCAGGAGAAGTCTAGAATTAATTGTGATGAGGGGCTCTGGGCATCCTTTGGCAGGCACATGCCATCACTCTTGCCACAGCTTCTGGAACACTACTGCAAATGGAACTTGCGCTTGCAGCAGTGAAGATCCTGCTGTGACTTTTTCAGTGTGTCGCTGCAGGTCCCAGTAGGATCGTTGGCCACTGAGTTGCTTACTCCTCCTTCCGGGCATCCATCTAGAGGGAAGTGACTTCCTTTGACAGACGTGGCCATGGAATAATTTAAACAGGCTGTTAGGCTGTATATGTTGCAGGTATAGTGATTCAGAAGCCTGTAGTGCGTGTTTAAGATGATATAATGAAACTTAAATATAGCAACTCTTAAAACTTTTCCACACTGGGTTGACAGACTGACCCAGAGGAACCCCTGGAATGGCTTATCCATCATGGTGGATCTGTTTATCAGGAGGCCAGGCCTGGCAGCAGAATGCTGCTACAACCCACTCTAAACATGGACCACTTGTAAACAGTCCACACAGCATTCCAGGCTGGTTGTGGGTAGGTAGCACACAAAAAAATAGTTTGGCATACCACACCCATAAACCTGGCACTGTACCTGGCACCTGAAGTGGCACTGGAAGCATGCCACTTCTTGGTACCCGGCCAAAACACCCCAGCTGGCAACTACAGAAGCAAGGAACTTTCAGACTTGAATTCTCTATTAGGCAAGAAAAGTCTGTCTGCAATGCCATGGGATAAAAACTGCCTTAGAGACCCTATACTGTATTATATACTTTGTCTACTATAATAGCCCAGATTTCAATTTAAATCAAGCTTTTTAGAAACTAAAAGCCAAGTTTCTCAAATGTTAAACTTCCTACAGATATGAAGTATATAATTTGTTTTCAACCATACATGCCACAAAGGGCTTTACCACACTCAACTTTAAAAGAAAAAAATATTTCTGTATTATAAAGAAAAATATTTTTTTTTACATGTAACCAAAGCATTCTGATCACACTGATAAACCCTAATGAAATGTATTCAAAGACGTCCTTAATGTAATCAAGGAATATTATTTATTGTACATAGACAAAATGGACAGATGCTAAAAGTAGAGGCCATCACCCATCAGAGAACTAAGTCACCCTCAGGTCATTCATTTCCCAAAGAAGCTAATATACATAAAAAATCCATTACTTTTCAAAACAACAAAAAGCTGGCTTGTAGATTCCCAATTACTAATTTATTTAATCTTTTAACTCCAAAATATGGACAGTGTTCACCCTGGCTTACTTAGTCATACCAAGTCCAGTAATACTGCCCTTTAAGCAGATTCAGATAGTGAAGTTGCCTACAAGGTTGTTATATTTTTTCCCTCTGGTCTCAAACATGAGAAAACAGGTGATCAGCAGCTAAGGCCTGGGGACTTTCAAAGTTTCAACTTTTAGATTCCTGATACGTATGTATTGCATTGCTACATTTCTGCAATTTAATATTGTAGTTTTATTTAGAACATTTATATACTGTCCTACACAACAGTCTCGGGGGGGGGGTTAATACATTTTCTAAAATACATTAAATATTTATACATAAATATTTATAAATTATTTATACATAATATATAAAAAAGTATCCATTTCCAAAAGCTAAACTAGGCAGGTGTACTTTCACCAGTTAGTGCCTGTTATCTCTCTTTTGTTAAGACAAAGTAGCTACGGGCATTCTAGGTTTCCTTGTAATCAACACTGGAAATACTCACTCCCATGTCTGGTACAAAAAAAAATCTATCTCAAAGTAATACCTTCCCAAGTATCAAATCTGTTAGTCCTGATCTTTTCAGAAAGACTGCTGCATCAGAAGCCAATACCCTTCCAGAGTTACTGGGATCAACCTATTAAAGAGAAAGACACTACGTTTGGTTACCTATTTAAAACCTTATGCAGATATTTAGTATTTCTTACATACTTATAAAATGCTTTTCCTCTAGATTTTCAAACAGTTACTTGAGAAACTGCCAATACTGTAGCTTTATGCCATATCTACTTCAGTATTTTGAAGCATCTGTGCTTATTGTTTGTAGTGACACTTGTACTGCAGAGCACAGGAAAATAGCCAGCTTTCATAGCCACATCATGGGCTCTCTGAGAAGAACCTAGGCAGAAACATTAAACCAAGGAACAAATGTCCCCCAATTCAGTGTCCCCTTTCCCTGAAACAGCAGGAGGCACGCAAATAGCATGACATGGCCACTGGAAGGTTACTCTTCAAAGGGTGATCTTTGTTTACATTGTGCAGAATATGCCCAAACTTCAATTTCTATATTTTCCAGTTCTTCAAGAAAGGACTCTACTTAAGGCCTCAGTTAAATCTAGTATCAAATTTCTGTTTCTTTAAACAATTAGTGGGCTTTCTGAAAGATATTCTTAAATACAAAGCGTTGATGCTTAATCTGGCTGAGGCCTTAAGTAACACCTGATATCAAGAGGAAAAGGAAATATATTGAATTTAACTTGAGGAAGCAAAAATCAGACATCCCAATGCCAAAGGGAAGCTTCCCTTCTTTCATGATGGTTGATGTCTAGTCCCAATTCAAATAAACTTTCATTAAATACTAAATAACTCTAGCTCCTACATCAGTGTAACAGAAGTTCAGTTAAATATATATTTAAGTCATAGTCGGATACATTTGGATTTAAAAGAATCTTCACATATTCATGAGTCTTATTTAGCTTTGTAATAATGTGAAATGACACTTTCATTCCATGAAAGCAGCAAAAGAGACTTGATACTTAGGACTGTCCCCACTCCCCCCAAACTAAATGAAGTGCTAATCTAATGGTAAGAAAAGATGAAGAGATGACTGTACAGAGACTGAGTTATTCTTAGCACAAAACAGACTTCTTCCCTCCTCTCAACACCGTACCCCACAATGTGTCTGTTCTCTTATTTCAGACAAGATGCACTCTCATCTAATCCATATCTAATTGGTTCATGAAAATCACCCTAGCTAAAATTTTAACAGCAAAACATTTTCCCATTAATTAGGAAACTCATTCCAAGCCCATTCCAAAGTCACCCTGAAGGTCTAATGCCATAAGGAAAAAGTTATCTAGTACAATAAAATAGAATGAAGAATTAGTTAATGGTTAATAATTTAATTAAAGATGACATTAAAGATTTAAGCTCATACAGACCAAGCCAGATAATGTCCATATTTCATTATCCAAATCAACATTTTCAGTTACAGTACTGTATACGGTCTGAGAATCAGGAAAAGGAGAAGCCATTTTGCAGACCTCATAACTGAAAAGTTTGGTTTGTATAATGAAATTAAACAATAAAATACCCAGAACTTATAAGGGAAAATCTATATGACAAGAATACGGATATGAAGGAGTACTAGCGTAGCTATGTTAACTTTAATATTGGTTCAGAATGATAGAAAAAATGTATCATCAGTACTGCTACTGAAAAGTATTCAAATAAATGTCCCAGTACAAATTGGGAGAGTTTGAGGGGTTCACAATCAAAGCAAACCGTGCTCAGAAGTTCAAGCGTTCGGTCCAATAACAAAATGAACCAGGGATAATTGAACCAACTATTCATTTCATTTGATCTTCCTTCCATCTTCCACCACAGCCTCCTCTCTTCCCCGGCACCTGCGTGGCCTTACCCCCAACGTCCCTGGCCTTCACACTTCTCCCCTTTCATGTATGGATTCCCTCATCATGTTAACAAACTTCTTATCTTCTCCCTTTGTGCCTATGCCTCACTTCCTGTTGTTCAACACCAAGCCACTGCCAGCTGGGCCATTGAGGGGGGGAGTCCACGAGCACTAAGTACCCATTAAATACCCATTAGGGACTCATTAAGGACCCACTAGGCTCAGAGTAGGAAGACCCCATTTCCAGTGCAGACCCCATTAGAGCCACATTTGTTTCCACCTGTTCTAGGGAAATCCAGATTAAATGGGTCCTTCAGGACATATCCAGATTTCCTGTATACTCCATTAAAAAAGTCTACAATGGGGTCCTCAGGCATCAAATCCGGATTATATGGAGCACGTTTCCACTGCGATTGGGCACTGGCGTCTTGGGGGGGGCTCCAAGGGGGCACCCATTGTGGGAATGCCCTGAAAACCGAAGCTCCAAACCTTGTGCATAATTTCTAAAGAAGGCCTGAAGGAAACTCTGGAGTACGACACAGGCTTCGAAGATGACCAGTCAAAGCAATGCCATTTCTACGGAGCTTTGTCCAAAGCACTGGAGAATCTCCAGAACAATTTGCCGCAATCTTCAAAGATCCTCCGGAGCCACTCCAGAATCTCCAGAGCGTCAGTTTGCACACACCCCTGTGGGAGCCCCCCCAAAAGCATGGGGTGACGGACGGGCCCCACGTGGGTAGATTCAGATTCGTCATATGGGTGCTCCGGCATTTCCATTGTGAGCATGCCTAGCACCCATTGCTACTGAGTGCTACACCACCTGTGGAGACACCTCAGGTACCTCCTTAGATCCGGATCTACTAAATCTGGATTAGTTGAAGGACCATTCCTTAGATCCAGATCATCTTAGGCTTTGGGTCATCTGAGCATGTCATATGTGTCTCTACTTCCCAGAAGTCTTGAAAGCCAGGAAGTGAAGGCATACATGCCTGAGAACCTGGACTTCTGGGTAGACATGTAGTTTTCTGTATTCCAGTTAGCCTTTGCCAAGAACTGTTCAGGCAGTGGCAGCAACCTGGTGTGAGACAGCAGGAATGTGAGGCACAGGCACAAGAAGAAAAAGTAAGGAGTCCATAGATATGATGGGGGAGTCCATGGGTGAAAGGGGATTCAGTAAACCAGCCTGACAGTTTGTATCTGGAGAGCATGAGCTAACGGCTAGTTCAGGTTTGATACAGACTAAATCCGTCATTTTTGTTCATGCACATCCCCAATTTTATTGAAACACAATACACACATCACAGAGGATCCTACAGGAGGATGGCTAGCCAGTTGTATTTTGCAATTGCCAATGGTGGTCAAAATTACTAGCATGCTTTAATGAAAGTATTTATATAAAACAGACACGTGAACAACATGTAGTATCATGAAGTTGATAAATTAACTTGATTTGCAAATTGTTTCCCTTTAAAGTCTAAAGACAGAAAAGGATTTATTTCACTATCCTAATAATACACAGTATAAGAACCAAAAGAGCATGATGTCTGTAAACAGAAGTGTATCTCGATGGCTGAAACTGCTTGGAAAATGCACACTTGCAGATTCAATTCATAAAGTAAACAGCACTTACCTGTCTATAGTACTTCTCATACACAGGATTTGCACTTGATAGCTTTTGGAAGGAAAAAAAAAGTATTTTAAAAAATATTGCTCAGCTTTAAAAACTATTATTTAAACATAGAAAATGGCTCTTTCTGCCAGTGCAGAAAACAAAGATTTAAGAGTAGGATTATATATTCAGTCAAATTCAGCACACCCAAATGCACAGAAATGTACTATATTATCAAGGGCCAAAAGATCTGCATTCAGAGGAAGCCACAAAATCTATAATTATAGATTCTATAACATAGAATGTAGTTCTGTACAGGCAAAAACATACTTTTCCATATATATGATTCATTCTTGCCCATGAACTTTCTTCTCATAGAATATTTATGAATCTACAAATTGCTCTTGCTCAAATAGTACAGTACATGAATTTGCAGTAGTCACATATATATCTGCCCACTTCCTTTAAAGTATGTGTTTATCACAGTGCTTGCTTAATGTAGACCGCCTTTGAATCAATTACTGACCTGGAAAGGAATTCTAATTTTAAGAAAGCATGTCTTTTAAAATACATAACTTTACAGCACGACCCCATGCATTGTCTTTATACTTCATTTCAACAGATCCCACTTTTCTTGGCCATTTGGAACACCAGTTGTAGTGACCCCCTGGGCAAGGTAACTAGGAAAAGAGGTTTTAACTGTAGATTAGTTAGGTTAGTAAGCTGACTATATTTCACAGGGAGGGTGTAAGCTAGCTCAAAGGCTAGACCAATGAGAGTCCAATGACATCATGGGAGACTCTATAAAAGGTCAAGCATAAGGGTATAATGTTCTTTGTCCGGTATCTCACCGTGTGTGTGTGTGTGAGAGAGAGAGAGACAGAGACAGAGACAGAGAGAGAGAGTGTGAGTAGGAAAGAACCGGGTCTGTTAGTTGCCTATGTGAAGAGACAGGGGAACTGATAACTAAGTGAAGTGTTGAAGGAAAAGTACCGTAAACTGAAAGAAGTTGTAAACAATAAAAGAGTTTGTGTTCATCTTGAAGAGAGTCCGTCTGTAATCTGTCAGTAGAGTGGCTAACGGAGAGACGAGCAAGAAATTACGTACTATGTCTTTAAATAATAAAAGTAAAAAGCCTGTGGAGTACCACAGTTGGCTGAAAGAAAGTCTTTCTGTTGTAAGTGATAAGTGAAGTGGAGAGGGGCGATGTTGTGATTGGGACTGCTTGCTGACATGGAAAGGGAGATGTTTTAAAGAGAAAAAAAGTAATAAGGAGCCGTTTGAGAGTGTCTGGCAAAGCGGAGACTGAGCTCCGGTTGTGACATTTAATGGTGGCAGAGCTGGGATCAAAGTTAGCAGATCCAGTAACCTGTCCCCTTGAGAGGAATGGGAGATCATTGTTTATTTTAAAAAAATTAACAGATCCTTGTGGTAAACTGTAGGGTACTGGTAGAGGATATGATTATTTGTGTAGACTGAAGTCTCGAGGTATTTGGCATAGGGTATGGTAGAGGCTTGTGGTCGGAACACAATCTAAGTTAAGAAAGTTCAGTTTACATGATGATAGAACTACAGCAGCCTCCAGACTTCAAAACATTTTGATTAAAGAGACTTAGACACTCACTTTAGTATTCAGATCCATGTTACCTTGCTACTTCAACCATTTTCAAAATGGTTTACAGAAACAAACCACTTCCTATACTCTACAGCTTTATCCCTTCCATCTCACTCCTTCTAGGCAAGATGAATAAAGATAAAATAAACAGTCCAAGATCAGTCGAAGAAGTGTCACGTACATTTTGGGGTCACAGTAATTGAAACTACAACAGTTATGGTCCCTCACCACTCAGCAAAGCATTTAACTGCAGTCCTATCAACAGTCATGGCATTTATCATTCTACAGAATGACAATATTTATTGCAAAAGGTTTTTAAGACCTACAGTCTTATGGTAAGATGGCAATCTCCTCCCTCAAGTATCTCCTGTAAAACTGTTTAGAGGATCATTTTGTGCCTGCTTTTACAAGGAAGTCATTGAACAATACAATAAGACCCTGGAGTCATTTCCCTAAGACCCATTCAAATTTATTAAATGTTGCAAAGATTTATGGAAAAGTAGTTTGTCTAAACATCTGCAGCAGTTCTGGGCCATCAAGTCATGAAGTGATTAACCTCACATCTTGAATCAACTACAGTACTGTCACCATTTTGTAAGCCAAGCATTAGTAAACCAAGCCTATTGTTATCCAGGAATAGGAAACATATGCTATTGGTTCATATCCTGTACCTACAGAACTTCAAACTTCCAAAGCACTCTCTTTATTCAGCAGCTGCTAGTTACACAACTGAATGACAGATGCAAATGACTTTTTCCATGTAGAGGGAAAATTTGGGAGATCTCTTGCCTGGCAGGGAACCTATTTTACAATAAAACACAGGAACACAACATCAGGTATATACTCTTGGGATGTATACAGCATGACTGATTCAGATCCAGGTCTACAATATAAATGTTACACAATACAGATATTCTGACAGTTATAGATAAAAAGTTCTAGCTGTCTCTGTAACTGTCAGAAGTGGGCAATGCCTGATATTCCCATCAGAGCCCTGACTTGGGCTTACCCTCTCACTCCTTCTTTCCACATGTGATATTCCAAGGATGGTTGACATGTGTTCTGTGGAATCTCATATTATGCAAATATGCACAAGACTGTAGCTTGTAATGCTCTCCTTATGATTAACTTTGTCTGCTTTACGTAACCCAGGATGCCTGATTGCAGCCCTTCCTCCTTTCTCATCCAGGATTGGGACTAGGAAATGTGAAGGTTGAAAAGCTCAGAGGCTGTGATTTGCCCAAGAGCTTTCATGGTAGAGCAGGATTCAAACCCAAGAAGTAGACAGTGAAAATGAACCAGCTTAGAAGTATCCTCTTTCTTAAATGCACTGGCATATAAGATGCATCTATTATTTACCAAGAAATATTTAGGAAAAATAAGTAACAAAATAGGACCAAGTGTGATTTTATGAGAAACTGTTTTGGAAAAAAATATGGTTCTTATATGGCAAAAAAACCCCACAGTATGTACTTTTAAGGTATGCTTTATCTCAATGCCTGCTCAAAGCTGCTGATTTCAATGCAAATGAATGTGTGTTAGGACACTGTGTAAACTTCACACCTGTGTCCCCTCTCCCACAGATAATGTTTTTCTAACTCAATGATCTCTTCTATATATGGCAGAAAAATTATCCCTGTTTTTTCATACTCTTCACTACAAGCCTTAATGGCAACTCTACAGCATTAACGCCATCATTTAACTCTTAGTACTATTCTACGGGATATACATTGTGCCCTTTGCTGTTACAACACTCTGAATAATTATTTGATGGGGATGTGTTTGTCTCTGCAGTATTCCAAAGAGGATACAACAGCATATAAACAATGGAGGTGGTGTAGCCTTGTATATTAAGGAAGAGATAGAATCTTACGAA
>MTQE01001134.1:51212933-51225912 GCA_014337955.1 Aspidoscelis marmoratus | reverse complement strand
TGGGTGCCTCCCTTAATCTGGATCTACTACCCATTCCTTAGATCCGGATCTAAGGGCTGCTGTGGAAAAACACCCAATATGTTCAAAGTAACATTGCTAAAGGCATCTTCTTCAGCATATCAAACAACTGAAGCTTCTGCTGATTCTTCAGAGGCAGACATACTCTAGAAGTAAGATGGTGTCAACCTGCTTCTTTCCAGATGTCTGGAGGGAATCAGACTGATAAAGGCTGCACAGTCCAGCCTTGACTTACCAACATGGTTAAATTCCAAGAATTTTTCTAGGAGTACAAAGTAGTTCATTGGCATCACAACAGTCCTTTCAAATTTGACAGGACTAAAAGAGGTGCCTACATATGCATAAATTAAAGTTATTTGAACATTCTGTCCTGTAATGCATCTAGATATTGCATAAATGATTTGATTACACTTGAAATATAATGAATGAGAAGCACTTGTTTTTGTGCAAATCAGCCACTATTTTCAAACTCAGATGACTGTATTCAGTCTAGTGAGCAAAGATTCTAAACTGGGATTTAAATCTCTATACTCAGCATTCTAGACACTACTCTTCTCTGACAGAGTATTACATTACCTCGGCAGAACTCTTATTAGTCCTTGAACAGGGGTGGACCCTAGTTCAGATATCATGACAACAAAACAGTTTGACTTTCAGGAGAAACTTTCAGATGCACCCACTACAGTACATAAAAACATGTGAACTGTTATTGGTCCAAACTATTTTTATTCCACAACAAAACTGGTTTAATATAAATTCCCAATCTCTGGGGCAAAAACTAGGGGACATCATACATGTGACCTAAGAAAGGCTATATTCTAAATAGTATATGTATGGTAATGTGCAAGTGAGCTTTATATAAAGGTTTTTTGATGGTTTAATTCAAACATCAATGTGAATGAATTTATCCTGAAGCCTCACTTTTGTTGCTGTACTGAAGTTGTTTACTAGTGATTGTCCTTTATTACACCCTGCTTTTTTGCTTTCCCTTTAATCTGTTTTTCTTATTTTTATTAACTACAGTATTTTTTAAATGCTATAATTGTTATAATTTATGGTTGTTTGAATTATCACAATGCTTCAAATGACTAACGCTTTGGTTTTACATCACACATACAGAAACATACCATGAAACTTACTGGCATGGCATCAGTAATTAAAAACATTAAGATACAATTCTACCTCAATCATGAAAATCCAACTTCCTGTTTACATATGTAAGACCAATTATTAACATGAATTATTAATCATTAAATACTTTAGAAAGTATTTTTTCTAAATAGAAAAGAAATACTTTTCTATTTAGAAAAGAATTAAGATGTTTGCATATGTAATCTGCACTGAAAGATGTTACACGTCTAGTTTCTACACATTTATCCTTTGAATTAAGAGTGCCAGTTGGATTCCTAAACATCTCTAGCCACAAAAAGTTATGGTTTGGCTTTAACATGTTTTCAGTTTAGTCCTTGCTCTTACATTTATGACAATATGAGAAAGCTATCCATTAATTACGATCTAGGCCAGATCTCAGTTTAATCCATTCACCACTCAAGAGCAGATTATAATAAAAAAAGACATCAATACAAAGCTAAAACATACTTAAAACAAAAGCAGCCAACCCACCCACTGACTCCTCTTAGCAGCTCCATGTTCAGAAGTTGTTAAAGATCAATGACCTGGGTGAAGAGGTGTGTTTTAACCAGGCACCAAAACCCATGTTATGGTAGTGCGTGGTGTGCCTCCACAGAGAGGCTGCTCTAGAGCCTGGGGGCCACCAGAAAAATGCCCCTTCTGTGTCCCTTTCACTTCTAAGGGTGGTAGAACTATCAGAAGGCTCTCATCTTGAGATCTTAATCACCAGGCAGATGACATGGTGCAGACACACTTTCAGCTATTAAGGGTCCAAGCGCATGCCCACAGCATCCTTCCTAAATGTACTGCATTGACCACAATGTACAACCAAGCCACACAGACTTTTTGCATCATAATAACAGAGACAGAGCAAGTGACAATGTTGTACTGCTACCACCAGCTAAAATCTGAAGACAACAAAATGCTTTATTACGCTCTTAATCTTTAATACCAGCTTCGATGACCCTAGTGCTGCGATTATGGATTTTAATTTGAAATAAAACAATAGTCCGTGTCTACTCTGGGATCAAGGAAAAGAAAAGCATTTGCTTAAAAACAAACAACAAAACAGAAGCAAAACTTGAGCACACCAGGCTGAACTAGGATGCATCTCTCTTGAGAGATACAGCCTGTATGGGATGAAACACTAGGTCACAGACTGGAAACACTAACACAGGTGAAGCATGAAAGAGGTGGGGAGAGAACGGAAAAGAACATAAGAGATCACACTATGATGAAGGAAGGGAAGCCCCTCATGCCATGCCACAGGCACATTAGTGAAACGGTAATGTGAAGAAGGCTCAAATCAAAAAGCATGCAAGAAACATCAGCCGTGATGCTTTACAACCCAATATATTCACCACCACGCTGAGCTTTTTGTAAGCTCCTCCATCCCCACATGTTGGCAGAAACATGAAACGGTCTGAAAGAAAGCTGTCAAGTTCAGAGTGCAGAACCCCAAAACAGCAGCACAAAGAAAGAGGGCATTGGAGCTACAGCCCAACGTGTGAAATGTGATCAGACACAGCAAAAAAGAAAAAAAAAGCATCTCTGGCTGTAGTCACACCTAAGGTTTGATCCAGCTTCAGTCCACCTTCAGAGCAAGAGAACACCTCAGCAAAGCGACCAGTTATTTTCTTTCCATTATCCGAAAGGTTAACTTTCTGAGTTATTTAACACTGAAAGAAAACCGCTTGTCACTTTGCTGATGTATTATCTCACTCTAAAAGTGGCCTGAAGGTGGATTAAACCTTAGGTGTGACCACGGCCTTTGAGGTAGCTCGAAGACGAGCTGCCACACACCAATCTGCCTCTCCACGGTCCCATGAACATTCTGTGCTAGAAGATGGGTTAGAGACGGGTTGAGGACGCGAGGGCCACACGTCTGCAAGCTGCCCTTTTTGTATGTCTGGACACACTGAGAAGCCGCGACAGAAGCGTGGGATGTGGGGGCGGGGAACGGGCTTTGGGGCGGGCCGGGCGGTGGCAGGGGAGGCCACAGAAAAGTAGCACAACTGTTTCCTCGGAAAGCTGCTGAATGTGGATTTTCTGCCGGAAAGGGAGCTCTGCTTCACCTCACGCAGCGGCAGCAGCAGCAGCAGCCGGAGGGAGGGAGGGAGAGGGGGACAGAGATTGGAAGAGGCTCGGAAGAGCCGAGCGAGGGAGGCCAAACGGAAGCGCCGCTTGCTGGAGGAGCCGAGGCGGGGAGGAGGGGGCGAGAAGGGAGGCGTGTGAGGGAGCAGCAGGGCAGGAGGAGGCTACGAAAGGGACGGACGGAGGAGGAGGAGCGCTGCAAGCAAAGCGCGGACGGAGCTCAGCCTGAACCTCGAAGGCGAACCCCCCCCCCTCACCCTCAGGTGAAGGTCCCGCCTTCGCCTTCTGCTTGGGGACGCCCAGAAGCAATGGGTGGGCCACGGGGCGAGACGGCACGCTGCGCTACGTGGGCTGTGGCCTGACCCAGCTCCTCTTGGGTTCCCCGAGAGAGGAGGAGAGGCCAGCCGGGCTGCCCCTGGACTGAGTTAGCAGGCACCCAGAGGCGGGCGGCTGCGGCGCCACTACCACCCTCTTCCCTTCGCCGCCGCCGCCGCCGCCGCCACTACCACTACTCTAAGCGGTTACCTGCGTCAAGGAAAGATGAGAGGCCATGCTGCTGCTGCTGCTTCCATCATGCACCGGCCGCACAAGGAGGGAAATGAAAACGGCCCCCCAGAAAGGCCCGGCGGTCCGGTCAACCCAGCAGCGGGCGCGCTCGCTGGCCCGACCCTTCACTCGCGCTCGCTCGCTGAGCAACTTCAGCAGCAACTTCCCGAGCTTAACCCGACTAGGCCCCGCCCGTGTCAGTCAGCGACGCGGCGGCAAATCCTGGCGGCGGATTTCTCCCGTCAGCCTCTCTGGATCGGAGTTCTCAACCGCGGAAGCCGACCTCGGAAAGGACATTATTTTAGGCTCAAGATGCCGAGGCAGCCGGTCGGCCAAGGCGGGCCTTAGTGGGGCCCGGTAGGAATGAAAGCCTGGGACAGAATTTCCGGACAGTGGATTTTTGGGAACAGTAAACATCTTGTTCTTTCTTGGAACAGCAGCTTGCAAGCCGCGCGCGGGCAGGCCCTCCCGTGCTGCCCTATGACTCGAAAGGAGACGCCGCAGTCATGCTCAATAATTTGCTTTAACACACTCGAAAAAAGCAAGCCACAACCTGACAACACAAGAAGGGGACGGTTGACAAGCTCTCAGAAAGAACTCGCCTGCATTTTCAAGTCAACTATTTCTGGATCACGCTTCTTCTTTTCCGCAACAGAAACTTTTATCAGTTACTTACATGAGTTTTTTTCCAACAGTCTTTGTGTTTTGTTTTGTTTTTTAGCAGATTAAATCGTTTGGGTTCTGACTGGGCAATTCGTCCTTCAGAACAGTTATATAAGCCCATATTTATTTTTAATATGGGCGTGGAACTTTTGATACATGAACTCCTATGCCTCTGGAAGAGTGCCCGAGTTAAAACTGCATGGACGACAGAGAGTCTTTTAGTTCCTGGCTTCTTTGCAGTTTCTCTGGTAGCTGGGATCCGACTCAAACCTGCACATGCATCCAGAAGTGGTGTGTTGGGTTTAAATGAGGCTACAGCACAAAACAACTTTTGAATCACTGGAATGCGATTCAGGTGGCTAAAAGCAAAGGCTTCCATTGTCCTACAGCCTTTCCAATGTCACCGTGAAGTGGCAGTCATGTGAGTGGTATTTCAGTAGCAAAAAAATAAGCGTGCTGAAATGTTACACTAAAGAATTACCTATATTCCTGCTAGGGTATGACTGCCATTGAGTGGGACTGGCTTTTTGCCAGAGGCCTAGAATCAAAGAATGCCCTTTTTGAGCACCTGACCTGCTGCTCATAGTTATGATACCAGTGGGCTGGTTCCTGATCTCCATGTGTATGGGGGAGAAAGTTTCTTTGCCAGGTAATTATTCAGTACTACCTGCACTTCTGAAAACTGCAGATGGGGCTGTGGACTCCACGCTTTCTAAATCCTCTAAGGCAGTGGTTCTCAACCTTGGGGTCAGGACCCCTTTGGGGGTCGAACTACCCTTTCAGAGGGGTCGTGACGAGTCTCCCACCACCCTTCCCTCCCACCTCCCAGCTGCTCTGCCTCTGTGGTTGGGGGTCTCCACAACATGAGGAACCCCATTAAGGGGTCGCAGCATTAGGAAGGTTGAGAACCACTGGTCTAAGGAGAGATGTTGGACTACAGTTTTAATAATCCATGACAACTTGCTGTCCTAGTTGGGGGATTTGGATCCAACAATCTAGCCATAAGTCTGTATTCTAAGGAGGCGAAATAAAATCAGAGAGAGTGTTGCAAATGTCATATGAAATCCTAGTCAGAGTTCTGTATCTTTAACAAAAGGGGGGAAATGCAGCTCTGGTACACTTGCTGAAAATCCTTCTTCAACTTATTAAAGATATCGAACCTGAAGTCCATATGGTAACTACATAAAAGTGGAATCCAGATTCCCAAAACATTTTGAACTGTATTGCTAGATGATGTCCCTCTATCACTTAATGCTAGCAGTAAGGACTGTGGAGGCTAATCTGTAATAGCTACAAATCCACAGCATACTAACTCTGTTCAGACCAAGACAACCATGTTATCCTGCCAATAATTCTCACTTTTGGCACCAGCCTCAAGGGGGTTTAGACACGATGATAATTATAAATGAGGAAAGTGTTGTCATCACAATCTGAAAATATAGGATTGTGCTGTTTTAGTTGATTAATAGTCTATGCCAGTGCAGGACTAGGCACTGTAGTTTAAGTTAATGTAGCATTCAGTAGGCAGAAAGAAAGCCTTTTGGCAAACAGTCATAATGTAGTGATGGGAGGGCATACAGGCAGAAATCCTAAGAGTGTTGCATGACCACAAAAGCAACCCTATTTTTATCTGTGAAGCGCTGGGGAGTATGTTTCTCCCATATGTAGGCCAAGAAACTCAGCCTATTAATTCTTTACTTCTCTGGATCATGTGGTGGTTTCCTATTAGCAGAGATTAACACATCCAGCCCAAGGCTGCCTTCAAAAGTCTCTACAAGTTGACAACTGTGAATGGATTTCACATGAACAAATGTGTAACTTTTGGATATCTAGTCTCTTCTCACACACTCCTTACTAACGTAGTCTGACAGAAATAGAATATGAAATGATACTGGTGCAGCTTCAGTAACAGCTAATACACAGTCTACTGTTTAATGTTTCTTCAGCAAGCATAAAGAGGCACTGTTTTGCTGGCAACTATACATACTATTGATACTAAGTGGATTGTGTGTGGGAGTTTTTTAAAGTTATAAATACAGTACATATAACTTTAAAACAGCAGTGCCAGGAAGCATCTGATCCTGAAAATTATCTCCAACTTGATCCATCTGTTCTGAGTTCCATTAGATCCTGTGGTTATCACTGCCCATAGAGACAAAGCACAGAGCTTTCTGTTGCTACTAATACAGCAAACATGAAGAGAACAACTTACATGAAAACTCAAAAGCATTTTGTTGCAATTCTGCTATCCTCATATGAAAGTCTCAAGGCCAAAATACAATCAATCTCTCTCCATAGTCCTACTTTATCACTTTCAGGATAAAGTATAACAAGGCTTTCTATTTTAATTGCAAAAAAGGCACTGAATAAAGCTGTGTTTAAGACCTTTCTTTGGTGCTATCTTTTTCAGTCCTGCCATTATCACCATCAGTAGTACTAGAAGTGGAAATGTAGAAGGACTGAGAGAAGCAGCAGCCAAAGTTTATAAAATAGAGGGAAGCCTATTACTGTCTCCCTTATACCTTAAATCACTCTAACATTTCAACTATGGGGAAACTGTATTCCATGCCTGAAGCTAAGGGCATGGTTGTTTGTTTTATTTGGCAGAGTTCTTGGGTTTTGCCTGATTTAACTATGATTGCACTCAGACTTGAAAAGACTAGATTCTGGCCTCTAAGCCACCAGATATGGTACAGAAGTAGACCTAAAGGTATGAATGAGATTGTCATGCTTTCCTGTTAAAGAAGTCATTATGTTGTAGGTAACAACAAGCACTGAACCATTTTGAATTTTCAGAGCTTGTGTCACCGTTTCCTGACCCAGCAGAGGCTATAGCTGGTGGTAATTATCTATTAAATTGCTTTAAAAGCCAATAAGTTTAAAAAGTTGCATAGGTGTCACTACATATTGTAAAATTTGCATTTCACAGGGATGGTAATGTTTGTTGTTAATAGCCATGGTTCATGTGAAGAGAGGAATAACATGGGAAACTTCTAGTCATATGAGTTATTTGTTATCATCTAGAAGACTGAAAAGTTGTATTTCAAGGGAAAAGTTATTCTTGCTGCACTATGCTATGTCTTCATTCACTGCCAAAAAGTGAAAGCAGCATAAGGTCCCATTTAGTGAAAGACTGTACTTCAGGTCGGGAGAGTATGATATTGAAAATCGGTATCATGGATGTCTGTCTTCAACTGTGCTTGTAAGTGAACCAACTCTTATGTCAGTAAAGCTAAACCTGATTAGTCTGAAGCCATATTTCCTCAAACTTTTATATCCTAGACTACCTGGAGGATATGAAACTATATTTCCCATGTCCTCATATCAGTGATATGTACTGCAAAGGAACCTACTTGTTTAGTGCTAAATGTGGGGTCTATATATTTTCGCTGTCTGGGAAAATTTTTTCAAGAGCAAGACACTTGTTTCATGCTCACAGAGCATAAGTGAATGTAAGGAGTGTGGCTTGAGTAGCAATGATATATAGAGAAATCCTGTGGCCCCTGTAAATTAAAGGAACTTTATTATGCAGATATTTCTGTGTCTAATAGACACAGATACAGGAACAATTGCAAAATGTAAACATTATGTAGTTGAAGATAACATTGATAGTACACGTCCAGCACTAATACTCTAGTGGTTTTAAATAAAGTGATTAAAATAAAATTCTAACTACCCGTATATTCCGGCGTATACAGTGACTGGGTGTATAAGACGACCCCCAACTTTCCAGTCAAAATATAGAGTTTGGGATATACTCGATGTATAAGAAGACGACACCCAGTGTATAAGACGACCCCCAACTTTTGAGAAGATTTTCCTGGGTTAAAAAGTAGTCTTATACGCCAGAATATACAGTATATATGCTGAGAATAGGTCCCCTGAAGTTTGCTTGATGCCATCTAATCATAGCTGACTCTTGCTGACCATACAGATTGAATTTCCCCAGAACTCTACAATCTTTCTTAGGTATCAAAATGGAGTCTATCCTGCCTGCTTGCTGACCCTCTTCCCCTTTCTGCTTTTCCAAGCATCACCATGTTTTTCCAGGGAGTTTGATCTTCTCATTATATGCCTGAAGTATGATATCTTAAGCCTCCTCATTTGTTCTTTTAATGAATATTGGAGTTTTACTTGATCTAGAATAATCTGATTTGTCTTTTTAGCTATCCATGGTGCTCTGAGAAGCCTTCTCAAGGACCAAAATTCAAGAGAATCTATATGATTCTGGTCTTGCTTTCTCATTGTCCACCTTTTGCATCCATACAACACAACATTTCATGGATGCTCCAGGAGTACCAACAAGATACACTGTATGTACAAATTTGTGTATACGTCATCTGACAGCAAATTTAAATTCTTTTTCTTGTTAGTAAGGAGCCTAATAGAAAAAAGATACACTGGCTATAATTTTAACAGCTGTGCACAAAAGGAAATGACAGCAGGTGTGGCTTGCAGGAGTTCTGTACTTTTTCCAACTTGCCACCCTATGACCACTACCTTAGGTGATACCAGATCCAAGGAGATTTAAAAACTTAGGGCCTTTTCATACTTAGGCAATCAAGTTGACCCAGCACACCCTGGGATGGTTCAGTTGCACTAGAGTGGTCCAGAGCATGTGGCAGTGTCTCCTCTACTGCCACCGGCCTTCCCCTCCCCCCGTTTCTCCTGTCATGTCTCCTGCCTTTGCCTTGCCTTCCCCACGTTCCTCTTGTCGTTGTCTCCCGCCATGGAGAGCGACAATGCCGCTTCCCTGCTGCCCTTCTCCTCCTCCACGCCAGAGGCGGCTGATCTGCGTGCCATGACCGGCAGCCACAGCAGCCACAACCTGCTCCCGGAGATCATGAAGCATGGCCAAACAAGTCCCTCCTGTTTTGCTGTTCTGATCTGCCGGTATAGCACAAAACAGGAGGGACATGCTTTGCCATACTTCATGATGTCCAGGAGCAGGTTTATATTGGGGGCAAGGTTTGGGCTACCCACCCCATGAAGCCAGGGTGTCCAATTGCTGGCTGCATGGGGGGGGGGAGAGAGGTTTCTGTTTGGGGGAGGAGAGAGGGGAATGCATTTCTTCCCTGCCAGCCCGAATTAAAACTTGACAGTCGGGATGGCAGGAAAAGACCTTTGGTGCTGGTTAAAAAAATCTGGGTTAAAACTCAGACTTTTTTTACTAGTCGGAACTAGCCCTGAGTCCCCCCACCCCAGAATTTTATAGACCAGGAATTCGTTGGAGTCTTCAGAGCCAACTGGTGTAAGCTTTGGAGTTGGCACAGGGACTGAGTCACAGGGACGGTTATCCCAATGCAGACAGCCTTGTTCCAGTCCAAAGACAGATCTGTCGGCATCACAGACCTATTCCTTGGACAGGATCAGAACGAGACACTTTGATCCAGTCCACCGAAGGTAAGTGTGGAAGTGGCCTAAATTTATCAGCAGTTTTCTCTGGAAAATAATAGCTTTCCTGTTGGAAAAGAATAAAGAGTAGCATAAAATTGTAAAAAAAAAGTTATTTGTGCCTGATTTTTGAGAGACAACCACAGAAACAGAATTCCAGTAAGAGTTCAGAATCCGCCAGGAAGCCTCATGTCTATTGCTCATAGGTACCAGAAAGTCAAAGACTTTTTATAGAGAGCTTAATCAAAATAATGCCCATTTGTTGTATTTTGCTTCACACATTAAGGAATAGTTTCCAATCTATGGTCTTTGTCAGCACAAAAATGCTCAGCATTTTTTATTAGAAACTACAGTTGCAAACCCAAGAGACTCTAGCACTGAATCTTGTTGTTCGGGACTGAGATTGCCCAAGGCAGGAAAGCTGCAAGGTAAGGCAAGCTATTGTACAACTTGGAGAAGGATACAGTAGGTTCCTTCCTGCCACCAGTCTCACTTATCTTGAGGTGTTGCTGACCCGCAATGCCCATAATTATTATTAAACAGACTGGTGAAGCTTACTGAAACTGTAGGTTGATGACATTAGTAAGGCCATGTGGTTCATGACTTGGGCATCACTGCACACAGAAATATGGTTTTTCTCCCTCTGCTGGTAGCCCTGGAGTTAGTATATTTTTAAATTACAACTTTGCAAGTACCTTTCATCTATAATAGTGCCATTTTCACTATTTATAATGCTTTGATTGATGAACCCATTGATATTGGGAATGATCTGAAAGCATCCTTTTTTGTGGCAGTACATACAAAAGCTGCAGAGACGACAATTTAAGTTATGAGCTAATGTTGCACAAATGGACTTCTGCTCAGGCAACAAACTTTTCTTGTCCTCTGAATCCCTGAAATCTACCTTTTGGGATTTGTGAAATCTTTGGATTTCTTTAGTGCAGGCTGGTGGCCATTGACATCACTTAATTGAGTTCTTAGTCAGTATTCGTACTGTTTAAATTGTGTTTCTGTGAACTCTGTAATTGCTGTATTGTGTGGCCTTTTATTTCACTTGTTCTCAACCATATCAATAAAGGTTATGTAACCTACCCTTCACCTAAAGAGTCCCAGGACAGGAGACAATAAAAAGATAAAATATATACAATAACCTAAAATGTTTAAAATTCTTGAGAAGAGATAAAATAAAGGGCTTTTTTCAGGTGAAAGAGTGATTGGTCAGTTTTAGAGAAAGTATAATTAAATCTATGGAAAAAATACAGCTAATGAACTTGTACCCTTGATGCAATGATTTAAAACTTTTTGTTTATAAACATTGTTTTTGCTCTTATTGCTAGGTTAGAGATTACTAAATAGTACAAAATTGTTTCTGAACATCTTTGTTTTTTCTTGTTGAATGAATATAGAAAATAAAATTGCTTCTGAACCTTTTTTCTGGATTTGTGGGTAATAGCATCTGTCTAAAAGAAGATATAGTTTTTATGTATGTGTGTTGCATTTTACATCATGAAAAACAGAACTTGTTTGAAGCTGCTCATGAACTATTAAGAAAAGATAACAAAGATTAATGAATTTTTAATAACAAAGGGAAACCAAAATAGTACACTACATTGACTTACTGTTTCCCCTTTTGATGAAAGTTTTTATTCTTTTCCAAATGATTCCACTGTTTTTATAAATACTGAATTATTTTGCTGTAGGGCAGTGATATTTGGAAAGACTGCAAAAATATAAGATTCTAATGTGAAGACTGGAGGAATCTTTGGTCCTTTCTACATTGGCCCTTATTCTAGATTATATCATAGAATGGGTCCTACCACCGGCATGTTGGTGCAGGTTACAGTAGGTCCTCCTGACCAGGGCCTCATTAGTTTGTACTATCAAGTGGATGACAGGTCCATATTCTGGGATATTATCCAGTATAAGGCCTACAGCAGAAAGGGCCTTTATTTATCCACTTGTTGTAACTGATTAGTTACACATCTAATAAATGACCATGAAACCTTCCCATCTCCATTGGTGCTGGCTAACTAGGTCTGTGGGAGAACCATGATTGGGAAACTACCATTTCACGTTATACTAGTTAGCATTAATCATAGTTAGATCTGGTGCAGGTATGACTGTTAGAGCAACCCATGGAAGAAAGGGATAGGTGTATAACTAGTGAAGGAATAGGAGAACTAAACACAAGTTTTATTCCTGATCTGTTTGCCAGTGGAAGAAGGAGAAAATGTTGGGTGGTGTAAAGCTCCTAAATGAAAGGAGAAAAGATGTTACACAAAATGAATATTTGGTATAAAACAAATATATCATGAAGCCTCTTCAGACCTTTCTGAACTGTAGTGCAGTAGATATCGATCCATAAATCTGGAATTCCCAGGATCCGGATCATGATCTGCACCATCTGAATGGATGGGATTAATCCAGATCAAGCCTCCTGAAGTTGTGAAGTTTGTGCTTCATGAGCTTTGCAGTTGCCCCCATATCTCCTGCAGCTAGGAATGGCAGTTCCTATCTATGAGGTGTGGTGATGTGATAGCATGACTTCTGGGAATTCTAGATCACACCATTGGCACTCCTTCATGATCCAGAATGAGGCCTTGAGGCTGGACTGTAGAACCTATGAATGGGTTCTACAGTAGATTTGGATTGAGGACCTCTTGATCTGGATCTAGCCTTGTCTGGCGGGGATTGATCCAGCCTATGGGGAGCAGGAGGGCCTCCATGATCTGGATCAATGTGGAAGCAGAGGCCCTGGATAAGGATTAGAGGCAGAAAGGACTTTGGTTTTTAAAAAACTTTTTGGAAATTGAATATTAATTGAGGAAGGAGCCACAACTCAGTCACAGAGCATGAAGAAAGTCCTCAAACTCAGTTCCTGATGAACCTCTAAAGCAGCGGTTCTCAACGTGGCTAATGCCACGACCCCCCAATGCAGCTCCCAAACGCCTCCGTGACCCCAGGGGTGGGGCCAGGGGTGGGGCCAGGGGCGGGGCCAGGGGCGGGGCCAGGGCCACTGGCGTCGCGTTCGGTCCTCCCCAACCCACAACTCCTCCTTGGGGGTGGGCGACGCCGGATTCCAACGGGCGAAGGGGGTGGGCGGCGAGGCACCAGGCGGTGCGGGTCTGGCGCC
>MTQE01001134.1:51176594-51210630 GCA_014337955.1 Aspidoscelis marmoratus | reverse complement strand
CAAGGTTACAGAACGAATTAAACTCGTATCTCAAGGTACCACTGTATTAGCATCTGTTTTCAATTCCATTTTTATTATCCCTAAAATGCTGTTGACTTTTTTATACAAATGCATACAGTGTCAACATTTTCACTGAACTGTCTCTCAGTACTGCAAGCTCTGACTGACAAAAGGAAGTAAACTTAAGTTATGCCAAGGAGTGCATATGGACATAACTTAAGTTTATTTCCTTCTATCAGTCCTCTTATGAATCAATAGTATGGATTAATAAGCTATATAAGCATGTGTATACCCAGCAGTCAAATTGGGTATAGTGATATTGAATATTGTTTAATGCTATTCCTGTTACAAACGTACAGAAAAGACCTCGAGAACCAATAATTATGAGATAACCAAATTAAAGCATTAACAGTTTGTTTTAATTTTGTTACTATTACTTACGTATGTGGCACCCCACATTTCATTCCCAGCATCTTCAGCGTATTTTTCATCATTTGTGATAAGAAAATTATCAAAGATTGTGCCAGACTTTCCCTAGTGAAATTTTAAAAAGCAAGTCATTTAACTGTACTTGTTCCTACTTTATTATCAAGGCAAAATGATATGTTCCACTGCTTTTCATTCTTCACTCTTAAAGCTGCTTTTAAAAAAGGCATAAAGCAGTGCAGCTAAAGGGAACATGGGTCAAAATATGCAGAGCTAGCAACTGGTGAAACCTAAGACTGCAGTCTTAAATGAAAATAAACCATACTGAACATAATGGACTACACACACATTAATCAACTCTGAATCAAAACTTGCCTGAAGGAGAAGAAAGTGTGAACTTAAGCTCTGAGCTACTGGGTATGGTGGAGCATGGGTCCCATTACCCTTTGGGATTTGGCTCCTCCTCTTTTGCATTTGAGGGCAGGTACACAAAGGGTGTTTTTCCACTGTCACTAAATGGGTACTTAATGGGAACTTCTAGTGATAGTGGAAAAACACCCAAAAACAAATTTAATACAGAATGATATCAAATGGATTGGAGCATATCTGTCAGAGCTAAGAGAATGAGCTTTTGAGAAGAAATGGCACATAAGCCAAAAATCAAGTCTGAGGAACCAGGCCTTCACCTCTGGTTTCAATAATCCTGCTTCTAGTCTTAGTGACACATTCAGCAGGCATTTGACTGTCTGGAAAATTCACTGGAAAATTAGTTCGTACTACTTCAAGTAGTTTATAGTTCAGAGTGGGAAATGTAGTATGCCATCTCTGCAAAATAAATCAGTTGCTTAATACTGTTGTTCTCTTGGGTGAAAGAAAGAACTTTTTGCAAGCTTTTAAACATTTAATTCTGCAAACTGTATAGTGCAATCATTGGGCCTTTCTGGACTTGCTCTTAAGCTGGTCCAGGAAGGAGTCCAGAAGCCTCTCTTCTGCACAGTGGATAGGCTTAAGGGGAGGCCACACCCCCTACTAGAATGCTCCGTCCACATTGGATAAAGTGTAGCCTGGTCTAGGTAGCCCAAAATGGCTGCCTATGTCAGGATACCAGAAGACCTTTTTTAAAAGGTCTACCTGCGGTCTAGTGAGTGATAAACCAGCCCAGGAGGCATGTGGAAGGATGCACACATCCATTGACCTGTTTAGCGGGGGGAACCATTTCAGTGATGCACAAAATTTCACTACCAGAATGGATTTCCCAGGGGCTTTGAGGCTAGGAGCTTTAGTTCCTACCCACTGAAAGGAGAACACAGAGGCTGACTTTCATGAAAGTGCAGTCTTGGGGCCTTTCAAGTGCAGAAGTCTCATCCTGAGACAACACAGATGGTCCAGCAGCTGAAATCTCTTGAGCGCCTGGTCTCATCTTGCTTGCCCGGACCAGTAAGGCAAGTCCAGCTGAGGAAGACAGAAGTGGCTTGCAACAATAGTTTCCATGTTTAGGTTATGCACCATTCTTTTCCTATTGAATGTTTTATGTCTTATGCATAGAGCTTAATGCAGGGATGGTGAACATATCTGAGTTTCCCAGACATTCTTGGACTACCACTCTCATAAATCCAGACTGCATGATCAAAAGCTCAGGTGATGGGATTTGGATTACCGAATGCTGTGGGCTGGGATGTTTGGGTGAAGTGTGGGATATAATTATTTAAACAAACAAAAAACCAAACAAGCCTACCTGTAAAATTTCTAAGCCAATAACACTAATGTTAAAATATTTATAAAGATTAGGATCCGGGGTGTATTCTGGATTGTCAACTTCTGGCTGGACCCATATGCCATTATAACCTGGGTTTTTAATTATACGGGGTTTCCAAATACCCTACAAGAGAAAAGGTTGAGAGAAATTTGAATTATATTTTTCAAACTTAACTAAATCAAGATGTTCATCAGCAAACAAAAGTTTTATTCACGAAAATACAATGCAGTGATTTGCTTATAATAATAGGTGACACATTTGTATTGAGTTTGGACCCTTTTTAGTAATACAGCCTAGAATTAATTTACAGTATAATACTTGTAAAGAAATTGAACAATGAATTTGAATGGGACAAAAAGTGTATTGTAGATTATAAAGAATATTATTTATGCTAACCATCAAAAGATAACAGAAGTGAGAACAGGATAAAAAATTAACTGTTAAGAGGCTTGTGAACGGAAAAGAAACAGAAATGGGAAGGCAAGGTGAAGATACAGTCAGAGATCTAAACACTGGAAAGATTTAAAACTGAAGATTTAACTCTTAGTAAGATAGCAGAAAGCTAGTTATAGGGATTTAAGTTGGTAAGGACAATCTATCATTTTTAATCTCATAAGATGGCAAACAATATAATCAAGATTCATTAAAAACAAGATAGAATTTTAATATAAATTGAAAACTAAAATTGAGCATAACAATATCAAAACAAATGTTTTCCGTTCCTTTCTGAATGAGTCCAAAACTGTGTAGAGTCTAATAACACTGAATATCATAGCTGCGAGGGCTGCAACAGAACAGGGCCCACCTCCTTAAAAATAAAATAAACAACACAAGCATGATTAAACCAACATATAAAACTCATGTACAAACAAAAGCTGCTCTTGTTTGGGCACTACAAATACTGTATATTTCAACAGAGGGAATGCCAATAGGGCTGCTTTTATTTTCTCTCAACATGTAGCTTTGCAGATATAAGGGGAGACATATACCATGCAAATACTTCAGGACTTTGTTTATAATAGGGGCATTTACAGGAAGCCCTCCAGATACCAATGAATGACAATGCTTATCATTCTTTGCAATTGTTCTTAGTGGAACTGTTGGAATTTGTAGTTCGGCTGTATATGGAGGGCTGTATCTTGGGTTTCCCTGTTATATAAAGACAAAAATATTGACCCAAGCCTGCTAGTTTTCGGGCAGCCAAAGCAGTGCATAAAAAATAATGCAGTGTTCTCTTATGTGTTTCCACATATAGAGACATTGCAGTCTCTGAATAATTCAAGAGAAGCTCCATTTATAGCACGTTGCAATTGTCAAAATAGCTATGGTGCCTCTGCACTGTTGACTAGGGTTTTTTTTGCATTCGAATTTGAGTTGAATTGAATATCCGAACATTCTATTCGAATGTTTAAAATCTGAATGTCCGAAATCAAATTCGACATTGTAACATTTGAATCTATTCATTCAAATGTTAGATTTGTACTTAATACATATAACATATGAATGTTGTTGACATTTGTATCTGTGCGCATTCCGTATGCATCCCGTTTTATCGCGTATGCAGCCTGTTTTCATCCTGCATTATAAGGGCAAATATATATAAATATTTGCACAGAATCTGTACATTCAAATCATTCAAATATTTGAACAAATGTTTCGGAAAATCCAAAATCCGTTCGAATGTCTAAATTCAGAATGTTATTAAATCCAATTCGAATTTGCATGTCGATATTCTTTGGATTCGAATCAGATTTTCAAATTTTCAAATATTCCTGCACATCCCTACTGTTGACAGTGTTGTTCCAGGATGGACAGCATTCCTGCCCTTGCAACGCAGATAGAACCTGAGGGGCTTAGCCTTGGACAGACTGAACAGAATAGTTTAACCAAACAAGGTGAGTGTGTAAATGGCTTTAATCGGAACTCGAATAAAAGTTTCTTAAGTTTAAATCTTTACTGTGTTATAGACTGTATTTAATGTTTTGCACACCTATTTCAATCTTACTTTGTACTCAGGGTTTGGAATCAACGGTGGTGCCCATTCACCATCCATCTCTTCATCCCAGTCATCCGGCTTCATGACAGTTGGATCAGGAATCCTTTCTGGCTGGTCCCAATCCTAAAATAATGGGTGTCATGATGATCAATTAAGATTCTTACCTCAAACATTTAATCTGAGTGCAAGCGATGATATTGGCTATTTGTAATTTCACATGAGTTTTAAAATATTGCTTTTCCTTAATGATTTTGTATATTCTCAAGAGTGCACATTCTTTTACATTTTAAGGCATTTTACAAGAATCATGGCAACGACCACCAGACATGGTAATTTGTCCACACTGATAATTCTACATGCCATACAGAACATGTGTTTACTTCAGTCTGCCACAATTCTGTTACTATAGGGTTCTAATCAGTCTTTGCTACAGGACAGGTTTGATCTCCAATTGTATTGTAATGGCACAAAGTATCTAAAAACAAAGATTTGTGTCCTTCTATAGTCCTGGTATATTCCAAAAATAACTAAAAGTTTGCTTATCAAGAACTAACCATGTCTCTGAAACTAGGATTCAGGGACTATCAGTCCTACAACCTTGGGCAAGCAAGACTTTGTTTTTGTTTTCTTACACCTGCACCCCTCCACCTTCAGATTTAAAGCACCACACATTTATTGATGCTTTTGTATCTCAGCTCAAAGTAACAAGTACAGGTCTTCCCCCCACCCTTTGATGTTGACAGCAACCTAAAAATCAGTGAGTAGTCTAAGTTCACCCAATACGATTCACTGCTGAAGGAGGATATGAACTCTTATCTACCAGGTCCCACTTCTATTCTACCTCTCCAGCTTTCCAGTGTGGATCATATATCACTCCTGGTTTTCTAACCAGACCCAAATATGCTTAGCCGCAACAAAGGGGTAACTTTTTACATTTCTTCAGACGTAGATAGGCATTTTTCCAAAATGCTTAATGCAGGGAATTTGGAAAACTTACAAATATATAGCAGTAGATAATGTTCAGAATTTTAATACTAACTCAGAAGATAGAAAGTCTACATCTGTGGAGGAGCTACCGAGAATCTTTTCTATATATTTTTGTTGCTTAGAATGCAATTAGCATTGAAATAGGGGGGAAATTACAATAAATATGATCATTTAGTGACTAGATTTCCCCCCTTTTTTCACCATCAAGATCAAAATCAGTACAGATTTTGGAGGAAGAAAAACATGTTTGGAAGTCCTGATCCAGTTGGTAGGCAGGAGGTTGTCCATCCCTGTGTTAGAAGTACAATTAACTATGCTGAGAGTTAAGTTTGAGATTAAATCCTTGAAATCAATTTAAATAACCCTACCCTTCCTTTCATATTGCAAATGAGAATTACTGGAAAACAGCAGGAAAGAGAAAGACCAAAATTTTATAATAGACCTCTTCTTTACGTTTAAAGTCATGTTACATGAAGAACATTTAAAAATCAGTGATATAGATTTTAGATGTTAATTTCAATGCACTAACAAGGCAAATAATCATCTGTAAGATCATAATTTTTTACCATACATAAAATGAGAAACATGAATTACCACTGCTAAGCTTGACTAAATTAGCACTGTTAAATAAATATTTATAGATATAATAAAAAAGGGAACTACAGATACCAGATAATTGATAGAGCACAATCTAGAACAAGACACACAGCTGCAATGCCCAGTGACTTCAATGTAGGCAAGAAGAGGTCATCAGTGGGCAGCATATGAGTAGTAGAGTAGTTTCGACACAGAGTGCAAAACCATGATACTGAAACTTTACATCTGGTTTCTTGTCCATTGGATCTTCAATAGTTTCTCGTTCATCCCAGTAGTCTGGTTTTGGCAAGTCAGCATCTATAACCTTCCTTGGAGGCAGGAAATCCCAGTCATCTTCTAGATCACCAGCCTCAGCAACGTAATTATCAATTTTAACTTCATATGTCAAATCTGGCCGTACTATCAGGGTATAGAGATGGGTAAAGTCATCCGTCTAAAAACAGAAAGATACATAAATATTACAGGTTTCATGCAGAAATCCTATCAAGAAGATTTTCTCCTGTTCTAAACAGGTTGTTACAATTTCTTGTGTAACATAATTTAAATTTAAAAATCCATTCTCTTCTCTTCCATTGCTGTCTCTGGAGATACAAAAACTGTCAATGCTACAAAACAATTAGCTAAATAATGCTAATTATTTACTGACAGCCCAGGAGCATAGCAACTTTGAGGGGCTTGTAGGGGTTCACTTGGGAATGTACCCTCCCAACTGCAGCAAGGAAATGGGGCCTCTCCATGGAGAGAGTACCAAATCACTCCATTTTGTCAAACAGCTCAGTGATGTTTGTTCCTTCCTACTCTTATTCCTACACCCCTGTGACAGCCGTATCTGTTGACAATCTGTAAATGTTAAAATGCATGTTCATCCAACCATGACTGATACTTTCCTGCAATGAAGGGGTTAAGCCATGGGCTGAGTAGGTAAACTGCTCTCTGAAAGTGGTGCCAGCCTACCTTAAACAGGTAGTAATTTAACATCTCCTTAAAAAGCTTTCCTTTAGACCAGGGTGCTCAACTTGCAGGCCTTAAGATACTCCTGCTCTACAACTCCCAGCATTCCACAACAAGCACCCAAATTCCAAGAGTTGTAGTTCAGGAACACTGGGAGGATTTCAAGTTGAGCATCCCATTTTAGACTCTTGAACAGCTAGAAAATTTACAATTTCTAACTTCCTTTCTTGGCAAGGTTTTGGGTCACGTGGTGACTGAGTAGATGCAGATGCTCTTGATGAACCTGATATTCTGGATCCATTTCAATTGGGATTAATGCTGGACTTTGGTACAGAACAACTTTCATTACCTACACTCAGAAAATGCATGTGAACCTAAATGGGGACCGTTTCCTTGTTTAGTCACCTGGAAATCTCAGCATTCTTCTTTGTGCCATTAACAATGGCTTCCTTTTTGAAGCAGCCCTCCCATTCCACTGTTCTGTTATCCTGCTTCTCAGGAATTGGGACTTAGATAAGGAGCAAAGGAAAGGCTTGGTGTGTTATGACCACAAAGCAGACAACATGCAACTCTGTCTCTCTATGACACCAGTAACCTTATGTTTTTACATGGGGCTCCTCTTGAAAGTAATTTTTAAACTGGAAGTGATGAATGCAGCGGTGAAGCTTCTAATGGGGACCCTTAAGTGGGACCACATAGCACCAATCCTTACTTATTTACACTGGCTTCTGATACTTATCCATGCTCCTCAAAGCCTTGATCTTAGCTTTCAAAACCCTGTGCAACCTGCGACCACAATTAACTGCTGGATATAACCCAGCCCAGACTTGTGTTCAAGATCTGAGGCTTTTCTACGTCCTCTTTCTTTGCGGTGGATAGTGCAAAGAGGCTCCATTGTTAAACACAGTCAATGTTCTGAGAAAGGATACAATTAGAGAAGCTGAGTTCTTCCCACTATCCAAGTATGCTTTCTTCAGTTGAAGTGCTACTGAGTTCAATGGGACACAATATCTGACAACTGTGCATGAGACTGAAGACAGATACTGTACTGCATCCCTAACCCTGCCTGTAGCTACGTCTCCTAGGAAAGTTTAAGATGTACTGCACCTGTACCACTGTGTACGAGCCAGAATTTAAAATGTCATAAATTATGCTGATGTAAAAAAGGCTGTTGAGCGCAAGAAACAGGTAAAGCAGAAGAGAAGCAGAGTTATTTGTGTCTTAACCTCAGAAGATGACAAGATGTGTACGCCTTAGCATCTCTGTCTACTTAGAATTGTTCCACTGTAATACAGCAGAGTATGCTGCTAAAATAAAATTCGACAACTGCCTTGCTGATTTTTTTCTTCTTCCTGATAGTTTCTAGTACCTGATGCTGATAGTAAGCTACACTGTAACAGTAAATAAGTTTCAGAAAGGCTTTCTGTTCAGACTTTTATAGAAAGCATGCTTTTATTTGTTTGTGCATGGTCAGTAATACTGCAAAACAAACATGCAGTAAATATACAGAAAAACCATTACTATGATCAGACATGTAAATGGTTTCAAATACCAAGGAAACAGTAATTATACCTCGCACGTGATGTTTTTATTGATCAGGTAATAGTCATCCTTATAGTTGAAGATAACCTGTACAATCTTTTTGTCTTCTCCACAAATATCTGGACCTAGAAGAAAATATCTACCTTTTAGTTTTTTTCCCCTGAATTGAATTTTAATTAGAGTTCCAACTGTGCAAATTTAAGTAGCTTAGTTTAATGACTGAATGCATATTCAATGTCGTGAGTCATTTAAAAGCAGTTTCATTTTAACCTATCCCCCAAAAAACTATGCAAGGACATAATTCCTCACAGTTGTAAGCCCAATTTGTCTAAGCTGCCCAGACAGAATAGTACTATATTACAGAAATCAATAATTTTTTTGAGCAACACATACTTTAAAAGAACTTACCAAACATTATATAATATGGAGAATCTTCATTCATAACCTCTTGATTCAGATCTGCAGAAAATAGCTTAACATAGGCACCACCACAATCAACGCGTTGGTCATATTTTACTGTATACTGAAGTACTAAGGTTTGACCTTCATTGTTGAAGGGTGGAAACCTTGCTGACACTGCATAATATTTCGTTTCCTCACTTGTCTGTAAACCTACAAAGAGAATTTACAATCAAACACCTAAATCTAGCATTTAAATGTTTTGTTGCAGCTTCATATATCCTACATAGGTTACAATGTTTCTGTGCAGTCAGTTTGACAGTTTGATTATTTTATACTGTATTGTGTTTGTATTGTAGCTAACTTAACAGATAATTTTTAATAGGAGTAGGAACCTATAACGTCTTATTATTCGTAGAAAAATATAACCACTGAAAAGATTCAGGAATTAAAAAATGCCTTAACAATTTCTAAAGTATTAATGTAGCATATCATGGGGTGAAAAATACTTCGGTTGAATCTAATAAAAAAGTGCACACAGTTCTCAGGACTTTGTTGAAGTGGCTGCACAATTTCAGCTGGGCATGAAAGCAAATCAACTGAAGGCTTAACCTAGACAAGAAAGTTATAAGGTTCCAGCAATCAGGAAGGCTGCTAAGATTAACAGTAAGTTTCGTATAGGTTATCCATCAGTGAAGAAATGCAGTCTGGTTTTCTCCTGAACTTGGCTTTTTCAGTGAAGATGCAGGCATGTATGGGCACTTTTAACAGCCAGTTGGTTTGTGACTTCAGTCTTATCTGAACAAGTAAAAATCAACATGGTCACATTCTGAATGGACTACTGCAAGATGCTTGATACAGGGCTCCACTTACTGATGACTTCAAAACTTGATTTTCTATAGAACATGGTCACCAAGTCTCATGGGACCAGAAGTCTCACTGGATCATGTTATGATTCACTCTTCATTAAATGCTGATTATCCATCATATCTGAATTTACTTTCAAGTCTTGGTTTTGATTTTTAAAAACCTATATAAGGTGCTGGCTGCCCCACTTCTACAAACTATTAGACTGATAAATAACAGTCTAGCAGATGTTTGGTTTGGACAGAATTATTTAAGCATGGCACTAAATGTGAACCAGAGCTTGCAAACTCGTTAGAAGTTTTTGAGTTGCCTGAACAAATTAATTACATTACCTTTATCTTTTTCTCTGTCTCCATAAAATCTTCCTGCTGATATTCGAAATTTACCATAGTCAGTTCTATGTTTGGACTGAATCCACCTTTTCTGCCATTCATCTGAAAAATGCAGCAATAAAATTAACACATATTACGGAATTATTATTTTAGTTATATTAGATATGACTAATAAAATATTAAAAGGTATAGAGAAGGATCTGGAAACTTCCAGCTGTACCCATATCCTGTGGTTGCTCATAGTTGTCATATGTACACATTGATTCTTAGAGACTCTGTTTTCAACAGCTGCAAGACAAGCAGCAGTTGAACTCATTTACCTTCCTGGTGGAATTCCAACATCATGCTCAAACAATTTCAGCATAAGCAGAATTAACTGCATATATGTGCCACTATCTTCTGCCTTTTATTGAGGTGGTCCTTCTGAAGCTTTTATTTCTATTTTGTGTTCATCCAACCCTGACCAACTATAATGAGTTTAGACAAGTTAGGTTTATGTGTCATAGTTTTACATTAGTTTATGTCAAATATATCATAGCAAACATCAGCTATAATTTGTCATTCTAGACCATGTGATAATCCATGGTTATAAAAAAAGCAACAGCTTCCAAACTTGTCACTACATTGTAGAACAAAAAAGCAGATCCAGAAGCTTCCTGTAAATCATTTACCTCATAGAATCTATACTACAGCTCTCGAGTCCATAATGTGGCACTTGGATACATACATGGCTGCCAATGCTTTCACTGAGATTCATTTAAGACTTGAACTGAAAAAAGATGACACGACAGTGTTTATGTTCTTCATGACTGGAAGAATCAATAGTTTAAGTCGCCTTCCTCCCTTTATAACTGGATACCCTCTCTTCCAAACTTAGTGACAGACAGAGCTGAAGGAAAAGACCTTGTTTCTAATTTTTACATTACTTTTCATGCCCTATGACAACCTTTTTGTGACTAGTATCCATAATTAGTATCTTCCACAACGTGCAAGCAAGGCAATCTAATAGCACCATAGAAACATGCAGAGAGAAAAAGGCTGGCAGCATGGGCTTTCACAGTCTTCTTTCTCTCTGTTAGTCTCTAAGGTGCTACTAGACCCCCTTGCTTAATAATCCAGATTAACACAGCTATGTCTTTTAATTTTACAGAAGTGAGGGTGGTGAAGCAGCCACATGTTGGCTGGTATAGCATTTTTCTTTCAACCCAATTCAAATCAATGGTGAGCTGGGGCAGAGCTTGGAAGAAGAAAAAATACCATGTGAATTAGTGCAACATCATCATTCCACTTTTGGAATGCTTCCATGCTCACAAAAATGGAAAATGTTTTAGCATGATACAATATTGAGGAAATGAGACAGGAAGATAAAACGGTCCTTTGCAAATAAGAAACCTAGGGTTAGAGAGTGTGGTATCCCAAGTTTAGAAATCTATTATTAGGAATTTCATATTACTAAATTGATGGATTTAGAACAACTGGAAAAGAAAATGTGGGGCCAGGTAGAAAATGCAATGAACAAAGTGAAGAATCTTTCCCTAGTGTTAAAAGATGGAGAAGAAAAGACTGAATAAAAGCTACCAACCTCTTAAAATGACCATATTGAACTGGGTTTGGTGACAAAAGAAATTTGTTAATAATAATTTTAGAATTAATATGTTGGGGAAATCCATGAGGAAGAAATTGTGGGATCAGGGGCATCAAGTGTTGGGGGATTTTTAAAATAATATACAATTATTATATTAATATAACAGGACATTCTGAAACTGATAATAGGTCGTACTAACTGGCTTCAAATTCAAGGAGTTACAAGATTATTAGAAGAAACCCAGTTGGCAATCAAAAGGCCTATCAGACATTTTGAAATCATGATTAAATCAAAATTAAGAAAAGATATAGATTATTGATGAGAAAGTCAGAAGCAGTTATAGATAATTTAACATTAGTCTAGAAAGAAGATTTGGAAATATTCAAGAATGGGGATTTGGAAACTAATCACACTCATCTTAAAAGAGCTGCACTAGCTGCCAATTCCCAGCCAAGCCCAATTCAAGGTATAAACATTAACTTATAAGGCCTTAAATGATTTGGGACCCAAATGTCTTCTTCCATATCAACCCCTCCATATCTTAAGACTAGTAGTGGAGGCCCTTGTCGTTGTACCACAATCTTCAGTAGCAAAACAGGTAGGCACCCAGGATAGGGTGATAGTTCCCAGATTATGGAATAGTTTCCCTCGCAAAATGCATCAGGCACCTTTACTTCACCTGTTCAGGAGAGCAATGAAGATACATCCATTTGCCTTGTTCTTTGGCTAAGGAAAAAGCTTCTCCTTCCTGCTTTGAGGCACTGTTATTTAGTATATTCATTTTAAGCTTAAGTTTTTATTGCTGTAACCTACCTTGAGACCTCTGGGTATAGGGTGAGAAAAATGCAAATAAACAAAATATAGGAAGAGTGATAAAGGAAATAAGTCTTAAGGTTTTTCATAAACGGGACTGCACACTGATACAATTAGTAAATATGAAAATATTAATGATCTTTAACTGTCAGCATCGCTAGAATAAAAGCTGCATATTTGCACCTATGGTGGGTCTGTCTGAAAAGGCAACCATTTTGGAGAAAACAGAGGTGGCGTCAGGGGAAATTATAAATAAATGGATGTGTGAGGAACTCTGATTTAGCAGAGGAAGATAAAGACCTAATACAAAATTTAATATTAGCAGTGCAGACAGTATTGGCCAAGGGACAAAAAGACTCAATAGTATGGACAAAAGAAAATTGATGTCATTATACTGCCAATAAGATTAATTTTATTTTCTTTCAGTGCATGGGAGAATTTTTGAAGATATAAGACTAGAATTGCAATGGCAAAAAAATGGGTATTTATAATATGTAAAATAAGGGAAGGGGAGCAAAAAACTGTTGGATACTATTACTCTGACCTTACAATGGAAAAGAGAAAGCTTTTGATTAGAATGTTGCCAAGAAGGGATAGGGAAGGAAGAGGAGACAAATTTTGATATGTAATATGAATTAAATTAAAAAAAAACAAAAATTGAGAATGTTTTAGCATGATACTCAAATGCTGTTATAGATGAATGATCTTCAATCTTTAATCATGGAGAAATGGTATTTGGTCCTCACAGAACTTGAATTACATCCCTGCAGTATTTTATTCAACTAAGCATCACAAAAGCCAAGGTTTAACTCCACCTGGAGCTACAGACAACGGCTGATAGATCTCCTGGGATGACTAATACATGTTGAATCATGTTGGTGATTTGCCTAGTTGGTGTCATGTTTACACCACTAAGCCTAAGATTCAACACTCAAGCAAATGTAATAAAAAGGTTAATTCAATTTGCTTTTAACTCATTATATGGCAGAATCTTATCATGAATAAAGACAACCTCAGAATGCACATTATTTAGTCAGAATGCAATCCTAGCAAGAGTTAGTTTAATACGAAGTGGGAATAATAACAACCAACAATAAGACATAAATAAAAGGAGGAACAAGGTGAAGGATAGTTGAAAGACATGTTTCATTCTAAGAAACAGCACTAGATCTCTTTACTAAAAACTCAGAAAATCCAACTGAACTAACGGTTCAAATCTAACACTATTAATATAAAACTACAATTGTGCCTTTACTCTGACATTTTTTAACAAAATCATAGTACACACATACTAAAGGGTCAGCTGTTGTTGGATTTCAAAGTAGACAATAAAAACAATTTCTGCTCTGAAGGTGAATTCTAGCTACCTTCACTTCATATTTAAATATATGAACATATCCACGCTACATAAATTTATTTTACTAGTCAGCTGAACCCTGGCATCCTGGATTCATCTCTTGACATCTTGCAACTACGCTTTTTTTTTAAAACACATTGCTCAAATACAACCTTGGACATGTTTGTTGAGAACCTGAGTCTGATTCAGTTTAACTGGATATATTTCCAAATAATTTGGGACAGGATTACTAGCTTCAGAGATATTAGTGAAAAACAAAATAAAACCCTAAACTTATATTTGGGTATTTGTTCTCCTATCATCAGATAAATGTCACTAAAATCTAATTTCAGTGGTAGTACATGCACATTAAGTCAGATGAATGGGTGGCACTATACAAAAGAGGTAACATACTGATTTGTTGAGGTACTTAGAACTATTAAAAATGACTTTAATCAAAAAACTAATTCTTAACTTGTGACAGGTTAAACTTCATAGACAACCTTAAAATCAACACTGTTTTGTAAAACAGAAAAAAAGATGACACTTACCCTCATCATCAAACTCTTCCCTAAAATATTCTTTTATAATTGTATGCTGTGGCTGCTCTACCACAGTAGAAGAACCATCATCATTATCAGCTACATCTCCAAATACCAAACCTATCAAAAAAGCACCTATACAAATAAACTTCATCATAGAAAGTGATGGGAGGCTTCTTTAAATTCAGTTAGGAGGATTTCAGCAACACTCCTTGTGAAACCTCTTCCTGCTTATCCTCATCCACACAGCCGCTATGGCCACCACAGGGATATTCCTACTAAGCAGATGGGTTGCTCTCATTGGTAAGATTCCATGAATAATTATACAACAGGGACCAATCAAAAAGCACCACGCAATTGGACTAGCACAGAAACTACCTAGAATGTCTCAAAGGAGATGAATTTTTAGACGCAGCTGTCCCAACTTGGTTCACATTAATTTAAATCTATCAAGTGAATTAGCCTTCTACTAGAGACTACTCTTGGGTAAGAATAGTAAATAGTATTAAAGTGACCAATAGCATAACAAAAAGAGCTAAGAAATTTTATATGCTCAAATATAAGGGGTTAAAAGTAATTCTGGATATAAAATGCACGAATAAAAAGTGGGCAAGGATAAAAAGGGAAATGAACAAAGTTATAGAACATCACTATTTAATTCAAATAATAGTAGACAAATAAAAGATAATTCAATTGACCCAATGAAAACATCTCTATAGATAAGGCTAAAATGGAATAATAATTTCAAATATTTGAAATTAGAACAGTATTATAAGAACAAGAAATTTAGAAGTGAATCAGAATAATTTGGTGAGGATAAAAGATTTGTATTCACTGGAAGGGGAGATAAGAAAATAAAATTTACAAGACATATTAGGACAATTAGTTGAAAGTTATGAGGATACATAAATATATTGGTTAGATCACCTGATAACTGTATGAGAAATATTGTGCAAAAAAATTAAAAGGGTTGGGAAAGTAATAGAAGGGATTTATATGAAATAATAATGAATGTTAGGGACAAAAATATTCAAGTGCTGGCGGGAATCTGGGCAGAAGGTATGACAGTATTACAAAAGGATACAGAATTAGGATATAAGAAATAATAGAATGAAAAATAACAGGCAAAAAGAATTGCAAATAAAATTATGGGTCAGAGGGTATCAAACCCCTTGTCAATTATCACAAAAGTGTATTAGCATAACACCTATTGTTGGCATTAGCATAGAATTAGAGGAACATTATATGCAACTGAACAATGGCTAGCCAGGACTTTAAATGTGATTTCTGCCAACCCTACCTGTAACTGAAGGCAAGAAAGCGCAAAAGACAACAAAACTATTAATTTTAGATCAAATGAAACCAAACAGAAGCTCACATATTTTGGGCATATGATGCAGAGAAAGAGTGAAAAAAGAACTGTTTTACAAGGCTAACAAAAAGAAGAGACTTCTGATATGTCCTTACAAGGTCTATGATTAGGGATGTGACTAACTGTAGTTCATTAGCACTCTTTAGCAACTTCTCCTTACTCTAGAGGAGTCTCATAGATGCAGAGAACTTACCCAATTCCAGATGCATGGTGGCCACAATTATACCTTCCTGCATGAATGAGGCTGTGGCACGCATTGATGCAAATGCACAAGATATCACTGTGAAGCTGCAATATACTGTTGCACATCATAGCTCAACCCCCATAATATGTTATAATGGTCATGCACACCACTGGGACTCCTCTAAAGATACTGACAGTTTGGGGCCCCTACTGCAATTTGGCACATTCCTGACTATGACATAGTACTACAGAAAGGTCTAAACTGCAATGACCAGAAATTAAATGTAATTTGATAGTATTTACCAAAATACATTCAATATTAGTACAGTTTAATAAATGAATACATAAATGAGGAAATTCAATACATAATAAAGGATATAATGTATTTGCCAACAAAAGAGACACTTTTCCCCTATCCAAATACCCCTAAAATATGAATCATAGAATCATAGAATCATAGAATGGTAGAGTTGGAGGGGACCTCCTGGGTCATCGAGTCCAACCCCCTGCTCAAGGCAGGATCTCCTAAACCATCTCAGACAGATGGCTGTCCAGTCTCTGCTTGAAGGGAGGAGAAGATAGAAAGGAGAGAAGATAGAAATTGCCATCGAATTTTATCTTCTCCTCCCCTTTGCCACAGAGGTGTTCTTCACATGGCTCACACCACCACCGTGCACCAGAAAGCACCCCTGCTCCCACCAAGCCCTGTTTGTATCACTTGGGGGATCACGTGGGGCAGCCAATAGGTGTTGTGCATACAGCATGTGCAGGGCAGCGGCAGCACAAGCCACACAAAAGACCCACCTGCAACCAAAGGGAGGAGAAGATAAAATCTTTAAAATATGTATTGAAAAGGGTGTGTGCATCTCATACGCTGGTGCATCCTATGTGCCAGCAAGTATTGTTTTAGATTTGTTGAATTTTTAAAGGGTTTTTAATGTATATTCTGTTTTTAATCTGTTGTTACCCACCCAGAGACCTTTGGGTATGGGGCAGGATAGAAATGTAAATAAGTAAGTAAGTAAATAAGTAAGTAAATAAGGAAATAAATAAATAAATACAGTATTTGTTAGATTCTTTTGCATCTGGAATAATTTAATTCTTTCAAGAAGAAAGAGTGGTGCTGGTATTTTATTTTGGGCCAAAGTGTAAATAGATTAATTGCACTGAACAACACAGTTTCCTTTTTTCCTTTCTTTCTCAGCAGTGTAGCCTAGCAGGAAAGAAGAAGCCAATACTAGATATGGTTAGCAATGGAGCATATTGTGGAAGAATTCTGGACTCCAAGCTCAGATGCTTAGATTCAGTTCTTACTGTGAACCCACTAAGAATCTCTGCCAGTCACCCAAACAGATTTCCATACCTTCTGAGTTTGATGCTCCTCTCTGAGAATTGATATCAATTGTCTTGGGGTAGGGATCTTTTCCTGTTGCATCCTTTTCTTCTGGTTTCTAGAACAATCAAAAGAACAAAACAAAGTCATGAGCAACCCTGTGTCTTTCTCCCTCTCAAAACATCCTTGAGGAGGGGGATCCACTGATATATCAGTAAGCGAAAGAGATGTGGCCCAATTTTTTCTTTCCTTCTGCCTGTGAATCTCCAGAAGATCTATGCCAGAAGGTGTATTCTACAAGATCTACATTATGTAAACATTTGCTATTCTGGTAGATCCAAAGTTACGATTGAGTCTTAGGAAGCAGATTAAAAAAAAAAACACTTATGAGTGATATGGGCTAACATGTTCAATAACTTCCAAAACAAATTCCTTACGATACTTCTTAAACACAAGGTAAAAAATGATCTTATGGATATTAACTCAGAATTATATCCTACTGGTTGTTCACAAGACATTAGCATAAGATTTTGTAAAAATAAATATTTTTAGCTTTATTTTTTATTATCTACATCTAATATTTTACCAATTTCAGGTGGATACGAAAATTGTTAATTCTTACAGTTTAAAGCAAAACAATTGAAAACAGACAATACTGTATTTGTATATATTCTGGCAATACATCTGTCAGTGTCTCAGAAAGGTGCATCAGGTTTAAATAGATTCTCTGGATGCTTTAAAATTGTCAACAACTGTGCTGAAGCAAATGGTTGCATGCCACAAGTTTTGAGCAAGTAGTGTTGCGAAACAATTGCATTATTATGTTCCTGTTTAGTGAAAAAGATGGCAAAATTCCTCATTTGGTACAGATTGCTATGTACATCCAGTTTTGCAGTTTGAATTCAAGGCTTATTTGTGGTCTTCACCCAGCTTATATCAATAATGAATAGAAACAGAGGTCTAGAAAGAAGAGTGGTGGTCTCACAATTCCCCTATTGTAAGCCCTATCAGCTTTTATATTGAGCATGTGGATTTACTTCACTTGCTTGAAACTAAGGAATGAATAACACATCCAATAATCTTCTGGCAATGCAGCTTGAGGCATTTATGGCTACTAGGCTTAACCATCTGAAGACTACTAAAAAGTTGAGAAATACAGAAGGCCTTGCTCTGGGCAGCTAATTCTGTCCAAAAACAAGTCACCTTGTGGTACCTTAAAATGAACACAAATTGTGTCTACTTTTATTGCATTATTTTATTGTAAAACATGTTATCTTTTCAAATCTGCTGTATAAATAAATTTACTACAAACTTTAGTGTACTTAAAGCTGCTTCTTCAGGTACATACAGTGTCATATTCAGTCTTAGGTATGCACATGGTTGTATAAGAAGTGAATTTTAAGTAGCAGGTCGGGCAGAATAAACTGCAAGAGGCGCAGAGGATAGCATTTGAATCAGAATGCATGCCTTAAAAGTTTTGTCTTCTTTGACCTACAGACTTTTGCCAGTTTTCTGACAGCTGCATGCTAGCAGTGGGAGTGATCAGAAGTTAGAACAGAAGTTAGAAGTTTTGCCCTGTCTTCACAAGTGACAAGTGTTTCTGTGTAGGAGCACCCCTCTATTTCATTACAAGCTGCTGTAAAAATGAATCAGTATTATTCACAGTAAAAGAGCAGATGCAGATCAGTATGTCCCTCAGTTAAAGAACACTAGGCTAGAACCCAAGAGTATCTTGGTTCAAATTCCCAATAACTCCACTACCCTTTGAATGCCATGGGAAAAGCAAAGGCTAAGGGAATAAAACCTGCTGAAACAAAATCTGGAGTGGAGATCCAAAGGTGGTCAGGAAGATCACAAGTAATCTCTCCAGCAGTCCCTGCAGCCAACCCAATGCCAAATGCCATGTTTCCTTGTATGGCTAAGAGGTAAATTCTGGTACCTGGGCAACTCAAGAGTTTCCATATCTTTATGCTCAGTTGCTTTCATTGGAAGCACAAATAGTTTCTTTATTTCATTATTGATAGACCAATCTTAACTTTAATTTTCTGTTCCAATGGTTCATTTTGCTTTTGTTTTATTTGGAGCTTTTTTTCATTATATATGACTTTGCTAAAGACATTAGGCATCCATAAAGTTTCACAATGCATAATATTCCATTCATATCTCCTACTCCCCTTTTAAATCCTTCTCCTCCCTCTCCCTTCCCCCAGGAACGGACACTACAAGGTTCTTTAACATCCATTTCCTTTCATATGGAAGATTATAAACATTGCTTCTCTCAGGTTCTTGTTCCCTTCCATCTGTGTAACAAAACCAACTTTCTCCCAAACATTCGTCCTTCAAATACATTGTATCCTGCTCTCCCTCTCTGATAAAGTCAAATGTCATATACTCCGCTACATACTGATACTATTTATCCAGGTCCCGTTTATTTGCCTCCTTCCAACCTCACACGATGAACTGCTCGGGTTTTATTACGTATTTCTCTGCTTTGTTCAATTCTGCTTCTC
This sequence comes from Aspidoscelis marmoratus, assembly GCA_014337955.1. Taxonomy (NCBI): domain Eukaryota; kingdom Metazoa; phylum Chordata; class Lepidosauria; order Squamata; family Teiidae; genus Aspidoscelis; species Aspidoscelis marmoratus. Next base: position 51,191,103 of record MTQE01001134.1, on the reverse strand, counting down.
TAACGACTTGTGCTTTGGAGCTTCTACTCATTTTTCCTGCTTTAATTGCCAAGGGCCACTTTGAAACTATCTTAAAGGTAGGCAGGGTGTACAGCTGACTGACCCAAGGGAAGAGCCATTTACATTGTTATCAGAATGCACAGGGCGGTGAAACGCAAAGGTCTCCCCTCCTCCTACCACTAAAACCTTCCACCTTATTTCCTTTTTACTCCCAATGTTAAAATCGGTGGGTTCTTCAGGATTTAGACAAAAATGGCTTGGGGCGCCACATCCCCACACGCCCCTCATGAGGACGGCTGGTTTGCTTCTCTTATTACCTGCGACAGGTGATAAAACAATCAACACGTCAATGCTGACCTAATAACCCTTTGCAAGCGGTGGGTGGGGGAGAAAGCGCTACCCCCACCCTGGACCAAATTACATGCGTGGAATATCATGGGAAAACTACCTGACTGAGGACTTATATGCAAACTGTAGCGCCTAGCATTAACCGATAGCTTAAAACAGCCCATGAACGACTCTCTCCCAAGACAGTCCTACCCACGCACTACTCACTCTCTACTTTGTTGTTGTTCCCCTAATACTTTCTCTCGGCCTTTGCTCCGCCCCCTACGTCTATAAGCCACGCCCCTTTCCCCGTTGTCTTCCGCCCTTGTTAAGGCTGCGGGCGTTCCTCCTCCCTCCCCCTTTCCCAGCTTAGCACCGCCTCTCTCAGGCCTCGCCTACTGAGGGTGCGCGCGCGCGAGCGCTCTCTCTCTCTCCCCCCCCCCCAACACACTCTCCTCTGCCCCGCCCCGCCCCCGTGGCCGGCGCTCTCTCGCCGGGCTTCAGTCAGTAGGCTGTTTGGCATCTTACCGGCTCCCAAGATGGCGTCTATCATGGAGGGCCCGCTGAGTAAATGGACCAATGTGATGAAAGGCTGGCAGTACCGCTGGTTCGTCCTTGACTACAACGCGGGACTTCTCTCCTACTACACCGTGAGTACAGAGGAAGGGGCTGCCCGGGGTGGGGGTGAGGGGGGACGACCAACAAACAAACAAACCGAAAGCAGAGGGGGGGGGCGAAGCTGTCTATCGGGCTGTCTGCTTGCCAGAGATAGAGGGGAGGGTTTCGGAGAGGGGAGTGTCATGGTCTTAGGGAAGCCAATAGGGACAGGAGGGATTTCGATAATGGCCAATAAGGTGATAGCTTTGGAAGAGCTACGTGAAGAGGGCGTGGGGGCGAACAGTGTTTAAGTTACGGCGACTGGAGGGGGGTTGGGTTACAGGCCTAGTCCTGGGGGGTCATCTTTGGTTTCAAAGGAAGGGGGCCGTTGAAGAAACTTGGGTTGGTCCTTCACCCAAGTCTTTGACGGTGGTTGGGGAAAGGAAGCTGGTGTTTCCTTTCAGGAGAAGGGTCGCTTTCTTTTGACGGGTGAGGTGGGGCGCCCACCTAGTAAAGAGTACAAGGATAAAGATGGTTTAGGGTCGCCTTTAGGTTAGAAACCCCCTGTCAGAGGGAAGGTCTCAAGCTTCCCTGCTGAGGCGAGGATTGGTAGGAAGAGGGCAGTAGCAGTAACTTTCTTCTGCTGTCGATATTGGTACCTTAAAAGCGAGTCCTATGGACCTCCGCAGTATATGGGACTAAAAGAATCAGAAGTTCACTTCACTATCTTCCCCAACAGAAATAGCAATCATTGAAATATATTCGATTTGGAGTGTTAACAGAAACACAAAGATTGACAGAATCAAGAACAAGATCCAGCAGTAACAGGACTCTGTCTGTGGTGATTGGCTAGAAAATGTTAGAAAGCAAACTGCTTACAAAAGAGAGCCATATTCTCTTGTTTACCTTTAGCTTCTAGGAATGTTGTATTATAAACCAGTTACTTTCTATCTTTTGCTTAGAATAATCCTAAATTTGGTAGCACAAGTTTCTAAATGTAAGCTTCAATACCCATGATACAAAGTTGACTTGATTTAAAAGAGCTGGAGGTTCAATAAAATTTTGGTACTTCTGGTAATGGAAAGCTTTTAAGGTTATTATTGGAACACCCTGTATAAGAACAAACTTACCTGGATTTTGCACGCTTCCTTATTTTAATTTTAGAGTGTGTGTGCAACTGCCCTGATTTGTCCAAAGTCAGTCCTAAGATGTAATCTTATATTGTACATGCTTACCTGAGAATAAGTTCCATTGGTTCTTGGATAGATGGACATAAGAATGCACTGCTGTTCTTTTTGTCCCCTCTAGCCCTGTGTGGCTGTTTCACAGCCTGATTAGTGATCCTTTAAGCTTATCTACTCTTAGTTTTACTGATAAAAATTGCATGTATTACCTAAAGCTGTAGGTGCACCATTAATTAATACATAGCTGTAGAACAGCTGTGCTTTTTTTAGAGATGTTGTGTAGGCTTCTGTTGAACTCAAATTTAGTCTTAAGGAATCAGAAAAAGAGGGCCAGGATTGTCAGGTGCTGTGTCCTGCAAGCCCATCCTCTCTATGGCAATAAGGGAAGGGTGAGGAACCAATGAGCTTTGCACTCTGTTGCTACTTTCTGCTTCTGAGGGTTAGAGGGGGCATGGTTGACATGAGAATAATGTTGTGTGTTGAACTGTTGCTTCTGCATCCCTAATTCTCTTGTAAATAATCTGCATTTTAGATCATATTTTAATCATAGTGGCTTGTAAGATAAATTACAAGATAAAGTGAGGTTAATAAAATAGGGGCAGAAAGGTATAAAGTATTAGAATGATCAAAAGAGGACTATAAGTGATATAATATTCCGTCTGAAAAGAAGTGAAACTGCCAGTAGCGAAGCATTTCACCTGCTAAAGAAAAAGTTCTACCAATCTGAAGATGCTTCAATAATACCTGCCTTAAATTGAGATTGTAGCCAGTTGATAGAGTTTCAGTTAAAGACAGATTATTACAACTCTAGGAGTTACTATATTTTGGGGGCATGCAAGCAAATGTTACCCCATTTTCTCTAGCTGCTTTTCCCCTTAATCATTCTCGCAAAGAAGCACACATAAATATTTGCTTTTCCATAGAGGCTATGTGAAAGGTTTACCCAGTATAATTGAAACAGTGTCATGGTTTCTATAGCTCTGTACTTTGATTGAGGTTGCTGGGAGGGGAGGGGGAAGCATTGGAATCTTTAGTTTCTAGAGTTCTGAAAGCTCTTAAAAGTAATGACTGAGAAAATGGCAGATACTTTATGGGCACAAAGAATCTTTCAAGGGCATCAGTGCATCCTAAAATACCACCAGCATTTGACTATGGGTTAGTGTATGTACAGAGATGAGATTGTCCTTGAGTGTGGATTTGTGGTTCGTTAGTAACACATAAGGCATGGGTGTTGGTCCTGAAATAGGGTTCAGTGGTGACAAAAGTGGTGGTGGGGGAGATAAAATCTAATAGGATTATAATTATCAGTCCTAATTTTTTTAAAAGGTCACCTTATGAGTTGTTGTAGGTCAGTGGCACAGCAACTATCTAGAAATTCATACAGTCTCTAATATCCCCCTGGAAGAAGATATCTATAGACTATCACTATTTGCCGCAAACACTGAAGTCTACAAACCACCACTATTTGCCACAAACACTGAAGTCATGAGGAGTCAACCATACAATCTTAGGGGAAGCATTATTGAATTAGGCCAGAGACTGCCAGTATGACAGGCAAAAAAATGCATTAGTAGCCCTGAGTGCTTCTTTAGTATCTGTAGAGCTTTTGAACTTATCTTCTGCAGCACTTTCTGAAAGAAGAAACCAACATGCTTTACAGATAAATCAGCTCTAGAACTGAAATAATGAATTGTTATCATGACTAATAGGCTGATTACAGACAATGGTGAGATACCTCCTAGCAAGCAATAATTCAGAGTATTGGCCCTCCAGGATTATTGCTTGGAAGCTAGACTGTGCCATGGCTAGCCCTGTCTTTATATGTTTTAGGGATGTCCGCAACTTTACTGTTGTGCACAGTATTTGGCCAATGCAGAATACTGGGAAGTGTGCACCACCACCGCACATGTGGCTGTGTGGTGGACAGAAATGATGGCGGCTTCCTCTACAAAGGGAGGCACTGCTGCTATTGTTGGAAAACCTGCCACCAGCAATGGGTTTTCCAGCAATAGGCTATTATGCTTTATAGGGGGGATAATAGTAGCAGATTTATTTATTATTTATTTATTTGTACATTTTTATCCTGCCCTATACCCAGGGCTCTGGTGGGTATACATGGGTACATGTGGCAGCTCCACCATAGTGCAGCCATAATGTTTCCCCCAACAGGAAGGGACAATAGTCTCTGTTAATTCTAGAGTTCATTAGTTTCTCTTAATTCTCTTTTAAAATCATTTTGATAGTTGTCAGTTTTGCAGCTCATGCTAGTGAGTTTCTAGCAACATCTTGTGTGAAAAAATAGATTATTTTCTGTCTGTTTCTTCATTAGATGACAAGAGGCTCTACTATTTTATAGGGAGCTATTTTTGTTTGTCTTTGGGGAGTAGGATGGAAGTAATGGAGGAATGGTGGTTTATTAGTTTAAAACCTTTTTTTGCATCTCAGTCAAATAAACTTTGCAAAGTTGCTTCAGCAATACTTCACTGGTTTCAAAAACCACTATGCTTCTTCTACCTCACCCTTTCACCGACATTTGTGGTGTTATGAGAAGGAGGGAAATACTGCTTCAGTTTTTCCCAAACTGCCAAATTTTGCACCAACTTTAAATGTTCATCCACGCAACTTTCTTCAAGTAATAAAAGTAACGAGGTCCTCCAGTTAAGTTTGACTTCTGGTGAGCACACAGATGAATTCAAACAGCTTTCTTACAACAATATGGAAATAATTTGCCTTTGCCTTCATTTAGGGAGATGGTAGAGGCTGAACCTGGAATCTTTTTCGTACAAAAAGATATTTTCTACTGAGCAGTCAGTTTAGGTGCTACATAGTAAATAATATAAACTTGTCTGATTTAATGCTAATCTTACTCTAGACATATTTTTAAGGGCAAACTGATCACTGGTTCATGTTGAGACAAGTGGAGCAGAAGGCAAGACAGATAAAAGGAAGTGGTCAGAGATAAGAATAGATACAAATAATAGTTATCAAGGCACAATTAAGGTTAAAATTCCATTCAGACTCAAATGAAAATTGACCCCAGTGAACGTCATGGCCATTATACACCCATAGGTCATTTCTGAACAGATAACATGTTTGAAGTAGAGAAAGGATCAAACTGTGAGTCACTGGACGTGGTAAGTCACATCCTGGGGCCTGTTTGCACTTGGCTTTATTTTGGAATATAGTCTGGAATAGGGGCCTGCTCTCCACATGCTAGTATAGGCTACAACAGGCCCCAAGTGAGTCCCGCCAGAGTCTGTAATAGCATGCAGACAACAGACCTCTATTCTGAGATATATTCCAGAATATGTTCAAGCGCGAACAGGTCCCTAGTATGCCCTTATGGGCCAGCTCCACCATGCAAAAATACAGTGTTGAACTATTCTATTGTGTATTTTCAGTAGGCAAGTATCATTGCTTTGAGCTCCATGTAGTGGTACCTATTGCATGGTTAACAAAGTAGAACACTTCACTGCATAACTATGACTTCTTGTTGAATGTTATTTTGTCTCCTGGGTTCCAACTAGTTCATAAGAAGGCAAAACAATCACATAAAAAACTAACTCAAGAATGAGGGATAGAGTAGTGATCTTTCTAAATAGCAAGATTTCTGTTCTGATTGCAGATCTGATGTTTAGTAGTGGCAGAAATCTACTCAGATTTGACCTACAGTTTAAAAACAGTGATACAGTAGAACAAGGGACCAATTTTGCCCAACAGAAAGTATATTTTGTTATATGCAGACCTCACTGGCTTCATTGCTAGTTTGTTATACAGTATTGTGCTTTCCTTTTTTCAAAAGTTATAGCAAATTGCTACTTTGTTATGTGGAAAAATAGGTGTTATGTAAACTAAGCGAATGAGATCACTACATTCCATTCTCATCGGATATTTTGGACTTGCTTTGCTTTGCAGTAACTTGATACAGTAATTACTTCACATGTTTTCCAGAAATGCTCTTAGTAAGCTTGATTTAACAATGGACAAAAAGGCATACATCTAGCTGTGCACATTTTTGCCTTTTCTTTCCCATTCTTTAAAAGATGGATATTTCCAAGAAAACTTTCAGTTGTGAAAAATCTTCCGTTGCACAATAGTACGAGGTTATTGAATTCTGGGACTGGGTGTTAACTTCCTGCTTGCTTGGCCATGAACTTTAGTAATCTAGTGTACAGAATAATTGCTAAAGACTGCTGACTATTAAGGTTTGGGACTAAGCAAGAAGAACAGCAGAAGTGCAATACATGTGTATGCACAGTATTCCACTCCTTCTACATGTAAAATGGGGGACTTTGAGAGTCAAATTGTGGTGAAGGAAAAGCAGAGAGATTTTAGATCTAGTTATCTTTTTTCCAGAAAAGCTGCTACAACTCCTGCTAGACTTTCTGTTTATCTTTTTTGTGAAAATTCTCAGAGACGTCTGTTCTATTTTTTTTTAAAGATGTGCTACTACATATTGCCCAGATATACAGAAACCATTGTCTTGTCAGAGTAGATCTCTTCTGCTGTTAAGCTAGTAGGTTTGTAACACCATAGCATGCGGAAATAAAGGGGGAAAGTGTTCTGGAGATGTTTCTTTTTTAATGCCCTGTTTTGCTGATTATTATTTTCTTTTTACATAATGGAATTTATCCATATGCATATCATTCTTATTTGGGGGGGGGGGTTGTATTGCTGACCATTTACAACCAACTGTGCATGATTAGAGGATTGCTAAGAACAAAGGGCTTAGTATGATTCTAGGTTTAGTCCCAGGATAATTTTAGACGATGAATTGCTGTGTCTCTTCACCTAGTTCTCTATATAATAACAGGCATTAATATTTTGTTTTACAGTTTTAAATGTCTCTTCTTTCCATCTTCCAGACTGTTTTTTTGTTCTAGTAACCTTAGGATGAACAAAAACAGTAACTGCACAAGAGCAAAAGATATGTGCCTGAAAGGTGCATTAGAATGTACTAACGTTCAAACTTGCTGAAAAGTACTCTGTATTTTCTGAGAAATAGTCACAAAGAGCATACCCCACAGCAAGTGCTAGCATAAACAAAAGAATAAATTATGACTTAACCTTTTCACCTGATAATCATCAGGGCACAATGGATAATCTGACCTTTCCAGTTTGCATAAGGCGAGTAGGAAGCATTTATTCTTCACATCTCACTCTGTTCAGGAATATGGTGCTCTAGTCTTTTTCTTTTTTGTGTGGCTACCTTACAGTCTGTCCACTCAGACATGTATATAAAATGGGAGAGGTATATTTAGGTTTCTTGGGGGTTTACCCATTACAAATAGCAAGGGATCCAGAAGTGGCCTCTTTTCAACCCCATGAAGATCTGGAAGTTAATGCCAGATTTTGCATGATTTTCTTTCCACTGTTTTCATACATCCGCATGAAGAACCTGGAAAATTTTGTTTTCATTACAGCTTCCATGACTCTTAATTGTAGTGGTTAATAGACACTGTATGGAGTGATGGCGAACCTTTTGAGCTTGGTGTGTCACAATTCAGAAGAAAACCTAGCTTAACCTAAAAATATCCATAATTTTGTGATATTTGTAGCTCTAGTAAAACAGTTATATTTTTGATATATGTATTTTACTCAAAGCAAAAACAATTTACATTAGTGCCTTTTGTTGCTCAATTTCATTTGCTAAATCTTCAATTGAAAGTTGGTATTTTGTACACTTCAAAAACAAGCAAGTACTACACGCCCAGGTACCAGGGTGACCAGATATGTCACCTAAAAGGGCTTGGCGTGTCATAGGTTGGCCATCACTGCTGTATGGATTTATTGAAATGATTTTAGGAAAATGATTTTTTCACATTGTAAAGCAGGGATAACAAAACAGTCTTCTGAGCCGATGCTTCTGGGGAACCTGTATTTACTACATTCCTTAGCTCAGTCTGCCACTCATCCAGAATTACCATAATTCACAAAGAAAGTGATTTACCTGGCTCCAACCACTGTTCTGCTTCTCCTCCATCAACTCTGACATTTCCTATGTACAGACCCTACCACTCTCTCTGTCATGGGGTAAATGCAGACTTACCAGAGGCATCAGAGTACTGTACAGTTTCTCATTCCTGTTATAAATAAGATTTTTATCTGTGTAAGGTCATATCAGAAATGTTTGATATCAGGTAGGATTTTGAGCATTGGAATCTTAAAGGAAAAGAAAATTGTTCAGAGGATAGAGCATACCAAGTAAAGCATATAATGTAGTAAAAACAAACGGTGCTGCCCTTGACTTAGGCTACAGCCAGATGTTGGTTACTTATTCCACTATATTTTGATATTCTGGAATAAAGCATGACCAACATTGTTAACTCCACTTCTGCACTGGCAACTTTGAAGCACTCTGTTGACAGCGTTCCAAGAAAGCTTGCATTGCAATTTTGTCACGGCAGGCTTCAATGGCATCGTCCCTTTACAGTTTTTTCACAACCAGAACAGCACGGTTGTGTAACAGCTGCCTTTTTGCTATTTGTGAAAGTTTTGACACATGATTGTGAATAGTCTGGTTTGTCTGGTTTGATATAGGAAAATCTATGTGAGTGCAGTTACTCAAATTTGGTAGTCATTTGCTGGTCACAAATTGTAAAGGAGGGTTAACAAACTTGTCATCATGACTTGAAAGTAAAGAGGGATGGTTGCACTTCAAGGGTGAAGATGCTGTGGTGAAGCAAAATTTCTTTGCTGCTATCACTGCCATATAATAGACATGACAATCTACTCTAAACTATATGTGTTCAAATTTTACATGGGGTTTATGTTATATTGTTAAATAGCTTCTGTTCATTGATATGCAACTTTTGCTATATTATAGAAAAGTCTTTAGTAGATTACATGCAGTCAGTAGAACCTGTCATTGCTTCCAACCTCCATATGAGGGAGCCAAAGTTTGAAATTCTTCCATTTCTTGTCTTGGCTCACATCAGTATAGGGGTTACTCCTTTAAACTGCATTCCTTACAAATTACGTCTGATGAGATAGTCACCTTTACCTAGTCAATTCACATAATTAGTGTTTTGTCAAACTAGTATTTTCACTGTTTTTGTTACATTATTTGTTATCCTGAAATTCCACCTCAGTCAAGGGATAGAAGATGTCTAGTCTTAGTAGCTGAGCCAAATACTGTACTTTCCAGAACTTTGTCCCTCCCTTAATCTTTTAACTCCATATATCCACACAATCCTGAATTATTCTTCCTAGGGCTGACTTTGTTACTGGGCCATGTTTGGCAGGGCTTGGAATTGCTAAGGCTTTCTGGTCGTGAAGCATCCTGCAAACAATATCCATTTTCCAACCTTGGAACTAGAGACATTACTGTATAAAAGCAAAGATTGTTACTTTCCACTATTTATCTCCCACTTGCCAGAGAGCAGAGATTATTGTGGTGACCAAAACTCTGGTTTAAAAGAATTTGTAGATTCAGTGATATTAATCAATTTCATGTGATATTGTAAGTTCAAGCTGCTTTATACCCTGGAAGTACTTTGATTTTTTTAAACTGTTATAACTGTTAACCATTAGCTATTATAAATACAAATAGTATAAACTGTGTAGTAGAACATATTGTCCTCTAAAAGCTTCATGGCAATGCGTCCCCTGAGTAATTCCAAATACCAAGATGGGACAACAGTATATACCACAAGGAGAAACACAAGAAGAATTCTTTGCTATTTCCTAGACTCTTTGTAATAGCAAAGGAAAAACGTAAAAATAGTACATTTTCCAAGAGATTTAAACTCTTCTTGCTTACTTTTTCTTAGTTCTTTGTACTTCTTGTTGAGGAAGAAGATCACCAGTGAGGAGGGAGCTCAGAAACTTTGAATGGTGCTAAGGGTACCATTTTTCACTTGAGCAAAAGGAAAACTCAGTGATAGAAAGTATGGACCACCAGATGTTGAATAACTACAGCCGAAATGATTTGCATGCATGGAGCACTGCTGCAGATAAAACTTAATTCAGTAGTTCTAATGAATCGGGAATCTCTTGCAGAAGTCAGTGACCATTTGTCAGTTGTGTCTTAGTGTTTCCAGTGTTATAAATTAGATTTTGAACTAATGCACAAAAAGAAGCATAAAACAAACTACAATGAAAAAGAAAACAATGAAAGCTGAGAGTAATTTAGCAACAATTTAGAAGTTGTTGTGGTCTTCTAGAAAGGTGCTAGAAGCCTAAGACCTTCTGCTTTCTAGGAAGTTTCTTGATCACTGAGCTGCAGGCACTGAGCTGTAGGTGTTTCTCCGGTAGCACTGAAGACCCCATTAGGACCCCATCTGTTCACACTAGCAGATGCAAAATCTGGATTTAATGGTGTCTTCAGGCCCTTAAATTCAGATTTACTGTATATCCCTTTAAAGCTTCCTTCAATCCGGTCTTCAGTCATGAAGACTGGATCAGAGGGCATGCGTTCACACTGCAACCAGGCTTAGTGGCTGCCATTTGCAGCTCCAGCTCCACCCTGCTGCTCACAGCCACGTAGGCTGCCCCCTTCATATTTGTGCATGAATGTTCAAACATATTTATGCATGAAACGAAGCGACAGTCCCCCGTCCCTTCCCTTTCCCCTCCTTACCTGTCCTTGTTGCTGGCCACCATTGCCACATGCCACCTTCTTAGGCATTTCCAGATAAGCATTAAGTGATCCACGGATGTGAGTTGTACCACACTGACCTGGAAGGTCTGCTTTGGCCTCTGGGGAGCACTGCAATAGGCCCTTTGGAGGTACCACAGCCTCCCACTCCCCCAGTGCACTCCCTTACCTTTCACAGTGTTGCAGTGCTTAGTGTGGCACACCCCAGAGGACATAAAGGTGCTTCCAGGGCAGCGTTGCACTATCCACATCGGGGCCAAACTGGTCCTCTGGATGGGTGCTTTGTCATTCACACTAAGACCCTGTTTAGCACTCATAGACATTGGGTGCTAGACACCACTGTGAACACATGAGGTCCTCGCCAAGAACCAGTCTCCAACAACTGGATTCAGCAAGGAACTCATTTAAAATGTCTGGATCTTTTAAATCTGGATTAAGGGAGGTAACTGGAGAAACAGCCCAAAACTGCAGATCTGACAGCCATGAGAACACTTCTGAAGTGTACTTATTGTGTGCTTTCAACCATAAATATATGTCTTGGATTATGCTACAAGCTCATTGCCACTGGGGAAAAGGTTTTTGTTTTAAAGGGGCCTTTGGTATGCATTGTCTTACGATGCATCTCTTACAATATCTGTGCAGAGAAGAGGAGCTTCTGAAGCTCCTTGGATGTTTTAGTATTCCTCCATAAATTTTATCAGATTTAGCAAGAGGAGAGTTTATTAATGGCAAACTGCTCAAAAGATGGTCTGTTTGCCATTGGCAGTCACTAGCACTCGGTACATTGACCTGTAACACATTTTGGCCTGTCCACCAGGACAGCCTGTTAACTCAGAAACATTGTGAGGAATCCTTTGAGACATGAATGATTTTCTCAATGTGTTAACAAACATGGAAAGTGCCTCCTGATAGAGAAGCTTTTTAAATGCAAAAATCCACCAATCCAGACAGCAGTACATTGCAAGCCAAGGACAGTTCTAAACCCACTGTGTTCTTTTGTCAGATTGTAGACATAACATCCATTCCTCTACTACAGCAATTGATCTTTCCCTCTACAAAACTACAGCTCAAGATCTTCTGCTAAAAATGCTACATGTCATTCATGTTTCCAAACAGCAGATTATTGATCAGTCTTGACATAATCTCTCAATGCCACAGATAGTTTATGGAAGGAATTGAAGGGAATCATAGTGGCAAAGTTGTTCTGGATGAGTGCTCTTCCATTATATTCTCACAGCAACCCTGTGAAGTTAGTTAGACAGGCAAGTAGTGGTTTGTAAAAGGTTTGCTTGTAACGTTTCATAGCCAGGTGGAGAATTTCATCCTTAAATTTCTAATCCAATACTGTTGTCTGTATACTGGCTGGTAAGAATCAGTGGTCCTTAACCTTTAAATGACAGAACAGATTATTTCTGGTATTAGTGTCCTGAGACATAGTTCATCTGTGAAGTAAAAGACATAAAAATCTATTTAAATGTTACATTTTAATAGTTTATGTATTTGATTTACATTTTTATCCCGCCATATACCTGGAGATCTCTGGGTGGGTAACATATAAAATCAAACATTAAACATTATTAAAACATTAAAACAATAACAGCATCTGCCAGTGGGAAGAGAAAAGTATATCCCCATTTAACCGAAGACCAGGGCAGTGTCTTCATTGCCTTCCTAAACATATACAATGAAGGTGATAGATGCACCTCAAGGGGGAGACTATTCCATAGCCTAGGGGCCATCACTGAGAAGGCCCTCTCCTGGGTGCCCACCCCTTTTGCCGTTGAAGGTGGTGGAACAACCAGGAGGGCCTCCCCTCCAGATCTTTAGGCATGGGCAGATTGATATGAGAGTAGATGTTCTTCAGATATTTGGGGCCCAAGTCATTTAGGGCCTTATAAGTTAAAGTTAACACCATGAATTGGGCTCAGTTAAAATAGTTGCTTGAAAGCTAGTATAAAATTGTACAAAAGTAAAAAAGAAAATCTCATATAGGCAATTAAAAAGTAATCTTTTATTAGTGTGAACCTTAACTTTGCTCCAGTTTTGAAAATTCTGCATACAAGGTTAGTAGAAAGCATCTTTACAACATTATCATTAACTAAACCTGGTGATTCTTTACCTATGTTAGTGGGGGAAAGGCAGTGGTAACTGGGACATTTAGACCTTAATGACCCACTCAGAGTTGCATAAATGATATGCTCTTAGATCATGGCCTGTGTCTTCCATAGGAATTTATCATGACAGAATAACAAAGCTATTGGTGTTGAGGTAATAAAAGAACATAAAATAATTGAGCTTGTATTTATTCTGTTTCAGTCGAAGGACAAGATGATGCGGGGGTCACGTCGAGGCTGTGTTAGGCTGAGAGTAAGTATTTATTTTTATTAATCTCCCTATTATGAGTTGTGTTGATGTGTTTTACAAGACTGTGCTAGACTAATGTGATCCCAAGCTCCTTGAAATTGTTTTTATGTCTTGTTGTGTTATGAAAGAATGTTCTAATGTACTACCACAATGATTTTTTTCTCCAAAACAGCAGTTAGTGGAGGTCTTATAGTGCTTTCAAACTTTTTTTATTTGGTCCCTGTAAAGAGTTAAGAATTGGCTTGGAGCGGAGAGCAAATCAAGTTGCGAAGAAGCACAATGAATCTATGGCAGTAGCCATCTTTTTTCCTTAAAACATAAGACATGGTAAACCCATATGATAACTGTGGACATTTTGCAGCCTTAGTGCTTGGTGGATGTTCAGTGGCAGAAGGTTAATTGGCAGGGGATCAGTGCACAAGCTTCAGTGTTTGCTGATGAGAGGGTGCCCGTATAAATTGGTTCTAATCCTGCTGTACTCTCCAGGCTTATGCTGCTTTCAGCCATTGGGACTGTTGATGCACACACCCTCATTTCAGTTAGAGACAGGGTGTTTTTCCACTGTCACTAAAAGTACTCATTAAGTACCCATAAATGGGTACTTAGTGGGTGCTTCTAGTGACAGTGGAAAAACACCCGAAAAGTTAAAGAGTAGCCTGTAGGCTATATCATTTTGACCTATTGCTCTGCAGATTCCGTCAATGAACTGTAGTTCACAATGCATAAATCAGCCAAAAATTTTGAGAACATTGGCTCCAAATTTTTTTCCCCGTTTATAGGGTTAAATAGGTATATGAGTTTACGTCTGTATTATTTGAACAGGAACATTGTTTTTAGTTCTAAGATCTTAATCCAGAATTGTTCTCATGTAGGCTTAAAGACCCCTGGAGTTGTGAGCAATGCATAGCTTGGTCTTGTGGGTGTTTCTTTGAAAAATAAATCCAAATGAGTTGGTATTATCTATAGGCTTGCACTTAGAAATAAGTCCTAAGGAATAAAATATACTTGTTTCTGAGTAACTGTAACTCATAAGGGTGGAATTGGGAGAGAAATGGAACAATATGTTTCTCAGTCTAGAATCATCTGTGGGCTTTGATCTGAACTCTGCTAGCTTTTGTTAATATAAAGATGTTTCCTTTTCTCTTTGGAATAACCTATGAATAACGTAACCAGTCATTAGCACAGTCAGCCATCAGGCTTACTGGTCATTGATAGACCATCATGAACTGTTCCAATTTCTTTGTGAAGTCTGTGACAGTCTGTGTGCTCTTACTCAGGCTTCTTGTAGCAGCAGCTTCTCCTTTTCTTGGTGATCTTTTACTTTTTATGTTATCCATGGGTGTTTTTCCACTGACCTCCTTTAATCTGGATCTAAGATTATCCAGATTTAAGGAATGGGTATTTCCCTTAATCCAGATCTAGTAGATCCAGATTAAGG
>MTQE01001134.1:51129320-51166226 GCA_014337955.1 Aspidoscelis marmoratus | reverse complement strand
TTCTACACCTCCTGTCTCCATGTCTCTTCTTTTATCCCAATCCCCCATTTCCTAGCCTTCTCAGGGTCAGGCATTACATGTGTTTGATTCCCCATTGTCTGGGCCAGTCAGATAATTGGAAATATCTTTTGTAACAGCCGGCAATCAGGGGCAGCAGCAGTCAGCTGTTGCTCCCCACTTACTGGAGCCCTCGGATCAATCATGTAATCCGGATATGCGATACAGCTTTCCTTTTTGTCCAGAGGCATAATGGAAATGGCTCTTGTCTGCTCAGATATACACTCTTTTGGTACTTTCTCCTTTTAGGTTCTCCCTTGCCTTTGGCCAGTGGTGGAACAGTACATTTAAACAATTGATAAGAATGAATCACAAAATTAGTTACAATGTTCTAATTGAGAAAAGGCCCAGATTTCAAAAGGGATCTGTCTCGTAAAGTATTCTAGAAAGTTAAGCTCCCTGTTTCAAGCCTGCAAATTTTCCCTACAACAAAAGATTTGTCAATGACTGGTTCTGCCAGACTATTTCAGTCTGATTCACGTTTTGATAATTTAATTACTTAGAAGAGATTGCTGTGGGTACAGTTTGGTTAACTCAGTAGATATGGGATGAATGAATCTACTACTGGATGGCTCCATAGCTGACTTGATAAGCATTCCAAGTACTGTACAATTATCAACTATCCTTCTTCAGATTTGGAGGTATCAAGTGCAGTGCATCAGGGCTCATTCCTAGGCCTGTCATCAGGGCTCATTCCTAGGAGCACTTACCAAATTTGGGTGGGATGCTTACTAAATTTGCAGATGGCAACAAATTGAAGTGTGATGATTAATATCTTGAAGACAATTCAAAATGACATCAACAGTTTAAAAGAACTGAGGAGTAATTAAGAGTTCCTTTGGCTGTCTTGAATATCAATCTCTTTATGAAAAAAATAAAATCCAGAGGGAAGCGTATTGAAAGCATGCCTACAAGATAATTTTTAGTTGTTTGCAAGCTCGATATTAGCTGGCAGTGTGATATGCCAAGGAAGAGTAAGGTTTTGCCGCAAGAATGGTTTGGAAGGTTCTGTTGGGTAACTTCTCCGGTGAACTAAACAAACTGCCCATATTCTGATTATGGTAGCTGGAATTGAAAGAAGAAAGTGGTTATGTACCTGATATAGAAGATGCATAGAAGAGTTATCAGCAGGTATTAAGTCTTCTGTGCAGTGTACTAACAATGGAGAAGCTCTTTCCTTTTACATTTGGCTTCCATTATTCTGAAATACTGTATAGCATTCTAGGATTTAAATTCTTAGCTGTTTTGGTTTTATTTACCATGGGTCTGATACATGGAGACACCAGAAAGGCTATGCACTGCTGTTCTCTGAAACCTCTAAAAGCTGGAAGTTGTTACTTGACTTGCTCTTCGAAATAAGCTCTTCGGTACTGAATCAAAGAGCAATTACAGTGTATCACACCCTCTAAAGAAGAGTGATAAATCTTCATACAGTCATTTCGGGATACCCTGAAATGCTGGCCACTATTAATTAAAGCATTCATCACAATAATTCATACTGACTGGGGTTGATGGGAGATGGAGTTTAGGAACATTTGTGAGACATAGTTTGAGCATCCTCTGTTAAAAATTATTGACAGTGTTTCATTATTAATTTTTTAAACTTACTATTAACTGATAAACTATACTAAATGCTAACTTGGCATGTATGGAATAATCATACTAATTACATGGATTTATATTACACTTATATAGGCAGAGATACGTAAAACTAGGTTCTGCCCAATTCTGTTCATAACAAACCAGAACTAGGCTCCTGGTCAACTCTTGTAGAACTGGTAGGCTGGATCAGGTTTGGTTTCAATAACTCTTTTTGCACCCATGGTCTATTCCCTACTCCTCTTGTGCTCAGCAGCTTTCCCTGTTTTCTGCAGTGCACTAGACCTATTGAGCTAGACTGAGCTGGTTCTGCTGGCCACATGATCCTCTGGAGTTCTCCTTGCCCCTCAAGCAGATGTGTCATGCATACTAGCCATGGCTTTTCCAAGAATAGGCAGCTGGCGACATGCATGCAATGGGAGGCGTGAGAAGGCATGTAACAAGAGAAGGATTGGGTGTGATCTAAGGAAGTGGTGGGCATGATGGAAGGAAAGAGAACCTTGGACACAGTCTAAGAGACTTGTGAACTATTTCTCAAATGGACTGGCAAGTTTGAGGATTCAATCTCAAATGACTTGCAATTCAAATTCATTATGAACTTGCGTTTTTGCACATCACTTTTAAGATGTTCTAGCTCAAGTACATGAGGAGCTTTTGCTTCAGGAACATTTATGCTCCTAAATCAGTAATGGCCAACCTATGACACGTGTGTCACAGGTGACACGCCAAGCCCTTTTGGGTGACACATGTGGTCACCCTGGCACCTGGGCGTATAGTGCTTGCTTGTTCTTGAAGTGTACGAAATACCAACTTTCAATTCAAGATTTAGCAAACAAAATTCAGCAACAAAAGTAACTTATGTAAAGAATTGTTTGTTTTTGCTTTTAATAAAATACATATATCAAAATATAACTTTTTGACTAGAGCTACAAATATCACAAAATTATGGATATTTCTAGATGTGACACAGCACCTGAGTTAAGCTAGGTTTTCTTGTGAACTTTGACACACCGAGCTCAAAAGGTCCACCATCACTGTCCTAAATACAAAGATATATTGCCCTACATATATTATGTAGACTTCAGCGTCTCCTTTGGACCCTCATTCCCTTGGGCTGAGATAGTACAGGAATGCTGTGTGACAAATTTATTGTTGGTGGTTGATTGAAGCTGGAGCATGGAGAAGCAATAATGGATGCCAAAGAATAAGGGGGAAGTACCTAATTGGGGTGCCGAGTTGTCTCAGGATAGAAGAGTCCGTCTCCTTAGAATAAAGTTGTAATGCATCTACATTTTGTGTGGTTTACTATCCTATGCTAGGATGTAGTTTTAAGGATTAATATATTCAGAAACCCGGGTGGTTCGGATTTGTGGCAACAACTTATGTGTTGGCTGTGATCTGATATTGAAAACCAGGCTTCTGTTTCTTTATCCAATATTTGTATATAGGCAGGTGCATTGATTCCTCTTTTCATTTGCTTTAAAGATTTAGGTTTATACTGTTAGTATTTAATTATTTCTCTTGATGTGTTCTTGTTAGCACTGTTATGGGCCCCATTGAATTCTAGAATTTACTTCTAAGAACATACGAGTAAGTGTGTGCTGGTGCTGTTACTACTACTACTACTACACATTCTTGCCTTGTCTGTGATTTTAATAGTTTCATTCTGATATCTGTATCATTCCATAATTTACAGCATTGTCAAAATTATAAAATTGATAGGTTAGAGCGATCACTATTATTCAGTGTTTGACTACATGTTTTACCTAATGAATCTAAAGTCTATCTTACATTCAGAGTACTGTCCCAACTTCTAGACAGCACCTCTCCAAAAGATTTTGAGAAGATCGAGTGGGTGCAGAGGAGAGCTAGTAAGAGTGGCAAGAGATTTGAGAAGTACTGTACACTGGATAATAATTAAAACGGTTTGCAGGAGACGGTTGAGGGGAGATATAACAGTCTGAAAATATTTTTTAAAACCTGGAATTAGGACCAGTGGCCTGAAATAAACTAAATAATGTTTAGGCTTGAAAGAGTAGTTAAGCAGTGAGACAATACAGACCTCATAGGAAAAAGTGAACTGTAATTCTTCCATCTAGTCATAGAAGGTAGAAGTTGCTATGAACTTCCTTTTCTGATCTTGTTCCATCTGTATATATTATCTATTCCCTCATGTGCAATATGAGGAACACAGTTGCATTGCACTCACTAGAGGTGGGAGTCACCTAGCTACTAATACAGTGTTACAACTACGATAATGAAAACAAAACCATGATCCGTAATTTATTTTCAGTAAATTTAAGGAGCCTCTTTTATTGAAATATTAGGTGTTTTTCCAGTGTCACCAGAAGTACCCATTAAGTACCCATTAATGGGTACGTAATGGCATTTTTGTACCCATTAATGGGTACTTAATGGGTACTTCTAGTGACAGTGAAAAAACATCCATTGTCATGTCAGTATGAATGCAGCATTTGCTATCTTGATATATCTTCAGTTTATTGGTTTTTGGGACTGTGTGGAAATACACAGTGAGCTTTGTGATCAAATAGTGATCTAGCCTCATTTTTTTTGCAAGTCAGCCATCCTATGAGCTTTACATGACCTGTGTGTTTTTTCTTTGCATATTTGTGTAGAAGTAATCTTTAACTAGTGTGGCAGAAACTTTTATGAAAGTAATAGTGCTGCGGAGTTCTTCTGTAAATATAAATGATAGAACAATTTCATTCTGGAAATGTTTAACTATGAGCATAGCCTTCTTGCTGAGCCCCATGTCAGGTGCGTTCTTAAAAGAATAATGACTTTTAACCCACGGTTTGGTCTCCCATTCAGCTGTAGTGCGAAAAGGCCTAATGTCTAGGCCTCCATTGTAGTAGCCATTGATAATGGCTTCCTTCAGTGATGTATCTTCTAATGTTTTGAAAATATTCTTCTATGAACATATAATACCACGAAAATGGTGCTAATGAAGCAATACACACACTCAATTACAATTGTAGGTCAGAAAAATTAAGAGGAGTAATAAATAAAACCAACATCCACAGGCTTTAAATAGAGATTTCCAATCTTTAGCAAGATCCATTCAAGATTTGATGGCACCTGAACAAAACTTTGCTACGCACCAAGTAATATTGGTATCTGCATTGGATAAAAGATAGTAAACATAATATTCATCTGAGTGAACAATACATCAGGATATTTGACCAAGATGGTCAGTACGACTCCAAGTTCTTATGACTTTAACAAGCACCTGGGGGAATAGAACCATGGCAACAGTCTGGCTGTTCTTGTTTTTTTGTTGTGTATATGCAGCATTCTTAGCTGGATTTATTTTCTTCATTCCCATGCCTGCTTTCCTTCCTTACATTTACCAGTACAAACAGCTACTTTCTAGGTCACACAGTAAGAAACTGTAAATTTTCTCAGTTTAGTTAACACTGATATTGCTGCTGAGTTATATGCATGCTTTAGGTTTCAGTCATGTACCTCAAATATTTTTTATCATACTTATGAAACAGAAACTGGCTATCTGTCTAACTAAGCAGCTTGCTGATCACAAGATTTAATTAACATAGTACTTTGTTGTCGTTACTCTTCTGGGATTGGTATAATTATGCTAGGTGTTGCCTTAAGGTCATTTTATATATGTTGTTAACACTCTTCCAGCTCGAGATGCTGATGAGAGAGAGAAATGGATACATGCTTTAGAGGAAACGATCCTTCGTCATACTCTTCAGCTTCAGGTGAGTTTAATACCAGCTTAAGCTAAACCCATGTTTTGCTGATATTCAGTTCATGTTTTACAAGCTAAAACTCTACCAGTGTCCACTGTGTGGGTGCCTTGCTATTTGACATGTCTCATGTATAGCCTATGAGATGATAAATTTTGTACTGATGCTCTATCACTGTTCATATTTAATATCTTTCTGTGGATCTGAAAATACAGAGGCATGCTATGTTTGGGCAGTAGTTGCATGATCCCTATTCAGTGGTTTGGAGATTCATTTTGGATTTTCATTAGTGAGAGTTTCAGAGAAAACTCACAAACTGTGGCTGAAAATTGTGCAGGTGCAAAGAGTGGAACACGTATGAGAATATTAAACCCTTAATAAAGAAAGGGATTTTGGTGCTACCTTAAGACTAAAGAAAAAATGGCATGGTATTATGTATTCACAGTAACATCACAACAACCAGTTTCTTCTCAATTTGGTGTTTGGAAAAATTAAACTGAATAGAGCATACCTTGTCATGATGACTTATTGGGTGTTTTCCACTGTCACTGGAAGTACCCATTAAGTAACCATTAATGGGTACATAATGGCATTTTTGTACCCATTAATGGGTACTTAATGGGTACTTCTAGTGACAGTGGAAAAACACCCATTGTTAATGTCCAATTTTATTAACATTCTTAATTATAGCTAAATAGAAGTATTTTGAACAAAAATGAGTTACTTACTATACCCTTTAAATACAAACTTAGTTAAGAAGCGTTTTATTCTGTATTCTGTACAGTATTATAGAACTCTTACTGGAAAATGTCAGATTAGTCTATTGGGACTTCGCTTTCAAGCTGGCAAAGTAGTTCAAAGATAGGACCGCTTAAAATGTAGTATTTCTTTTTCTGTAATGCAAAACTAGTATTCCTACTGAGTGCTAAAGCAAGGGAGTCCCTTTGGAGAGGCGAGCACTAACTAGGGCAATAGCAATGGTGTGTCTCAACATTTAGCTGGTTTTAGGGCTCCCTTCGCTCCTCCGGGCGAATCCGAACCGGTGGCGGAAATTCCTTCCTTTCGCTGGTCTCCCATTCTGTGCTTTCGCGGAGGTTCCGTTGTCGATACGGAACGGGTTAGGATTGGCGGTGCGGTGCCGTGATTGACGGATTCCGGCGAGGTTCTTTCAGGATCTCCGTCTTGACCTTTTAAAACTCCCTGGCGGTGCGTGTAACGACGAGCGGGTGGCGAGAAAAGGCGGACGGAGAGAATTTCGCTCGATGCCGCCTTTTCTGCGATCGAGTAAAGCCGGGGGCGGATGAAATCTCTGAAGCGATGTCGGCGACGCTTTTGCTTCCGGAGATCTAATCCAAAGAGACGGCTGGTTCACGGCGAGGGCAGACAGGGGCCACTCGGCACGGCTGCGGTGCAAGACGGGGGAGTACCTTGGCGCTTTGCTGGCGCTTTTGGTGGTAGCCCTTCCCAATCTAGGGCGTGTCTTGGTGGCGGCTCTGCCTTTTCCGCGCCGCGATCTCTCGCAGCCACGTCGCCTGTCTCTGGAGAGTCCGCGTGGAGAGCCAAGCGCGGCTGCTTGGATGAGGACGATGCCAGCGCTGTAGCTGGAAGCAAGCAGTCCGGCTGATTGTCTATTTCGATTCTCCCCCCCCCCGCCCCCACCGTACCCACAAGCAGGGTTCAGGCCGGCGGGGAGGAAGGGTTGGGCTCCGAGGCACCTGACCTGACCCGTAGCCAATCGGGAGCCACCTTGATGTGAAGACGAGCGCCCCGTCTAGTGTCTAAAGCGGAGGGTTTGCGCGCGGCTCGGCATCCCTGCGGGCAGGGGGCCCGTTCTAAGGCAGACCCCGCCCGGCAGCGTGACTATTGGGCGGGGGCAGCGGCATGGCTTGCGTGAGTAGACAGAGCGAGAATTCGGGGTGATGGATAGAGCGTGGCAGCCGGCCCGTCCGCCCGCCGTCCGTGCGAGCACAGGCCCAGCCGGATGCCGGGGCGCGTTGTAGGCGATCCGGTTTGCAAAGGAAACCATAAAGACGATCCCGTGAAATCTGTGCCTGGCAGCCTCAGCCGGCACCCCCGGAGGGAGAAAGGGAGGCGAATGCGCGCTTAAGCCACAGCCATTTAGTAGGTACCTTCGCAGCAAACGAGGGATTGGGAGGAAGACGTGGGAGCTCGTGTGCGCGAGGGTGTCGGGAATCTCAAGCGCTCTCGGCTTCTCAGCTTGTTATCTGCTACCGTCTGACCGCTTAGTTACCGCCTCTGGTTTTATTTGGATTAATCCTTAGCTAGTTCAAGCATTTCAGTCGTGAAGTAGGTCATTTTTAGAAGCGTTGGTAGTGGAGATAGTTAAAACAATCGGGAACGGATTAGTTTTCTTTCTGGAGCTGACAGGCTGGCCTTTGAAGCGTCCAAAATCTGTTGGCCACCTGCCCACAGAATGTCAATAGGTGAAGGTGTTGGTAATTATATTTCTATACAGGAAAATAGTAGCCTATTGGATTTCTGCCTGTTGGTAGCTGTTCCCCTTCCCACAGGGCCAAATCTAAAGCGTACTAAGAACGGCGGTTTTCATTGATAGTTAAATGGCTATGTTAGTGTAGCTCTTTCTTGAAATCAGTTTAGGTTGATAGTGGAAGTGATATTTCGTGTGAGATGGAGGGAGCGCATTGAAAGATGACTCAGATACCCATACCTAGTGCCCTCTTATATAGTGGGCAGTGTAAAGCAGTGGTTTTCAACCTGGGGTTCGGGACCCCGTTGGGGGTCGAATTACCCTTTCAGAGGGGTCACGATGAGCCTCCTGCTGCCCTTCCCTCCCACCTCCCAGCTGCTCCGCCCCCATGGTTGGGGGTCCCCACAACATGAGGAACTTCATTAAGGGGTCGCGGCATTAGGAAGGTTGAGAACTGCTGGCGTAAAGCATTTATTGTAGTGTTTAGGACTCATAATTACACTTATAAGCAGAGCTGTCAAAACAATCACCCTTTCCTGCCATTCTTGAGTAATATACCCATTTATGAATATAATTTGTACATCTTTGCAATGTTTTTGACACAAAATAAATACTCTTGTGTTTCCACCAGTATAGGAATCTATCTCCAAGTTTTCCCTGTGAGTGTAAAGAAGCTGTCTATCAACTCAATAATTCTCATGTTCCAAAAAAAGCCCACCCACTTTGAAAGAGTTGTTTGGTGCTCTCCCAAGCAATATCGGTGAAACCCTATTAGTTGCCCTGCTGGGCTGGCACAGGTCATGCCTTCTCAGGTGTAGTACCTCTCACTATGTGGAAAGATGGAAGGGTTTTTTTAACCCTCTTAAGATCAAGTATTTCTTGGTTTCTGTTTGAGTTTTAAGTAAAATACCAACTGTCAGGTGGTGCTTGTAGTCTTGGGCCTGCAATCATATTGACACACTTTAAACTTCTGTATTATATATGACCATATATCACAGTTCATCAAGACAGACCTTAATAAAAATTGCATGTTGTAGGTGTATCAGTGTTTCACAGGAGAAGTTCAAAACTAGTATAGGGCATATTGCAAAATCTGTTATGTTGGCACAGAAGGAATTGGTGTATTTCTGTGTTAGTAAGAACATCTTCGTAACAACACTGGCATTCTGAGAAATGCTTTCTAATAAAAGCTAGGTTTTAAAAGTGTTGCTTTATAAGTGGTGTAAAAGTGCCCAGTGTATTACTAATCTTTTGTATGCTTTGGGCATAGTCCTTAAAATTTGTCATATTCTTCACTGATTTCTACAGGGAACATACATGTACAGTATTAATTGAGATTAATAAAACCTAAATATTGTATTGGTTGAATTATGACCCTAATTTGTAATTCTGTAAAATGTGGTATTTATTTAAATTGATATGAAGGAGAAAGGGAAATGTTGCATGTAACAATCTTTTTTGAAACAACATAATTAAGAAGTTTAAAGAAGTGAGAAGAGTGACACTTTGAAAAGCATGTGACCTGGGAAGGCTCCTGGATTTATTGCTGTCAATTGAGTCCCAAGTGTGGACTCCCACCACTCAGCTTATCACTAGGGATTATAAAAGGGGGAAGAGAAAAAACACCCCCTGCTGATCATTGACGGAGTGGGTACCAGAGCCACTTCTTTTTGTGGCCCCATTCCCACTATCAGCTTGCTTATTGGCATGGCTCCTTCCCACCTTTTGGCAGTATTTTTCTTGGCTGTATGAAAGAAGAAGAGTTGGCCTTTCCACCCCACTTTTCTCACCCATTTAAGGGGACTCAAAGTGGCTCCACATCCTTTGAGGTAGGTGGAGCTGTGAGAGCCCAGAAGAGAGCTGTGACTTGCCCAAGGTCACCCAGCTGGCTTCATGGGGGAGGGTGGAACCGAACCCGATATTCCCAGATAAGAATCTGGCTCCCTAACCAGACCAAACTGAATCCCCCATATCCTGGAAAAAGGATCTCAGAAAAAAGTCCTTCATTGTTCCCTAGAGGTGGAATATC
This sequence comes from Aspidoscelis marmoratus, assembly GCA_014337955.1. Lineage (NCBI taxonomy): Eukaryota > Metazoa > Chordata > Lepidosauria > Squamata > Teiidae > Aspidoscelis > Aspidoscelis marmoratus. The sequence goes on along the minus strand of MTQE01001134.1, from coordinate 51,156,361 downwards.
TTGAGCTTTGTTCTGATTCACAGCAAAGCTAAAAAAGGGCTCTGTACATATCTCTAGAACTGAACTTAATGAAATACAGATTGCTCAGGGTGTGCTTACATTCTGTTCTAGTTCAGCAACTACATTTTTTTAAGACAAGGCCTGTGTGGGACAGAGCCTTTTCCTACTGCATTGATGAAAGGACAATTTATCCCTGCACAGAACATAAGCATTGACTTTGCAGAATGTGTGGATAATAATCATTTTATTGGGACACAGTGACTAAAATGTCTAAAAATACTAGCAGCTGACTTGAAAAATCAGCACCATATATTTTTATCTTAACAAATTTAGATTGGGGTACACCTATAAAATCTGTTCCAGTTTTCTTCCTTCTGTCCCTCCTCAGATTCTAAAGCAAGATTTTTCTCAAGTCATCCTAAGTTGCTTCATAATCAAGAGCCAACACCTCTGAAAGCTTTGTTTGTGTTGGGTTCAGTGAAAAGGGTCCACACTGCAAAAGGCCATTACAAGTTTATGATTCCCCCTAACTGTCCTGTCTCATGGTAATGAGACTTGAAAGAAGCTCTGTTGTGTAGCCTATGGTAGACTTCTTTAATGTGAAATTGTGGTTTGATAGCATTTTATAAGCCAGAACAGTTGTCATAGTCACACAGTCCTAATTGTGTCCAGGTGGACTGTATAACTGCAGAATGCTCTTGATATTTCAGTTATGGCTTTTGTAAGCAAATTTATGCCATGGCTGCCTTGGCCAAAAATAAATGGACAGTGTTTATATTTTTGAGCATGCTTAATTGGGAATGAGCTTAATTGGCCAAATTATAACAATCAGTTACCATCGCTATAATCAATTATCACAAAGTAAAAATGCTCAAAGTGGTTTATAGCACCATAATGGAGCAGAGATACAGCACCAAATATACATTATAAAATCAGATACATAATAAAATGCAGGGGGAAAATGTAGCAAACTTGTTACTTTCATGGATAGAAAAGGGGAGGGCAAGCAGAGAAGCTGTAGCAGCAACCAAATAGCAACCACTCAATCTCTCACCCTCACAATTACTGCCTGGGAAGCAAGTGGCCTCTTCTTGAGTGCCAAGGTACTAAGTAACTAAGGTTGCAGGCAGTATCCCTTTCTAAGGCCTGGAGCTGGCTGGTCAGGCCAAGGTGGTGCTCAGAGACTGCTGACTCACACTGTCCTCCACACCTGTATTTACTCCCCACCATAGAGCAGCAGGCTGCAGTTCCACAGGACAAGGAGCCAGCAACTTCTGCAAGACATCAAATATACAGTCTCTCAACCCGGCAGTGACCCTTTAGGAAGCAAGTGGTCCTTCCTCTGATGCTGTGCTACTAATCGTGGTGTAAAAATGGATAGAATTCTGTATTGTGTCTGCTTTGATTTGGGCCTCTGTTTCTACTGTTTGAAAATTCCACAGCGATAACAATTTTGCTGTAGTATGACTTCATGTAGCATTATAATTCTCCTTTGAGAAAAAGTCTAGAAGGTTTTTAATGGTGTTAAAGGGAGGTTAATCCTTATGGTAAGTTAATAGGTCTGCTGTTCTTGTGTCAACTGTGAAAATAACTTCTCATGACACATTCTTGAAAGGCTGACTAGGAAGCTTATTTGTGACAGGTGCTGTGTACAGGGAAGGTTAAAACAAGTTTGTATGCTAAGTGCTTTCTAAGTAGAATATTTTCAAATATTTTATTTATTGTGTGTTATAGGGTGTGGATGCTGGGTTTGTCCCCAGTGTCCAGGATTTTGATAAGAAACTTACAGAAGCTGATGCTTATCTCCAAATTTTGATAGACCAATTGAAGGTATGCTATAAAAACGATTATATTCTTGACACTAATTATCTGTTTCAGATGTTGTCTTATTTTTACATCTTCCCTCAGTAGAAATAATTAGTGAAATTGCTGCCAAAGATAGAGTTCATGGGCAAGTTCATTTTGGTTCTTACTTAAGTTCAGTACATAATTAGTTGAAGTTCAGATGTTTAATAGCAGCTCTGCAGGAAACGTATAATAGCATGTATAACAAAAATGTACCATTTAACAATATTTGCATAGAAGGATTTTGATCTTGTCAACTTGATCCATAGTTATTTAAAAGATCAGTGCAATCCTGACAGCTTTTATTTAGAAGCAAATCTCAATTTTCTCTGTTCAGCTTACTTCCAGGAATTGTAGATGAAGGGTATTATTTACACTTCTCCTGTTTGTAATAGAAAAATGCGCAAAAAAAACCCCACCAAAAACCTATGCTTGCTTTATTTCTCTGTTAGTAAGAAAAGCAAAAATATCGAAGTTCTGTTAGATTTAACCATAAAAGCAGAACAGCAAAGTGTAGATGGCACATGGTTTTGAATTTTTGCTTTAAATGTGTTTTTTCACCTTTTATTTCAAAATGCTAATTCCAGTGGTCCATTGGAAGGTTCTGCCAAAAATCCAAGGCCTAGGGAAGTTGGATGAAGATTTTACTGTTCGTGTATAATTTGGCAAAAATATAGTAGTATTGAAAGCACTTCATACTATAAATGAAAAGTAAAGGTACAGCTAAGCTATTTTCCTACTCATGGTTTCATATACTTTTCCATGGGAAGAAAAATAATGGTGGGAGCCACATTGCATGGAGAGGACATTCAAGAGTTGGGTTTCCCAAACCATTCATGTGAGCCTCACCTATTCCAGATGAAGCCTTACTGACCTGGGACTGTTGAGTGATGCATCTAACAGCCCTGAGCCCCTCACTGAGTAGTTCGTTTCATATGGACTACAGTTTGGCATGACCCTACTTACTATCCTGCCTTTACAAGAAGCACATTCCTTTGTTTTCTAAGAAATGGCCTAAAGATCTTTAAAGTGTTAACCTTAACATTCACAAGTAGTAGGAAGGATGGAAGCAGCAGAATATATGAAGTAGTTACTGTGAACTATTCACTGTGTATATTTCTTCTGTAATGTGTTTTTTCCGATATGCCAGTACCATAAGAGGAAAAAAAGTAATCACAGTGATTGTTTTCTCTAACTGCTGGATTTTCATTACTGCTGTGCCTTTTATCATAGTTTGGCGTAATGCAGTTTTGTGCTCTGCAAGAGTTGTTTACTTCCTATGCATAAATGAAATTATGCTGTATAGAATTGTACTACATGAGGGGTGACTTATAGTTTTTAATCCTAAAGAATAGCCACCTCCCCTCATTATATTTTATATTTGGGGCAAAGAAAAAGTTTCTTTTCTTTTTGTGTTTTGAGCTTTTTTTTTAGTAAAATGATAGCAAATAAGTTTTGTTTAACAGCTGAGTAAATAAGTCATCTGTCAACAAGCTTTAACAATTTGTTATCCTGTTTGCATTTAAAGCTATAATTAACATTTGTTATCCTGTTTTGTGTTTGTTTTAGCTCTTTGATGACAAACTTCAAAATTGCAAAGATGACGACCAGAGAAAAGCAAGTATACCGTTCTATAGATGCTGATTTCCATAACTAGTTTATAATTGGCTGAGATGTAACTTAGTCATTTTGTATATAGCTGGTCACTTATATCTGTTCTTTTTTTCCAATGGTAAAGTCTGTGGGACTTTGGAATAATAACTTGAAGTAGATTTTGGTTTTCTGTACCTTTTCTGGGCAAAATTGCTGAAATTATTGCTGTTTAGGTGGGAAGAGAGAATAAAAGAGAACACAGTGGAAGCTATACATTATCTCCTTCCTCCTTTCTCTCCCGTCCCTGCAAGAAGGATAATGTATCCTCCATTTACCTTTGGCAGTACACAAGGGAAACAACATTTTCTTTCATTAGAAGGGGATTTTTGCACAAATCCGGCACTATGCTTCACTAGCTTTAGGGCAGACAGCACAATATAGCCTATTAGTTTTCTACAAGAAAGGCCAGGGAGTAGGGGTGCATGCTGGTTGGGGTATACCTCAGCTGTGCCTGTTTGGTGGCACAGTCCAATTAAAAAGGACCCACATTACCACCAAGTTTTCCATTGGCACCAGACAACTTCATTGAAGGACACATGCCACTGTCCATGTCTGGAAGGAAGTGAAGTGCAGTCCATTTGGTGACTATTAGCTACCATACTGAATATTGATCCCCTCAAATATTTTCACTGAACTCTCCCCATTGTACGCTGCTTTGAAACTGCAAAGTAGTGTATAAATGCGATTACAAAGGAAAACAAATGAGACCTGGCTTTGTGCTTGGGTGGATACAGGCTGGAGGGAGAGAAGGAACAAATGGTGAATGACCAAGGATATCATGAAGGGACTCCATGTTCTGATGCAGGAGCAAGGAAATACAGAAGGTAGAGTTAGGCTTTCCCATCCCCATGATGTCAAGATTTAATGCTGGGACTGCATCCAGTCACTGACCACACAGGGAAGGGAATTTGGTGAGGGGTGAGGAGAGAAAGGTATGAATTCTTTATGCCAAGCATGGGAAAAATGAGGAGTAAGAATGGGAAAGACCAGTTTGAGTCCATATTATAATATAAATGTGGGAACCACCAGAACATGTACTCAATCCTTCCCCCGCCCCCAAATACGGATTATCCCTACTACGTCTGACTATGCTCTTAATGTAATAAAGCATAGTTAAAGGCATGGAACTAAGCTTGGTGATTGCTAGAGACTTTTAAAGCTCATCATTTTATTGTCATAATTTCAAATTTAAATTTGCTTTTATAGTACTTGATCTCTGTGAGATTCCCTGAAAAGTCATTTTGATGGGCAGTATAAATTCTGTGAAAGTATGTTGTGGTTTTATTTGTTTTTATTCAAGTATTTATTCGTTCCTTTTTTCATGAATAACTGATGCAGATAATGAAATTTACTGATGCATTTACTATAAAATAAATTAGTAAAGAGTAGCCACCACATGTGTTATCAGGATGCTATGCCAACTAACCCTAAAACTATTGTCTAATATTTGATACTGTTAGAATAACAGAGTTGTCCAGACTGTTTTACATGGAAATGCTTTGTCCTCAAAACACTTGCTTTTGAGTGTGCCAAACTCAGGACAAAATTTACTCCTTCCAAAATTGGAATAAAACCAGGCTTTTCATTTTAAATTTGGACAAAGTAGGAATGTTTAAGCCCCAATGAGGAACTTCTTCCTCATTGCTGCCAAGTAACTGATGCCAGGAGATTTTTCTCCCCTCTCTTGATGGTAGGGGGTAACTGCAGAACAGTGGGGAAAAAACCTAATTTCTTCCCCTCTTCAGCGGTAATCTTCTACCATTAAGTGGGGGAATGCTCAAAAGCTGGATGATTCATTTTTTCATCCTTCTCTTTTAGTAGCTGCTGAAAGGATTGTTTAAAAGGGAGAAGGGGAAAAAAACCAGTCAAGTATTTGAAGAGATGATAGACTTCTTTCTACTTTTTCAGCCAAAAATATCATGGGAAACATGGCTCACTTAGCCCACTGCCCCTTGCATTCAGGAAGCAGTTGATTTTTTGGTGTGTGTGTGTGTCTTTCCCCCCTTTTCAGCAGTAATTTAATGGCTGGCAGAAAGGAAAAGAAAAAACCCAACCACTAGCCGTTCTTTGTTGCTGCTGACCTCCATCAGCTACTAGGAGGGCAATGGAAAGCTGCCTAATTTGGCAGTTCTCCACTGCTTCGCCACTCCTACTGAATAGCTAGTAGGAGGAAGTGAAGCAATCCACCTGTATTCTGGAAACAGTCATCTTTGCTACCAAAAAAGAAAGTAAGGGCCTTTGGGAGGGATCATATGAACACCTCCATAAGAAGCAGAGTCCTAAAACACAGCTGTCCTTTGTTCTCAGTGGCCAAGCTGGAATAAAACCCAGAAAGTGCTCCATGAAGAATATTTTGTTTGTTTGTTTATAGGTCAGGCAGTAACAAATTAGCTAGAAGTCGTTTAGAATACAGTAGTTGATGAGGTTTTTTTCAAAGTCCCTTTGTCGCTGCAAATTACCTTGGTTTTGAAACTGCTGTGATGGGGCAGCTGTTTTGAAAAGAAGGTGATTGGCGACATACATAGTTTTTTTGAAAACTAGCAACCAACATGTCAAGGGGGAGGGATCACCGGCTGCAACCCTTTTTGCTGGTGCCTGTGGATAGTAAACCAATAGAAAAGAATTTTCCTAGTCATTACACAATGTTGTTAAAAGGATGTGACCTTGTACTTGTTTGCCCTCTATTCTTAATTTGTAATGACAGATTAGTGTTGAGGGCTGAGCTGTTGTCTGCCTGATTTGCTATGGCATTCAATGTTTTTAAGCTTCTTGTTCTTGAACAAGTGAAGAAAGTGCCCTAAAGAGAGTTCTTTAAGTCTGCATGGTTAGCATTAGTAGTCTCACAGATTTTTTGATTAAACATAAAAGTAACTACAGTAATATCTGAACAATCTGCCAGCAAGCTCTATACCTGCTTCCCATAGAATTGTAGTCATTAGATGTTGGCCATAATCTACTAGAGATCATTTTAAAGGTACAAGTCAGTTTAGTTTTTTACTACCTCCGACTGACCTGTATAGTACTTGGGTAGTTTTGCACTCTGTTGTAGAAACAAAATAGCCAAGTAGCTGAAAAATTCACTTTTTCTTTTAGTGTGGAACAAAGATTAAGAACTAATTAATAAATTAAGTTATTCTATCCTTGTATATCATGCTGTTTCAAGTTTCTTTGTTGGACTATTTACATGCAGGGTGAGACTGGAAACTAATCTTAAACCTTAATAGTCTTTTGACTACAGAATGGCTTGACATTATAGGTTGCTGTGTAAAGCACCACCCATGTTATTTGCACAACAATGTATTTATTGAAAATTTGCTTCTAGTGGTATTTATTATCAGCTTATAAAATAACTTGCAGAATGGAAACTCAGTATCTTAGAAATAGTTACTAATTTTTTCATTAGAGCTTTCCCTGTTTTTCTGGTAAAACATTGGTCATAGTTCAATTCCCAATATTGATAGTAATTGTCTCTTAAATGGTAGGGATTGAGAAGACCATTGATTGGCAGGTGGGTCAGCTGTTGTCACTGAGAGTAGACCGATACTACTGCATCTAAAGCTACATTGCAAAATTTTCTGTGCTGAGCTTATATTTCCTGTGAAAAACAGCAAGCAATAACAGTTGGTTTTGGAAGATTAACTGCACACTGTAAACACCCTTCTTTTTTATTTTAGAAGATTGAGAACCTCAAAGAAACAACCAGTGTAAGTGTGTGTTTAGTAACTGTATATGTACAGCATGTCAAAGTCTTTAATCTTTGTCAGATTCCTGTTTTATCAGATGTTTTTGGGTGGCTGGCAACCTGAAATATATAGGTAAAAAACATTCACCCCTTCATTCTCTGCTTTTTTTTTCAGTGGTAAAGTGGGAATTGAGGGGTTGGCTCATTCTCTCAAGCAGTCAAGATAGTTTTCACTTCCTATTATCAGCTTGGGAAGTAAGAGTCTACAGAATGTTTTGAAACATTCAAAATGCATGGAACAACCCTTCAGCATTGTTAGGCTGTCTGCATTTAGTGAACATGTACTGGACTGTACTCTTCTGTAAACAAGGTTGAGTGCTAGAGGTGTGCAATGAACATAGGCCTATAGGCTACACAGTGACTTTGGTGCATTGCCCCTTGTGATCTCAAGAATCCCAGGCCCTGTTGATTCTCAGGCTTATGTACCTGACAGAAAAATGACTTGTGACAGAGACCAGCAGAAGGCCAAGGAACCCTGAGATCACAACAGGCAACATTTTGATGTAATTGCTTAGCCTATGGGACCATGCCTCTTCCTAGTTGCAAAGATGCTTAGGGATGCTTGGAGGAGTGGTGGAGGCAAATGACTGCCTCTTGTCACTTTTGTTAGAGGGCTGGGCTTGTAAGGTGCTTGGTCTTGTGACCTCGTCCCTCTGTGAGTGGTTCATATACTGGAAGCAGCGTTCAAGCACACTCATTGTGCATCCCTATCGGATACTTACCTGTTACATACTTGTCATACTTCTTTGACAAAGAAGATAAAAACAATATAACCAACCAACCGGAAAAAGGCACCCCGCTCCCACTCAAGTAATAATAGAAATAACAAAATGCCATAGCCAGGAGCAAGCTCAGTACGAAAGGTGAAGGTAAGTAATCCAAAATGATCTTTGTGGAGGAAGATATTAAGGGAACTATCTTGCCTTTTTGGTTTCTGTCAGAAGATGATAAAACAGTGATGTCTATTATGGTTTGTGGGTTGAGAGGACCCAGTAGCTGCAGGGCTGTCTCTTAAGCAGTCTTGCCAACTCCATTGTACTTGCTAGTCTAATCTAAGGTAAGTGTTACTTTAGAATACATTAAAGTATTTATAAAATGAGCTGACCTATGTGTTATAGTAGCTTGCCTGAAAATCAGATATTTGGAAGCTTGAAAGAAAATAACTTGATATTATATACATACTGTTTAACCTAGGGAAGACTCATTATTTTCAGCCCTACTGTCACATTGATAGTTAACTAACTCTCCAAGAGCACTCTAAAAGTCTGACCATTATATAATCTCATATATGGCACATACTCAAGTAGACTGTGCTTTCTTGGCTGTGGCAGCCCATCAGTTAGAATTGTGGGACAGGTAAAGGAGATTTGTAGCAAAATGGGAACCCTCACATTTGACTGCCTGAGTTGAGTCCTCGTATATGTTGGATTAGAATCTCATTCAGATAGCCTGAAATAGGGCTATCAGTTAACACCACTGCACTACCTCCTCTACTGTTGGGTTCAGTGGCGTACTGGACAGGTCCATAATCCCACTTGAAACCTAAAAAATAAAATAAAATTGCTAGGATACCGAATATGAACAATCATGCTGTGTTCAGTCCTTTAACCAAAATTGCTATTATAAAATTTATAGGGATTTTTGAAAGATGGTGAGCTCCTAAAGAGAGCTTAGTACTGCACTCATTATTTGCTTACCCTGTGTGAATCTCAGAGGAGGGTGAAAAAAGTTCTTTGACATATAAATAATCATTTTAAAGCAGGTATATTATTATAAAGGCAGATCTCAAAGTCACCTGTTGCAAATAGGCATTCAGTTGATAATGACTGTAACAGATTATTTTTGGGCCTGTTCACACTTGGCTTTGTTCTGGAATATATCCTGGAATAGGAGGCTGCTGTCTACATTCTAGAGCAGACTAGACCAGGCCCCAAGTGAGGCCTGCCTGAGTCTGCATTAGCCTGTGGATAACAGACCTCTATCCGGAGATATATTCCAGAATACGACCAAGCGCAAACAGGTCCTTTGTTTTCTTTGACATTGCGAATGATAAATTATTTTAAAAACACTAAAATTTATTTTTGTTCCCTTTTAGAGCATGGTTGAATCAATAAAGCATTGCATTGTGTTGCTGCAGATTGCTAAAGTAAGTATCTCCCTTGGAAAATATTCCGTAATAAATAGTGTAATAGTTTGTGGACTAATCAAGTCTGGGCTGTTGTGGTGGTGATGTTAAACAGTCCAAGCATATATGAATTAAAAAGAATGTATTTGTGGATATATTGTTTGCCTCCTCCTTCTTTGACTTCCTCTAGATGAGGAATGTGAATTTATAAAAAATTGAAACATTTTGTGAAGTTGAACAATTAGTTTCTCAAAGGCTTTTAGAGCTTGATAGTTCATTGATAATTCTTTGTGTCACATGATCATATTTTACATCAGAGTGCTTGGTTTTGAAACAAGATATTACTGTCAAAATATTAGTGTCCTAGAGAAAAGATAATTGAGTTAAAGTATTTTTTCATGTGTAAAGAATTTAGAAAGTGGTACCGTTGTCACTAAAAGAATTGTAATGGCATGGGTTAATACCTTTATTGAATGTGCTAACTTATTTTGTAATTTTGAATTTATTCTCTTAATAGGCCTAATAAACTCTAACCTATAAGCACTGAAGTTCCTGGTGTGTTAGAAGTGGGGAGGGTGATGTTTCCCTGGCTAACTTAAATTGCTAATTATAAATTGGATTATGGAAGTTTTGTACTTGATCAAAGGTGAATTTGTGCCATAGGAAAACATTTTGGCAAATTTCTTTGAAGACGGTTTTACTCGTTTATATTTCCTACACAAAAGAATAATGTGCAGACAGAAGAGGACTTGGGACATAAAATAATTTTTGCTACTTTCATACAAAAATGAAAAAAGTACATGGGTTGTAAAACTAAAATCAGTCAAATTAAAGAATGCTTTGATGAAGTTTTAGTGTACTTTTGGTTACTGGCAATATTCATGAAGTCTTTTTGACAGGAGTATGGCCATACGGCATAATTAAAATGTGTAGGTGTTACTTTTATGACTAAAATAACTACTTTCATGATTTTAAGTATTCTGAACATTCACTATAACTACACAGTATAAAGTACTTTTAGTTGAGGAAGGGACAACTCACTTAGGATAGTTCATACATCAACCATCTCTTGAGCAAACATATCAATTTCCTAAAACAACAAAAGGAAAGATCATAGTTGATTGGCAGAGATTTCTCATTACCTATTTCCCAAGTTCTTTTCCTGCCATTTGAAGTTAACATACCTATAGTAACAGGATAAGTGTAAAAAGTCCGCTGAATGGCAGTACCTCTGTTTCAGCGGTTGTTGAGTCCTTGAAAAAGGGAGGCATCATATTCCTAACAGGGTTCTTGTGCTCTGGAAGGAACAGATATGTAATTTCTAAATACTTCTGGACCTGCCGCTGTCATATGGAAGCTAAGGTGGCAGCAGTAACCAGAGTCTCCAATTCAGGCTTATTCATCAACTATTGCCCTTTCTGGACAGAGATACCTGTACAGCAGTGATCTATGCTCTGCTAATCTCCAGGAGCACTAGTCTATTATATGTTGGACTGCCCTTGAAGATGATTCTGAAACTGCAACTAGTGCAGAACATAGAAGCAAGGCTGCTGATGGATACTCAGGCCAGATGCTTATTAGGCTGATCCTAAAGGATCTGCACTGGTTACCAATTGGCTCCTGGAATCATTTCAGGGTACTACAACTGGCTTTGAAAATCCTAGACAACTTAGTCCCCAAATACCTAAAGGAGCACTTCCTCCTGTATAGACTTGGATGTTAAGATCAGGAGCAGATGCCATCTTTGTAGTAAAGATGTAAGGGCATATGAAAGGGCCTTATCTGTGGTTGCCCCCGAGCTGTGAAATGACTTTTTCTCTGAGGAGTGTCTAACTCCCTCACTGTATATATTTAGCTGAATGATGAACACACACCTCTTTACCCTACCCTTGACTAGAGAAACAGCTTCTCCCACTTCTCTTTCAGTTCATTTTGAATTATGTGTTATGTTGGTTTTACTGAAACTGCCTTGAGACCTTTAGGTAATAAAGAAATAGCTTTCTGAAAAGTTAATATGTAGTACAGTTGTACCATAGGATTTTATTGGGGTTGTTTTGGAATGGTTTCTGATAGATTTTGGTGTGCTGCATTACATTAACAAAATATTTTCTGTTGCTGTTTACACCAAATCTTTAGTTAGAATATATAAGATTCTACAGGTTTGTCCAAGGGATGTTTCCCAGAGTGGGCTGAAGTTATGAGTCAATTCTTCAGAACCAACTGTAGTGCTGTTGGCTTTTGTTAAATGTTAGATAGCTGTGAATAAATGTTCTTGAATTAGTGATTTCATTGTGAGTGAAGAAGCCAACTTAAGATGACTAACCAAGAGGAGGAGAAGTGTGGAGTTTATATCCTGGTACTTAATAAGACATCTAGCCAGGCATTTCAGTACAGAAGGGGAGCATTTTCCACTTCGGCTCAGCCAGTGGGAAGGGACAGAGCTCCGCTCCCACTGACATTCTGCTTATGCTGCCATTCAGCAGTCTTCATTTGATAGTAGTCCCTGTCTCATGGCCAGATTACCTTCTGTTTAGCCTTAGGCTGCATCCAGACATTGATTACTCATTTCGCTATATTGGGATATTCTGGAATAGCCATACTTTATTCTGCAATATCCAAATATAGTGGAATAAATAAGCAGCATCTGGATGCAGCCTTAAGTTGTTGCTGGTTTCTTTCCTCCTCAGCAGCAAGAAACCTGCTTGAATAACCAGTCTCTGGAGGTAATGGACCCATTTGTTTCTAAAATGCCTTTGAGTTGGGGTGAAAGATGTTTTGTTGGGTATGATTAAATTGCCTCTCTGTGCCCTGGTCAAACTGTGGAACAGAGAAAATAAAACATTTGTGTGGCTGATTGCAATAGTACCTTGTCTTATTTGAGAAAACCAAAGGTGTTCTGTGGACCTATGCCAATGAAACAAATTTGGGAGAAAACCAGAAAATTAGACATGTGCAAGTCAGTGCAAATGTGTGCTTATAATTGCTCCCATATTAAAGTGATAAAAGTAATAAAGAAGGCTTTCCTTTCTGCTTTTATTACATTATTTGTATTTATTCATTTTAAACATTTCTGTACTTTTCAACATTTGGAAGCAGTGTACAGTATAACTTAAAACAACGTTAATCAGTTAAAAGCAGCACAAGAGCATTAAAGACTGATTTAGATTTTGAGTAGTTTGGGGGGATCTGACACATTTGCAAAACATTTCTGGGATAAGATTGCTTGCACCCACTAGGAATTGGACTCTGCTGTCTCATGTGAGAGGTGCTGTTTGCTTGTATGAGTTCCACTTGTCACAACCTGAGAATGGGAATGAGATTCTTGGGTAGATTTATGTAACCTTATGTTGTATTGATTTTAAATCTCGCTGAAAGGTGTAATAAGTTCTGATGCCAAAAAATGAAATCATACTGGGCTGCCTTTTTTTGGGGGGGGGGAGGGAAATGGTTCCTGAACCTTAAAGATCTGAATCATTACAGAACAGTTGCTGATATTTGCTGTGCAAGGTTTTGCATGGGTGGTTGCTAATTTGAACAAGCCAGTTTTAGATGGTAGTGATACTCTATATTTTAATTAGGCTTTTGTTCTTGTTTTGGCTGCCTCAGTAGCCTTGTGTAGCAAACTATTTCAATAGAGTGTGTGCGTCCCTTTTGACACCTTTTGATCTGAGGGACATTCAGTGCTATTGACTGTGGTATCACCTCTTGAGCATCTGCCAAACAGTTGTTTGATCCAACAGAATTTCATATATAGCTTTCCCAAGACCTGAGTCCCCTTGCATTTGAAACATCTACATGAAACTGCTGAGAGGGATCATCTAGAATTGTGGAATATCTTATTTCCAATTTGCTGTTGACCCACACAACTCTGTCCCCTTCATCAAATACAGAAATGGCATTAGAAGTGTTAACCCAGTGCATGGCTTTGTCAGTGACCTGGTAGTAGGTTAATAAACTCAAATTTGATTGAGTTAAACAGTATTAGTAGATTGCTTTCAGTTCATGCTTATGGTCAAACAATTGGAAAGATGTCATGGCTTGTCACACCAACCATGACACAGTGTATCTATGCATTAATTGTTGGCAGTGCAAACCTATGAAATTTGAAGTGCTGGATTTGGATTTTGGAAGTATCCTTGAGTATCATTGATGCGGGTTTATGGAAGAGAAGAATTTGGTAGAAGTAAATTATATTCTGACGTATTCCTGATTTATTAACCATTAAAGAATGATTATTCTGGACTGTGGCAAAATGCCTTCAGGTTAGCTCCTGAGTGAAAAGGGGGATCGGGTTGCAGTATTATTTTTTACCAAGAATTTAGATATTTCCAAATGCTTCTTCCTAATAATCATTGAACAGCAGCAGTAGGTGAGCTAGAGTGTGCCTCTTTACTGATGTAGCTGTATCATTCAGCTGGGTGATAGTGCATTGCTTTTCTTGAATTACGGCATACGAAGAACCAAATTTCGAACACTTCATTTTTTTTCTTCTTTTGAGAGTGTCTCACTTTTGGAGGTTGTTGCAAAAGAATTTTCAGAAAGAAGCACGTGCCATTTTTATATAATCAAAAATCATGACTAAGATTTGTAAAAATTGTTAATATTTGTAACATTTTTCCTTAAGGACCAAAGTAATGAGGAGAAGCACGCAGATGGACTTATAGTAAGTTTAAATCTAAGCTTTTGATCTCTCTTTATTCCTGCAGAACTTTAAAGCCACAATCATGTGAATGCAGGGACTTGAACTTCCGCTTCTTTCTTTCATTTCTTTTACTGAGTCACATCACTCTAGTGTCTCTCCAGCGTGTTGTCATTTTTCTTCAGCTTCTAGAATCACTTGCCTTCACCATAATTAAAAACATTAAATTCCAGCTTTTCCTTTTACTCTACTGTTTGTCATTAATGAAACAAAATCAAAGCTATCAGAGTGGACAGGAAGAAACCGCAGTGATAACTGAGTCACTGGATTTAATCTAGTTGTATCTCAGTGCCGTGCTTTCTGAACCACCCATTTCTTCATATAGCATGCAATAGAAATTCCTTAATATACTCTGCTTCTGTTTTTTGTTTGAATATGTTTTTTCTGTTCTCTTTTTGTACAGTAACATCCAAAGCCTTAGATCTGATGTTTCTGATTGACTTCCCATTTGTTGACCGCTCTGATTTAAATGACCTTGCTCATCCTTAACTTATGGTAGCAGCTACTGCAGATAGTAGTAGCCCTAATAAAGAGGTCTGCTGGGGTCTCGAAGAGGCTCGCCAATCCAGATCAACAATCTGTCTCATCCATTGGCCAGCAAACATAAATCAGTAAAATTCTGGTTCAAGTAAATATTCTGTACTTTTGCTGGCAGTGTAACAGCAGTTTGGGTTTTGTTGGGGCAGATTTTAGCCTCCCAGAAGAATATTAGTCATTGCTAGTTTTGTGCAGTTGCTTTTCCTTCTCTGCACCCTGGCAAGTTCTGTATTTTGACAGATCGGATCCTTCTGATGCTGAAATGTAGACCCTTGGAATTAGGAAAAATGGAGGGCTTTTTATGGGACACGGAGATCAAGTACAAATTAGGTAGGAAGAGTGCAGGACTGTTACCAAGATTCCAGTGTAGACTCCTGTAGTGGCTTTTACAGTCATTTCACTAAAACTGCTGAATCCAGATCCTGCTCAGACAGGAGGGAGTTGTCGTATCACCACTACATAGAAATCTAGAAGAATTTTGCACCTTCATTGCTCTCTGCAAAAATGAAAATACTTAATATCATTCACTTGACTGTGTGAGCTGCAATACTGACTTGGGGGTGAAGGGTAACTTTGTTCTTGCTTTCTCATTTTCTGTAAATCACTTTGGGATCCCAAGATAATAACTATTTTAAATAAATATGGGATTTGGATGGAGCACCCAAGTCCCCCTTCATGAGCCTGGAACACTCTGTTTCCAGCACCTCTGTCAGGAGTGATTGCTGCCATCAGGAATTAAATGACAGCAGTGCCCTATGGAGATCTAAAATCCACCCCCCAGAGTTCTTTATGCCCAGTAGAAGGAAGATGTAGTGCAAGATAAGTGGTGTCACGTTCAGGTAATACACCAATCCCCCTTCAATAATACTCTCACTATAGGGATGTTCACTAAGATCTGTGTTTATTACCTCTTTTCATATATTAAAAGAAGCTTTCACTTACAAGATCTGCCTTTTAGGAAAACACAGTGCCTTTCTCCCTTTTCCTGGATTGCAGACATTATACTATATTGGCATGTGGTACAGTCCATATGAGCTTAAATCTTCGCTTTATTATTAAAGAATTAACATTTATTTTAAATATTAATTCTATTTTATCATGTTGCTTTTTTGCTGATAATATTAAGCACTTGGGGTGATTTTGAAATGGGCTTTATTTGAACAGCAGTTTTTGCTACCTAGTTTTTCTGTATGTGGTCAATTTTCAGGAATCAAACATGGATAAATGTGAAGAGTTTATATATAAACTGCTTATGAAAATTAAATTTGTCCTGTAAATAAGGAATAATTTAAGAACTTATTTTTCTGCAGAGTTGAATAACAGCCTCTGAACACTTGAGTTTGTGAAATAAATACCCTTGGAAAAAATTGTATACATTAATGTAATCTTCAAATAGAATTCAGCAGTTGGAACTGTGCTGAAATATTTTCTTTGGATTTGAGGAATTTCCTTATCAGAATTTGTGATTATACTTTTTAGAATACCTACACCTTGTTGTTGTTGAGTACTACTGTGTTGTGCTGACTCCTGGTTGACTGCATAGGCACTGCCACACAATTTTCTTGGCAGAGATACAAAAGCAGTTTGCCATTGCCTGTATCCAAGGAGAGGCTGGGAATTGAACCAGCAACCCTTTGCTTTCCAGGACGTTTGTGGTACTGCTGAGCTATAGCTACTCCCATAAATATGTTCATTCCATTATTGATGTAGCTGGGTATCACTGAGTCATGACCAATGCCTGGCTGACTGCATGGGCACCTTTGCCTCCTTCTGAGATGAGGCTAGGGATTGGACCCTCCATTTTCCAGGCAGTTTGCTCTACCACTGAGCCACACTCTCCTCTACTAAATTTGGGTGTTATCTACAAAATGTTTTAGAAGTGTTTTGAAACAAAATGTTAAAAAGAACAGAACAAAATAAATAACCAGAGGGATTGTAATTTTAAAATAAGTGTGAACAGAAAGTGATGGGTTGCTTAGTGCCTGTAAATATAAACTGAACATCCATAGTCAGGTGCCTACATATTTTACTTTATCTTGGGAGGGCACTGTAGAAATCCTTTTGATGCTGTTCTTAATATTTGGGTGAGTACAATTAAAAGGAAGAAAAACTCAAGTAAAATGACTGAGGTATTATCTGACCTGCCAGGGGCCCATTAGCATATCCTGATGCCTAGTGGGAAGATGGTAGAAGTCACCATGACCAAATCTAAAACAAAGCAAGTGAACTTGGACATTGTTTAAGGCTGTCAGCTGTTGAGAGCTCACAAGCAGGATTTGGCAATGTTTTGATGTTCCTGTCCTTGCCTTATTGTAGTTCTTTGTTTTCTGTTCATTTTTTTTTTGTCTCCTAAATAATTATGAAGATACAAAGCCAGCACAAGAGAAGCCTTGCTGGATCAGACCACAACCTTTCTAGTCCAGCCTCCTGTCTTGCACAGTGACCCATCATTTGCTTCTGGACCTTCTCTCAAGCAGAAAATGAGGGCTCTCGACTCACTGCAAATGGCCTATAGAGGCAGATTGTATGTTGTCTCCAACCCATCTGCCCTCCATGAGAATGGGAGAGATGCAGTATACCACTGACTGCCACATTTATAACAATCTGATGTGTATACAGTGCAAAGACCTTCTGGACCTCAGGGAATGTGTTAAGTCCCTTGAGGGCAAGGTACCTGGAGCAGCTGTGAGAGATCTGGATGGGGTCCTTGGAGACATAATAGCAGAGTCCTGCTAACATGGTAACAGAGCTTTGGCTGCTACAGAGAATGAGTATCTTAGGGAAGGAGGGAGTCCATCTGAAAAAGAGGAAACATCTTTCTTAGAAGTGACCCATTCCTTAGAGACTGAAGTGGCTTTCTCTGGCCCAAATGAGGGAACAGCTGATCAGAGTGGAAGAGCATCCAGTTGTTTGGGAAGGGTTGCTTGGGAAGGGTTTGAACAGAAACTTATTGTTGCTAGTGAAGGGTCACTGGGGTACTTAACATGATGTTTCCCATTGGGCGGTGCATTAGAAGACTCTAGTAACAAACAAGTTAATATCCTTGTGCCCACAGTACCTAGCAGAGAAAAAGAAAATTGAGGGCTGAAAAGGCAGCAGGCAGTTGCTGAACCTCCAGTTTTTTCTGCTGCTGCCTACTGGTAGAGAAAAACAGCGAAAAACGTACTGTATCTTTTTTTAACATTAGACTAATTTCTGGTGCTTTTTATTATAAAATGCATCATTATACCTTTCTACAGCGTATTTCTGGTCTACTCTTCTTGCATGTGTTTCACTGTTCCCATACAATATAAATTGAAATTTAGTAATGATAAGAAACAGATGTTGACAACTAGAAAAGAAATGCTTAGTGTTACTTCACATTTGAAGTGTTTGAGTTTACATATTTTCTGTTGAACTCTCGTGATCTTTTACTAAGATTCATATATAGTGAAATAAAATCTGTATGAATCTTTCAAAAATTTGAATAAATTTGCCGAGGGGAAAAAATTGGCACTGGCTCTTATTACCCATTCTGAGACAGTGTGGTAAAGGCATTTTTACCATTTTTCTTACCAAGATGTAGGACTTTGCATTTGTCCCTATTAAATATCATCCTGTTAGTTTCAACCCACTTTCAAGGAGAATCCTCTCCTTCTCCCTAGTATCCGCAACCCCTCCTAGCTTTGTGTCATCTGCAAATTTGATCAGCATATCTTCGACTCCCTCATCCAGATCATTTATAAAGATGTTGAATAACACTGGACCCAGGACAGACCCCTGTGGCACTCCATTTGAAACATTCCTCCAATTGGATGTGAAGCTATTTATTGCCAACCTTTGAGTGCAATCACTAAGCCAGTTACGAATCCATCTAACAGTTGTCTATCCCATATTTGATGAATTTTTCAATGAGTATGGCATGAGACACTTTGTCAAATGCATTGCTGAAGTCAAGATACACTATGTCTACAGCATTTTCTTGATCAACCCATCCAGTGATTTTGTCATAAAATGATATTAGTCTGGCATGACCTGTTTGCTCTGATTAATTACTGCATTCCCATCTAAGTGCTTATTAAACACATGTTGTTTAATAATTTGTTCAAGGATCTTGCCTAGTATTGAGGTCAGGCTCACTGGCCTGTACTTACCTGGCTCAACTTTATTCCCTTTTTTGAAGATGGGGACAACATTTGCCCCTCTCCAATCTTCTGGAACTTCCCCTGTTCTTCAGGAATTTTCAAAGATCACAGAAAGAAGTTCAGCAATTAGGTCTGCTAATTCCTTCAGTACTTTGAGCCATATTGCTACTTTTTCTCAGACACACACTAAAGCAGTGACATTTGGGGGTATGCAAAAAAAAATTGAATATTGGTGGGAAAAGGCACATATGTTAACAGTGTAAGACAAGTATAGTATTTATAAACTTTTTGCTAATAAAAGGGTACAGTTTATGGAAATGGACTGCCAAGGGTTATGCAAGTAAAAGGTGGAAAACCACTGCTAAATCAATATTAATCTCAGAGGTTAATTTTAGTTGATGCCTTGACAGTGGTTGGCACACCTTTTGATCAAGTGGCACAGTGTTTATGCACAGAAAGTCTCTAAATGCCTGCTTTTAAACATTTATTATTGAATAAGATACAGATACACTTTTCAAAGCTCTATTCAGATTATGTAGGAAATAAACAAAAGTCGAGAGGAAATCACGCTAACAGAATTGTATGGCAAGGTGTACTTGTATTGGTTTAAGCTATATTCAAAGCAGTTAAGACAGTTTTTTTGCATTTGATTTAGTTGTTGCTTCTTTAATATGAATGAATGAGACAGAACAGATTAATTATTTTTCTCACGAATGCTGAATTATAATCACTGTAGTTCCTTTTCCCCATAGCATACTCTTTTGTTCTGAAGAGTCCCCCAGTTCTTGGAAGTAAAATGAGGAATTGCTGAATATCCCACGTTCCCTTGATTGGGTACTTCTATTAATTTTTTTCCTGATTTTCTTACACATTAAAAACCTCCCCTCAAAGTTCTTATGTAACAGTAAGCTTGCAGCTTTTCATAGGAGAGGGTTTTTTTCACTTTAGTTTCCCTAAGGAATATTGCAGTTTAGGGAGGTTTTTAAATTAATCTTTTGACAACTTCCCATTCGCTGTCTCAGCATTCATTTTAAAAACTACTGAAATATGATGAGTATAATGATGCCTGTTTGCTGGTAGTAAAGGGATACAACCCTCCTTTTATCTTAATAGTTTCTGGACTGCCATTTAATTGGTTTATTGTTGTCTTACTGTTTTGGCAGCTCATTCCTAGTAAGTCTGTCTTAATCTTCTCAGTTCTTTTTCTCCAGGTTCATTCTTTTTCTTTGTGACCTTATGGGATAGCTGGGTTTAAATGGATTCTGTTTGGTTGGGTTTGCTGTATTTTGCACTTAATTCTGACAGTGTGTTCAACAAAAAAGTCAAATGTTTTCAGAGTATTGAATTAATAAAATTGTAAAAGATATTTTAATTATACTGAATTTAAAACTCAAACTTAGAACTCTCCAGGTAAATCTTGGGGAAAATAAGCAGTAGAATATCTCCCCCCTCCCCAATGGCAATTTAGTACATACTGTAGGGCAGTTGCATTCCCTTGCTTATATAATAAAATGTATGACAAAAGCATATGGCAGTTAATCTTGGGATTAACAGGATATAAAAAGTTCTAATACACAGTGTTCACAAGTAAAACAGCATTAAGTAAGTAATATACTCTGCATTATTCTAGTGTGTGACCCTCTTCAGATCTAGGTGAGGTTCATGGTGATCTTGGTATTTGTTCAGAACAAGTGATGTGGTACTGGACTGTTTTATTCTGCTTGCAAAGACTCTTCTCTGATAAAAAAGATTTAATGTTTTTTATCCTCTGACCCGCAAAATAAAATATCTGTCACCTTACAGGCTGCAGTCATGTCAGAAAGATAAAAATTGAAGGCATAAATCCAGTTTTTGTGTGTAGGACTTATGTTTATACCTATTAAGCTTGGTTTTAATGCACTATCTAGTTTCTGCAGACCACTAATGCTTGGAAAACATTTGCTATACTTCCATCACTTTGCATGCCTTTCAGGACTTCGCTGTTGCATTAGAAAGGTTTCTGTGGAAAGTACTTAATTATGGTTCTCAAAAGAGAAGTAACTTTTGCTTTTGTTGTTTTTGTGTGTCACAGAGCACTATTAACCCTGTTGATGCAATATATCAACCTAATCTTTTGGACTCTTCAGTGATCAGCACAATGCCTACTCAAACTGTCTTACCTCCAGGTATGATATTTGAAAACCACAAGTTAAATTTCAATCTTTGAAATTATTAAACTAATAGAATATGTATTCAATTCTTAAAAGTTAAGAAACCAAGTGTCGCCGGTGGGTGAGAAATGCCAAATCTCACTTTATATTATCAAGCTTTTACAGTAGCAAATACATTACACTTGTTAAGAAAACCTCCACCGAGCTGCAAGCAGTTGGATGTACAAGAAGATTCAACTCGCTTAAGAAGAAAAATCAGAAATTAAAAAAATGAGATAGTTTTAGATCAATATATGATATGGTTAATATGGCAAAATAAATTTTTAGCTTCAGTTTCACCTCTCATGAAAATAGCCTATCACCCAAAACTTAAAATACATATCTTCAGAAATTTGAACAAAATTAGAGGATAGAGGACCAACAACAGGACTGCTTTATACAGGAGGACAACTTAAAACGTAAGAGCCTATGGTTAATCAAAGGGCAGGCGACTGCTGGAGAGGATGCCAATAATTATCTTTTTATTTTTGTATGGTTTGATTTTGCCCTTCTGTACAACGATTTTAGACTGAGACGCATGAACAAATAAGGCAAATGTATGAAATAAACATCCCATTTTCATCAAATATTTGCCTGTTGCATGACATTATGGAACTAAATTTGGATATAAATGCACAAACAAGACTACATTATTTGATAGCTACCACTCAACAAATATTGGTGGAAAATTGGAAAGATGCTGATAATCTAACAATAAGGGAGTGACAAAATGAATTATGGAAAATTATGATAAACAAATTTATCACACTTAAACAGTATCAACTGTGAGATAAACATACTATTGAGCATTTTCACTAAATATGGGAACTCTGAATAGAAAGATTGTTAGCACAAACTAATACATACATCCCAGAAAATAATTTTCTGTTAAAATGACTGTATGTCTAGATTGTAGCCAAAATTAGACCAATATAATTGATCTATCACAGGAGAGGGGGAAAGGTATGTACTGGTATGTTTCGTGTTTATTTATTTATTTTTGTTGTTACTTGATGTTTATGTATGTATATATATGTAAGTTAAGTATGTTACTGTCTAATAAACTAAAAAAACTAATAGAATATGTAATGCTCAGTTCTGTCAAGGGATTCTTCTGCTTTAGCTTAAATGAGCTTTTAGATATTCTTCCCCCTTATCTTGACATTTTGCATAGACTGTATACATCTGTGGGATTCAGTTACAAAAAGTTCATATATTGTGGAATGATTTATGTAATTTGTAAGATCCTTGTGCCACTTATTTCTGAAGGATGACTTTTTTCACAGTGCTGAAATCCATGTGATTTTTTTTTCAAATTTTCAGTGATTTCTTATCCTATACATTGCATTTTGAAGATTACAGTTCACACTGGGAATTGGAGGAAAGAGTACACTTACATTTCCTATATAGAATATGGATTGTATTTCCTGAAAAGGATGCTGTCACAGAAAACCAGATTTTTTTTTCTTACAAAATTTCCTTTATCTTCTTAATATCTTTTAGAACCAGCTCAGCTTTGCAAATCAGAGCAGCGACCTTCATCCTTGCCAGTTGGACCTGTTGTAGCACTAATTGGAAGTCACCAGACTCCAACACCAAATAGTACAGGTATATCATAGTTGGTTGATATACTTTGAAGTGAGGAAGTTGTATTCTGGGGGTTACACATGTACGTACGCACGTACGCACGCACGCACACACACAAAATGTTATTAACTACTGTATTTTCTGGCTTATAAGACTACTTTTTAACCCAGGAAAATCTTCTCAAAAGTCGGGGGTTGTCTAATACACCGGGTGTTGTCTTCTTATACGGCGAGTGTATCCCAAACTCTATATTTTAACTGGAAAGTTGGGGGTTGTCTTATATGCCCAATCGTCTTATACGCTGGAAAATACGTAGCTCAATTTACAATACCTGTGCTTTATTGAAGAGAATGTAAATACTCTTATTTACGAGCTCCCAGTTTATTTATTTATTTACATTTCTATCCTGCCCCATACCCGAAGGTCTCTGGGCGGATAACAACAGATTAAAAACAAGATACCGATTAAAAACAAGATGCGCATTAAAAATACTTTTAAAATTCAACAAATTTAAAACAGTACACTCCATATTCCATTAATAGTGACTGTAACTTGGGGGGGGAGCAGCGCAAAGAGGTATGTCTTTACTGCCTTCCTAAATATATATAAGAAAGGGGCATGACATACCTTGAAGGGGAGACTATTCCATAGTCAGGGGGGCATTGCCTCTCCCAGCGGCCCACCAGCCTCACTACTGAAGGCGGTGGGACAACCAGGAGGGCCTCACTGCTAGATCTTAAGGCACGGGCAGTTTGGTATGTGAAAAGACGTTCCTTTAGATATTTGGGGCCCAAGTCATTTAGGGCCTTTTAAGTCAGAGTTAGCACCTTGAATTGGGCTTGGTAGTGAATTGGCAGCAAATGCAATTCTTTTAAAACTGGTGTGATGTGCATCTAGCTAGCTGTTCCGGTCAGAACTCTAGCGGCTGCATTTTGCACTAGCTGCAACTTTCGGAATGTCTTCAAGGGCAACCCTATGTAGGGTGTATTACAATAGTCCAATCTAGAGGTTGCCAGAGCATGGATAACTGTGGCCAAGTCGTCTCTACCCAGAAAAGGCTTCAGTTGACGCACCAGCCATAGTTGGGAGTAAGCGCTCCTGGCCACCGCCTCCAGCTGAGGTTCAAGCATTAGCACGGAGTCTAGGAGTACCCCCAAATTACGCATCTGTCCCTCCTAGGGTATTGCAACCCCATCAAGGACAGGGTATCTCCGAACTACACGGACCCAAGACCCTAGCTTATCCTTCTTTGACTAAAAGTGAACATTTACAGTATGTGGTGCCTTTATTATTATCATTTTCTAATAAAAGTGAACTAATGTTCAATGTAAACTTATTCATCAGTACTGACACATAAATTTCACTTTTAGATGGTGGATGCACATAAACATTGTCAATTCCGCTTTATATTTCTAGATTAATGCCTATCAGAAATATTATTTTAGTCATTTTACTCCAGATGAATAATTGCTTAGCTATTGGGAGGTAAATCAGCTGCAGTTACCCAGGGCTGTTGGAACAATATTTTGGGCAGGATGTGTTCGAGTAAATGTTGCTAAAATTTAGTGCTTCAAATTGTGCTAGTCACCCTTTTTCTCCAATAGACAAAAACAACAAAATTAGCTCAACAAGTATATGTATTAATTAATAAATTTAGTTATACAGAACTGTAAATTGAAGTTTTCTTTACAAAAGTCGAACAGGCAATCAAACTTATTGAACAGTGTATCTAAATCAGTCGTCTGCTGTTTTTTGATAGAAAGGCGAGCTTTCCTACTTTCTCCCCAACATATTTTCCTGTTTAGAATGAGGTAGTTAAAAGGAAAGAGGAGGGTGATTCATAAGAGCTTTGTTGACCTCACCTTTCAAGCACTGTTATTGTTTTAGTGTATTGATTTTTAATTGTATACTTGGTTTTGTTGTAACCTGAAATAAATACACGAATAAAATAATGTTTCAAATTGAATTACTTTTCTTAGTAAAATAGAATTGGGTCAGCCAATATGTTTCAGGGCTCTGAAAATTTCTGTATTTTTGGCTACATAAGACTCACTTTTTCCCATGCCACTAGGTCATATATGGCATGTAATATGATATTTGGCAAAAAATTATCTACAAATCATGAACAGAACTGGCTTTTATAAGAGTAGTTGTTTCTAATGATTTGAAAACAACAAATGTCACATATTTGTACATTTTTTATAGGAAGTGGGCAGTCTGCACCTAGCAGCAGTTTAACATCTCCCAGCCATGCCAATCTTTCTCCAAATACAGTTCCAGATTTTTCCTATTCTAGTAGTGAAGATGAATTCTATGATGCTGATGAATTCTATCAAAGCAGTTCATCCCCAAAGAGATGTTTGGAGTAAGTAATGGAAACTTTTGCACACAGTGTTTTCCTTTTGAGAACTGTGGAAAGATATACGTGTGTGGAACTCTGAATCTGTTCCACCTTGTAACAAAGTGGTTGGCTATTCAACGTCTAGGCTATGAAAGAAACAACTGCATTGTTTGAACTGAATGTCCAGAAAACTAGCGTAGTTGTAGGAGCTGTACTATTTCCATTACATTCTCAGAGAAATTGACTCTCTTTGGGGGGGGGGGGAGAAAACTAACAACAAAATGGCTCTTTCCATATCGTAGCCTCCTGTGCTCCATGAAAACTTCTTCTGGGTGCACAGAAAAGGCCTGACATATAGCAAGGGTCCTTGAGGGTTCAAAAATAATTGGTGAAGTTAATCATGTCAGTCAGTTTCTTCTTCTCAGAGTAAGCAAACTGTCTCTTCATTAGATTTTCTCTGGGGGTGTTAGGATTTCCAGAAGGTTCTTTTTAGGAAATACAAGGGCTGCACTGGATTCTGGGATGAGAGATACCTGTTGCGTTGTCGGCCTTAATCTTAGCATATGAATACATGGAGTCCTGAGAAAATTTTGTGAACAGCAACCATAAAATGGATGTTGTGAAGAGTGTAAAATGAGATGTATAAAAGATGGGTTTAGGATGGACTCCTGCTCGTCAGTTCTGCCTAGAGTTTTGAATTCTTCCTAGAGTTTGGAGCATTTCCAAGCCAAAGTTCAGAGATTAAACAGTTTAAAAGAACTGCTGTGAGTACAGATTGTGAAAAATCTCTGGTGGACTTCAGATTTCAGTGTTTCATATACATTTGTATTTAAGAACATTTTTAAAAGCCATGTTTTTGATTGGGTTCTTTTAATTATTCAGTTTGTATTACTGTTGTTCCTTGTTTGTTTTTCAAACAACAAAATAAAACAGGACAGTAACAGAATACTACACAACAAATTGATTTAAAAAATCCATATTGTTCAAAGAAATAACAAGTGGACTAAAATAGGTTTTAAGACATTAAATAAGAAAATATAGGGAGACTGAAAAGGAAGGCAACCCACTGAGACCCAACAAGATTCATAATAAAAAATTGTATAAAAAGTTTGTAGAGCCTAGGCAAGAACAGAGGAATTTGAAGTGACAGACAAAAGGAAACTGAGAAAATTCACAACCTACATTCTCAAGAGAAGAGGCTAGGTAAAGGGGTGGGAAGAGAGAATAAATTTAACGTCCTGAATATATATCAAAGACTAGTGTTTGATAGTGAAAGCTGGCAGCCATATTAATGAGGCAATAGTGAAAGTAGGAAGATGATTAGTATGATTAGAAGATAAAGTGGAACACAAAGCTTTTGATAAAAAGTAGCATGATCGAAGAGTATAATATAGTGATGCAAGATAATTTTGTAGCATTTCGGTAATGGAGTAAGGAAAGGAAGAGTCATCTGTGACAGTACAGTGAGACTGAAGATCAGTAAAGAAAGTTAGTCACATCTTGATATGTCTTTTCTTCACATCTTACCTTGCATTCATGACTGTTGATAAGTTATTGCTTCATTGCTTGCATAATCCCATAATTTATTAAGCCCTGTTGCAAATGCCTGTCCCCACAATGATTGACCAGTTGCATGTGGATGCTGACAAGGTAAACATGGGCATATAGGTTCAGGCTCGGTCTCCAAGCTGCTGGCCTTTAGAGGCATGCTCTCTCCAATAATAGAAACAGTCGTACTGCCATTGAGGTGAATATCCACTGTCTCCCATGTATTTGTCTAATCTGTTTTTACAATAACCCATAGCTTGTAACTTACTACTTTTGTCCATCTTGTTTGTTCCAGTGCACAGCTTCATTGAGTGAGCTTTGGTTACTCACTTCCTTTCTAAATAAAAAAGCCCAAACATTGCAGTTTTCTCTATAGCAAGGTTCTTCTAGCCCCTTGATAATTTTAGTCACCATCTTTTGAAACTTTTCTGCTATATCCATTTTGAGATGTGGCAATCAAAACTGTATGCAATGTTTGTATTTGTGTAATGACATTATAAAATTGGTAGCTTACTTTTCAACTCTTTCTTTGAGATATCTTCATTACACTTTGGGGAGGCATTTCCACTAGCACTAAGTACCCATTAAGGACCTATTAGGGCCAGAGCAGGAAGACCCCATTTCCACTGCAGACCCCATTAGAGCCACATT
>MTQE01001134.1:51106265-51129185 GCA_014337955.1 Aspidoscelis marmoratus | reverse complement strand
CTGTTCTAGGGAAATCTGGATTAAATGGGTCCTTCAGGACCTATAATCTGTATTTCCTGTGGACCCCATTAAAGGGGTCTACAATGGGGTCTTTAGGCATCAAATCCAGATTATACGGAGTACATTTCAACCACGATTGGGCATTGGGGTCTAGGGGTGGGCTCCAGGGGGGCAGCTATGGTGGGGGTGCGCCGAAACCTGAAGCTCCAAAGGTGGTTCTGAAGGAAACTCCGGAGAATGGCACAGGCTTCGCAGATGACCCGTCAGAGCAATGCCATTTCTACGGAGCTTTGTCCAAAGCTCCAGAGAATCTCCAGAGCGATTTGCCACAATCTTCGAAGATTCTCTGGAGCTGCTCTGGAGGATCTTTGAAAAATCTCCAGAGCATCTATGGAGTTTGCACACACGCACCCGTGGCACCTCCCAGAAACATGAGGTGACGGGTGGGCCCCACGTGGGTAGATTCAGATTCGCCACATGAGTGCTCCGGCGTTTCCACTGTGAACATGCCTAGCACCTATTACTGTCTGTGGAGACACATCAGGTACCACCTTAGATCCAAATTTACTAAATCCAAATTAGTTGAAGGACCCATTCCTTAGATCCAGATCATCTTAGATCTGGATTACCCTCTTCCCTGCTTAGTAACATCCAGCTTAGATCCCATTAGTCTGTATATAGTTAGGATATTTCCTCATAGTGTGCTATTTTGTTCTTGCTTATTTTTAGTACTACCTGCCAATTTTAATGCCCATTCTCCAGTCTTCATCTGAAGCTCTTCCCAGCCCCTTGTTACTTTTCATACTTTTCACTGTTTGTGCCATCAGCAAACCTTGATTATTTTGTTGTTCACAACTTGACTCCAAATAATTTATGAATAAAGAATCAGAACCTCAAAGAACCCTACTTGTTATATTTCTTAATTGTAATAAATGCTCTACTATAGAGTTTATGGAGGAGTCTATCATGAAATAGATTACTGTAGACCTTTTGCAAGTACACAGTACCTATCAGATTGTACTAGTCTACATATTTATTGGTGTGTTCAGAATTCTAGAAGGTTAGTTGGTCAAGACTCTCACTTCCAGAAACTTTGTTGGTTATTCTTGAACAAGGTCTGTGCTTCTAAATGTTTGGTAAAGTTAACTTTAATAATAGTTTCTGCAGTCCCTGGTTGCAGAAGCTGTTTCGTTAAGATTTATACAATGTCAACTTTGAGCTTTTAAATAATGTGTAATTTTCAGGTTTCATATTATTTACATAACTTCACGATTAAGCCCTCTTCATTAAGCATTTTCAAAGGGCGTTTTTAGTACTTACTGTCTGAAGAATTCCTGCACAGTTTGGAGCCTCCAAGTATACGTTTCATGGCTAGAGAGTGGCAGGGAACGACAACTATTAGAAGGGGAAGATGCTGTAGGAGGGATCGCATCTTAGCAAAATGCCAGAAGGAACCAGATGAAGCTGGGAGAAGCAGCAATTACAGCTTGGAAGAGAAGGCAGAGGCTTAGAGAATGAAGAGTTCACTTGCTAGAGGTCTCTCTGCTAGCTCTTGCCTTAATCAGCCTCACATGATGCCTGGTAAGGAAGGGGCAAAAAGAACTGACCAAGTGTGAGACAACCCTCAAGGATCCTTTCTATTCTAATCAGTCACGGCAAGAGCTCAGAGAAGCTTTTTGTAAGCAAGATTGTACTCTTGGTGCCTCTCTCTTTTTTTTCTATGCTGTAATCACTGCCACCTCTAACTTCTTCTGCTTTCAGTTTTTTTCTGTATTATGAGATCCATCTTAGAGTAGCTCTCGCTTCAGGTAATTGTCCTTAGTTGGTCTTCTACCTCAGAAGGCACCAAATCTGCACCTGCACCCCCTTTTCAGACCAGGTGACACCTGGGATTTTCCATGAGTTCCTGGTTTCCCATTGATTTTAATTGCTCCAGATGTGCTTCTTCATTCAACATACCATTTCCGGGGAACCTGTCTTATTCTGCAGGTTACTCTGTACTGCAGTAAATCCAGTATTTACCTTACCTGGGTTTCTGGCCCAGTGCATTGCTGCTTCTTATAACCTTGTTGTGGCATTTATTAGGTATGTTCTATATTTCCTCTTAGCTTTTGTGTTGCCTTCTTAGATTGATGATCAGAGCTTAAGTGAAAATCTGTATAGCTTATTGGGTGCCTTCTTTACTAGTGTTTATCTCTTGGTGCTAAAGGAGCAAGTTTTCTATTGGTTGTTTTATATTTTAGGCTGGGAAGAGGGAGCTCAGGAAGTGTATAAATTTTTCAATTGGGTTTAGGTTTTGTGGCTGCTCCTTTCGTCCCTTGGTTTGGTGGCTGGCCTGATCTTTCCAACACTTAATGGTGTGATGTTTTAAAGTCCAGACTGTTGCAGGAGCTTGGAAGTGTGTGCAGATATTTGGTCTCACAATTTTTTTTTCTGTTTTGCTAATTTATCAGATGGTCCAAGGAGTTTGACATTGCTATTTCAGTTTGCATTACTTTATGAAGCTTTTTCATTGTTGGTGCCTTTCATGCATTTGGGGGGGAGTGCTTAACAGTTTATCGGACTCTTTTCTTTGTAAAGACCCCTAGCAGTTATTAATACTAAAATATTTCTGTTTCTTATTTGTACTCTCTTTGTAAAGAATAGTTTGAAATGTATTCATGGAAGCTTTGTGTTTTTTCGTAGCTCTTCAGAGCCGGGAGCAATCCTCACTTGTAGCAGCACTGGAAGTTGTATGAAACGGCCAGACACAGCGGAATCTCTCAATTCGTCCATGTCTAATGGGACAAATGATGCCGGTAAGAAAAATTACTAAACTATCCACAGCAGAAAGTCTGATACCCAAAATTTCAGTCTGATATCATAACTTTCTGCAAAGAGAAATTTTGACTTCTCTACAAAAGATACACCAGTAAAAGGAAATCTAGGTCTGCTTTTTTTAAAAAGTATCTGTTTGTATGCCACTTTTGATATGCTGCCTTGTGCTTGATATCCTTTTTTTTTTGGCCAAGGACAGACTTTTAAAGGGGTAATGCTTGGTATGACCAGAGCCAAAAGTTATTGGCAGCTCCCAAATTGAGGACGGTAGAATCACTAGTCACAAATTAGATTCCAATTGGTTAAAGGCTTTGTAATTGTTCAGTGAAGTGTTATTTTTACAGATCTCTTTGATCCTCATGATGATAGAGATGATGATGGTGAGGGAGAATCAGTGGAAGAACACAAGAGTGTTATCATGCACCTGTTATCACAAGTTAGGTTAGGAATGGACCTAACAAAGGTAAGATTCAAAAGATGCTCTGTGCGCTTTAGTTACCTTGAAAAGGAAAATGATCCAGTTGTTAACTTAACAAAATGTGATGTCTGTGTGTTCAGTTAATTAGACCAAATATTTATTTGTTATTTGTATTTCTATCCTGCCCTATACCCAAAGGTCTCAGGGCGGGTAACAACAACAGTATATATTAAAACAGTAACAGTGTCTGTAAAGTGGGAGAGACAGTATATTCCCGTTTAACCAAAGGCCAGGGCAAAGAGGTGCGTCTTCACTGCCTTCCTAAACATATACAGTAAAGGAGCCTGATGCACCTCAAGCAGGAAGACTATTCCATAGCTTAGGGATCATCATCGAGAAGACCCTTTCCCTGGTGCCTACCCCTTTTACTACTGAGAGTCGTGGGACAACCAGGAGGGGCTCCCCTCCAGATCTTAAGACACGGGGTATTGGGGGCCTTATAAGTCAAAGTGAATACCTTGAATTGGTCTTGGTAGCGAATCGGCAGCCAATACAACTCTTTTAAGACTGGCATGATGTACATCCGGCCAACTGTCCTGGTCAGCAGTCTGGTAGCTGTGTTCTGTACCAGTTGAGCAGTTCTGCTGCCCCATGTAGATGTCATCCAGTCCAGCATGCTGTCTCACACAGTGGGCCACCAATTGTTCTGTCCATTCTCAAGCAGAAGACAAAGGTTCAAAACATTCACCTCTCGAATCCCTGTAAATGGCCTTTAGAGGTATCTTGCCTGTCTCTCCATCCTGGAGGCTGTATGTACTAGGTCCAATTAGAATGCAGAGAATAGCCTGTTAATATGAACATGAAACTCTGATCTTTTTATATGCTTAGAAAGTTTGTGTGTTTAACATGTAGACTTTCAGAAGTATGGCGACAGCTTTAAGAAAGGATTAGATGAATTCATGGAGGACAGATGTATCAATGGTTAGATTTTCTGCTGTCACCTTTTTACTGCATTCTTAGACCATCCTTTCCTGAAGATTTCTGATTGTTTGAGGTATGCAATACCCCAGGATTGTAGCAGAGAAGAAAAATCTCCTTTCCTTGAATTCTGGTCTTTCTCCCTACATTCCTAATTATCATTTTAAAAAATGATAATAATTGTAAAGCCTAGTTCTAAAGTAGCCAGTGTCTCTTGAAAACATTGGTTTTTCTCCCTTCAGGTGGTTCTTCCAACTTTTATTTTGGAAAGGAGGTCACTTTTAGAAATGTATGCTGACTTCTTTGCACATCCGGACCTATTTGTAAGGTATTTTGAGTTTGGAGTATATTTTATATTTATTTCTGCTGATTTATAATCCATCATTCCACAACTTTTGCTCTGGATGGGAAACAATGGAAATCTTAACATCCAAAATTTCTGGATAACACCTCTGCATGGCTTTTATAGATATAAGCAGAGAGAATCCATTGTTCTTTCAGACTTTGCATTATTCAAAAGACTATGTGGGTTTTGTTAACAATTGCAAAGTGTAAGCTCATTAATAACTTTGCATTTTGTGCACAAGTTCATGATTTTATCCAAAATTTACTGCCTACTTATTTTTGGTTTTAAGAGCAGAGAGTGACTAAAGTATAGCTCTTCAGTTTTCTTGATTATTTGTAGAACATCTGTATAACCTGAAAATAGTAGATGATCTTCAGGAAAGGTCAGACAATACAGTGAACTAACCTGGATCTGGTACTAGGGTGATGCAGGCATTTAAATTTGCTGCACCTTTTACAAAAAATCTTTTTCTCTGATGGAGTGAAAAGCTGGACTTTCAACCCAAAATTAATTAAAGTTGTAGTTTAGCAGCATCTGAAGAACTCCCTCATTAACCCCTCTTGAGTTGAACTATCAGATTTTCCCCCCCATCCCAGGTGTAAAAACATCAATACTGTGTATTATTTCAAAATAAAGTAATCATTAATTGCTTGTTTTTTTCTAGTATTAGTGACCAAAGAGATCCAAAGGACAGAATGGTTCAGGTGGTAAAGTGGTACCTCTCAGCCTTCCATGCAGGAAGAAAAGGATCAGTTGCTAAAAAGCCTTACAATCCCATCTTAGGAGAAATCTTCAAATGTCACTGGGTGTTGCCAGGTGGAGAACAAGAAGATAACATGGTATGTAAAATTCACTAAGACTTGTTTTCACAAAATAGCACAAATAAGTTAGCAATTACAAAGTTTATCCAGGCATTATCAGCTTTCTCTCTGGATTACATTTTGTTAAGGGAGTGAAATTCATAGTGTTTAAGATTCATTCTTAGATCAGCTTTGATTACTCCAAAAAGGATTTGGATGAATTCATGGAAGTCTAAGGCTGTCAGTGACTATTAGCCTTGATGGCAGCAGCAAGTGGCATGTTCTTGAACGCTAGCTGCTAGGAGACAGCGAGTGCTAGCTCATGTCCTTAGGGGTTTCCCTGTAGAATTGGATAGCCACTGTGAGAGCAGACTGCTGGATTAGATGAGGCACAGGTCCACTCCAGCAGGATGTTGATTTTGTTGTAAGATTCCTTTAAGTACTTAGTGAACTTTGGCTTAAACATGTTTACGTATTTGTGATCAAGCATCATGCTGTTTTATGCACCTGTCTTCTGCACTTGCTCAATACGCCTCCAAGATAATTTGTTGGTAACATTTACATCTGTATATGTAAATGAAATAGTGATAGACAATGAATGACTCCAGCTTTCCTGTTTACAAATTTTGTGAGAATTATTTTTTGAAACTTCTGGTACTAAAAAATAAATGTGGCTATTTGTTGGACTACTGTGATTGAGCGGGGAAAAGGAGATGATTTATTCAAAAACATGCTTGGGGATTTGGAGTTCAGTGAGAAGTCATTTCCCCTCAGATTTGCATTTTTATCAGAACATCCATTGCATAATGTTTTGTTAAATGTGAATTAGTAGAAGACAACAGACTATAAAGAGCAATAGGGGTTGCAAAGTGGGAGTTATAATTATTTTGATTTGCATCTCACCCTTCATCTGTAGGTATTCAATAAAAATATCAAATGAAACATTCATCAAAATGTGACCCTCCCCACTCAATAGGATTACATTCAGAGGAAGCTTAAATACCATATGGAAATGTTTTTCAGTAGATTTCCAGCTAATATTGTTTCCTTCTCAAGTGCTTATTAATGTAGCAGCTTCTAGTTACAGGTATATTAGCTAATCCAATTCCCCTTGCATCTGTGCAGGCGCTTAATCACCACTTGGCAGCTTTCTTGTTAAATTAATAAAACATCTTTAGATGCTGTGCCTGTGATGATGGTGAGGAATCCTGCCCTTGAAGTTTTGAGTAGAGAACAAATCTGAAAACACGAGACACGCACTGTGAAGTCTTTATTGTGTAAAATTTGAACTTTTCTCTGCAGGAAACTGTTGCAGATGGACCAGTTCCATGGGTTACCCAGAATAGTGTCACATTTGTAGCAGAGCAAGTTTCTCATCATCCTCCAAGTAAGTTAAATAACATGGCTATTAATAAATAAATAATAAATAAAAATTGCTTTTGTTAATAATTGAATTTTGAAAATGCAGCTGAGCTTTGTTACCGTCCCCGTCCCCCCCCCCCCAAAGGAAGTAAATATCAGTTTTTGTGTTGCATGTTTTATTTGTGGCTTCAACTTTCTGTACTTTTTTGTCCTTTAGTTTCAGCATTTTATGCAGAGTGCTTGAACAAGAAAATACAGTTCAATGCCCACATCTGGACCAAGTCAAAATTCCTGGGAATGTCTATTGGCGTTCATAATATAGGCCAAGGTATGACTGTCCTGGTGATGTGTATCTACTCTTGATTCCAAATGCTGATGCTCCTCTCCTGTCCCCAAGTAATAGAAAACAATTGTTTAGTTTTAAATACCCATAAAGCAATCCTAACTCTAGGTCCACCCAAAGTAGTTAAGATATTGCACAGCTTTCCATTCAGGTGATACAGTGTATAGATGGCTTAGTTGTCTTCTCCACTGACTCTCTCACCAGAAGCCATTTTCTGCCATTGGAAACAAAGATATGCTAGAGCCATGAGGATGACAGGTTACCTGAGGTTAAGGACTTGGTCCCAATTAAAAAGTATTATGGCAAGTTCAAGTAAATAAAAAATGGATTTCTGTACTGGCAACCCGTAAGTTTTGGGCTGTCCTATCCTGTTCTTTATTTTTTGGCTTTAACTCTGGAAGACATCAGTGTCACCTAGGAGTGTTATAGTTCAGCTGTGAAGCATATAGTCCACCATATTCTGTATCTGCCTAAGATGCAGTTTTTCAGTTTCAAAAGGAAAAACTCCAAATGTAACAAGACTAAGAAAATAATTTACC
This sequence comes from Aspidoscelis marmoratus, assembly GCA_014337955.1. Classification (NCBI taxonomy): domain Eukaryota; kingdom Metazoa; phylum Chordata; class Lepidosauria; order Squamata; family Teiidae; genus Aspidoscelis; species Aspidoscelis marmoratus. Next base: position 51,121,582 of record MTQE01001134.1, on the reverse strand, counting down.
AGGCCTTATAGTTACAGGTATTGTTGGCCAACTGATAACTACAAGCTAGTAGGACACAAGGTATATATTACTCAGCAGTACTTGTTGACTAGGAAACAATATTTTAGTGGGCAAGAAGTTTAGGAACTGTATTTAGAAGAAAAAAAGTTATTCCTGCTGAACGCACTTCAAAGTAATAGTATCTAGTACTCATGTTTTCTCTTTCAGGATGTGTATCGTGCCTAGATTACGATGAGCACTATATTCTCACATTCCCCAATGGCTATGGAAGGTAGGTAGCCCTTCACACTTTCAGTAATCATAAACTTGTTTTCCTCCCCTGTTCCTAGCTCCTCTTCTCTCTTCCCAACAGATCTATTCTCACAGTGCCATGGATAGAGCTGGGAGGAGAATGCAGCATTAGTTGTTCCAAGACAGGCTACAGTGCTAACATAACTTTCCACACGAAGCCTTTCTATGGTGGGAAAAAGCACAGAGTTACAGCAGAAATATTGTAAGTACATTCGGGACTTTTAAGAGTCAATTCAGTTTCATACTTACCATTAGAAGAAATTATACTCAGAATTTTAACCAAGTTATATCTAGGGCAAGAGGTAGCATACAGCTACTGTGGTTATTGTTGATTCTCTAGGTAGATACTTTATGCTAATGAACTGTATTAAAATAAGGCTAAAGCAGTAATTAACGCTGTTTTCTCTTTAGTTCTCCTAATGAGAAGAAATCCTTCTGCTCAATTGAAGGAGAATGGAATGGAGTCATGTATGCAAAATATCCAACAGGGGTAAAGTGTTTAATTGTTTGACATCTTATTTAAACAATAGGCTAAACATGTTTATTTCTTATGTTATTTGTTCTAAATACTGTTTATCTGGAATGTAGATTAACACAAATAAACTAAAATTTCAGTTCAGACTTTGAAAATAGATGGATATTGCAGGTGGCTATTAAGAAAATGTTGTGACTGCTAGAAGATGAGGCTTAACATATTGGTATCAGAAGTATTGGTGCTGGACTGTGGCTACCAGGTTGTATATTAATCTTATTGGGCTGCATTATAGAGATGCACCAAAATGATTGCATTTGTACAGAGCATTTGGGAGGGGGGGGTCAATTCAAGGCCCTTACAGGAATTGGATGCATACACATCCACTTGCAAAGGCTTCTGGGAGGACTTGTAGTCTTCCACTCCAGAAGGCCTGATTAGAGGAGGATGACAGTCGTGACAGTTTTCTCTAGAACAGTAATAGCTAACTGGTAAGGGCATATGAGGACCAGATGTGGAATTGGTGGGAGGATTGTGGCTGATAGGCCCCCATCAGAGAAGAGCCTATGGGGGTGGGGTGGGTTCACAAATCATTTGTCAAACAGGGCGACTTGTCCCAGGTCTGGGGGCTCATTTAAGTCTTCTTCAATGGCAGTTCAGGCTCATTATGAACTGAGCCAGTATTTTTACATTGGGAAAATATTGGCAAAACCTAAGCGAAGAGCAAATTCAAGCTTAAAATTGTAAACAGTAAGGCAACTACTCTTTCTTTAGGAGAATGTAGTCTTTATAGATACCAAGAAAATGCCTATCATTAAGAAGAAAGTAAGAAAATTAGAAGATCAAGAAGAATATGAATCTCGCAGGTGAGTACTTCATGTAATTCAAAATCAGACCTTTGGTAAAATCGTCAGACGTCCATGGCTTTTTTTCCCAAGAGGGGATTCTCCAGAATACAATCTCCTCTTGGGGTGCTGTAGAGGATTCCAAGTTCCCCAAGTCAAATTTAGAGAGGTTGTGAACAGAGAAAAAAAGTAACATCTTTCTGTCAACAGCTTTTGCCAATGGAGGAACACTTGAGGGTGTGCATGAACTGGTTTAGTTCAGCCAGCTATGTGGTGTGGCAAAATTGGACCTGAGAAAGCTTCCCCCTTTTTTTAGGCACTTAAGAAGTAGGGAGACAAGAGTGCTTTTTTCCTTCCCTAACCCTGGAGGACCAGGAGTGGGTGAAAAAGCTGATGCCATTGCAGACCCAATCTGGCTCACTTGACTTAGGCTTTTGGTTTACATCCAGACTAGTTCAAACACATCTGTACACTAGTATCATAAGTTTTTTAAAGAAATAATTATGCACTGAAACTGCTCCAAAGGCTGAGAAGCCTTTCTGAAATGAAAGAGAAGGTGCTTATGAAAAATCACTTATCCTAGCAGTAGCTTTTTGGCAGAAAGAACCCTTGAGGTCTCCTCCAAGAATTGGGGATGTAGAGGCTCAGGACAGTCTGGAGCTTTACCTGACTGTCTCAGCTCTCTTCAGCACCTTTATGCAAATCCCCAGGAGTTTGGGCAGTGTGAGAAGCCTATCTGATTTCCATTGCCATTATATAAACTTGACGGGTATGGTTGTGGCACAGATGCCACCGCATTAAGAAAGCAGATACGTTCTCCTACATGGTCTCTTCAAGAGTAATGTAAAGGCGCCAGAGAGTTGATACTGTTAGGTAAGATATCTGTTAATGCCAGGCCTCTACTCTAGTTCTTCATGTCCCTGCCATGAATCTGATTGCCTGAATTTATACCAGGATTGCTAAATCCTTAAGTTTTGATACATCCATAATACTAAAACAATTAGTGGGTTTTGAACATTAAAACAAAATATGGATTTAGTACATAACATGGCTTGAGATAATATAGCTATTATTACTACTCAGTTGCCTTTGTCAGTAAGAGGGTTTATATCATCCAGTTCAATTTGAAACTTCAGTCTGAAGGCGTATAAACACTAACCAAAACCACGTGTAACCTCTTCTTCCTGTATGAATGTGTTATTCGTTTAGCCTATGGAAAGATGTAACATACAACTTAAAGATCAGAGACATTGATGCAGCTACTGAAGCTAAGCATAGGCTTGAAGAAAGGCAAAGAGCCGAAGCCAGAGCTAGAAAAGAAAAAGAAATCCCTTGGGAGACACGAGTAAGCTTTTTTCCTTTCATCATTTCTTTTGCAATTTTCCATGTTCCTACTCAGACACAATTAAGTGAGCATTTTTCTCTTACAGCTATTCCATGAAGATGGAGAATGCTGGGTTTACGACGAGCCACTACTCAAGCGACTTGCTGCCAGTAAAAATTAAATGGTCAACCCCTATGACGTTCAAGCTTTGGCTTAGTGGCAATAGTTGTAACTTTCAAGTACTCTTCTTTGGGAGAGCCTGTCTCCTCCAGTTACAGTTCCTATCTCAGGGATACTGGACTTAATGATGCAGCGAACAATTAAAACAGAAAGAGCCTTAGACTGTGTAGCAGCAATTTATATTGGCCTTTCCTGTCTGACCTCCCATGCTTTTAGGAGACTTCATAAAATCTGGACTTGATCCCCGTTATATACATTTGAACCACTGCTGTAAAAGGTGCAATGGGGCATTTGATGCCGGCCACATAGGATTCTGGTATCATACATACTCTTGAGATCCTTTCATTTGAGTCAGTTAATTTATGTAAATATGAAGATTCTTTCTGCCAGTGTAGAAAATGTAAGATTATTATCTATCAACTAGTATGTTTAAAAGAAAATCAATTTTGGCATTTCATTGTTTCTCCAAAATAACTTTGGTATTTTTAGAAACTAAAATGTAATTATAAATTACCATTTGGTTCTTGCTGGTGCATCTATAATGCTTCATAAAATAGATTTTCAAATGTATGCATTGTTTTTTGTTTAAATGTTTTCATAATAAGAATGCTTTTCAAAAAAAAAGCATTTTGTTCAGTTTAAACAATGTTTAAGAATGTGTTCATCTTGTCAAATAAGGAAATACCATTTTCTCACCTGCAATCATGCGTTCAATTAAGCTGAAGCAGAAACACACTTCTTAAAAATATGACTGCCATGTGAAATGTGGCCAAGACAAGTTTTAAGGAGAGAACTGTTCTTAGAGAGGAAATAGCTTCCAGTGTTCTTGATTAATCTCAAAGCTCCCACCAGAAAGGGTTATTTCAATTACGATCTTGTTTCCACAATTAGACACAGATAATGTTCAAGACTATTTTTCTTCTAGTGTGTGTTACCAACAGATGATTGCCTTTGCACACACAAAAAAGAGACTTATAAGGTTCTGGGCAGAGTTGCTCTGTTGTCACTTGGAAGTTTAGCTGTCTGCATTTAGTTTATTTACAATGACCACTATTCAAGTGATAATAAGTGGACCTACTTTTTCTATCTAAAGGATCATCTAATATATGGAGCTAAAGTACCTCCATAGAGGAATATAAACTTGATTATCTGAAGGTCCCATAACATACGGTGATATAGAACACCTAAGAGAACAGTAGAGGACAGAAAGGTCTGGTTTGGTATGATCCATGGGGGCATGACTGAACAACTTCTAGGTAGCTATGCTACCATCTGCACCATTCCTTTGACCAACACAAATGCTACATTTTTGAATGACTTGGACTGCATTTTGTCATTATGTCTATAGTCTAAGAAAAACTACCAGTAGAAGAGGAAGCCAACCGTGGTTGACTTGTTCACTCTGCCCTTGTGCTATATATATTGAACAGCAGTGACCAAATTGTAACCTATGATGTATATTTAGATGTTAAGAACTAGCAGACGCTGATGTCTTGAACTGGAGCTGCTCTTTGAATATTGTCTTCAAACCTCTTTTTTAATGAAACAGTCACCTTTTTTCAACAAGGGCTACAAATTTTAAAAGGTAAAACTGATAAGATAGCCGTAATGCCTAATAATTCGTTTATTGCACATGGAATCTCAAGAGCGCATTCATTCTGAACTTCCTTATGTAGATGATTCTTAATATCACCATTTTCCTCTCCTTAATCATCTGCCAGGAATAAGCTTAGCTCTTAAAATTCCTTATTCAGACACGCACACTTTTAAGTTGTCTAAAGGCATTGGAGTAGCTGAAGATCACTCCTGCTAAACCAACCCAAACTTAGTCAGGATCTCCAAAGAAAGTTGAGTACACAGTCTTTTTCTTCCCATCCCAATTATATGTCGGCCAAGTAGCACTCAAAACAAAATAACCATTATTAGATTATGTCTGGATCCAGCCCTTTATTTCTACATATTTTCCAACCTTCTTGTACTTTCCCAAAGTTTGGTAAATCCCCAGTAACACTTCTGTAAGCCATACTTGTAGCAGATTATTTAAAATAGTGGGAAGCGTTCATCTTCATGTTTTCCAGAAAGTACAATAGGTTGGATTCAGTATCCTGCCCTCAGGTATTTATTCAGTAGCAAAGCTATACTACATATTACAGCAGTCTGAAATGAATTATTTTAATATCTTATGGTATGGGAGAATATTGAGTGTTGACGTATACACTTTGATGTCTTTGATACAAATGGTGTCCGTCAACGAAGAAGGGTCCAGGAACATTAGCTGAGGTATTTCGTTGCATGAGGGACTATGGATGTTAGAGAGAGATGAAATCTCTGCATCGCCTTCATGTTTTCCAAAGCCAATCACCTGCAATGTTAAAATGTCAGTGTTACTAATGACCGATTCTTCAATAAGATGACAAAAATAGATCTGGGCAAAATTTTAAAGTTCCAGTACAATGTAACACGAAAGGTATTTAAAACAATGTAACTACCCTAATATATACTGAAAAGAAATCAGTAAAAGCAAACTGCACAGAGATTTCTTTTCACCAGTCCTTTTTATGGATATCAATGGTTACTAGAATGGACGCCTAAGTCCTTTCTCCAGGTTGGAAAGACAGGCAGAGTACTTCTAAAAGCCATCTACAGGGATCTGAGAGCAGGTGAAGATTTTCCCCTTGTCTTCTGCTTGAGAATATTCAGAGGTAATTGGTGGCTCACTTTGTGAGACAAGATGCTGGACTAGATGAGCTGTGGCCTGATCCAGTTGGGCTTGTCTTATGTTCTGAGTACCATTTTTCAGTTTTGTTCTTGATATATATATCAGTGCAGTTTACATAGTTGTTAACTAGCTTGCTATACTTGTTACGTTTAGCACAGCTTTTATTTCTTAATATGTTTATTTTGACTTACATTTTCCTGGAACTTTTGAATTTTGCTTAAATTCTTTTGTTTCAGTGGTATAGATTGTTTAATCTGATGAGTAGAGAGCTGTACTGCCTATAGTTTTTTTCAGCAGATGTATATGTCTTTATTGCAGAGGAGGGATTCAACCACCTTTAATATTTTACAGGAAGCCTTTTGTTTGTTGCTCTGTCTGAACAGTCAATACCTTGCTGACTTATTTTATACACATCCTGGAGGCATCCTTCCCACAAGCAGAGTACAATCTCTGAATATGTAATGGAGGATGTTCCCTGTTAACACTTTTAAGCTTCCTCTCACTTCTTTAGTGCTATAGATTGGCTGAGGTTGACAGGCACTCAGTGGGTATTGAAAGACCAAACAAATGTATTCTATGCAAACCCAGTTGAACTCATGTTTTTTTTAAAAAAATATTTGCTAGTAATACTCACATGCACACTAAGCACCTTCCTGTCTTTACCTCTGTGTGCTTGAAACCAGTCAACCAGTTCTGGCTGAGAAAGTGACTTGAGAGCTTCAATCTAAAACAGATAATAGAAGTTGACAGTGAAAGCCTCAGTTGTAGGTTCGAACACAACCCAGAACATGAACCCATAAGACAGGATCCAATCAATCTGGCTTCCTTTGATGTAATGGAAAGCATATGCTAAAGAAGCAGGAGCTCAACTTCCAGAATATATATTGGTGGGCAGTCCAAACAGCAGCCTGCCCTCTACTGGAAGTGCACCAACAGGATTCCATCCCACAATAAACATGAGTCAACTCAAACCTCTTTTCTGCTAATATTACAGAAGACCTGCAGGGAAGACATCAAGGTACACCTATTGGCCTGGTTCAGTCATCCTCCATCCAAAGTGTTCTTGGTCTTACTCTGTTCCATTCCATTCACCCTCACATACAGTTTTGACTTCTAACTCCAACTGATCTTTGATCAGTCTGTGAAGTTCATAAGCCTGCTAACACTTCATAATGTCCCTGTTCTGGCTCCAAACCCATGTTTACACATCCATCTTTGATGCTTAACGCTTCCAAGTCCATACAGATGGTCTGATGTTATAACTGCCAAAACAAAAACCATCTTCTACCTCCTGGACTAGTCTGTCAAACAGATACTGCTGAGTCACCACTTCTGTCCAGTTCCTATCCACCTCTTCGCCAAGATGGGAATCTTCACACTCCTTTAGTTTAATGAGTGCTGTGACCTAAGGTAGAAAAATATGTCACATTCATAGCAATGACCATTACTTTGGGCATTTTTAATCATATTTTTAGGCAATCACATCAGTTTGTTTCTGTAAGAATTCTGTCAACAGCTTTGTGATCCAGGCATTTGTTTAGGCTTGAAATTATGCTCTTTTCATCAAAACATGATCAAGCACCAGCCTGTTCTTTCTACTGTAACAAGCATGTTGATTATTAGACCCAGATTAAGGCTATGACCAGCCTACAGATACTGCCAAAAAGTACTGAATCGTAAAGGCTTAATTAAAAGATCTTGAAATGGGCAATATATTAACAACAACAAAAAGAAATTACAGCCTTCAAGCACAAAACCTATTTTTATCCCGCCCTATACCAGGAGGTCTCTGGGCAGGTAACATCTAAAATCAAACATCATTAAACTAATAACCGTATATATTAACACAAGAGCATCTGCAAGTGGGAAGAGAAATGTGAACCCCATTTAACCGAAGGCCAGGGCAAAGAGGTGTGTCTTCACTGCCTTCCTAAATGTATACAATGAAGGTGATAGATGCACCTCAATGGAGAGACTATTCCATAGCCTAGGGGCCCCTTTTGCTGCTGAGGGTGGTGGAACAACGAAGAGGGCCTCCCCTCCAGATCTTAAGGCACGGGCAGGTCGATATGGGAGTAGGCATCCCTCCAGATATTTGGGGCCCAAGCGATTTAGAGCCTTATAAGTTAAAGTTAACACCTTGAATTGGGCTCGGTATCAAATGGGCAACCAGTGCAACTCTGGTCAGCAATCAAGCCGCTGCATTCTGTACTAGCTGCAGCTTCCAAACCGTCTTCAAGGACTGCACCATGTAGAGTGCATTACAATAGTCTAGTCTATAGGTTACCAGAGCATGGATAACTGACCAAGTCATCTCTGTCCAAAAAGACTTCAACTGGCGCACCAACTATAGGTGGGAATAGGTACTCTTGGCCACGGCCTCCATCTGAGCTCCAGGCATCAACACAGAGTCCAGGAACACCCCCAAATTTCGCACCTGTCCCTTCCAGGGCATTTTAACCCCATCAAGGACAGGGTGTCTCCCAACTACACAGACCTGAGAAACTGACACTCAACACCTCTGTCTTGTCTGGATTCAGCTTCAATTTATTGGCCTCCATCCAGCCCATTTCCTCCTCCAGGCACCTGCCAAACACTTCAACCACCTCTCCTGATTCAGATGGCACAGAGAGATAGAACTGGGTATCATCTGCATATTGATGACACCTCACTCCAAATCTCCTGATGCCCTCTCCCCACAGCTTCATATAGATATTAAAAAGCATGGGAGATAAGATTGACCCCTGAGGGATCCCACAAGTGAGTTCCCAGGATGTTGAGTCAGAATCTTCCACTACCACCCTCTGAGATCGGCCATGGAGACAGAAACAGAACCAATGTCACACACTGCCTCCAGTTCCTAAACTCTATAGCCTTTCCAAAAGGATACCATGATCAATGGTATAAAAAGCTGCTGAGAGGTCCAGGGGAACCAACAGGGTTGCACTCCCTCTGTCTCTTCCCCGGAGAAGGTCATCAACCAGGGTGACCAAGGCAGTTTCCGTGCCATAACCATGCCTGAAGCCAGACTGAAATGGGTCTTGATAATTTTGTGAGCTATACATTCTGTACTGCTGACTACTGCTTCATGTTATTCAGTAGAAACAGAAGTAAATGGCCTGAAAAATACTTCACTTCCCACAGTGCAGTTAATTTAGCTGTGACAACAAATTTAAATACATAGGAAGCTGTCAAAAGTAGAGCATAAAATGACCCTGATTTTGTGTATCTTTTAAAAACAAAACCACAACAGCCCAACCAGGCTTAAGTCCATCAACATGTTGCTTTCTTCTACAAGATGGTGATATATGACAGGTCATAGCTCTGCACTCCAGAGTAGAACTACTACCTTGTAGACAAGCCATGCAAGACGTACGCCAACAGAAATGTTCAACATTGGTACCCCACACATGGACTTCTGTCACAATAGAAGTGTGAACCAGACTAATGAAAGCAACTGATGGGGAAAGCCCCCAACGTTCTTTTTTATACCCAAATCTTTTAAAGTTTATGCAATTAACCATTTAGAGGGTGCTAATCATAAAATGAATAAAACAAACACAAAACTATTACTGGTACACATATTCAATACAAAAACAGCTGATATATCCAGTGTTTATTGAAAAATTAATTTAAAAAAAAATATACCCCTTACCTGTGTCTTGAAGGCTTCTTCAGTCATTTGCTTGAGTTTTTCCTCAAAGCATGAAAGAAATTCTTCTATCTTCTTATCTACTAGTTCAGAACTGAAAGCAATGATATTTGTACTTAAGACATGTATTTCTTACCCTAACAGCTTTTGGAAGCTAGAGCTCAGCAAAACAGAATTTCACAAAAAGTACAAGGCTTATTTTTAGGGTCATGGTTCCTGAACTAGCTTTTTTGGAAGTATACTTGTATATATTTAACAAAAACTTTGAACACAATTTTAACAACAAATATTACGAATTACCATACAGTATCGTGTTCTTATTATTTCAGGGTGTTATTATCAGCTCCTTATCTGGGAGGAAGGGAAAGACAGAGAAAAAAACACAAAGTTTCCTGTCCCCCTTAATTCTGACTAGCTTAAAATTATAAATTTTAGAAATAACGTTAACAATAAGCAAGAAAATGTTTCAGTATATTTCAGTTAATAACCCCCAAAGAACTTTCCTTAGTGAAAGTTAACCAGCATACATTCCTTCTAGAGATGTGTACAAACAAAACCCATGTGTTCAGTTTGACTCTTCAGCAAACCATTTAATCAAACTATTGTTTGCATTTCATTTCAAACTTGTTTGAAAACAAAAAATAGAAATTTTTCATTAAAATGTCAATTTTAGAAGGCAAAAACACAGCAAACTGTTTAATCGAATCATTCATGTTCGCAAACGGAATGGTTTGCTTAGACTTATCAGATGTTCAGTTCAATGCAAACAGGTTTTGACACACACTATTCAACTGAATTTTCAAATGATAAAAAAAACTGTAGTATACTCACATTGGAAGGGCTTAGTGATTTTCAAACGCGATCTGAACTTTGCACATCACTAAGCCTTTCCAATGTGAGTAAACTACTACAGGTTTTTATCATTCATTAGCATTGAGCTAAGGCTGATATGAGCCAAACTTGGAGGATGGGACATTAGACATCTTTAATGTTAGTGAAGCAAGACGAGAAAACGTTTTCCAGCAATTCCTCTTGAGAATTTCTGCTCTGATTTTAACAAGACACAAGCCAGAATAGCTGCAAAACTTGCAACAGGGAAACTATAACCCAGATGTTGATGGACTAAAAGGCATACTGTTTGGGACTGATGCAACCTGGATACCATCTGGAAAGTTTTCCATATTTGCCACAGAAAGATAGATGACACAGCTACTGGGATGTCCTTTCAAAAGCAGCAAAGGCTAGGTGATTTGGAGGTACCATACACAGGTAAATATTAAGTCAACGGCACAAAGCAACAAAGCAATGAGTTGTTCAGGACTATTTTTGTCCCTGAAGAAAGTTGAAATTATTGTGATTAGAAATCTCCAGGGACTGAAACAAAGCCCCAAGGAATGTTTTGTTAAGCCACCATAAACTGCTGGTTTAGGGAATGGAAACATCAAAGGATGTTGGGAAGAGTTTTGTTGTTTCCCACTTTAAGGATGTTAGACTTGCAAGATCACTGAACGCACAAACATTAAGGAAAATATCTAGTTGTGCCACTCACTTGTATTTGGTTGCCTGTGTTGCCACAGTAACAGAGAAGCCAAGAATTCCAGATGTATTTCTGCAGGTTGGGTACACATGGTATCTGAAAACCATAAAGATAAATCACCACACTTTAAAAAATGTTAACAACCGAGTTTCATTTGAATGGCACTCCAAATCAGAATGAATTGTTATTGATTTAAATGTATTTATTAGATTTTGATGTTCTGGGAATTCTGTTAGATTTTGTTAAACCAAATTTAAATAAGTGAATAGTTATTGGCTTGAGTCGTGATCTGAAATGTCACAGGAAGCAGAGGAAATTAGCCATGGTTAACTCTGCTACTCCTGAAGATTCATACCGCTTCTGGCAATTTCCACATCCCATTTACAGAGGTTTTTGTAAGAGGATTTACAACTTTAAAAATAACAAAATAGACTAAAATTGTTGGATGGGATGCTAGCTGAATGGAAACTTACCCCAGCGTTTGTTTTGTTCGCAGGAAGTCAAAACAAGGCTCTTCCATGTACATCTGAAATTCAGTATTTTAATGAAGTCAGGCCTTTGGCTTTGCCTTAAACTCTCTCTTTTTTTTAATCTTTAAGGTTAAAGCCACATATTTTCAACATACAGTTGGATTGTTTTCAAGCAGTCCATTAGATCAGCTTTTGAGTAATGCAAGGATATTAAAAACATTTGCTAAAATATCTTAATCACATTAATTATAACCAGTAAAAGTGCCAGTTTTTTTTAAAAAAAAATAGCATGGCAAACTACGTTACCAGGAAAATAGTAACAGACATAACGAAAAATGGTTATGAATCTCCCAATTTCAGTATTTTATAGGACATATGGTATTTCAAAACAGCAACTGCTGTTCTGTATCCTTTGACTCCCTGGAAACTACAGTGTGTGGTGGTGGTGGTGGTGGTGGTGGTTGTCTGTTTTTCTGTAGAAAACAAGGTTTCTGTCGATGCCTTTAACCTTTGTTGATGCCTAAACCAGGCTATTTGAGGTCTGGCTACTGAAGGGCTTCCTAGAGGGAAGACATGCATCAAAGCTGCTGTTCTCACATTACGTACCCAATCAGCCCTTAACTTCGACTGGAAGTCATTGCTGCCAATAGTAAGCCCAGCAACTGGGGCATGCCACAGTCAGGAAGAAAGACGGTTGCTTGAGGTCATCAGGCTGCCTTTATCTTCATTCCGTTAAGGCAGTACAAATAATTTTATGTAACACAATAGATGCCCTACTGGACCAGTCCACAGCCCATCTTGTCCAGCATCCTGTCTCACACGCTGGCCCACCATTTCCTTGTTTTAAAATGCTGGACTATAAAATCCAGAAACCTTATAGTTTTTCTATTCTAACCATGCAGTCCATTTTGTCACTGCTGACAAAAATGTGGTTACAGTCGGACCCCCATATCCGCTGGGGATACATTCCAGCTCCTACCATGGTTCTCTGAAACCGTGGATAATCGCGAACAGGCCTTCCGATTCTGGGATCACGCAACCCCAGAACTGGAAGTGCTTTTCTGGCCTCTGGAAGGCCTATTTTGGCCTCTGGAGAGCATTGGAATAAGTGTGCAATGCCACAGATGACTCCCACCTGCCTCCTTACATTTTGGGACGGGCTCCGGGGGCACCACACGCCACCCCTATTCCAATAGGCCTTCCAGTTCTGGGTGCCTTTCCCTTATGATGCCCATTGGGGGGGGGGCGATCCAGTAACTGTGGTTAACTGAGACCATGGTTAGCATATCAGTGAATACAAGGGTCTGACTGTATTTGGCCCAAATCAGCAACAACAAGATGCCACTACTGGCATTATTGTTGAAGCAACATTCCTTCCCCACCCCTATTAAAAGAACTAGTCCCACAGTACAAGGAAGAAGGATTCAGAAGTTCTGTACTCAGCTCATGCCAACTTTTCATACCCAGCAAAATGGTATGACTACAGCAGTGACAACATATAAGAACATAAGAGAAGCCCTGCTGGATCAGGTCACAGCCCATCTAGTCCAGCATCACGTCGCACACAGTGGCCCACCAAATGCTCATGGACATCTCAAGCAAAGACAAACCTATTCCTGCTCTTGAATCCCAGCAAATGGCCTTAGAAGCGTCCTGGTTCCCCCACCCCAGCCTGAAAGATGTACCTAGGCATTCATCCTAGTAGCCATTGATACATCTGTCATCCATAAATTTGTCTAACCCTACCTTAAAGCCATCTAGACTGGTAGCTGTCACCACCTCTTCCAGCAGCACATTCCATAAACCAATGACCCTCTGGGTGAAGAAATACTTCCCCTTGTCGGATCCGACTCTCCTACCCATCAGCTTCATAGAGTGCCCCCTAGTTCTACTGTTGTGCAATAGAGAAAAGAAATTTTCTCTATCCACCTTTTCTATACTTTGCCTAATTTTATATACTTCAACCAGGTCCCCTCTTAAAACGCCATCTCTCCAGACTGAAGAGGCCTAGACGTTGCAGCCTGATTTCGTAAGGGAGATGTTCCAGACCCTTAATCATTCTGGTTGCCCTTTTCTGCACCTTTTCCAGTTCCACAATATCCTTTTTGAGATAAGGTACACAATAATCCAAATGCAACCTCACCATAGATTTATAAAGAGGCAAAATGACTTATTTTCTATTCTCTTCCTAATTATTCCCAGCACTGAATTTGCTTTTTTCGCTGCTGCTGCACACTGGGTTGACACCTTCATTGAACTGTCCACCAAAACCCCAAGATCCCTTTTCTGGTGTGTTGCAGAAAGCTCAGACCCCATCAGTTTGTAGACATAATTTGGATTTTTGGCCCCGATGTGCATTACTTTGCCCTTGTTAAGATTAAAGCACATTTGCCACTTGGTTGCCCACTCACCCAATGCTAAGAGATCCCTCTGGAGCTCTTGGCAATCTCTTTCAGATTTTACTACCCTAAATAATTTAGTATCATCAGCAACCTTTGCTATTTTACTATGTACCCCTTCTTCTTGATCATTGATGAATTAAAAAGCATTGGTCCCAACACTGAGCCTTGAGGGACCCCACTGTTTACCTCTTTCCACCCTGAGAATTGGCCGTTTATTACTGTTCTCAGCTTCCTGCCCTTAATCCAGTCACGAATCCAGGACTGAACCTGTCCTTTTATTCCATAGCTGATGAGTTCACTCAGTAGCCTTTGATGTGGGACTTTGTCAGAAGCCTTTTGAAAGTCCAGGTAGACAATGTCTACTGGTTTGCCTTTATCTGCTTGTTTACTGACACTCTCAAAGAATTCCAACAAGTTTGTGAGGCATGATTTACCTTTGCAGAAGCCATGCTGGCTTTTGTTCAGCAATGCTTGCTCCTCCATGTGCACACTAATTTTGTCTTTAATGATGGTTTCCATCACCTTACATGGAACCGACGTTAAGCTAACTGGTCTGTAATTGCCTGGATCACCCCTGGATCCTTTTCTGAAGATTGGTGTTACATTTGCTACCCTCCAGTCCTCAGGTACAGAGCCTGATATTAGGGAAATATATATTTTTGCTAGAATGTCGGCAATTTCGCATTTGAGTTCTTTAAGGACTCTTGGATGAACATCATCTGGTCCCGGTGACTTGTTAACATTTAGTTTATTAAGACATGCAAGGACCTCCTCCTTGGTTATCTATGTCCAGTTTAACTCTTCAGAAAATACAGGCTCAGCTACTGGCATGTATCTTCTGTCTTCCTCTGTGAATACAGAGGCAAAGAATTCATTCAGTCTTTCTGCAATCTCCATGTCTTCTTTAATTATCCCTTTCTGTCCTTTACCTTCTAATGGTCCAACTGCTTTCCTGGTTCGATTCCTACTTCTGATATACTTATAGAAGTACTTGTTATTTCTTTTGATGTTTTTAGCAATGTTCTCCTCAAAATCTTTCTTAGCTTTCCTAATGGTCACCTAGGAGTAGTTGAGTAACACGCAATTGATGGGCAACTCCTGGCTGGCCGCATGGGCGCCTCTATGCCATTTTCTTGGCAGAGAAAGAGAAGTGGTCTATGCTCCCTCCTGTTTTCACTGGTCCACCTGGTTTCACTTATACCAATAATATCAATCCTATTTTCCATAACTCAGCTTTCTAGCTCCCCTATTATAGCTCGAAGGCTTCTGGTGTTTGCATGTGTACATTTATCTTCACTCCTCTGGTCCAAATTCTGTCGTCGAGGGACATGTGAATCCTTATGCTGCCCCTTGCATCATTCTGTTTGCATACTACTGACTAATCCCCCACTTCGCTCAGCATTATGTGCATATTTCCAGCCCTCC
>MTQE01001134.1:51093398-51106149 GCA_014337955.1 Aspidoscelis marmoratus | reverse complement strand
CGGATGCTGCCCAGCTCCTGTCGACTTTCCCCCAGGGATCAGTTTAAAAGTTGCTCTGCAACCTTTTTAATGTTGATTGCCAGCAATCTGCTTCCATCTTGGTTCAAGCGTAACCCATCCCTCTTGTACAGGTTTGGCTTGTCCCAAAATGTTCCCCAGTTCCTTACAAATCTAAACCCCTCCTTGCTGGTCATATGCATAACATATGACCAGCAAGCAGCTGGATGCCTCACCTACTCAGAAGACCAGCTGTTACCAAAACATATGAAAGGACTACACAAAAACTTCACTGCCCACATACTCCGACAACAGGATGCAAATGAACGAAGGATTGAGAAAAATGTTTATGCTCGGCAAGGGTGAGAAATGCAATCAGGGTAAGACAATAGCTGAACTGACAGGATGGGTCATAAGACACTCCTGGAATGTTGGGAGAACTATAAGACCTTCTGAAAGGTAGGTCACAAGTGATGACCATGAGTCCACACAGTCACCAAGGCCAAACCAATCCAGAAGTAGTTGAGTAACACGCAATTGATGGGCAACTCCTGGCTGGCCGCATGGGCGCCTCTGTGCCATTTTCTTGGCAGAGAAAGAGAAGTGGTTTGCCACTGCCTACTTCTGAATCTAGGGAGCAAGACGGCAACCCACTTTACCACTAAGCTACAGGCACATCCTACCAAGGGATACCTAGTCACAACTACAACATTGCAGAAGGATTCTGCCTTCTTCCTCCACTCTGCAGGCTCCAACCAAAGAATCACTATTGTTAGCTACCAGGTCCTGTAAAAATCATTCATTTCCCCAACTTTTCCACCTACTGTCACAGAACAATTTCTAACATGCATGCAACATTTATTGTTCTATAATCTGCTCCAGTGCTATTGTTACAAGTCTACTTTTTAAAATTAGGGTAGAAATAAACTTCATTTTTAAAAGAAATCCATTTAAACTTACCACAAGCAATTCCATAAGAGAATATTCTCTTAAACTCCTGGGTCCAGACTAGAAGGAAGATTTGGAAACAAAGAAATAATATTAGTACTTTTTGTTCTAAAAGAAAATTGAAAGCAGAACTGGAGAATCAGATTCCATAATAAATGAACTCTTATGTTGACAAATGCATAACAAATTAGTAATAAAATGGTCTCCTACCAGCACCTAAAACTAGAGGCAGATAGAAAGAAGGAAATTCAACAAAACACAACTGAAATCTCTTAACTATATGGAAAGGTGAAGACTGAACAAACAATATTATCAGTAAAGTGTTACCCTGCTTCTTGAAAAGGCTTTGAAATCTAAAGAAATAAAACGATATCCAGAATATGGCCAGTATGTCATCATGGCCCCCTACTCTTCCACATTTCCAAGTTGTACAAGAGCAGCAACATGGATTTACTGCATAATTAAAACCTACAGATTGTTTGCATCATAGGGAGTGTAGACATTTTGCATGAAAACAACTTGTCTAATATACTTTTTGGCATATTTTCTTGTGTGCAGGCCTGCTTTTAAAATAAAGGTCAGATTAAAAAAGTGCAGCAAGCACAGGCAAGGAGACAATGTTATCACAGAAGAGGAAAACAAGAGACCAACAGCCCATTTTGTATCTCTACCTACTCCCAGATGATCATTGTGTTCATTACACCAACAGAGATTATGAAATGTCTCTAACCTCTTCAAGAGGGTCATTGACTCTGAACAACATATGCACCCCCGAGCTATTTATACACCCACTCTTTTTGTCACAGCACCTGGTAGTAGACTGTCACTTCAGAGTTTGCATCTCCTTTGTTAAGAGTTTTGACTTTGCACAGCAGATGGGCAGTTGGCAAATCCATCACTCGGAACTGAACTGGGCACGCATGGACTAGAGGAAGGAACTGCAATTTTCTGAAAATGAATGAAAAATCAAAATTTCAGCTGCCAACTGGTTCCTTATCTGGAAACTCCATGTGCCATCAAGGCAGACACATCAATTTAATTTGAAAAACATGTATTTTATCATCATAATATTTAGAGACCCTTCACATTCCTATCTGTGCTTACAAGTTAATCAGTGTCAGGCTAGTCAGGCTATAGTATTCGAGAGGGAAATTGCCTGGGAATACTTGGAACTGTAAATTGGCAAAACATCCCCAAAAGCAAAGGAAACCCCTAACTGTTGCAAAACAGTATATCAATTTGCTAGTTAATCACCGGAAGTCAGGCTTGACCTGGTAGCACCCACATCATATTCAAAGAGACATTCTTCCCTTTTCTTATGTGCAAGTTGAAAAGCCTCATTTAAAAACAAAGGTTGTGCACTTCTATTTTCAGATATCATTTATATTCATCATTGGTAGACTATAGATTAACTTATGAATTCACGTGAATAATCCAAATTATTTTAATGAGAGGTTAAGTAGTGTTTTCCCTGTTAGCTTAATATTGGAAATGTGAGGGGAAAATATACTCACTGAACAACATAATCCAGAAATTCTTTTGATTCCTAAAAGAGAATTCATAGGCTTTATGTTAATCCATGTACACAACATCTAGATGAATAGCAGGATTTGCCCTAGAATTCAACTATCATCATCGGTACTAAGGAATTAAGCAGAAATAACTTATAATACATAAACTATTTTCACTTTCCAGATGTATGCATCTTCATGTTCACAATCATAAATTATTTTCACAATTACTCTCTCCAGCCCCAATTATGACCTTATTAAGGATAAAGTACTCTTCAATATTAGTCCAGGGGTCTTCATTTCAACCAACAGGCAACTAATCACTATTCTATGAACACCAACTGTTTAGTTCACGCCAAATCACAAATATTTTGCAGGTGACCACAAGCCATGGATTCCCTTGTCTTCCAACAATCCCTCTTCAAAACTTCAGAAAGATTTGATGTTTTAGACATTAGCCTATATCAGTAAGTAGTAATCTGTCCCAGGCCTGAACAAATACCACTTGCATGGGAAACACTTCACCATGCCAGGGTAAACGCATGGAACATTACCACGATAAGGATTTTCCCAACACTTAGAACATGCCAAAAACACAGCATCATGGTGACAGTCAGCATAGAAATGTTTTCTTTTAGCATGTAGCTATGGGACCAGAGCAGCAATAAATAGATAATCACAATACGAAGATTACAGTCATAAGCAAGTTTCCGTGCAGCGGCAGCGTTTGTACTTTTTCAGGACAAGCCAAGGATGAGTAAGTACAGGTGGGCCCCCATATCCACCGATCCAGTTACTGTGGTTTCACTTGTCATGGGTCAACCGGATTAGTCTCCCTCCACCCTTGTAAGTGCCATTAGGCCTCCTGGAGGCTTCCCAGAGGCCTGAGGCAGATGGAAACAGTGAGAAATCCTGGGAAATCCTGCAAGATTTCTGGTGTTTCAAATACCAGTGGTTTCCCGTAACCGCAGTAGAAACCCGAACCTATCTCCCACGGACACAGGCCATCCCTATCTATACTAAATACACGTGATCAGAATTGCCCAGAGATTTCAGGCAGCTCTAATTGAAACATCGATATTTACACTGCTTGTGAAGTTTCCTTGGACGAGACCCTCAGCAAAGAGCTGCGATTTGAAAGCCTTTACAAACGAGAGCAGAGAATCTATGGAAAGGCCGTTCATAAGTTCCTCATATTTGTTCATCATGGACCACCTCCCATGCTCCAATATTAAGAGGCGAATATCTCTGTGAACAATAAAAAATAGAAAGATACATGTTAACATGCAGCTCGAGAAAGTCCTCCTTTAAGCTACAACCCTCTTCAAAGTGTAGTAAAAAATCTCAGCCACAGCTATCTGAAATGTAGATAATCAACCATTGCATCTTCCTTTTTTACTTAAGGAACACATTTTTCCTCAGGAGTAGGGAGCTATCATTCTTTAAACTCCAGAAACATGGCAAGATTACCAAGTGCTGTAAATAAACAGCAGAGACGCCAACTTGGAAAAATGCACAAAAGGGACAGAGCTCCCTTTTCCCCCCACCGGAGATTTAAATGTAAAGGGAAATTAAGGCCCCCCTTCCCTTTCAACAAAATAGGGGTGCAAATAACACTGATGGAGGCAGTTTCCTGAAGTTCAAAAGACTGTCATCCCAATGCCAAATGTGCAGGATCCTCATTTTCATTAACTATACATTTAAATCTTCTATACTAAATGGACGTGGACATTATGAGTTAACGAGGTTCAGGGAGAGATTAAATGGGGTTGAAGGTTTGTGGGGTTAGGGAGGGTATAGGGAGTTGAGGTGTTAACCCACAGGAAGTTCTCATTATTTATTATTTGTGTAAAATAAAATATTTTAAAAATTATATAGTTCTGCTTGCATTAAGATATATTTTATTGTATAAAACACGGTAGGTCTTTTGTATGCCTTTTCTGGATTCAGAGACCTGCTGAACTCCTTCTCACTGTGGTTACTGTCAGCTAAGAAGCACTTCCCACAGCAAAGATCTAAGGACGTTCGGAGCAATACAGACATCTACTCAGATAAGAGCTTCAGATACGCTAGGTTCTCTCCACCTTCACAATACAGCAAGGTGTCTTCAGCAGAGGGAAAGCAGATGTGAACCAAATTCTCCGATCAGCTACAGTGCTGAAAATACAACGACCAGCCTCCTCTTGACTTTCATCCATTATTAATAATGGACGCAGTACAGCAAGGAGGTACTGCTGCCACAACACAGTTTATGGACATTGACCTGATAGCAGATTACACTGTGTGTGAACGTTAGGTTTGAAACAGCTCTAGTCTATGCACAATTTTTATATGTTCGAGAAAGTCAGTGGTACAATAATTGAAGCTTTCAAAGGTTTTTAGAAAGTGAATGCACTAGCATGTGTACACCCTCAAAACCTGTCTCATACTGTCTTGACCACCCGCCACCCCCCCAAAAAAAAGACACCCTACACAACTCCAACTCTTCCCTCCCCACACCTCAATCCCAGGTCAAAAGACTAGAGTACACTGAAATTTCTTAAAAGAGAAAAGACACACCCACCATTACATACACTCCTTTAACATCAAGACTGGGACTTCCCCTTTGCAGAAGAAACTCAAGTTGATCCCTAATCGCAATCTGCTACCTTAGCTAAAAGATTTGTTATGATTTCACAACACTTACTTGGCCAGAGTCTCTGGCTTGATGAGGATGTTAAAGTAGGTCTTCTTCAACTGCTCTGTTATCATCTCAAAAACCTCTGGGGTAAAGCTGAAGTCAGCCAAGTGGTCGATGATGAGTTGGAACAGGAGCTACAACAGACAAGTTAAGCGTTGATTTCCTGTAATAGACTGAATGCAATCATTTTCCCAAAATGAAACCCCGGTGCCAAAACACTAACACTTACAGGTAGCTTGTGATTGAAACCTTTCACACGAATGATCAAGCCATGCTCTCCGGCCACAAGCTTGTATTCCAACTGAGCCACATCAGCCTCATAAGCAGGTTCGGCTAGGTTGTGTGCAAGAATGTTTACAAATGTATCAAAGAGCACCACACTGTACGGAATAATTCATGATAGTGGGAAACAAAAGACAAGAATGAGAATAAGATTTTTCAATAGTTAAGGACAAACATAATATACACAATTAAAAACATAATCGGCAAAACTGTTATAGTCCTGGCACATAAAGAACAGGTGTTCAAAACTGTGTACCAGACCTGAAACATGTGTAAGGTCACACACCTTTACTGAGCTCTCAGGCAAGGGAATAGGACATTGGGTTGACCATGAGTAGTTCTTCTAAGATGGGTTGAGAAGTGCAGGAATGCTGGCATGGATCCTGCATGAAGGGGCTGATTTGCCATGCATTAATGAGATCCAACCTCACCTAGCTTTGTCCCGTAAATTATTTGATAAAGCACTGTTCCAAAACCGGGGAGGGGAGGACTGGTTGCAGTAATTCACAAAAGAAGAGTTGGCTTTTCTACCCCACTTTTCTCATCTATTTAAGGGACTCAAAGCGGCTGACAAAGCTTTCTATTCTTCTCTACACAACAGAACACCCTGTGAGGTGGGCGAGGCCATGAGAACTCAGAAGAGAGCTGTGATTAGCCCAAGGTCACCCAGCTGGCTTCATGGAGGAGTGCAGGATCAAACCCGGTATTCCCAGATAAGAGTCTGGCTCACTAAGCACTAGACTAAACTGACCCACAGAACTTCCATCACACTTGCCAAAAGGCCAATTCACTATGAAACCCTATTCAAAGTTCTAACTTTGACCTATGAGGCCCTAAAAATCCAAAGGAACACTTTCTTCCATAACAACTTGCCCTGTCTTAAGATTTGCAGTTGAGACCTTGCTGGTTGTACCACCACCTTCAGTAGTTAGATGGGTGGGTACCTGGGATATAGCCTTCTCAGTGGTAGCCCACTGACTACAGAATAGTCTTCCTACTAAGATGCACCAGAATATCTTCACTAAATACATTTTAAAGACTGGTAAAGGGGCACCTATTTACCCTGGCTTTTGGCGGAGGGAAAAGCTTCCCCTTCCCACTTGCAAGCACTATTATTGTTTTTACTGGGTTCTTTTTAATATATCTTCACAGTTGTAACCCACCTTTATACCTTTGTGTTTAAGACTTGATAGAAAGACAAATAAATACATAAACAAAAATCTCTAATCTGAGTTTTCATAATCAGCCACTATCTACAATCTCACATTGTATGGAATTCTATACAGGAAGCTTAGAATGCAGCCCAGGCCTTTATCCAGCACCTAACAGTCAAACAAAGTCCACGATCAAATGTCCATTTTTAAATACTTAAGATCCAAAAACAAAAATAATCACAAAACAAACAAAAATAATCTTACTTCTTGGCATTTTGCTGGATCACTGGTGAGATTAGATGAAAACGGATATAAGCTGAAAGAAACAATGATAATATTTAAAGGAAAAGTTTTAGGAAATTAAAGGGCACCATTTCACATTTTTCATTCTTTACAGGGAACTTCCTAATGCCCACGAACTCAGGTGGGTGATAAAACATCATAGCTGATAACTACTATCCCACCCACAAAATATTTGGCCATTCCAAGGATTTAATAGTAATTTTTAGCTTTAGCGAAGCTTCCACAGGAACCAATTGGGTTTTACAGAAAACTTTAAAAATTCTAAATAAATTGCTGGATTGACCAGTTGTTTCATAGGTCAGATGATAGGTAGCAACTTCCCCCCACTGGGGCTCCCAGGAAAATAAACCAATTTTAAAGAATTTCCAAACCTCCATTTGCATTGTAAAATTCTTAAAAATCAGGATACTTCTCTGCCCTACCCCCATGAATGCGGGTGGAGGATGAGATGCTACCTACAATCCATTTCACAAAACTTTGGCAAAAATTACCCTAAATCATCAGATTGGCCAAATGTCTCATGGATTGAGTGGTAAGCAGCCTACACCATGACCTGTCTGGGCAACAGATATCTGGGTTTTTGTTTGTTTGTTTGTTTGTTTTAATTAAACACATAGCAAGATTTTTTTAAATGGCTGTTAAAATGTTTTGCTGGAACAAAAGCAAGTTTTTGTTTCAAGCTCAGAACATATGTCCTTTGATCTGAACACTCAAACCACCATACTTTGAATTCAAAATATTTTTGTTTAGCACACATCTGTTTAGAAGACCCCAGGTTTTCCAAGCTTGTCCTAAAGACTAATTCCATCTTTTAAAAATTTCTGAACAAAGATCTTCCTTTGAAACCTTACTCATTAAGAAGCATGCAGATACTACTTAATACTTATTTCACTACAGTACTGTAATACATATCCCCACCTAAGATACTAAATTGATCTGTGAATTCAATAACAATTGTGAAATACTATTCTACATTGCTACAGTATTTGGATTCTGTGCAATGTAAGAAAAAGAGCCCTTAAAAAAACTACATGTGTGTGTTGCCTGCAATGTCCCGTTTTTGATAACAAAAGTACATTAAAAGTTTATTTCTAAAAACCATGAAAAGAGTTACCTTTAGGAATTTTGAATTTATCATCTTTCTTGTACCACAAACAACCTTGCGGTATGCTTAGTATTTTGACTGGATATTCTGTCTGTGGGCAGTCAGGAGCTTTCAGAGCAAAATCAGTTGCTAGAATGCAAAATTAAGGGCTTCAGTTCCAGAATCAACATATTGCAAATGTTATCAATTTGAAATAAACTGCCTGAACTTAGAATCATTCAGCTGACTATATCACTCAACCATCCAAGCACCAACTAGTACCAGTATAACAGATACTGGTTAAACTCTGGCATGAAATCTCCTGAAAAAGTTTAGTCGCTGATCTCACATAACAAAATAAATTTTAAAAATAAGTCATGGGATCAGATTTAATGACAAGAAGTCAAGCAGAAGCCTCTCATTTATATCCAGTCTTTCTGTTTACACTAATTCTACCAAAACTATATCCCAGTATCTCAAGTAAATTGTGATAGTAGTAATAAAATCTTCATTGCATCTTCTAGATTATCCTGTAGTCATTTGAGTATCACATACCATTAATTTTTTAAATAAATTCAACTAATATGAATTAATCACTAGTAACAGTATCCTTCATAGCTTGAGTTTTGCTCATCTTCACTTTTTTATAAGTACATCTTATGCTTAGCAACATCAAACCACAGCCCTTAAAACCAATAATTTATATTGGCTCCAAACAGACATTTCCAGAAAGCAACAACAATAATTTGACAAGGAGCAAACATTAAATAACCCACTAAAGGTTTATAAGAATGAACGCTAATTATTTGATTCATAATTTATTCCACTTCCTTAAAAAATTATTCTCAAGCTATTTTAACCTATAGAAGTAGGGGCTTGTAGCTTTAATGGCAGGTGAATGCAGGCACAGGTCAGGTAATCACTGGCTATGGAGCATGCACCTTCCTTTGGTGTGCCAATGCAAAATCCACCCAGGGAGCAGTACATGTTTTCACGGCCAGTGATAATTCGGTCTGCACCTGTGATCATCCACTCATAAAAGTACAAGCTGCCACAGATATATGGTACATTCCTTTTAACTGAAGGAGCATTTCATTCCATTTATTTAAAAAATCGCAACATCTTATTTGGTAAACCACTTGCAAAGGAATTCAAATATAATATAGATATGAATATTGATAGTGATAACGTTGATTCTTTTACATTGGGAGAAAATAAACAGTACGAAAATAGCACTGATTTACATACAAGAACACACACATACTAGAACTCAGATATTCAACTCCATGACTGTTGTATTATAAAACCATGGATCACTTACCAATGTATCTGTTTTCTTCAGGTAGGTGTAAGTCTGGACTTAAGTCAAAGTCTCCAGCCCAGATGTCATTCCAGTACTGATCAACATCTATGAATACGAATAATGAAGGTCAAAAAAAGGTTACTAATAGAATTCTGTACTTAAGCTGTACAAACGTAGCTAAAGATGGTACATAGTTTTACTAGTACTTCTCTCTAATATACATAGTTTCAGGGGCAAAACAGCCACATATTTGCTGTAGTCAGTTCATGTTCCTGAAGATTTGTGGCCTTTTGTTATAACAGAGGCTCCATTTCTCCATAGGAATGAGGCTTAATGATTAATAAGTTAATTCGTTTCCAATAAATAATATAGTAATGATTGCTCATGAGCACCTCCACAGGAGAAACGGAGCCAGTTGGAAGCCTCAGCTCTGATGTTCCCAAGTCTCATTTTGATGCCCAATCAACCAATCAGGAACATCACGTGGAACCTGGCCTTGCATCGTCTCCCTTGAGGGTCGCAACCCAGAGGTTGGCACTGCCCTGCGCTAGAACTTTTAATGGCTTCTGTGCTAAGATTAACTCAGGAGACTTAAAGCTATACCTTCCATGCTGTACTGGGTACCAAACCACTTCTCCTTCAGGTGACACTGGCCTTCATGATTGGCAGATAGCAAAATAAGGTTGGCTTTAGCTGGAATTAGCTGGTTAAGAGCTTCAGCAATGATCTGCAAAGATAAAGAACTCAAATTCAGCTTTTATTTTATTTACTCACCATCTTTGCCACTATTATCACCAGCACTACTGTTGTATCACTTCACTTCAAAGAAGGAGTTAAGAGGGACTGGAACAAAAGAATTCTAATTGGCCAAAATTTCCCTCTTTACTCTGAAATGGCTTTTAATATAGGTAAAAATGCCTTTCCAAATCTCCTCTCAAAGGGCCAAATGAATCTTACATAATACCAAGAGAACAAAACCCTAAATGTCCGCTTACCTCCGGTTTGTATTCAAAGAGAAGCTGGTCTCCTGTTAGAATGTCCTCTTTGGGAAAGAGTTGCATATTTTCACAAATGCTTTCTACATAATCAACTGGATCAGTCTGTAAAACAAATGTTCTGTTTCACTGCGTGACCACTTGAACATGTTGTCCTTTAGCTTTAACACCTGCTTGCATTTAAAGGTAAATGTGGACCACAAATCTCCTCACACTATATGCACTGCCTCTGGGAAATTAGACTAACACTTCAGAAGCTTTGAGAGTTGCTTCCACTTCACATGTTCCAAGCACAAGACACTAAACAAGCAAATACTTAACACTACAGGGGAAACAGAAAGGAAACTCATTCATGTAATCCTCCTTTGCTCAATAAACAAAAGTATCTCTGATACAACTGGAAAACCATGCTCTTTTGAGAGTGCTTCAACTTTAAGAGTTCTTACTGGAACAGTTCCCAACTGAAGCAGCCCAGCTGTCCTGGAACTAGGGTGTGTCTGCTTGGATGACCTGTTCCAGGACAGCCCCCATGTGAGCTTTGGAGCCTTCTGTGAGGGATCCAAGAACTAACATTCCTGGCCTTGGGCCTCCCTGGGGTCCCATTTTGGTGGTATAACTTGAACTGTCACCAAGGATGCCTCTCCCTGCTAAACTGGCTCATGGATGTAGGGATCCTTCCACACGCACTCCTGCACTAGTTTACTTGTGAGAAGGACAGTGGTAGATCTTTTAAAAAAATTATGTTGTTATCCAGGTCTAGGGGGCCACTCAGACAAGCCTACGCTCTGCCCAAAGTGTAGGGAGCATGTTAGCAAAGAAGTGTGGCCTCCCTAGCCTGCACCAGAATGCAGAAGAGAGAGGCCCTGAAGGGATCTAGGCATCACACTATACCAGGATATCAGTAAGTGCAGAAAGACCCTTTGTGGTGGCCCTAAAGTAAATTAGCAATGAAAGAACAGGATCACATTTTTTTGAAGACTTATATTAAACCTGTTTTGTTTTTCAGTAATTGTTGGAGGAAGTGTTGGATTTAAGACCTGAACCAACTGAAAAATGATACGTGAAACCCCAAATGCCCATTAATTTATTACAGCACCTAGAGACTGCACTACAATGAAAGTTAAATTTTAAAACCTTGCTAGTGTAGAAGGTATTAATTTCAAACTCTCATCAGGCTAAAGGCTAATTAGAGATAGCTTAGTGCTTAAAGTTTTATCAGGACACTTCCCAAAAAAGTCTGCATACAAATATCTGATAAGCTAAATACCTGTTCTTGGTAATGAAATTCGTTAGCTTCAATCTTCTGAATCTCTTCCCATATTCTGTGGGTGACAACATGTGATTTCAGTACATCAGGCATATGTGTCAAGGAAAGGAACTATTTCCAGAAATAAAATTTCAAAAAAAAAAATCCAAGGCAATATCTCACCATGCAAAAGAAGAGAGCATCTACCATTTATTGAGCTTTTTTATTCCAGCAGTTTTCAAACAAATTACTGCAGGTATCAACAGACTATATAATGCAAAATGGCTAATGAATAGCTTGGTCTTAATGTACTTCTGATCTACAAATCGCATATTTTACAGTGCTGTCTTACCAGCCCAAAACATCATCATATTATGAAAATCGTGAGCCCCGGTCTAGCCTGCTAATTACAGCCTTTTCAATATTTTAAAAGATTAGTAAACATATCCAGCACTGTATTATAAAAGCAATGACCCTCAGACAATTGTCTAGTAAATTCAGTCCTGGTCATTCATAATGGCTCTTATCTTCATTGTCAGGAAAAACTTCCTAAGTCCATCCAATTTGGGCATGCATTTCTGCTTGTAACACTGCTTGAGAACTTCATCCAAATTGAAGACGGGCCTTATTTCTCTTTATGGTTCTTCAAATGGTTACTTCTGTTCCTATGACTTCCAAGACTAAAAAGTCTCTCACTCTCTTCATATCACTAAAGAACTATAAATGCATATTTCTGTTGTTTTGGTATTGAGGGGTTATGGCTCTTTCTGCACACTGGGCCTTAATCCATATTATATCCTGCCATCTGCAGGCGAGGATGTAATCTGGAATAAGGCCCAGTGGGGGTGAAGAAGGAGAAGGAGGAGTGTTTTATACCCCGCTTTTTTCACTCATTTATGGGAGACTCAAAGCAGCTGACAAAGTTTTCTATTCTTCTTCCCACAACAGAAACCCTGTGAGAGCTCAGAAAGAAAGATGTGCCTAGCCCAAGGTCATCCAGCAGGCTTCATGCAGGAGTGCAGACTGAAATCAAGAGACTTCCACATAACTGAACACTCTAATCAAAAGACCAAACTGGCTCACATATTACTTTTTTTAAAAGCTTTGTTAAAAACAATTTTCCAGATTACATATATAGAAAGGTAGTATAAAAAGTAACTAAAAATACTTAATACAAAACCCTTTAAGATAATGGATATTATTCTGGGGTGTTTTTCCACTGTCACTAGAAGTACCCATTAAGTACCC
>MTQE01001134.1:51073327-51093258 GCA_014337955.1 Aspidoscelis marmoratus | reverse complement strand
ATGGGTACTTAATGGGTACTTTTAGTGACAGTGGAAAAACACCCCTGAATTGATTTGCACAGGCTAAGCACAACATCTAAGCATTCAATTACCTTTTAAGCTATCACTTCCTATTTATTTACAAACTATACCTTTGGTCTGGTCCTGCTTTCTGCAGCATTTTCAAATACTGAAATACAACATGAGCTACCTGAAAATGGAAACACAAAACACCATCATATTTTGAAGTCCTGAGAAAAAAGAAAAACATAGAACTTACTAGATGTGGGTCAAGTTTACCTCATAGAAATGCTTGTAACCTTCATCTGTCAAAGTCACACAAATACTGAAGACTGAATATGTGGAATTCTGTTCAAATCCTGTTTCACCATTTCCTCCATATAATGCAAGTGCCCAGAATCTATGAAGAAAACATTAACAAATAATTTATCAGAAAAGTGAAAAACTCAATAAATATTGATATACATTTCCAATATATGTATTAATGTCTGGAAAAGGAAAGTGTTCTATCTTGCCTTTATGAGGAATACTGGGTGAATTATTTCGGAACTTAAACATTGAGGACTCCTGGCATACCATTGCAGGCTAGTCTGGATCACAACGGCAAGAAGAAGGCATGCCTCCATTTTCTGGACAGTCAGGGAACTCATTTTGGTAGCACACCAAAGTATGCTTCCAAAATGGGTTCCCCAGGGATTCTAAAACTAAGAACGTCTACTTCTAGCCCTTCAGAGCCCAGTCCTGAAGCTCATGAAACAAATCTATTTATATGGTTGCTATTGCTAGTTCCCCATAGTGAAACATTTTCTATTTGTATTGAGCTTTTTCCTTTCACTAGAACATTTGTGTTTTTTCCTTCCTGCTCAAACTTTCTTGAGTTCACTAGTTGGCATTGTACTGTGAAACCAAAGAGGTGATTGTAATGGTTTGTACTATAGTAGTAGTCCAAAAGCACGTAACTTTAAAAGTGTAGCTACTAAAGGTTATAACTACTGATGTTGTATTTCATGCCTTTTCATTGTCAATGTCGTCAGCTTTCACTGTTGAGAACACATACTTTTTCCTAAGATATGAAAGAACGCTGCCTTTGCCTTCATGTCCAACCAGCCAGGAAATATAATGCAGTGGCTTCACCCTGTGTTTTTTTTAAAGAGACATAAAACATATATTGAAAATCTAGTTTCTAGCAATCGATGAAATTAGCAAGTAAAGAAAAAGACAGAGAATCTTGGAGATTTAAGCTTTCTATTCCTTTTATTAGAAGGGGGAAATCCCAACGAGGTTTACCAACAAATTTTAAAACAAAGGTAAAAAATTTAAAAATAAATATTTTATCCTACAAGAAGAAAAGACTCATGTACTCTTTTTAAACACCCACCCACCATTTCTTCATTTTAAATAATCCTAAGGCTATTTACAATGTAAACTTAAAAACAAGATCAAAACAATTAAAAACAGTAATGACAAGTTGGCATGAGATACAGGCAACCAGATATCACTGCTTGCAACAATTTAAAAAGTTTTTGAGTCAGGACGTGATGAGCTGTCCTCTAGCAGGAATTTAAATTTACCTATAATGTTGTTCTTGTGGAGGAAGAGCCCAAGTGATATTTAGAGAGTGTGTTTTTCTTATTGGAACAACTACAGGAAAAAAGCACATTGAGCATAAATTTAAAAGCATAATAATTATTTCTGTCTTCATTCAAATTCTCATGAATTTCTCCTCAATGGACAATACGCAAAAAGCAGACTCACTTGATTCATTTATGGTACTGTTACGGTCCTAGATCACTAGTGATTTACAAATCAAAGTTTTTTAAAAGTCAGAATATGTGACTTAAAATGTAAAATATTTTCAATATGAAAAGACTGTGAAGCTTAAAATAAAATATTTATGCACAACAATTTGTACTGTAAGAATTACCCATTCAAAATTCTCACCTTTGTAAAGCTTATGAAAATCAGGAGTGTCAAAAGGGTCCGTCAGGTGGCTAAACACCGGACTGGGTAAACTACTTTAAAAGCAAAAGAAAGTTATGCATCACTGTCTCTCTTATTTATTTATTTATTATTTTAAATGATCCTGAATGATTTTACAGTACAAATCTAAAAACAAGCTTAAAAAAATAAATAATAATCAAGTATTAAAACAGAATTAAAACTGGATGGTGCAAGGAATAGACATTCATCTGCACTGGGAAAGCCTGAATGAGCTAATATGTTTTCAACAGGCACCTAAAAGATGTGACAGTAGTTGCATCACAAATTTCAGAGAGCAGACCATTCCAGATTGTAGGTTCCAGTGCAAAGAAATCCACACTGCAGGACACTGCAAAATGATATTCAGTGAATGGTGGAACCCACAGCAGGGCCTCCCCAGATAACAGTAACAACCTTTCTTTTCTATAACAGGGAAAGCAATCTAGCAAGCAGACAGGTCCCAAATTGTTTGTGAAGCATAGAACCTTGAATCTGGGGTATTTTCAAACTTCTCTTCCTGTCTGCTGGACAGGAAAGGAGTACGATGACCCAACTAGCGCTCGATAGGTACAAGCACTAGGTAACAACAGCCTGAGCCCCACACGATTGGTCACTTGCCTGGGACCAATCCCAGGGCCGGTCCTCTTCTGGGAGCTGCCATTTTGGCTGTGGCGCCCTCCATGACTGCATGCACATCAGTGCCATCACCTTGATGAGGCTGATGCTCTGTGCACGCACAGTCATGTCTCTGGTCATCTGAGGTGCCAGTGCACTTGCGTGGCACCTCAAACGACCCCGGGAGCACCGGAAGAAGAGTGAATGGTCACTGCCCAGATGCTTAAGGTAAAGTTTGGTAAACATTGGTTAACGCATGGCGCACGATTTTGTGCTCCACACCTAATCAACAATTAGTGAACTTCTGATGAGGGCGGGCATGTTTGGAGGCTGTAACAGCCTACTCCATGTGTGGATGCTCTTCACCAGAAGTTCACTAATCGTGCACTAGAGGCCATAGTGCGAACAGGCCTCTGGCCCAGGAGCTAACTGGCAAGCAACTCTCTTAAGAGTTCTTAAGGGAGAAGTAAGAAAAGAAGAGAAAAAGCTTGAAAGGGAAAAATATGAGCACATCAGATCATATCTGTAGTCTTCATAAACACACAAAACAGCGCATTCAATTTTACAGTAGGAAAGAATCCTTACTTGTTTGGGATCTCAGAGAAGATTTCAATCACCCATTTTTCCAGAGTATCCAAAGTTTCTAAGGAAGATGGGGGAAAAGCAGCTCAGTTCAAATTCAATGAAGAAAGCTATCTTATGAAATAAGTAACTCAGAGAACCTCTTCAATCTCCATTTTGCAAATGAAGAAATATGCTGATGAAGCAATTAAGAGAGGGGTGCAAAGACCGCAAAATCCAAATGATCTATCCTCTTAGCAGACCTAAATTGTACAGGGCACAAGAATTGCATTTTCCAGGGTGTGGTTGTGCCAGGACAATTCATGCTTGCTGCAAAAGGGACTAGAAGCTTAGTGACAAATAGCAAATCCATACATTTGAATTCTTCCGCCTTTCCATGCATTTTTTATCAGTTAAACTTACACCAAACAACCTCACTGTTTCTGCACTTACTTGATTTAGATCTGGATGCACAGATTCAGATTCACTGGACCTACTGATCTGGACCACGGGGAGGCAGGGGGCAGATCAGTGCCATGTACACTGATCTGGTCCAAGCCTCCCTGAGGTTGAAAAACATACAGAACCTTTGCAACCACCCAAAAAGCAACTGGCAGCAAAGAACTTTCACCCCTAGCCATGGGGTGGGGATGAATTTCAGCAGTGTGCTATGGTACAGCACCATACAGCAGTCACTGGTAATTCTGGATCACGGAGGCATGCCAATTGCATGCCTCTGTGAACAATTTTCAGGCTCTTAGTCTAGCTGTAGACCCGATTTATCAGGACTACAACAGATCCAGATTAAGGGCCTCTTAAATCCAATCTGTGCAGAAGGAGCCGGATTAACAGGGGACAGGGACTCCTTGATCCATATTAATGCGTGGATGGGGAGGCCCAGGATTTAGATCAGAAGCCTTTTGGTCCAGATTTATAGATAAGTGCAGGAAGTCTCTAAGATACAATTAAACCCCCTTGCATAACTGATCTAGACTAACCTGGCTACTTCTTTGAATTTTACCCAAAATAAATTAAGGCCAATAAAGAACTGCTATGGCGCAAATCTTTACCAAACACACTGTCACGACTGATTTTATATTGAAGGTACAAGCAACATTACACATAGGATGTTTTCAGAAGCTTTCACGCAACAGACATATATGTACAGGCTACTACTGAGGGCAGAATTGGGAAGAAAGAGCAGGTTACTTCTTTGTTCTCACTTTTAGCCCCATCTGGTGCTAACAGAAAAAACTGCCAGAGTTGTTTCTAGAAACCACGACAAAGTCCTGCTTCTTGCAAGGCTCAGTTTGTCACCAAACTGAGCTGACTCAAACTCGGCACCCTATTTCTGAGCAGAGATGCATAAAACTGTGCTATAATCCACCTTACTATTTCTCTTCAATACAAACATGCTCAGAAGCACTTTGATAAAACAGTGATCCCCACTTGTGTAACTTTGGGCAGTCCATTTCCATAAACTGTACCCTTCATAATGGTTGCTATTAATTCACATTTGTATGTTGCAACCTTTGAGTGTTGTTGTTGTATTGTACTGTTCATGAACTTACTGGAGCTTGCAGCTGTTCAAACAATCCCATAAAAGACAAAAATGGCAAATTGTTGCTTACAAAAGATGAACAGGATGCCCAGCGTAAAATCTGGTCGCTGGCCAGAGTTGCTAGAATAACCTCGTTGCCCAATATGCTACTTAGCATGAGAGGACCTAACTTATTAACTTGAGCGACCTTTTCTCCCATTATTCAGTTTCTTTCATGTACTCCTAAATGTCCTGGCACATACCCCTGAGGTATTCACAGCACACTGAGATAAATAATAAAACCAGAGTAGTTATAAAAAAAATTACCTTTAGATTGCACAACTAAAGTCATATAGTGAGCTGAGTAATAGCGCTGCCAGAATTCTCTTAGCCTGGTGTAGGTATCAATATCTTTTTGTTTTGGCTCATGTTTCAGTGTTTCTGCATTGCCTGTGAATAAAATTTAAAATTATCAACGCTTTTTCTTCAAACGTTCTACTTTTACTCTTCAATAAATGAAATGATGATTTGAAAATAGAATTTTGTGTTTACTCAAGTAGTCATTGTCTCATAGTAACTTTTGTTTTAAGATCTGAAACAGTTAAGTGTGACAAATATGCAAAAATAAAAGAAGTCAGAAAGGGGGCAAAAACTTTTTCATGGCACCACATCTATGGGATATGACAGACAGTTTGAGTGCTGTGGGTTGGACTTCAACTTTATAGCAAGGCTAGAGTTTCTTCTCTAAGCCTACATCTGTCAAGAACAGATTTTGGTCCGGAGGGCTAGGGACCCAAGGCCTATTCGCACTAGGGCCTCTCAAACGCGAGTAGGACACCCCAGGACAGAGCATTCGCTCTGCTGGGCTGGTGGTTCTGTTCAGAACCACCCTAACCCGACCGAGGGTGGAGTACTTGCATTCCGGGCGTAGAGCATGAAATTGTGCTCTACACCCAGCCCAGGACATTCCCGGTCATCCTGGGCCGACCCACAGCTGTACAGGACAGCATTTGCACTCTCCCTCCCAGATAGCAGCGGGCCCCACCACCCGCTGCCGCTACTGGGCCAAAATCGGTCCAACAGCTAGCAGGCCCGTGCAATTACCTTACCTTGCCAGGCCTGGGGAGCTCCTCGTGCGGCCTGTAGAGCAATCTGCCGCAATCTGCACAGGCGCGTTCACTCTGCTACATCAGACCCACACTGACCTGGTCAGGTGAGCGCAGGGCTGAGCTACTGGAGTGTGTGCACCTGCATAGATCTCAGCACATCACTCTTGAGGCTGTGTAAACCCCAGACCCCAGGCCTGGCAAGGTAAGGGGGCATCGCGTGCTTTGGGGGTGGGGCTGGCATGAACCCCTGGGTGCTGCTGGGCACCCAGGGTTCATTGCCAGCTGCTGCAGTCCAGTCGAGATTGGAGCAGTCAGCGGGACACTAGCACCCTCGGTTCGATCTGAGGGCTGGGCGAGACCGGGCTGGCGATGTCTTCAGCCAGGGTCATGACCCACAGGTTGAGAACCGCTGCTCTAGACATTTGACTACCCTAGCTACAGTAAACAGAACTTACCCCAAAAGAACTTCTTCATAGGATGGTCAGATTTGGCAAGACTTCCAAATAACATCTCTCTTCGGTTTGCATCAGAGGGCCTTGCTAGCTGATATTCTGTTTTGTACAAAAGATTGTCAGATTCAAAGCAACACTGGCTTTAAGAGCAGCCATAGCTTACACTAGCATACGGACAGTTGACCCCTATTCCAAGATATATTCCTGAACAAGGCCAAGTGTGGGAAGGAACAGAGTTAAATCAATTCTATTAATCCTATATATAGCTAATGAATTTCTTTTTATATCAAGAGGACAGAAACCCTATACAGTATATACAATTATGGGTCCTGTACATCAGGATGCAGATATATCACTTAAAGGGTAGGTCAGATTGAGTCAATGAAACAACAGCAGCTGCATCTTGGGGCAATATGCACATAGAAAAATACACCCCTATAATGTGGTTCTAGCTGCATGTCACTGTCATAACATCTTTATGAATTCAAAACCCTCCTGAATAAGAACATAAAACATAAGAGGAGCTCTGCTGGATCAGACCACATCCCATCTAGTCTAACATCCTGTCTGACACAGAAGCCCACCAACTGCCCATGGGCATCTAAAGGCAAGGACAATGCACTGGGCCCTATTCCACATTATAACTTGGAACAGGAACCTGCCATCCGCATGCTGGTACAGAAACTACGGCAGGCCTCACCTGAGGCCTGTTCTAGTCTGCACTAGCAGGTAAATGGAAGGTCCTTGTTCCAGAGTAAGAGGCCCAGTTCAGAAAGGGCCTAAGATCCAGTTCACCGGATTATCTCGATGCATAACTCAGTTTCTGCAAACAATGGATGACAACCACTTCCAGACTCCTCTGGTGAAATAAGAAAAGGAATTGCCAGGATTAAATAAATCTGCAATTCATTTCCCCATTCTGATTAATACAACGTAATATTATGTAATGTTCTTCTGAAGTTAAACTATGAAATGTAACTACTTTGCTCCACTAAGGAAGGGTTTTCTCTTAACTATTCAAAATGTTACCACTTTGTCAAATGATACTATCAATATTTCTATGTGGAACATTGATTTTAAAAAATAAATCAGAACTTAAGAAGAACCCCCTTGAGCAGGGGGTTGGACTCGATGACCCAGGAGGTCCCCTCCAACTCTACCATTCTATGATTCTATGATTCTATGATTCTTACCACTATCCACTGCTTCAACTTCTCGATCAATTGCATCTCGGATCATCAAAGGATGAATGAAAAATTGTGCCCACCTGAGGAAGAAAAGATAATTAATCAACTTTTTTCCCAATCACTTTAGAAAGGGTCTAAGGATTAGCAGTTAACAATATATTCAAGCTAGTATGAAACTGTTTTTTCAGTGCTGGAGGCCAGATTCACACCGTAAAGTGAGCCATACACCACTGCCTCCTTTGCATGACTGAAACTACTTGGGATGCAGGAAAAACACAATTTCCTGGATTTGGCATTATGCCCAAGCCAGGAATTATTTAGCCTCCAAATAAAAATACATTACAAAATTGTATTCTTGTTTAGTGATCATGGATTGCACGACTAAAATTAATCAGAACTCCTGATAACATTAAGCCAAGTGTGGTTTTCTCCTTGTGGCCTCTTCTGCACCCTGAACTAAGCATGCAGTAGCCCCACAATAAACTCTTGGGCTTCTGCACAATTGCCTAGCAAAAGCAGGCCAGCCTGCATCCAGAGCCCAGAATACAGATTTTGGTGAAACCTGGATTCTAAAACTATGTCAGTGCTTCCACTAGGGACAAAATCTCCCGAGTCCTGTGCAGGAATCCTTTTCAGGATTTGCTTTGTGCTAGAGCTGCTTCTTGAGTGGGATTCTCCACTGATGACCAAACCCTACTCCTGAGTAGATCAGAAGGATTTCGCTCCCACTTATTGGGCAGGGGGCCAACAATGACATCTATCTGCTCTCTCTTTCTTCAACTCTTTCTCCACTGTATTTTCGTAAGTGCGACAGAGGAAGATCACAGAAAGAGAGAATAGGCAGCTGAGATTTCACTTCTAATCAGTTGTCTTTCCCCTTCAACCACCTGCCAACAGCCACTTTGCCACTGCGCTGAGAATTTTTTCGACTTTGTACTGAGTGTGTCAACTAGCGACAGAATTTATTTTGCTGTTTATGCTTCAACAGGTAGCCATCCATATTAGCACATTTCCATGGTCGACAAGGTTACAATTGGCTGCAGCTGATCTTCAAAGTAGTAACCCTGAAAATTGACCAGGGCAACCCCAGCAGGGTAGGAATTTTACAAACTGACTCATTCTGAAGGTGACACTACGTTGACGGTACCATGTTGACGGTACCATGTTAAAAGCCTGCAAGTTCTTTTGTACACCCCAGAGAAAGGAGTGTCTGGATGGCCTTGTAATGCATGCACACTGATTCAGAACAAAACCACCTTAATTTAGGAGAGACTCAAATGTTGTCACAGGTTTTAAAAAGTGGTGAAAGCTTTTCATGATCATCCCTGAAGCAAGATTGCTCTGGCTTATGGTTCAGTAGTTCAAAAGCTGCTGAACCCACCAATCCAGTTTGAATTTGGTCAAATATGTTCAACTGGTTTGTCAGCTTGTTGACTGCCAAACTACTGAGCCAAGGAAACTGCAGCTTAGCTGTGCACATAAGTACCAAGTGCACCTACCTACCAAACCTAGTAGCAACAATTAATATATTAAACAGTATTACTCTACGTACAAATTTAAGATACCTATCAAGTGCTTCCTTGAAATATTTCCTCTGTACATCAAACTGGAAAACTGTTCGCTCACAGTCTGTTGACGCGTTGTCACTGCCCCCATTCTTCTTCAGAAATGCATCAAACCCATTTTCATCCGGGTACTTTGCACTTCCCATGAAAACCACTAAAAAAAAGATTAATTCTAACTGCAGATGCTGCCACAGGAACAACATGACATTCTCATAAACGTATTATCTTATGGCAAATACAAGGTGAATCTGTTGTACCAACTGCAAAGCACATGGTATATATCAGAAGTAAATTCTTCTTTTTGCTTTCTTTCTACTTGAATGAGCTGGTGAAAATCAGACATGAGGGAAACATAATGAAATTTATTTCTCCAGTATGGATTCCCAACCAAACAAATGCTGAGCTTCCCAAAGACCATTCAGAATTATTAAAAGGAAAAAAAGTTTGCTTAAGGACTTTTATATCCAGTATACTGTATTTTTTGGAATATAAGACTACTTTTTAACCCAGGAAAATCTTCTCAAAAGTCAGGGGTCGTCTTATATGTTGGATGTTGTCTTCTTATACGGCGAGTATATCCCAAACTCTATATATTAACTGGAAAGTTGGGGGTCATCTTATACGCCCAGTCGTCTTATACGCCGGAAAATACAGGTAAATATCAGATGCATATTGAGGTTGCCTGAAACTTAGAATTAATTGCTCTGCACATTGAAAGAGAAATGTATAGTCAGGAAACCCATGTGTCTGAATAATACCGGATCATTCTAATAGTACTTTACATTGACACTGGTACTGTATCAATCTCTTATTAGAATAGATTCCGAAAGTATAAACCTCAATCATGATCTGAAAACTAACCCAATAATAAACCCACAGTCACCCGTAATAATTACTATAATAGAAGGATCAAAATCAGAAGATTTAGTGAAATGGTATTTTCATGCTTGATTACTTGAAAAAGGCTTATTAAAAATGAGTCAAGTCCACTGCCAAGCTATTACCTTAACAAGATATAATTGAATATTTCTCTGTGTAGGAAATCCTTAACAGAAATTTAACAAGTTGTGACTCATACCTTTACCCTAAATGAGCAACATGTTCACAAATAAGTGAGCTGTGCAGCTATACTGTTGAAAAAGAAGAGAAAACCTTCTCCTATTAAAGAAGCCTTCTCTAACCTAGATGTTTTGGACTACATCTTCCATTGCCCTAGCCAGCATGGTAAACAGCCAGGGAGGATAAGAGCCGGAGTCCAAACCATCTTATTGACTAGGAAGATTATATGAGAAATAGGAACTCTGAAGACAGGAGGCAAATACTTTTCCATGGCACTGTATGTTTGAGGAAAACAGGCCACACTAACTGCCCAGCAAAATTGGCAATCCCTTGGTCTTCAGGTAGGGGGTGAAAGGGAGAACAATGGCACCACAACACATGATTTTGCCAGACATTGGGTTAAGGCAAAGAGCACGGGCACAAAGTAGTCAATATTTTTCATTTTCTTCACAGAGAAGGGAAGATTCTCTTTATACGCTTTCCCCCCAAAAAGCATGTTGTACAAAACTGCTGCTAGGGGGCTCCAGTACTATTTCTGAAATTTTCTTAGTACAAAAATCAATTTAAGGCTGTACTGAGAGAAGCAGATTCTTGTTTCACAATGCACATTAAAAACCTCCTTTGCTGATCAAATCAACGGCTTCATTTCATTTTGCAAACATGCAAACAAGAAAATGGAATGGCTGAATTTCAAGTTGTTGATTCCTGAGCCTTTGTGCTAAACTTTTTCACAGATTCAAAACCACAGACCACTGGCTTTTTCCTAAACACACGAAAACATCAATAAAAACATACTGTGTTCCAGAAAATGTGCCAGCCCTGGCAGATCTTCAGGGTCAGAGAAACTGCCAACACCAATACAGAGTGCAGCTGCAGACTGGAAGAATGAGAAAAAGACTTATTGAAAAAAACAAAAACAACATCAGTATCTTACAATAAAAGATAGCAGCAGCAAAACAAGCAAACAAAAAACTCTAGAGCTTAGGAGCAACATAGCTCCACTTTCCATGTATACTAAATGGATCCAAAAAGTACACACCAGAGAAATATGGCATGGTTTTCTCTCATTTACCAACATTTCTAGTAATCAGTGCCTTCCATTAAATGATTGCCATTTGACAAACACCATTCATGTAAATTAACATATCCTCTGTGTCTGTGGAAAGGATGCAACAGTAACTCAGGTGAAGCTCTATTGAAATATGGTCATCCCTCTTATAACATGGTGGTCCCATTCACGGAAACCACAACATTATGCAAATCCCACAGCATTGCATTTTGCAACTGAAATTGCAATTCCCTCTATACGCACATACAAAATCGTGTAGAGTAAAACTGCTATATGAAGATGATTATATTGTCAAGGAAAGTACTACATGGTGTCAGTAATTCTTTTGTTTACAATTAATTTTTAACAGGAAGAGCTAGATCCCAAGATATATTGTCTATGACAAATTGAGATGCACCACTTCCCTCATCTCTTGAAGGTACCTACATTCCATGGCAATTTTCTCTGACAACTCATATTGGACAGTGTACAACCCTGCTATGAATGAACCCTCCTCGTCACCTCAGAGAAAAATAAGTTCTTAGAGTGGGAAGATGAGTGTGATAAAAAAGGTTAAACTTTACCCAATCCCTTATCACCACTATATCCAACTACCACCTGTCGTATTATATACTAGTCTTTTTGACAGCATACCAACTAAAGTCATCTCAAGTAAGCTTTAGGAAACATTGTCATTGGCCACGCTCAGTCAATGATGCCCTGTGCCAACTAAAAAACTAGTACAAATAGGAGCAATGTGCTGAGATCCTCTTGAATTTCCCAACAGTACTTCAGTTGTTCTTGGGTGCAACAGAAATCTCACCATCCTTATTGGTGAGGAGACAGATTGCCACCACACGCTTCGGGTATAGATCACACTATAACAAGAGACACCTTTCTTCTCTTATCCATTTCAACACGCTTCAGAACAATGACCAAAAAAATGTGCATGAGCTAACTATAATCTGAAGAAATGGTTTATACCTGCTTTTCTGTAGCATTTCTCTTCCGTATCTCCTCTTTGTCTCCTAGCTCTTCCAGCTCACTGTCTGGATCATCAAGATCATCATCATAATCACCACATTCATCATCATAGCCTTCCTGGTCATCTTCTATTTCTGCTCCAGAATCTTCTTCTTCATCAGTGCCTTCCTCAGATTCATCTTCATCCTCCCCATCTGAGGACATCGCACAAGGGCTACCATCTGGATTATTCAAGTCCGAAATCAGCAGTGCACATAAACCGTTCTGTAGCTTGATATACCTGAAGAGTTGTTGGTATATTATAATTAAGATGTTGCTCTACTAGTTGTTTTTTCTACTAGTTTCCCATACTTCACAAAATTTAAAACTGAACTTTCTCTTATTTGACATAGTTACTCTGAGTCTATTGGTTAGAACATAAGAACATAAGAAGAGCCCTACTGGATCAGGCCACAGCCCATCTAGTCCAACATCCCGTCCCACTCAGTGGCCCACCAACTGCTTATGAGCATCTCAAGCAGAAGACAAGGGCCAAACCTTCATTGCTCTCAAATCCTAGCAAATGGCCCTAGAGGCACTCTGCCTGCCAGGTTCTCAGATTTCGTAAACAGTCATTCTTCCACTTTTGAAGAGGTTTTAAAATTAATATGTATTCTTTAATAAGCACACATTTATATGAATTCCTATACAGTAAAATCTCCCACATTCCTGGAAATTGGTGCTTAATGTGATAAAGTGCAATGGAAGCAACTGAAACAAATGGGAATCCAGAGATAGTGGGACCTTCAGAAGGGCTTCCAAAGATTTAGGAGGGGAACTATTGCTGAAATGGGGAGCTGTCCCAGAGGACTACTGCCTTGTGTCAAAAACTCACAAGAAAAAGCTGAAGACAGTGATGTTTTCCAGTGCCAGACATGAAGAGGCACCAAGGGCAAAGAGCTCAGTTGGTAAAAGGCCTGACAAGCTTTTACATGAAGACTCTCCAGGTCTCCCCACTTTTCAACATTTCAGTTGCGCAATCCAGTTATTTATGAAGATGAGTTCATCAAATGTCTGCTAAGAATTATTTTCACGTCTGTAATGTCTCCTCATCTTCCTTGCTTTCTTGGAGTTTGTGGGGCTTTTTCAGAAGGCAAATTTCCTCTGGAGGCAGCTACCCCTTTGTGGAAGACTATTCTTCCACCCCCGAAAATAATTATCAGATATGCACCAAATCGCTCAACAGTAAAAAAAATGGTCACAGGACATATAGTAGCGAAAATCCACCATGTGTATTTGGGCTATGGGTCCACCCAACAGCAAAAAAAGCCATTATGTGCAACTGAATGGATAACTAACTGCCTCCTATATGTCAACCAGTCATAAACTGAATCAGTTTTCCCATATTAGCAAGTGTTTTTTCTGATTTTCTTGAGGGGGTACCCGCAAAGTAGGGAGGAATGCTATGGCTCTGTATAATGGAAATAGTTAAATCTACCTATTGCTGTAAGCAAACTGAACGAGAACTGAAGAAAGCTAGCTTACATCTATAGGAAAAGGAAGTGTTCCTTTAAAATGACTGAATGAACTTTACCACCTTCCTAGCTATCTGAATACACTTGGGATGATCATGCTTGAGATTGTTTTCTGACATCTGGCTTATTAAGTACATTGAGTTCATTTGATTTAGTACATAGGAAGCACCTAAAAACCAGTGCACCTTATTGGCTAGCTTCTAACAGCTGACGTTCTAGTTTTGGGATAAAGACAGACTTTCTATTAGCTATGATTTGATCTAATCACTTCATCACCAAATTCTATCATTTGTTATGATGTCAGGGGGACATGCCGGTACGTAAGACGAGAATGTTTTTAATGCTACTATAGCTGTTGTATATGCTGCTTGCTCATTTGTTTTGTTGCTGTACTTTTTTTTAAAAAATGAACCAACATAAAACCTTGTTTCATGGCTGGTCTAAAAGCCTAAGGAGGATGGGAGGTGAAACATCCAGTTTAAAGCCTAATTAACTGCTAATCTAGCCTAATCAACAAAGGTTTGGATCCAACCATAC
Source organism: Aspidoscelis marmoratus (assembly GCA_014337955.1). Classification (NCBI taxonomy): domain Eukaryota; kingdom Metazoa; phylum Chordata; class Lepidosauria; order Squamata; family Teiidae; genus Aspidoscelis; species Aspidoscelis marmoratus. Next base: position 51,079,107 of record MTQE01001134.1, on the reverse strand, counting down.
AGATGTAGATTGGGAGCTCTATTTTTTTTTCTATTCTTCCATACGGAATACTAAGGGCAAATACTCATTAAAACTGATACTAGAAAATCAGGCTAGTCCTTTCCTAGCTGTACAAAACACACCTGTCCCAAGGGCAAATTTCATACAGTATGTGTTTATGCTTTATTACATAGGACTTATAGTGTGTTCTGTTTAAAGAATGTAAATATCTGAGCTCCTGCTTCAGACAGTAACCCAACTGATGAGTATGGATAAGATAGACGGCAGCCAGTCGTCCCAAGCATTTACTACAACACCACTACAGTGCCCACATTTCTTGATAGCCCCAGCAGCAATGACCACAACCTTCATCAGGAGCTCTCCTTAAACATAACTCCCAGGACTGGGGCACTCTTGACACAAAACTGCAGTGGAACAGTTTTTCATCATCTCAACCTTTGCAGTTCTGCAGCAAAGCCTATATCAATCAAAAAGCTGCCACAGGTCATTCAGCCCACCTTTATGACAGAGATGGGGTGAAATTTCCACCAGAGCCCACTCCATGGTAGACATTGGACTTAAGGTATAAACAAAAGAGGGAAGAAATACATTGCTATTTCCTGTTTCAAAAAACAGCCTCACACAACATTACACAAATGGGTGAGTTAACCTACGAAGCAATTAGAAGAAAAAGGCCAAAGGAAGGACAAGGCTTCAGTCAGAAGCGTTGTTCTCCTCTCACCAAACTGCACTTTGATCTGATGCAGATCAAAATATAGTTCAAAACAAGGCTTCCGATCAACTCTTCATCCTTCCTTCATTGCTCTGTGGTGCATCACGCTTTACAGCCTCTCAAAGCTTAGTCTCATTACAAATTAGGGTTCTGCGGGAGGTTCATCTCTCCTTCCCAAATAATATCACAGATTAACTTAGTTTCTATCATCAAGGAAGCTCAGCAGAACCAAAGCAAAGTCCCAGCAGATATTGCTTGGTGGCCCTTGACGGCACTAGAAGTGAATACCATGTTTCATGTTAACGAAAACAAGTTGTTCACTAGCGAGAAACATTTGCTGGAACTTTGTTTTTAAAAGCACCTGCATTAATTTTGGTTTTGCTGGGCTTCTGCAGCAAGGGGAACCCAGCTAATGTGCTGGTAGTGTTCAAAGCCTAGAGAGCCTTGATGTCAGCTTCCCACTGACCAGACCTATAAAGTCAGTCCACAAAACCTTCAACTTCAGCTCCTTAGTTTAGGTTACCACTGGCTGACTCTATTTGTAATTAAACCAATGTGCTGGCATATTTTATACAGTACAGCATAAAATTCTGTAATTTCTATTATCTTAGAAATTTAACTACTACATGTCAACATCTACCACTCAGCCAGGTCTGTTTAATGGGGAGAGAGATGCACGTGGTTCTAGGCCGCTTTTAACTTAGACCCTAAGGATGTCACTGCTCTAGGCAATAATGGCACCCTAGGGGAAGTTTTTAAACACATTTTATTATAATTCGCATACAGTTGGAGTCAGAGTTGGTACATTTTTATCTCTTACTGCAAGAGGGGGCAAAACCCTAGAGCCCATCCAACCTAGCCTTTGTCTAGGCTGGAAGTATGAAAGACGCAGTCCAGCAGCATTAGGAGGGCTGTAGTTTGACCACCTGTCTTACAATAGTGGTGATGTACTACGGGCTGCCTGTTAGGTGAGGGACAGGGAACCAGTTTGCTCTAGTGGTTAAGAAAGCGGGGTAGAAAAGCCAACTCTTCTTCTTTCTGCATCAAACCTTATTCTGGATTATATCTCAGAACAGGGACAAAGGTATTCACATGCTCGTGCGGACTACCTCAGGCTCTGGCCAGTGACTGCTATAGTCAGCACTAGCGTGTGGATGGCAGGTCTCTACTGTGGAATATAATCCAGAATAAGGCCCAATGCAGAAAGGGCTCTGGCTTCAGCATCCACAACAGTTTATTACTCTCGTCACCCTCAGATATGACCGGGGAGCTTGATCGTCAGCTTCCGATTTAGATACACCCATTTCCCCTGCACCCTCGCTGTTTACACGACGTTCCCCTTCACCCAGGACAGCGGCGCCCATCCACTCACCGGTACTGCTTGGGATCGCTGGGGGACTTGACGATCTCAGCATCTCCGACATTCTTGGGTTCGTCGCCGCCGCCGCCAGGACCCTCTCCAGTCTCCACAGCGGCCGCACCGGGGCCTCCTGCTTCTCCTTCCACCGCCTCCTGGATCGCGCCGGCCTTGGCCCCGCGGCCGCCCTCCGAGTCCTCGTGCTGATCCGGGCTGTCGACCGGAGAGGCCTTCACGCGGCCGGGCATGGCTCCTGTCACAGGGAGGAGGGGGGAGGAGGGGCTCGTGGGAGCACCAGCAGCCGGGATCTTTCCGCCCGCACGGACGCCGCTCCCGAGGGCCCGACGCGCTCCAAATGCCGCCCGGCTCACGCGGCACAAGCCGGCGGCGACCCCCTCCCACATCCACTCCCGGCCGAACTCCAGGCCGGCAACTCCTAGTCGCACGCACACAGACGGCCTCCGGAATCAAGCCCCCACCCCTTTCCGGCTACCAGCCAATCAGAGCTCTCCTCGGCCTCCACATCCTGCACGCCAGCGAATCCTACGCGCCGGCCGGCCTAGCGCTTTTCTAATAGGATGAACCGACACTAACGGGGGTGGGTGCGAATGTGGAACAAACCATTAACGCAGACGGGGGGGGGAGAAAGATGAAATTAATCCGTAGAGAAGTAGGAAAGTAAGCAGTGTTGTTATTTAAATTTATTTTACTTTTATTTATTCGACAGCGCTCACGTGTCCCATTTCAAAAATGAGATCTCCCTCCCTTGGCTCATCAGCTTTTTCTAAAGGTCGCTCTCCCTCGATTGGGCCAACGAGATGTCAGTTTTAGAGTAGTAAGCCAATGATGTAGCTCGGTTGGTGAGTTTGCGGTTATCCAAGGAGGCGGGAATAGTAAATTCAGTCATATCAGGTAGAACTTGGAGGGATTAGTGTGATATATAGAGTAGCTGTGAAAAGGTGTTGTTGCTAGAGCAGGGGGCTTAATAGTCCCTGCCCTGGTATGGCTGGTTTTGCATTTTTTATATATTTATTTATTATTTACATTTCTATCCCGCCCTATACCTGAGGGTCTCAGGGCAGGTAACAACATTTAAAATGCATCCTGTTGTTGCTTTATTATACCAAAACGATAGCAGGGTCTGCAAGGGGGGAGAGAAAGTGTATTCTCATTTAACTAAAGGCTGGGGCAAAAAGTGTGTCTTCACTGCTTTCCTAAACATGTACAGTGAAAGTGACTGAGGTACCTCAAAGGGGAGACTATTCCACAGCCTAGGGGCCACCACTGAGAAGGCCTTCTCCCGGGCGCCCCCCTCTTTTGTTACTGAAGGTGGTGGTACAACCAGGAGAGCCTCTTAAGGCACAGGCAGGTCGGTATAGGAGTAGGCATTCTAGATATTTGGGGCCCAAGTCAAGTTAAAGTTAACATTTTTTTGACATTGTTTTTAATGTTCTGTTTTGGTAGATCAATTGGTTTCCTAGAAATTTTTTTGTAAACAGACCTAGAGACATGCATTTCCAGGCCCTCACGCTGGCCAGACTAAAAAACGACACATTGTTATCTTGTAGACTTTCTGTAATTAAAGTTTTCCTAGAGCAAGATAACAATGTGTCATTTTTTAGTCTGGCCTGGAAATGCATGTCTCTAGGTCAGGGGTAGGCAAACCATGGCTCGGGAGCCACATGCGACTCTTTGGCCCCTTGAATGTGGCTCTTCCAGCTTAGAAGTACCCTGGTGAAGTTAATTACAATGTACCTACCTATATTTATTTATTTATTTGTATTTCTATCCCGTCCTATACCCAAAGGTCTCAGGGCGGGTTACAATATTATATTAATCTTAGACAGGTCCCTGCCCTCAGGCTTACAATCTAAAGAGACAAGATACAAAAGGAAAATGGTGTGGGAGGGAACAGGGGTGCTCTGGTGGCAGCAGAGTCCTTGCAAAGGTAAAAACTTTTATTTTATTTTCCTCCTCCATTCCCCACAGGCAAGATGGTTCCTTCATGGCCCGTCTGGAGGCAAGTTGGGAGGGAGGGGCCAATGCTGGGAGCTTGATGGAAGGTGCTCACCCAGCTTCCTTCTCTCTTCCTCACCCAAGGCAAGATGGTTCCTTCATGGCCCGTCTGGAGGCAGTTGGGAGGGAGTTTAAGTTTTTAAAATTCGGCTCTCAAAAGAAATTTCAATCATTGTACTGTTGATATTTGGCTCTTTTGACTAATGAGTTTGCCGACCATGGCTCTAGGTCTATGAAAACTGCTTACAAATTGAAAGCATAAGCAAAAATCTACTAGTTTAGTAAGAGGTAGGTTTGAACACTCTTATCAGGGAAATTCTTACAGTTTCTGTTTGCTTGTAAGGAATTGCAATAGAGAGATAGGGTAATATTTTTCTTTCTCTATTACATCCCTTCCCAACTCCCAGTTTTAATTTTATAACTGTTTTCTTCTGTGCTTCATTGCTGAAAATGAAAGTGACCTGTGATGTTGCTGTTAATAGTTTTGGCATCTGGTTAAAATGTACTTCACCCAGGCCTTTGATGTTTGGCTCCCTCTGGGTGTAGGACGGAGCCAGGGAGGTTTATATTTTAAAGACATTTTTGGAATATTCTTGTCAATTGTTGTTTCGATCTGCCCTAGGACCTTTTGGTGTAGGGCAGGAAATAAATCTTAAATAGAAATAAAATAAGGTGTGCCCAAGAAATTGTCACCTCTGCATATGAAAGGATTCTCCTGTTTGTAAGACAGACACGCAATCCACCCAAATATTTCAGGGTCACTAAATAACATTTTATTTTGTCGGTGTCGTATAATTAGGAACAATATGTACACATGAAACAATGCACAGTGTCTTCTTAACACCAGATCATAAGTATACAATAAAATAGAAGTTTCTCATAATTAAGACAAAATTCAAACCTTCTACTGAAGGCATATATTCATTTAGTACCACAATACTCCTGTTGTAACAAAAACAAACTGCAAATAATTGGATCTTGAGGGTAGAAGGACAGAGGACAAAAATCAGTAACATAGTCCACCTTTATCAACTCTTGGTCAACTCCTCAGCAGTCATTCAATTGTTTGAATTACTTCTAAATGCTTAGTTCCCTATATGCACCACACTGTATTTTCTTTATAACATGTTTATACATCTGCCAAAACATACCATGATGTAACTAAGTGAGGCCCTTCACAGTGAATTTATGCTGTAAGACATACGCAAACCTTTCAAGTGCTTTAAATCTTTTCAACTATACTTGTCTGCACTTCCTCCCTGCCTATCCCCCTCCCTCTCTTGGCGTTTCACTGAGTGTGAATGTTAGTTCCACAAGTGCAGAACACCTAAATCTACTCCAAGACCATTAACCGAAAGGCTCAGTTATTTATTTATTTTAAAATGTCTCCACTGCTTGCCACTAAAGAATCCTGAAATATTTACAGAAGAGTGTAGATTAATTTTTGCTCAATGCAAAATTAGCACAAGTTTTTCCACTCATACTTTCTCTGCCTAAGGTTTCTTCAGCATGTCGCTTATTGGGAGAGTAAAAGCTTTATGTGATATTGCTCCCGATAGTCTAGAGAAAAGGGGAAGCAGCATGGAATAGCGGCTACAGTGTTAGAAAGATCTGGATTCACTGTCACTAGAAGTACCCATTAAGGACCCATTAAGAACCCATTTGGCTGAGAGCCGGATGACCCCATTTCCACTA
>MTQE01001134.1:51050458-51073075 GCA_014337955.1 Aspidoscelis marmoratus | reverse complement strand
ATTAAAGGGGTCAAAATCCGATCTTCAGGCACCAAATCCGGATTATAGGGAACCTGTTTCCATTACAATTGGGCAATGGGGTTTAGAGGAGGCTCGGGGGGGCACCCATGGGGGGTGCCTCAAACTCAAAACTTTGAAGTCCCTCCAAAGATGCCTTCAGAGATTAGCACAGGCTCCGAGGAGAACCCCTTGCGAGAGCAATGCCACTGTCAAAGGCTCTGGAGGATCTTTGAAGTTAGTGGCAGATCGCTCCAGAGATTCTATAGAGCCACTCCGGAGCCACTCCAGAGGATCTTCGAAGATTCTATGGAGCTCTAAGGAGATTTTACCCCCTGTCCCCCCAAACACCTGGGGTGACAGGCAGACCCCTCGTGGGTAGATCCGGATTTGCACGTGGGTGCTCCAGCGTTTCCACAGCAGGCAGGCTAGCACCCATTGTTATTGGAAACACAGCTGGCAGGCTAGCACCCACTGGAAACACATGGGTACCTCCCTTAATCTAAATCTACTAGATCCAGATTAAGGGAAGTACCTATTCCTTAGATCTGGATCTTCTTCAATACGGTTTAAAGGAGCTCAGTGGAAAAACACCCTACCTTCCCTCAGCCATGGAAACTAACTGGGTGATGAGTCTTTCCTTGCTTTTTGTTGTGGACACAAAATAGAGAACAGTTCACTATCTTAAGCTCTTTAAAAGAAAACTGGAATATAAATGCAAAAATGAATGAAAAGGAAAGAAAGAAAATTAAAAAACAGGATCCAGTCACATCAGAACAAATTAATCTATCTTAGGGCACAACTGAGTATCAGGCCATTTTTTCGTTTCATCGCACCCATTCATTATAAATAAACCAGTTCAAAAAGTGATAAGCAGGAGAAATAGTAAACAGCTAAAAAATGTGGTTTGGGAAAAGTACAAAATTATTATACTATAATCAAACAACCATTCTACTGAAGAAAGGAAAAAAAGCACTAATTTCAGAAGGAGTCTGCTTTCGAGTGAGAATCATATGATTTTATAAGATAAAGAATATAGAAAAGCAGTATACAGACATTTAATGATTTTGAAAAGAATTATAAGGGAAAGTAAAGGAGAAAAAACCTTACCTCAACAGTAAATAAAACTATTATTAGTGTACATATGCAAAATAACGAGATATATAAAAATGAAAAAGAATGAGAGAACTAGTAAAGAAAAATGGGACAGATATTAAGCACACCATGTATAAGGAACTGTTGAGAGTATTTTGTAAATGGTATCTTATGCCAAATAAACTAGGACCCAAGTAACCATGTTTCAAATTCGTGTTTACCTCCTGACCCTGAGACAGGCATAACCTTTTAGCCAATCCAGGCTTGCCTACCTCACAGGACTGTTGTGAATACAAAATATAAGGAAGATAATATATCCATCATTTTGAGCTCTTTAGAAGAAAAGCAGGATATAAATGCAACAACAACTACTGCTGGTGAATAAATGGACAAAACCATGCCCTTTTCCTGGGAGCAATACAAAACCCAGGATACCATTTCCTTCTTTACAAATGTACTTCACCCCCCACCTCTAGCTTACAAAACCTAATATTCCAATGCATCTTTCAAGTGCTAGATGGTCCAATATTACTTAGCCTGTGAAACCACTGCTTTATAGACTGTATACAGAGCAATTTGCCTCAGTGAATTACTGATTTCAATTGCTTCCATTTGGGCTTTAGCACTCCTCCTTAATCAGAGAGACCAGATGTTTCCACAAAGAATTGTAGAATATTGCTGCCATTTCCTAAAGAATCTGGAAATGCTGCTTCCCGTCTTATTTTGTCAATTGACTGAAACAGTTCTCTCATAAGATATTTTTGTACCATAAGTATCTCTTAGTAGGCAGATGAGATAGAAACACGTTCCAGTCAGGATCATCTGGCTGGTGACAATAACAGTAAAATCAAGAACTACTTAGAAATAAGTAAAGGACTATGACATACTAACACATTAGCATAGCTTTTCGCAGACACGGAAGCCGCATTGGCACTGTTTTCATCTTACTCTACTCAATATGTTAAACATAAAACAAACTTTTTGGAACATCAAGCAAACACATGTAGCTCCATCAGCCCTAAAAGACCTGCTTCTCAGCTGTGATTATGCGATAATAAATTGCTCCCACCTCTCAACAAGCTTTCTTAGAGATTGTGGGTCACTAACAGGAGCAGTGCTGCTGAGGTGAAGGTGGATTGTACGTCAGGTGCACGTTCTTTCCAGAGGGAGCACTCCTAGAAGTTTCTGAATCCACGCTCTCAGACATTTTTTCACATATGACATCAACAAGGCGCTCAAAGACTTGTCTCACATTGATGTTCTCCTTGGCACTGGCTTCAAAATAGTCAAAGCCTGTTTTAATTTTTTTTTATTAAAAAAATACATCAATCAATATCTGGTTATCACAAGATTGTTTTTCATATTACACAGAAATTAAATTCTGTTCAGCTCAGTGAAGGTGTTTTAATATAATGTCTAGAACCATTACAAGTTTGAAGTAGGCCTTGCATCAATTTGCGGGGGGAAAAAGAGTTTATTTTTAGGAAGCACTGGAAATGACTATATTGGTCTGGATGGGAATGATCAAACTTTATAAAAAGATACAGGCAAACTATGGACCAACAGATGTTGCTGAATTGCAGCTCTACTGTCACAACAAGTGTGAGAATGTGAGAAGTACAGGAAGATTTCTGTTTTGAAACATTCTCTCTTGACAGTTAGGACCTCCTAGCCCCAAGTTGTGTACATGGCACACCTAAACAACAGCAAAGAAGTAGGGGAATGTCTGAACTTTATTTGATTAAGAAAATAATTTACAACTTAAGGTTTTTGCACCTGGATCTAGAAAGACACAGGTTCCATACTCCTGCCCCAGACAGCAGATTTCAGTGACGTCTGTAAATCAAACAGATATACTCATACAAGCCTTTTGCCTCATGACTTTCCTACTCTGGATATTCACAAAAGTAAGTATAATAAAAGAGATGGGATAGAGGTAAGCAACTGCTTTTATGGGAAACTTACGATCATTTCTGGATTTCCCATAATCTTTAGACTGTAAGCCTGAGGGCAGGGACCTGTCTAAGATTAATATAATATTGTAACCCGCGCTGAGACCTTCGGGTATAGGGCGGGTAGAAATACAAATAAATAAATAATAGCAACATCATGGGATTGCCCCCTTTATGTCCTGGGACTATACTAGGAATGTCACAATTATGTAAGTCTGCAGCTGGAAGTACCCTTAAAAATCTTTGGTCCATAGGAAAATTAGCAGCACAATGTCTAGAAAAACAATTGAGTTTGCTGCCTTCAAAGTGTGCTAAGTGCAGAACCTATATGAAGCTGTTTTCATGAATCAACAGAGTACGCAAACCAAGTTTTATGGCTTTGATTTGTATTATATGCCCTTCAGTTAAGTAAGGCTGGCTTGGGGGTTAAGAAATGGTTTCAACACCAGAATTTTAATGAAAAAAGGGACTAAAGAATCCCCATAAACACATCAACACTTTCCCTGCCCAAGATGCAAACAAGCAATTTTTTACACTAGGGCTCTAACTAATTAGAAATGGGTAATGAATGGTGCCCTCCAAAAAAGATGGAAAGATACAAACAAAAAAATTTAAAAACAAGATCTACTATATGTGAACACAATACAGTGTTAGCTATAATTAGTAATTAAATATTGGATGGTATGCTGATTTATAAGAATATATATTCCAAGTACTGGGACAGAAAAACAAAGTAGTAGTTGAACTGAAATTATCCCATAAGTTTAACAATTAACAATTAAGTTGCTATCAACAGCAGTTTCTGGTTGCCAGACAGTTCAGAGCTGATCTGGCTCATTGGTCAGCTATTTCATGGACAATGCAACACATCTGTGCTTATTTATACTTACCCACTCACTTACCCATTCATTTTGTCTCTAAGGCTTCCTCAAGACACGAGTCTAATATACCACCATAAAGCAATAATGCAAGTATTTCTACCCACTATTATTGCTTTCTATCCTGACAGCACTGGCCCCAGTGCCAGCTCTGCAGGTCTTTGGTCGTGTGGGTAACTCAGATGCTGTTGAATTCCCAGATGTGCACGTGAACATCTCCATGCATGTACAGTCAGCTGTTTCAGCTTCTAGGCATGTGTGCTGGACAGAGCTCTAATTGCTGCTAGGTCCATAGCTAAACACCACTTTTGCTCAAAAACCTGCTACCAGTGCTGGGTTTTTTTGTTTTGTTTTTTTGTTTTTTGTTTTTTCAGTAATTTATAGTACTTTTCAGAAACAAAAAAAAGCAGGACTTTGGTAGGGTTGTCTATGATGCATGACACAACCCTACCACAGCAACACCATAATGGTGTCCCATTTGGATGCACCCTAATTTTTAGCTGAAAGATGACTCAGACTCCCATTGTTATTGGTCTTCCTTAACCCTGACCCTAGAACTGATGGGAGCTCAACTTCTGGAGAGGCAGAATTTCTTTTTAGTTAATGGGCTGTTGCTGTACCAAGCATCACCTCAGGTGAAGAATTCCCTCCTATATGATAGAGAAGGGGGGAACCATTTTAAGATGAGGTTTCTTATCAGCAATACTTATAAGCACATGGAAAAATACATTTTAAAAAATCTACTGCCTGATTAATAAGGCCACCTCTTATTGGACTGTGTTTTTTTTTAAATCTAACCAGTTAAACAGTTAAGTACAGTATTGCAGTGGTATGGGAAACTGATTATACTGGAATTTTGGAAGAAAGATATGGTTGAAATTCCTGGAAAAAAAGGGTGGGGAGTAATAAAGCTTTGACATGTACCCAATTGATCAGCCAGGTTTTTTCCCTTTTCAAAAGGAATTATTCTTTCATCCTCCATGTCACACTTGTTTCCAACCAGAATGACTTGGGCATTATCCCAGGAGTAGGTTTTTATCTGGGTGGCCCTGTGAGAAAAGAGAAATGCTGTGAGAACAATGTCATAGTGTATGCTGTAAATACAAAAAAACTTCATCCCCCCAACTTCCATGTTGTACATTCAAATTTTAATGAAATTAAAGGGTTGGGTGTTGGTGATGGTCTGGTTTTTGCTTTGCTTTTTGTTTTATTTTACATTGTGAACTACTTTAGGATCTTAAGATAGGAAACAGTTGAGCAACATTTTAACAAAAAATAATTTGGATTTTGTACAAAGTTTGATTTTGCAGAAATTCTGACAGCCAGCCCATCTACAGAGGTGGTTCCAAAATATGGAATCCTACGCTGCGTTGACATCTACGTTTTAGTTCAGCTACAGTCCACTTTCAGAATGAGAGAATGCATCAGAAAAGAGACAAGCTGATTTCTTTCAGCATTATCTAACTCAGAAAATCCACCTTTGAGTTAGATAATGCAGAAAGAAAATGACTGTTCATTCTCCCAATGTGGTCTTCCAATCTGAAGGTGGACTGAAACTGAATTAAAACATAGGTGTGAACACAGGACTTGTGGAATTGACCAGCTATTTGATTTGTCTGCTTTTTTTAAAAATGTCAGTCCATGACACACACACAGCTAACTTTCCTGGGAGGAGCTGGTGGGGAGACGAGATGGAAAACACTGACAATGAAAAATTATTTCACAAAATTATTCAGAATGAAAAAGTTGTTATAGATGGGGAGCACGAGACTACAGCTCAGAGCAACAAGGTTCTGCAAAACTAGGCACTATTGAATCCAGCAGGGGGAGCTCAGGGATATAAAGCTCATATAAAGATTCCTTTAAGGCAGTTTACAGCAATATGTTGGACTACAACTGAGCATTCTAGATTAGTTTTAGGAAACTGTGGTCTTGCATGCATATCTAATCATGAGTCCAAAGATGGTCTGTTAAGAAAAAGTGAAGGTAGACTGGACAGTCTTTAATAGATACTTAAAGAGCTTATGGGGGCGTCTTCATGCACCCTATACGCTGAATTGAATCTGAATTCGACTCGGAGTATCCCCATGCAAAGCCTCCAAACTGGGCTACAGGCGGAACAAATCACCCAAATCCACAGTAAATAAACTCCCCTTGCAAACAGTTCTCGCCGCAATTGGAGAGGCAAGCTCAGATTATTTTGGAGGCTTGGGGACGCTCCCGAGTTAATAGGGGAGGAGATTGACTCTCACGTCATTAGCAGGTGGGTTTCACGTCCTGTGCTTGCCATTACTGTCCTGTGTTGGGGATTGCAACTGCTGGCCATTTTTAAAGATCAAACAGCGTAAAAGAACTAATCGCCCCAGTTTGACAAGTAAAGATGCAGTGATGAGGGGGGTCATCTGGCCCTTGATTCTCCCATGAGCCTCGTCCTACAACCCTTATTCCAACCCCGCTCCCCAACTGCCGGCAAGCAGCTTCTGAAGTTAGAGGCAGTTTAGCAGAGAAGCTGAAAAGTACTTTTCTGGTAAACTGCCTCTAAACTTTGTAGCACCTTTGGTTAGCTTTTTAGCTGGCAAACTTCAGAAGCTGCTTGTTGAGGAGCAGGGCTAGAATAAGTTAACCAAAGCCTACAATGTTTAGCGGCAGTTTACCAGAGAAGCGCTCCTCTGCTTCTCTGCTAAAGTGCCTCTAACTTCAGAACCGGCTTGCTGGCAATCGGGGAGCGGGGGTGAAATAAGGGTTGCAGGAAGAGGCTTGTGGGACAGCAAGGGCCAGATGATCCCTCTCATCAGTGCATCTTACTGGGGCAATCAGTTCTTTTACATTTGCCTGGTGATCAGATCACAGAGAGAAGAGGCTCGTTTCTGTTTGATCACTGTTTAATGCCCAGCAGGAGAGAGAGGGTGGAGAGAAAAAGATGCGGTTTCCCGATGCAGGGGTTTAGTGCGGTTTGCATGGGGACAGGTGTATTCGACTTGAGCCCACGCTTTCATCAATCGCATGGGGACAGGTCAATTCGAACTAGACTCTGTATTGGGAATATCCCGAATCCAATCCGAAGTAAACGGAGTGCATGGGGACAAGCCCTACGATGCGGATAACTATTAATTTAACAATTTATATCCTACACTTCATGCAAAGATCCCAGGGCAGATCACAACAATAAAAATACAAAATCTACCTAAAACATATTTAAAATATAACCCACCCTTCTTCCTTCATTTCCTGGCAGGGCAACACTCAGACAATGCTAAACTTCAAAAGCCTAGATGAAGAGGTATCTTTTAACCAAGTGCTGAAAGCTGTATAGTGTAGGCACCTGGCAAACCTCCAGAGGTATCCTGCTCCAGAGTCTGGGAGCCACCACAGAAAAGACCCTCCTGTGAGTCCCTACAAGAGGGCCTTCTCCTTGAGATCTCAGTACTCAGGCACATCTGTATGCTGAAATTTTCTCTTTTGTGCAGCTGTTAAGGATGCAATAATGCTGTACTCCTTTACGTGTCCTATAGAAAAAATGTATGGACCTCCATATTTTTAAGATCAGCATCCCTACTTATTAGCCATCCTGACTGGGGCTGTGGGAGTAAAATGGCATCTGGGGGTGAGCAAGTACAGGTTTCCCATCCTCGTTTTTGCAATTATTGTATTTGTTTCATCTTTAAAGAAATGCTTGTCTACAGTAATAATACTGTAAACCAGAAGGTTAGCCCTTGGTTGAGGTTGGGTTAGATTTTTATCCTGATGGAATAAAATTCATCTTTGAGGAAAATTACTAAGAATCGATCAAAATGACTTAATATTAAAAAATGTTATTGACTCTCAGATAGTAATTATGATGTTACTTTCCCTTAAAAATAAATTCTACCAAAATGCATTTCACATCTAATTGTGATGCAAGAGAGACAGCCTTCTTCATATGTTTATTGTTCTTGGTTGTTTTGGCCTTGGTAGATTGGCTACAGTTTTTTGGTTTAAAGTGGGCTCCAACGTTCCCATTTACTTCACAAAGCTTGGACCAGCTGAAGTCGATTTTCCAGCTGATGAGCAACCTCTATCTTTTAATTCCTGACCCTTGTTAATTACTTCTGGATAGCCTATATTATTGAAAATGATGTCAGTTAGCTAGGCCATGAATATTTATAGGGTTGGATGCTCGATGATGCTAACTCTTACCTGAAATAAACCCTGCTGTGAAACAATTTGTGGCGTGTAATCCAAAGAACCAGTGGTGATAGTTTTCAAACAGTAGTATTTCAGTTTTAAACTTAATAGCAGTATATAATGTTATTAACATCCAGTAATAACATTGTTTGCAAGCCTTTTAGGCTGCAATTCTGTATACACCTCAGAGAAAACCACAGTGAAGCTAATGGAGTTTACTTCTGAGTAGACTTGATCAGATATTCTGTCATTTTTATGAAACCATATTTTGGTCTGGAGACTTTCCTGGTTTCTGTTGCACCTTGCCATATTCATACTGAATAATTTTCCTCCCAAATTTTAAAAAAGGTAACCAAATTAGGATTCTCCACATTTCATGCTGATTTGAGGTGAACTGCAGCCTTAATTGTATCCCATCTACCCCTAGCATTACTTTGGGAAACAGTATACAAAGCAATATAGACTACACACAATCACTGATGCAAAAATGGAGTGATTTCTCTCACCCAATCAGAGATTTAGTCCTACTGTTATTTTCCATTATCCTGATAAGATCTGAGAATCCCCATAATGCATTATTTTTGCTTTTTGCACCACAACAGATTCTATCACAGATTGTTATTAGGTGCCATCAAGTTAGGGTTGACTCCTGGTAACCACATAGGGACATCCTGCTTTCTTCTTCTAGGGAAATTTTGTTCTTAAATTGGTACCATTGAGTCATGACCAACTTCTGGCTGACTTCATGTGCATGTTCATGGGATTCACTATGCTGTTTTCTTGGTAGTAATACAGAAATTGTTTGGCACTGCCTACCTCTGGGGAGAGACTGGGATCGAACCAGCAACACTCTACTCTCTAGGCAGTTTGCTTTTCTACTGAGTAAAGCCATTCAGGGATCAAACATTCAACGTTTTGCTTTTTAGTCCATTTGTTCTTTCTGAGACACTAGATCATCAAACTGTGCACAAACCTTTTTCTGCCTCTCTCCTCTTCAATACTTTGTACAGGAGGTAAAACTGCTACTTCTTTTTAGATGTGTGCTCCCTGATTTCTTAGAAGCAAATTAACTTAAATCAGACCAGAGTATCCTAACTAGTTGACAGGCTTTTATTGGTCTGCCTCTAAAAATGGTTGCTTTCTTCAAGAATGTATGGCAATCACTTCGCAAGGTCATTTTTTAAAAATCACTAGAGAAAGTAAACTCCAAGTAAACTGCATGAGAGAAACTGCCATTCCCTCAAGAGCTTTCAGAATTTATTTTTTAGGCACCTAAAATGTGTTTCAGCCCTTGTGTGTTTGATTTCAAATTAGCAAGAAAGGTCTCTTTTCAAAATCATTTTTGATAGATTCCCTGCTGTTTCTGCCATACACTGACTGGTTGCCTTGGAAGCTTTTTCTAAAAAAATAAATAAATAAGTACTGGTGTCATTGGTGTCAGCCAAGTTCTGTTCTATCCAGGATTCTCAATAAGCTCTTATTTACAAATCTTGTACATTTAGAAGCAAGAACATTGTGCTACCAGCCAAGGAAAGGAAGCGAGCATTTGGAGAGTGAAAACATGATATGATAGTGGTTACGCTTTCTTGCACAGTTTTCAACTCTTTCCATGGAATAAAAAGATGAGCATACTGGGAAATAAATTTGCACTTTACTATTATTAATTTTTATCATCTGGTCTTCTAGGTTTAATGAAACTGAAATGTCAGTGTTTCTTGGCAACTGACTGCACATTTATTAACTATGCATAGCAAGTTGCCACTTGAAGTGCCCATTCTATGGACATCCAGATGTTTTAGACACTGACCAATCATTTGTGCTTTAAAGCTTTTAAGAACAATTAACTATTTTCTCATTTCTCATTCAGCCGCTCAGCATTCGACTTCACAGATTTAAGTGTAAATAGGTCAATGTGATTTCATCAGCTGTGGATTTGGCATGAAAACCATTATTAGCAGGGAATATTAGCAGGGAAGAACTGTGGTAAGGAAAGAAAGAAAAAAGTGTTGGTTCTCTAAACAACAGCAACGAAGGCTGCATCCAGACGTCACTTGCTTATTCCAACAGTGGAATAAGTAAGCAACATCTGGATGCAGTCTAATTCTGTAATCATATATACATAGTGTACTTACTTTATAAACCTTTAACACAGAGAGGGAAACAGTGGTAGACAATCATCTGGCACTTTTCATCACTGAAAAGATTACCAAAGAAAGCCTCATGCAAGCGTCTTTGAAGCCATGGTTACACCTTCACTTTAACCTTCTTCAGTCTGTCTTTGGACCCGACTGTTCACACCTTTTTTAGTCCTATCTATTTTATTCGTGGACTTTCCTCCTTTTAATCATATTTTCCTGAGTCATGATTTTTAAGGTCTCAAGCCATTATAGAGTATTTACATGTTTGGTGTGTGGTCGGAGAGGAGGACTAATGGGGCTGAACTGTGGGTGAATACGGCATGAATTTGCCTTCCCTTTCACCCAGTTGAGTCACAGAACCTTTATCCTATGAGAATGCAGGAGGTATTGTAATGATGGAGATGGTGAAGATCTAAAAACATATCATAAGGGAGTCTTGGGATGGGAACAGTAAGGTGTGAGCATAGCAACCCAAACTGAAGATTAACTGCGGAAGGATTATCAGGTATTAGCGTGTTTTGAGTCCAGCTTCTAAATAAGATGGACTATTTCAGCAAGGTGTGACCACAGCCTGAGTTTAAATTCTCTCCAGGTTTTGCTCTTATCATTGCTTGCCATGGGCTATGTTAATTAGGAGTGATGAGAGATTTATTCAAAATATTCTGGACAACCACACGTTAGAATTGGTCCTTGAGATTTTCCTCAACTACAGATTATATTTGATATACAAACATTATGAGGCCAAAGTGTAGTTAAGCCACCTCTGTGGGCCATAAGCTTTCCAACTCTGCTTTAAGGATTATAGCCTATCAATTGTCATTCAAATTAGCACAGGAAAAACAGAGTTATCACAAAAAGCTCCTCAAGTGCCCAGAAGTTTACTGCTTTCCAATATGAGGAATATACATGGCTATCTTGAGTTCAGTTAGAAGTAGCATTATTTTATAACACAGATGGATGTGTTCTTCAAAAGTTGAACACCCTGTTTCTGATCCAAAATTACAATATTTCAGTGACTATAGGGAGGTTTGACATAATTACATGCATGATAGAGGGCAGTGATCATATCATCTGAACTGACATTGCACAAATGCACTACATGAAAAATATTTAATAAAGGCTACAGCCATAATTAGATTCACTACTCTGGTATGTGAAATAATTATTGCAAGAAAGTGTGACTTAAAAGAAAGAAGGTGTCATCTTCTTTGGAGGTGTTATATTGGCAATCACAGAAACAAGATTGCTACTTTTTCTGGTAGGGATACTGTGACATTAACTATTGTATGACAAGCAGAAATTCAGCAGGGTAATTCTCCTTTTCCATGGTGGGACAAGTTTCCTTGGATGCGTAATCTGTGGATACTTCTGGATTCTTTGCTGGTGCTCAAGGCTTATGTAACGATGATAGCCAGGTGTGCCTACCTCCATCTCCAGTGGGTTCACCAGGTTCGGTCTTTCCTGGGTAAGGACAACTCAGCTACAGTGATCCTAGCTCAGGTAACCTCTAGACTAGATTACTTCAATATGCTCTACATAGAGCCACCCTTGAAGATAGTCTGAAAGCTAAAACTAGTGCAGAATGCAGCAGGTCAGCTGCTGATAGAATTTCTGGCTGGCTGCACATCACATTGGTCTTGAAATATCTACTCTGGTCACCTATTCACAATAACCCAATTCAAGTTGTTACCTAAAGGAGCATCTTATCCTGTACAGACTTGCCTAGTCAATAAGAACAGAAGAGTGGCCCTACTTCTAATTCCCTTACCCTCAGAAGTTCAAGGCTGGTGGCACGCAGAGGGCATTTTCTGTGGCAGCCCTCAGGCTCTAGAATACTCTCCCAGTGGACTTACACCAGGCATTTATGTTTTATGTTTTTTGGTGCCTAGTTCAGACATACCTCTTCACCCAAGCCTTTGATGCTTAGCTTCATTTTAACAGCTACATTTTACGTATACTTTATCAGGTTTTATTATTTTTATCGTTTAATTGTTGTGATCTGCCCTGGGACCTTTGGATGTAAAGTGGTTCTAAACCCACAAATTAATTATTTAATTAAATTGTCCTTACTACATTTCCTGCTAATATACACAAATATTAAAAGTAAGTTTTTCTAGTTTAAGAACAATGTGGCAATCCCATCATGGAACACAGAGAAATGTTTGAACTGAGTTTTTTTTTTAAAGTCACATTAACTATTTAGCAGACTGGAATATTAGGTATATAGAGAAAGTAATGAACTAATGTTTAGGACTTTATAGAATGGCTATTAGAACAGATGCCTAGGGACTGCCTCCAGGTTGCACTATACTGTAAACATTTGCAGACTCTAAAAAACCCTAAGCCAACCAAAACTCTAAGCAAACCAAGGCAGATATGCCTGAACCAGCTGAGTAGCTGTTGTAGTTTCTGGACTCCTTTGATTAGAAAATCCTTAGACTAGACTTCTGCCTCTGAAAATGGTTTTCAGTCAGATGGACTGAATCTGAATCAAAGGGCCTTTCTACACTTGGCCTTATTCTGGAATATATCTCAGAACAGGGGCCTGCTGTCCAAATACTGGTGCAGACTATGGCAGGTCCCAGCTGAGGTCTGCCATAGTCTTCTTTAGCATGCAGACAATAGACCCCTATCCCAAGGTATATTCCAAAATAAGGCCAAGTGCAGAAAGGGCCAAAGAGTATGACTGCGAATTATTCCGCTAGAAAGGCTGTTGCAGTGTTTTATGGTTGGACAAGGAAGTGTCACACAGATACTAATGTGATGTATAGCTTCTGCTCAACATAAGCTTTCTTTATAATTAAAGCGACTCTGGGAGCTCATAAATAAACATTAGTCAGAGCAGATGCTATTATAGTCCAGGAGATTGAAGTGTCTTTCATGATAAGACTGCAATTCTATGCATATTTAAGCAGCAGTAATAAAGAAGCATGGAAGTGGACTTCTAAAGCTAACAGTGTCATTTTATTTTTCTTTTGCAAAATTAATTTTATTGTTCTTTAGGCAAATTAATTACATAGCAATTTATAATCATTACTTTATATAGTTCTTTAGTTTCCTTTTTCTATATAAATAAAATCCCATTATACAAGCTCAGCACTGATGGGATTACCTGATTACTGAATGAAAACAGTTACAGGCAGTAGCAGTTATCTATTCCTACCAGTCCTGAACAGCACTGAAGGACTCTTCACAAGTAATATCATACATAAGGATAAATCCCATTGCTCCTCGGTAGTAGGCAGTTGTAATGGTTCTGTACCTTTCTTGTCCAGCAGTGTCCTAGCAAAACAATGAGAAAAAACTAATAATAACAATAACAATAACAACAACTTTGGGACTTCAGGCTTCAGACTGACAGAAAATTGGAGCATAACACCCCTGATATTACGATTGTTGAGAGACAGAAGGTATGGATCATCGACGCTGCTATTTCAGGTGACAGGAGAATTGAGGAGAAATAGTTGGAGAAGCTCACCAGATACGAAGACCTGAGAACTGAACTTCAGCAACTCTGGCAAAAACCAGTGAAAGTTGTTCCAGTCATCCTCGGCACACTGAGCGCGGTGCCAAAAGATCTCAGCGGGCACCTAAAAACCATTGGCATTGACAAAATATCCATCTGCCAACTACAAAAAGCCACTTTACTGGGGTCTGCTCGCATAATTCGCCGATACATCATGCAGGCCTAGGTGCTTGTGAAGTGCCCGACTAGTGATATAATACGAAATCCAGCATAGTGATCTCATTGCTGTGTGTAACTGCTGTTTTTAAATCATCATCATCACCATCATCATAAAGCATTTATTTATAATGCCCCTTTCACCAAAGAGTAGAACAACAAACATATACAAAGAATGTTAAAAATTAAAAACTATATCTATATCGTTATCTATATCTATATAAAATCAGCACTCTGCTTAAAAAGCAGTTAAGATTACTAACTGTCCCCATATGGAAACTAACATCATCTATCCAAGTGACATGAAAGTCATTCCATAAATTACATATTTCTTGGTGTTTCCAGCAAGAAACATACGTAGATTAAAAGAAGAAAACATAAACCAAGTTAAATGTCATTTAAATAGACTGAAAATGTCACATTCTGGTTTTTTAAAATAATAAATGATTTTAAAATCATAAATTGGGCCAAGGAAGATACTGATTAATCCAAAGTATCTCATCCACAACCTTACTTGGGGTCTTTTAGGCTAATTTTTTCACGAGGTAGGGGCTAGACAAAAAAGAAAGAAAAACTGGGCCACTCCACTGAGTAGTTCCTTCTGGTTGTAAGAAGTTGAATTTATTGCAGAGAAGATAAAATTCCCCTTGGGCACCAGCTTAATGAGAATATGATGTTTAACTGTTCCCTTCCCAAACATGGTCCAGTCACTTCCTGTTTTGCAGTTAGTTCAGTAGCAATTCCGCTAATGGAACAGGAAGGGCAATGGGGAGGCATTGATTGCTCCAATCAATGTATGCACTTCCATCATTCAAGAAATTGAACATCCCTAGATTGGTGCTTCCCTTTGCCAAATAAAGTCTGCATATAATGGATCCAAAGGAAGCAATAAGAAAACAAACACAAGTGGCCTAAAAGTATTAAAAATAAAATCTATCATAAAAAACTATATATAATAAATTTAGTTAAAGCTTTAACAAGACAGACAATATAAATGGAGTGTTCCAACATTATAAAGTGCATGTCCTCTTCTATCTAATCTGCTCAATAAGTCAATAGTTGCTAAAGTTGTACAGGGATTTTCAGGTGCCCATTTTCAGAGAATGGGAAAAACTTAAAAAATGTGTGCCTAAAAACATCCTGCTCCCTCATCCTGCTGGACGGTTCTCCATGACTGATTGGTCAGCTAGCCATAGCAGCTGTTTAGAAGTTGGAATTGGCTACAGGAACCTCTGTAGCTTCCTACCCAATTCGGTCAAAACATTTAATTACCTTATCTGGGAAAGGGGCATCAGAGATTTGGGGACATGGTTAGTCAATTTGAAGCCTCCAAGGTTAGAGCTTGGAACAGACTATCCATTAGAGGTATATGAACGTAAGATCCCATTTACTGAATTAAACTGGCAGCCTAGAACTCATTTTTTCATCTTGTTGACCAGACAGTGAGTGTGTTTAAAACTAAAATATCATTTGGTTTTATTTTTAACATTCCATTTGCCCATATTCCATCCATCTTTCAGCAGGCAGAAAGATACTATGGAGCAGCAGGAAGGGAAATCATCATTTATCTTAGGCTGAATCCCCAAAAGACTTATTAGCCCCTCTCAGATTCCTCTGCAGTCACTCTGTTATAGCTGACTTTAAAAGACCCCTCCACTTCCAGAATAAGCGTCCCCCTGGCAGCCACGATCTAAACGGACTTTCCGTCCCCGTGGTAGCAGTTTTCTCTTTCCAGGCATTCCCCCCCCCCGCCCCCTCTCTTGTTAAAAGGAAAAATAGCCAGATCTCCGTCTCTTGAAACTGCTCCCCCCCTAGCAAAGCAGATGAGCGCTCATTCTGTCACTTTCATTCACTTTCAGCAGTTACTTTCACTTTGTTCTCTGTTAGAAAAGGATTTTCTGCCCCGGTAAAGTCAGCGGCTGCAGGATCGGGAGCGCGATCCTTCGCTCATTCTCTTTTAAGGCTTTACTTGAAAACAATGTTGCCATTCTGAGCAATTCTGGCTCTTTTTACAAAGGAAAGGAAGCGAACCTGCTGCATTTCTCAGATGTGTGAATGCTTTTTGGCTGTGTGTGCAAGCAAGCAATCCCCGCCCCTTTTGCCACGGAGGGTCCTCAAGGCAGATATAGTGAGCAAAACCCGCAAATAGCCGAAAGAGCGCTGAAACTCTTCTTTAAAGTGCACGTATTTTATCGCGGGTGTCTCACTTTGCTAAGCTCCCTAAGCGCCTTGTAAAGCCCGGAATGGGGACGCTCAGAGGCAAAAGGAGTGTCCTGGCACACTTTAAATTCCATGGGGACAGGGCTTTAGAGCCATTAATTCAGTGTTACAGCAAATTCTCTTTCCTGCTGTGTTCAAAGGTTTTTTTCCTGTGTCAAAAGGAAGTGTACCAGTTCATAATCTCACTTTTAAAAAAAAGTCTCATGCACTGAACATGAGTGATGAGAAAGTCTCTTCTTTCCCTTTCTCATTCCTGAAAAAATAAAAAGATGACAAGTCCTTACTGCTTCCTGTTCTAGATAGGAAATTCAGATTTTAAGGACAGAGAACCAGTGGTCCACAGCTGCCATTATCACATACTATGGGCCTTTGTGACTATGGCACCAGCAAATTACATTCCACCAACACGTGGAGAGTTGCTTATATCAATAGTTTCTCAGATATGTATAATGAGATAATAATTCAACACACTATTCTATCATTAATAGTATATGTATATTTACTCAGACATAAGCCCCACTGTGTTAGTCAGATATAAATCCCAAATTACATGTGTTCAGAACTGCAATTCTTAAGTAACAATCTTATGTCCCGCAATTGCAAACATATATTGAAATAGTGGGGCTTACTTCTGACTCAATTTGTGTTCTTCTGTGCAGCTAAGGGTTAAAACTTCATTTTAAGTTTTATCTTGCAATGCATCTGTTTTTGCTGCGTGAAAAATACACCAAAATGTGAGATCTTGTACCCATGGGGCAATATTTTTCTTTCTAATTTGCAGTTTCTACGGTGCTCTTTCCTGCATGGAAAACATATTCCTACTTCCAACTTATTTTGAAAGGTGGCCTCATACTGCAGATTTTACTCCAGCATGAGATTCCATCTCTTCACAGGAGGTAAGTCCACAAATAAAATGGATAGAAATGAAAAGGTGTCAGCAGTCAGACCTGACTGCTCACACCTTTTCAAATATAAACTAAGACATTTTTCTCTCACATACTTCATTATTTGTGCATAAGAGAGACAGAGGAAGAGTTTCCTTTCCTTTAATAAAACAATCAAAAATCTTATTTTACCTTTAATACTTTTTTTTTTACGATTGATCTGCTACTGGGCCATTTTCTGCTTAAGTGAAGTACTATATTTCTTCTTTCTTCTGCTGAACTGCTTCTGAATAGCTTCTAAGCCGGTGATGGCCAACCTATGACACGCGTGTCACAGGTGACACGCCAAGCCCTTTTGGGTGACACTCATGGTCACCCTGGCACCTGGGCGTGTAGTGCTTGCTTGTTTTTGAAGTGTACGAAAAAACAAGTTTCAACTGAAGATTTAGCAAATGAAATTCAGCAACAAAAGTCACTAATGTAAAGAATTATTTGTTTTTGCTTTAAAAAAAATACATATATCAAAAATATAACTTTTTTACTAGAGCTACAGATATCACAAAATTATGGATATTTCTAGAAGTGGCACAGCACTCAAGTTAAGCTAGGTTTTCTTGCGAATTTTGACACACCGAGCTCAAAAGGTTCGCCATCACTGGTCTAAGCTCTGTTTACGAACTTCTTGAAAGAATGCAAGGGCCAAACTGTGCATCCATCTTACTGAAACAAGGCCTTGGTTAGTTGCATCCCTATTAGGTCCTGTTTTCTCATGGAAATCATCCTACTGTAGACACAGCAATTCTTATCTGACTTAGTCTGTGCTCCCACCTGAGCTTTTTAAAATGCTACAGCAAAACTGGATGCAAATGCACACTCTGGCTGATCCAACTTCATTGACTTTAAATCGCTGTCAACCCTGATTCTGCTATTCCCACAGAAAAGGCTTCAAAAATGCATTGGGGAAAGCAGATCTTTTCCTCCCCACCCTTTGCCAGCTGGGGTGCCCACCCCTTTCTCCCGACTGGGTTTGATCCCACGCTGACATGGCCAAGGGTGGGAATCTCAGCTCCCCCTCCCCTCCCCTCCTGCTTTTGCTGCTACTGTTTGCTTCTGCCAAAGCCAAACCTTCCAGTGAGCACTACCATGGGGAGCCTCCCACATCCCTCCTCCAATGCCCCATTTTATGATGTTGCACAAAATGGCCTCCCTAAGCCTTCCCCTCACTTTCTCCTTTATCGCACCTTTCTCCCACCCACCCACACAGAAAAGAGCCAGCTCAGGCAAAAAAGGCGAAAGTGAGGGGAAGCGTGGGTGAAAAATGAAACTTTGTCATCCATGTGAAGTGGAATGGGTGAATTGTTACTTGTTATCATGTGAAGTGGCTGAAAATGAAACCGTGAAGTGGTCTGCCAAGGGAAAAAGGCTTGAGCACTTTAAATCTGGCAGGGGGCTGTCCTGCAGGGTGAAACCCACCCGTTTCATGACCCATCTGCCCCAATACTGCTGTACTATTCCTGAAGAAATAAAGCATTTTAGCAGCAAAAATAGGAAAAAACACTTGTATTTTCAGGTGGTTTTTTATTGCAGTTTCTAGTTATTTACTCCTCGGAAAACACAGGAACCCAATTTGTAACAGGGACAAAGAAAATTCAACTAATTTTCAAATCATTTTATAACATGAGTGGAAATGCACCCTTGCAGTATAAAATTGTAAAGGCCTTCAAGAAGCTGGAGAGAGCCTGGGGGAAAGTATGTGTCTGAAATCCTAGTGAAATTCTCTAGCCTTACTCCTGATTCCTGTTTTCTGCTGTTAACCTTAATAAATGGAAGAACCTGATAAGAGCAGTTCTGTGCCTTGTTAATGAATCCTGCATCTTGCTGTTGAACTCTGTGCTACTGGTTGGTTATTCTGACAGATACCAGTCCTCTCCTCCCAGCACATGGAGTAACAAGGAGGAAGGAAGGAAGGAAGGAAGGAAGGAAGGAAGGAAGGAAGGAAGGAAGGAAGGAAGGAAGGAAGGATGGATGGATGGATGGATGGATGGATGGATGGATGGATGGATGGATGGATGGATGGATGGATGGATGGATGGATGGATGGATGGATGGATGGATGGATGGATGGATGGATGGATCACTCTTCCCCTAGAGCTCTTCACTGTCCCATGTGTTTCTGTGCAAACCAGCATAGTTAGCACCACAGATTCCTTCCTTCCTTCCTTCCTTCCTTCCTTCCTTCCTTCCTTCCTTCCTTCCTTCCTTCCTTCCTTCCTTCCTTCCTTCCTTCCTTCCTTCCTTCCTTCCTACCGATAATGCGATTGGTGAACGGATGAGATGTACAGACTGGTCTTTCCACAGAAAAATCGAGGGATGTGATCAAGATATTGAAAATGTGCACTGTGCATTCTTTGTGGACAGCCATTCAGTACAGATGTGCACAGGACCACCCATAGTCTTAGATGATTAACAGTGTCCAGAAGTTATACATTCAGGGGTTGCTGAATACTAGCTGTGGAGGCAACATTAGTTATTGCTTTTATGCCTTGAATATAGGAGTCCCAAAATAATCTGACTAGCCATAGTGGAAGCTGGTGGATTAAAAGTACCTTAGATCAATCCGGCAGCATTTAAAGTACTTGAATTTCAAATGGAAATTGAGTGCAGCTTTTAAAAAACTAAGAATCTAATATCAGTTTCTTAAAGCTCCACCTTAATAACTTGAAGTGCAGTGCTGACAGAGAACAAGAATGAGAGCATGTTATTGCAATATTTTAATTACAGGCACCATATGGTAAATCACAGAATACTGTCTGCTATGCAATACATAATAGCCACAGCTGCTGCTGCTTTCTCCTGACAATTCAGTTCCGAAGTTTGATTTCAGTCTGACATGTGGTTATTATTTCCTGTGGGGACGAAGAGCAGGATTGTCCTTTTGGGGTTTATTTTAGGCAACTCATACACTGGTATAATTTCTTTCTATTTCAAGCTACATTTATTTAAATCATTTCAACATTTTGCAGCTAACACCTATTCATTGGTCTCTCATAGGGTGTTTTTCCACCGCGTTCCTTTAATCCGGATCTAAGAAGATCTGGACCTAAGGAATGGGTACTTCCCTTAATCCAGTTCTAGTAGATACGGATTAAGGGAAGTACCCAATGTGTTTCCATGGGTGGTCTAGCACCCAATAGCAATGGGTGCTAGCCTCCCTGCTGTGGAAACACCGGAGCACCCATTTGCAAATCTGGATTGACCCACAAGGGGTCTGCCTGTCACCCCAGGTGTTTTGGGGGACAGGGGGTGCAATCTCCAAAGTTGCCTTCGGAGATTAGCAAAGACTCTGGAGTCCTTCTGAGGGCAACTTATTAATTAGCTCCTTGTGAGCACTGATGAGTCAGCCTCATTAATATGCACCTCTTTCCATGCCAGAAGGTAACAGGCAGCTCCCAGCCACATTGCTGTCTCTCTGCGGAGCCTTTGCTAATCTCCAAAGTTGCCTTCGGAGGGATTTCGGAGCTGCCTTTGGAGGGACTCTGAAGTCTTGACTTTGGGACACCCCCCATGGGTGCCCCCCCCGAGTCTCCTCTAGATCCCATTGCCAGATTGTAGTGGAAACCGGCCCCATACAATCTGGATTTTCAGGCTGAAGACCGCATTGTAGACCCCTTTATTGGGCTCTACATGAAATCTGGATTATAGGTCCTGAAGGACCCATTATGATCCGGATTTCCCTAGCTGTGGTGGAAACAAATGAGTCCTTAATGGGGTCTGTAGTGGAAATGGAGTCATCCGGCTCTCAGCCAAATGAGTCCTTAATGGGTGCTAAAATGCATACTTAGTGACAGTGGGAAAACACCCCAAGAGTGTCCCCAATTGTGGATAGTGCCTCACAGCTATACTGATGCTGCTAGATAGTTGTAGCACACACTCTTTTCACACTGCATGCCCCATTGCCTGGTCACCACGGTTGTTGGTGCGACAAGGCAATTGCTGCTTAGGAGCATCATTCGCATTAGTGCCAGATAACTTTGGGACAGTGTGGGCATTCAAAATGTGAATGCCTATCTCCATCCCTGATCTTCACCTCTCTGAGATACTGGCTCAGGAATGTGAAATGTGAATTTCCCCAGTGACTCTGTTGGTCTCTCTTTGCTTCTCAGTAATGTTTGATCTTCTTCAACCTGTGATGTTTTGCCACTATTAGCCATAATATTTTCCTGGAACAGCTGTGTGAATTCCATGCTGACAGAAATAGTTTAATTTTGTTATTGCAAGGTTATTTTCAGAGAACTTAGTAACTTCTGACTGAAGTGCAAAGTCCTCAACATTACATTATTTCTGTTGTGTCTTAAGCCAGCCAGGTCTAGAGAGCAAACAAACATGCACACATTCACACCCTAACATGCAGGGTTAGCAGTAGTAGCAAACATCTAAAGTTCAAAGTTTTTTCAGGGAGCAAGAGTAAAGCATAATCAAATGTTCTGAGTTCCAAGATGCCAGAGGGTCTGTGGTGTCAGATATCAGTCCAAGGATCAGAAATACAAAGAGCACACAGACCGGGGTTGCAGGATAAAGAGACATTGCTTGCAACAAGTTACGCAGGTGTGGGGCATGCTTAAGTAGGCACGGGAGAATTGCGACCTCTTCAGTGCAGGTGCTTGGCCAGCAGACGTGCTGACCATCTCAGCTGTTGTCACTCTTGCCTCAGAACACTTGGCGAAGGGCAGCACCCAGCGTCTTCGTCTGAGCTGTCTCCATCTTGGGCTATAGGGTCAGCGTTCACATTGAGCTCCTGAGCCGCGCCTCCCTTGCCGTGACTGGGCTCGCCTTGGTTGTCCCAGGCAACAGATAGTTCTTCGTGGTTGGAGGAGGGGCTGATGGCACGAGGCATGACAGTTTCCCCAATTCCTATGCTGTGCCCAGATACAGTTTAAAAAGTGTGATTATGGTGTGGCCATATTGGGATTGTGTCACATGTAACTGTCAACCCCAACACAGCCCCATTATATAGGGGTAAAATCACTTTTTTTCCATTCTGGAAGGACTCAGTGCTCAACATGTGTTTTCCTGGAATAGCATGAAAACCTACCTCTCTGCAAGCTTTGAAGTGCAATCCTTGCTGAATAATATTACCCCCTGAACATGCACATGGTGGAATCTAAGGTGAAAATGGCCATTGTGCATGTGCAGCACTGGCATGCAGGCACTTCTAGATATTTTGTGTTCTTGAAATACCCAGATTTCCCCATGATGCTGGAACAGGAGAAGGCACTTTCCCTGTACTGTTCCCAACTGTTTGGACATCAGGCAATTTTTTTGGAGGACCTTTATGAGTTTTAGTTCAGAAAACAGACATGGTAGTGGTGTTTTTCAACACCCTGTATATTTGCAAGTTTAAGGATCCACAGGCTTTTGGTGGAAACTTAAAACCTTTTAGCCGTGTTCCCATTACCACTTAAAACTGTTTAAAAACTGTTTTAAAATGGTTTGGATCCTTGTCATTCCCACCCTCAATCAATTAAAACTTTAAAAACAGTTTGGATCCTCATTGTCTCCATTCGCAATCAGTTTTAGGGATATTTTGAGGATTATTTGGCTTTAAAA
>MTQE01001134.1:51034188-51050333 GCA_014337955.1 Aspidoscelis marmoratus | reverse complement strand
TTTTTTTTTCCAGTTTTGGCTTTTAAAACACTACTTCCTTATTGTTGTGGGAACACTAGAGCAGTATTTGGGCAAATACCTCATGATATGGATGGGGTTTCACCCTGCAGGTCAGCCCCTTTCAGTTAAAATGTTTCATTGTAACAATCCACCCTATACAGCAGCCAGGTTCATTGTAGCAATCCACCCACTTCACACCTGATAACAATGTTGCAATTTTGTGCAATTCTGGCTGTTTAAAAATTTCTACCTTTAAAAAAGGAAAGGGAGGAAACTGCTGCAGGATCTGAGAGATGTGTGTATGTTTAAGTGTGTGTGTGTCCAGGCGGCAGCAGCAGCAGAGTGAGCCAGCCAAGGTGCTTTTTTCGGAGGGAACCCCTGCTGGGGATGGTGGCTGTGGAGGTGAGCAGATGAACGGGGCTTGAGTTGCTGCTGCCGCCGTGTGCCTTGGGCAATGGGAAGAGGAGGGGAAAGAATCGCTTTCCCCAATCTGCTTTTGGAAACTTTTTAAGTGTTTAGAGTGGGAACAGAAAACGGGTTGAATCCAATTGCCAGATGGTGTTTTCTTCCTTTTATCACGCTTTACATATCGATGTAAATAGCGCTTTATTCCTTGAGTGGGAACTCACCCTTTGAGTGACTACTAAGTCTGAAAGGAACCATTGGCCAACTTTTGCTATATATATGCTGAAGTGTACATTGTGAACTTCAGTGAAAGTGCTGAAACCCTTAAAGTATGCTTACTTGCATTAATCTCAGTTTGATTTTGTTCTTCAAATATCTAATCCTCAGGGGTGGACTCAAAGATTTCACAGATCATAGATGAAGTACCACCCCAACCAGGGCCCAAAGAGGACAATTTCTATAAAGAAACAGTGACAATAATGTCAAACTCACCAGATCAGTGATGAAGAGGACAAGAACCTTCCCTTTCTTTCTTTGTGCTGGGCAGACTGTGGAAGGAGAAGCCATCAGAGGGATCTGAGGAATCTGTGAGCTTTTTGTGTATTCATCTGAGGCAGTTGCTTTGTTATCAAAGTTGCTACCACTGCAGAAGGTGGTAAGTGGCTCTAATTAATGTGTGTCCCAGGGGCTGTAAATATCTTCTATCCTTGTGTAATTTAGATTTGCTGGATAAAATGTTGATAGAAGGAAACACACATATATGGCCTCTACCTGTTCCTCATCTGTTTTCAGATGTAGCCAAAAACTGTGTACATTCATTGAGTTACAGAATGTTCCTTAAATTTCAACCAGAATATTAAACATATTTAGGGGAGCCTCTTTGGTACCTCTTAAAGCTTAGTACTTTGGGAACTGCCTAGCTCCTGGCATGTTTGGATCAGCCCTGATAATCATTTGCATAGCGATATCTTCTTGCTGATCAAAATAAAGCAGGCAAGCAAGAAAATAAACAGATGCCTTCATCATTATGGGCCATGCTTAGTAGGGATATGCAAGGATATCTGACAAAGTCAGAATTCATACAAATAGGTACAAATTCTGATATTTCGGACAAATCAATTTGGCCCTACATTTGTAGGCCCTATTCATCCACAAATCAGATATTCAGGTTTCGTTTGAAGCTTCAGTTGAAGTTGCACCAGATACCAGATCTCCCAGGTCTTCAACCACCCCGCAGCTTCCCCATCCCCCCTTTACCCCACTTACCTGCCACCACCACGTCTTCTTCCTAGGTTTTCCGGTTCTGCACACATGCATGAGCAGAACCGGAAGTGCTTTTCCAGCCTCTGGAAGGCCTATTTCAGCCTCTGGAGAACGTGGAAATAGGCCTGGCAATACCACCGAGGCCTCCCACCTGCTTCCCACCTGCCCCCCTACCTTTTGGGGGGCCTTGGTGGCATTCCCAGGCCTATTTCAGGCCAGGAAGGCGCATACAGACCTGGAAGAGCCTTAGAAGAAGGCTTGGTGGCAGTGGTGACAGGGAGTACAGGTAATGGGGGACAGGAAAGGAGACAAGGGGCGAAGTTGCATCTGTTTCGTGTACAAATATGAAGCCCCCCCCCCACATTTGTGTGGGTGGGATTTGGCCAAAGGTGAATTTTTCCACCAAACTGAATGTGAAAAATGGCTTTGTGCAGACCCCTAATGCTTAGTTGTCATATGGTTGGGCAAACAGCTTGCATTTTAATTTATACACTTTCTCCACGAGAAATCTATTCCCCCCAAGTAATGTACATACACAGTACCAGTAATTTAATTTGATGACAAACCTCCATGGCTATTATAAATCCATTAACTGACTACACATAGGTAACAACGAATGCTACCCGTGTTCTGAATGTGTTGCTCATAAGGCAGGAAATTCTCTGTGGGCAAAATAGGTCAGAAGTTGCAGAAGATTTTTAAATCACCTTGCCAACATAAAATGAATAATACCATTAATTAATGAACCATTTCTAAGAGTTTAGTATTGGCTTCTGAAGGCATACTTTATTCAATTTTTTAAAAATCTGTATAATTAGGATGGATATCCTTACTGAAAACCTTAGTAGAAATTATTTTGTTCTTTTATTTATGAAAGAGGTGAGCTGCAGTTTCTTCAGCTGAATTCACATAGAGCTTCTGTTTCTGCCCGGAAAGCCATAAAGACCATAATTTGTATATTATTTCAGACTTCAACAGAAATCCATTGCTACAGTAAAGATCTAACAAATATATAGCGATGGTCACAGCCCTGTCTTTGTGCATTTTGGTGATACGCAATTTGGGCAATTTGGCTACCATCAAATTCCCGGATGGGTGTTTCACCACCTCCACACATGTGTGGTTGGTTGTTTCAGCCTCCATGCATGTGCGCTGGACAGAGCTATAATTGTTACTCTATCCAGAAAGGTAAGTGGCTCCCTAAAAAGGCACTACAGCTGGAAAACAGTGCTGGGTTTTCTAGTGACAGTGAAAAGTACTTTTTAGGGGCAAAAACATGGGGCTATAGTGGACTTCCTTTTGATACGTGAGGCAACCCCACCATAGCAGTGCTGTAATGACACTACATTCACACTATCTGGATGCAGCCTCTGTCTTCCATGTTTACCTAGTTATTTGTTGAATTGTTCATATTTTTTTAATAGAGGAAGATAAAAAGAAATCTATTGCTGTTTGGAGAACACTTGAGCTGGTTGACTGCTGTCTGTGCTGAAAGTTCAGGGTAAGTGAGAAATGCGAGATATGGTTGATTGTCTCCAGAAGAAATATCAGGTACTTGTGTGTGTGTGTGTGTGTGTGTGTGTGTGTGAGTGTGTGTACAAGTGCTTCTATATCAATGCACAGAGCATGGGAAACAAGCAAGGAGAATTAAAATACTAACACAGGAGAAGAAATATGAGATCATCGGCATCACTGAAACATAGTGGGATGAAACACGTGATTGGAACACAAAGCTTGATGGCTACAACTTATTTAAAAGAAATAGGCTTAACAAAAGGGGAGGAGGTGTTGCACTGTATGTAAGGAAAGCCTTTGCCTCCACAGAAATTCATCTTTCAGATAACAGAAACCTTGTAGAAAGTGTTTAAGAATACAAGGAGAGAGCAACATAAAGGATACAATTGTGGGTATTTACTATAGGCCCTCTGAACAAACAGAAGATATGGATGAACACTTTCTACATCAGATGGCCAAGCTCTCAGGAAGTCATGGCATAGTGATTATGGAGAATTTTAATTATCCAGACATTTGTTGGAAATCTCTCTTAGGCAAAAGTCACAGGTCCGATAAATTCTTATCCTCTCTCACAGATAACTTCATCTGCTGAAAGAATGTATCTAATTCTTACCAACAGGGACAAAATGGTTAAGGAAGTAAAAGCTACTAGGACTCTAGGAAGCAGCAACCATGCTATCATTGACTTTGGATAACAAAGGGAGGGAAAGCTAGGACATCTCAGACTTCAAGGTTCAACTTCAGAAGAGCAGATTTTGATGGATTCAGAAGAAGAGTGCAAATGATAAATTGGCTGGATATCCTAAAGAGCAAAAATGTCCAAGAAGGATGGGAAATTTTGCAAAAGGAGATTTTGGAAGCCCATCCTTAACAATTCCCCAAAGAAGGAAGAATGGGAAACAGCTGAAGAGAACAGGTTGGATGAACCCAAAACTCAATAAGAAATGGAAGGAGGGGGACATATCTAAAGAAGAATATAATGCAATTTGCCAAAACTGCAGGATAAATATCAGAAAGGCTAGAGCTCAAAATGAATTGAGGATTGCAAGAGAGGTCAAAAGCAAATAAAAAAAGTTTGGGGAGATATGTCAGGAGCAAAAGAATAGTCAAAGAATCTATAGGACCTTTCCAGGATGAAAATGACAAATTGATCAAAAGTGACATAGGGAAGGCAGAACTTCTGAACTCCTATTTTGTATTTGTTTTCTCTCAGAAAGGAAACGAAACACTAACTGGCCTTCATTGTGCTGTTGAAAGAACAACAGAATCAAGGCTCTGTGTAGTCAAAGAAAAAGTGAGGGAACACTTAGCTAACATAAACGAATTCAAGTCTCCAGGCTCAAATGAATTACATCCTAGGAGGAAGGAATTAGCAGATATAAGTGCTGAACTCCTCTTTGTGATCTTTGAAAATTCCAGGAGAACAGGGGAAGTTCCAGAAGATTCGAGAAAGGCAAATACTGTCCCCATCTTCAAAAAAGGGAAGAAAGTCAACCCAGGAAACTACAGGCCTGTGAACCTGACCTCAATACCAGGTAAAATCCTCGAACAAATTATTGAACAAATTTTGTGCAAGCACTTAGATGAGAATGCAGTAATTAACCAGAGCCAACATGGATTTGTAACAAACAGGTCATGCCAGACTAAACTAATATGACAAAATCCCTGCTGAGATAGGCAAGATTTCATTAGATGTTGCAATTAGAAAGACTGCATCCAAACATTGCTTACTTATTCTGCTGTATTCGTATATTCCAGAATAAAGCATCTAGCTGTATCACTTCACAATATAAACCCTGCCAATCAACCATTTGCTCTGAGAACATAAGAAATCAGACCACAGCCCATCTAATTCAGCATCATGTCTCTCTCATCATGGCCCACCAATTGCTTCTGGGCATTCTCAAACAGACGGCAAAGGCAAAACCTTCAACTCCTGTTGAATTCCCTACAGATTAAAAGCATCCGGCACCTCTCTCCAACCTGGAGGTAGTGCCTAAACATCAGTCCTAGCATGAACATGTCATCTTGATAACTAGTATGCAAGTAATGGGTTTTTATATGGAATTCAATTCAGTGTTCTGGCTGTGTGAATGCAGCCAAAGTTATCAAACATTTAATAGCTCATGTCTTGTTGTTTCTTGTGGAGGAAGGGCAGAACTCTTCATGAGCAGAATCACCAGTTGGAAACTGTTCAGAAAGACTGTACCATTCTGGGTGGAATGGAGGATTTAGGCTGAATGACCACAAATAACAAAACCCTGCTGTTTCAACTGCAGACATAACAAAAGGGGCAACTCAGAGGCACCTGGGAGACAGTAGCATGTGGCCTTTGTCTTCCCAGACCTTCTCTAAACCACGTTTCCTAGCACAGAACATTTAGGAGTAGGGGGGATGGGCAGACTGGTGTGTGAACAATCTGCTGCTCAGAGATGCTTTTTTCTTCTTTGCTCTGTGTCTTTGTAGCCTGTGTAGGCCATTGGTGACTTTTTCAGAAGCACTCCACGTTACCTGAGATGTGGCAGCACAGATTTGATCCTCTGAGTGAATCTTTCCGGTTCCCAGAGACCCTGCCATATTAGCAAAAAAAAAAACAGAGAGATTCGGCAGAGAGACTGCACCAGTCACATCTGCAACAGATCCAGAGTGCATTTGGCATGGTTTGAGAGTGGATTCAAAGTGGTTTCAGGGTGGATTTGGTGTTTTCAGAGCGGATATGTTACAGGATACGTACCAGATTTGTATCAGATACCTATCAGATACCTATCATATATATATCAAATACATGTAGGATACATATGCATTCATATCAGATATTTATATGAATTCATATGAATACATTTGTATCGAACAGAATCCCACCACATTTGAAGGGGATCTATTCAAACAAAATGAACAGAATGCAAAAATTCCCATTTGTGCACTTTCCTAGTTGTAACGGCTGCATATGCTCATCGTCACACCTTCACTTTAAACCTTCTTCAGTCCATCTTCAGATCTGACTGCTCATGCCTTTTCATTTCTATCTGTTTTATTTGTGCGTTTCACCCTGGAACATCCAAATGGAGAGTGGAAAGTCCACAAATAAAATGGATACAAAAGAAAAGGTGTGAGTGTTGTGATCAGAAGATAGACTGAAGAAGGTTCACACTGAAGGTGTGACCATGGCCTTTATTTTTGCTGGACTCATAGTTTTGTTTGCTACCTGCCTACTTCCAAGTGATAACCTCTCTGATCTGTATGCATGCATCCATGTGCTATGTAGCTGTGAGTTGCGTTGCAAAGATGACATCATGTGCATGCATGCTGATGGGCACTGAAATGCCCCACAGCCCCACCCATGGAAGGGATAATAATGTCTGTGGCCCCACATTTGGAAATGGGTAAGTTACCCATAGTGCTGAGACTTCTTGGGAATCTCAGGACTGTCAAGGAAAGCATGCTGGGTCTCTACTGCAGTTTGAGCTCCAATGAACTACAGTTTGCAATATTAGCCAACCCCGAATTGAAACATGTGTGAAGGAGAAAAGGACAGTGGACTCTCACTATGGTATATCACTGTCCACTTTCCCATAACAGGTTAGCCAGCCCACACTAATTACTGCCCCAGCTACGGATTGAATGAAATGGATTTCCCTTAGCAGAAAGCACTCCTATCCATGCTGCTGTACAACCCAAATTTTGGCAATTCTTCCCTCTCTTCTGTTGCGTGGTATATAGTATGATATTTGGTTCTGAAGGATCTCTCCTCTTTTTAGAAACAGCTAAGCAGTCTTAGGGTCCCCATGGGTGCTTTAAATGTCTAGAACTTGAGAACAATTCTATTGACTCCACAGAATCTACTTGCATAAAACAGGAATGAAAAAGTGGGTTTTTTTTCTTAATTTTTTTACCTAAAACCTGACCTACTCCTTATGTTCAACTTTTTTGAAGTCACACTGAGCATTAATAATGCTTTGTTAAGCCTGTGCTCTGATCCATCAATTAATCTCTTTGACAGTATTAATAATGTTGACCTTTATCTTTCAACTTCTGATGACAGAGTGATGGTTGGCCTTTCCTTTCCACCCTATGTTTCCCTCACCTTTTGCTGGCATAAGAAAAGATGACATGACCCTTCCTGTTTTTCTCCTTTGGTATTCATTTACCATGAACCTACACTTTTAATAAATGACTCATAGATGTAGTTTTCATTTTGTAGCCACTGTTCAGCTGATAAGAAGCTGGTATTTCCAGCTCCATCTGCCGCACACATGTAGAGGCCAAAACATGCATCCATGAATGCATGGAGATGCCAGCGTGATAATAAAATGCATGAAGACAGCACCAGCCACAGTGCTGTCTAGCTAGGAAGCATTAACTGTGGAGGGAGGATTTCCCACATTATCACCTTCTAGGTGATATCTGCCCTTTGTCTGGACACAGCCAGGTTCAGCCTTCAGTATTATAGAAGACATTTTCAGGTTTCGTTCACACAGAGTAGAAAAAGTAAATCAAAAGTGCCTTAAAGATGGTGGTCAGTGGACCTCATGTTTTCATGCCTTCTCTTCTTCTTCTTCTTCTTCTTCTTCTTCTTCTTCTTCTTCTTCTTCTTCTTCTTCTTCTTCTTCTTTTGTAATCTGGCATGTGAACAATTCCACCTGTAAGCAATCTAAGACATCAAACTACACTAGAGAATCCTTTTATTTTAACAAGTTTGAACATGGCCTAAGTTGTGAGCACCATGGAGTTTGACTGGAAATATGGCAATCTGCAGGAATTTGAGAGCAGGTGAAGGTTTTGCTTTTGTCTTCTGCTTGAAATGCTGAGGAGCAATTGGTGGACCACTGTGTGAGAAAGGATGGTGGACTAGATGTGCTGTAGCCCGATCCAGCAAGGGTCCTCATATGTATAAATCATTTTTTTTAGAAAACCTGCCCTTCTAATCCAACACTGTGAAATGCATTGATTAGATTCTAAGCCAGGGATGATGTAACAGCAGGGCTATGACCTAGCAAGGCTTCCCCTACCAAAAATCCGTGGTTTCATGTTGCACATAAAACAAGAAGAAATGTAGAATAATTTGGTTTAATAAAATAAAAAGGCAAAATTTGAGCAAGTACACCAAAAAGCAAAAAAAGAAACAGAATCATAACAGTCCAGGTAAATAAAAATAATATACCATGCAGAATATGGGGTTCAGCTTCTATGTTCCAGAAGTATTCAAAAAGTCACAAAGTTATTCCATTACATAAGCAAAGTAACTCAAGCAATCTATCAGGACAAAAGATTGGAGTCAAAGATGGAGCTGAGGTTGAGAATCAGCTAAAGACTGAGCTTGAGGCTAATACAGACAAAACTCCATTCTAAATCACAACTGCATCATATGCTAAATATTAGCCAATGAAATACCAACAAACTTAGAACCTCCAGCTATTGAAAATTGAGTCAGGATATATACACCTTGCACAGACTCTACATTTCTTTATTTTTCATATGTCCACCTAACAGAGATGAACTGGTACAAACAGCATTTCAAGAGTAAGGAGTTTTTTCAAGCTTTTTCAAGCTTAAATAGAAATGAAAAACTTTGGAAGACTGATTGTTTCCTTACATAATGGCTACTTTGGGGGCAAAAAAAGTCCTTTGTAATATTGTGGTGTGAAATTATGCCTGCAGTTACAAAATCACAATTGCTGAATTTTGATTCCATTTAGATATAAAAATAGATTACCACCATTGCATCACTTTACATGTTTCAAACCAATTAACATTATTGCTGTTGTTTTTAAACCACTTATTTTACATGTGGGCAGCTGCAGCCAAATTGATTCTAGAAAAGAAAGGCAGGCCATGCTGCATAATTTATGGTTGTCAAGTTTGAATTTGCTTGAATTATCTTCACAAAAATAGAATGATGTCAATTTCTGCTTGCAGTTATGTACAATCGCCATGGAACTGGATTTCTACCATAAAACAAATTAATACGCACCTGCATCGAATACATGCACACCTAAGTTTTGATCAGGTTTTAGACCACTTTCAGAATGAGATAACACATAATCTAAGTGACTAGTCATTTTCTTTCTACAGGTAGATTTTCTGAGATTGCATAGCGGATAGTCCCAATCAGGGAAGGAAAATCTGCATAAAAAATAGATGCAGACATTCAAGTGTAATCTCTCCGAACGCAATACAGCCTCTGTTTGGATAAAAGATAAGGAATAACCATGGCCTGAGTTAGATAAACTGGACTGAAACTGGATTAAAACTTAGATGTGAATGCAGCCAAACGAACAATGACCTGTGAGTATAGTTTTCTAATAGTTCTCTTAAATCTAAACATACCTTTTTAAAAAGCAGTAATAGCAAAACTGTATTTCAAATTGGGAGTGGAGAAGGCAAGCAGATGAAACAAAGGCCCTGTCCCCAAGCAATTTAAAGCCCTCTAAAAATCTTCTTTTGCCTCTGAGCGCCCCTATGCCCGGCTTTTCAACAAGCTTCCAGCTCTACAAAAGGAGTGAAATCCGCGACAAAAAAGTGCACTTTTAAGAAGAGTTCCAGCACTCTTTTTTCCTGGCAGCATTTACCATGGGGACGCTTCGTGGCAAAAGGGGCGGGGATTTCCGCCTGCACACACAGCTATAAAACATTCAGACATCTCCCAGAACTGCAACAGCTTCCCTTCCTTTCCCTTTCTAAAGCTCAGAACTGTCAAAGAGTCAGAATTGCACAGAATTGCAACATTGTTGCAATTGTTATCAGGTGTGAAGTGAGTAGATTGCTACAGTTACCGCTGCTCTACCGGGTGGATTTTGACAGTGATCTGTGAAAGTGTTGAGAGTGAATGAGCGAGTGATCACTGCCTTTGATGGCATGGGAAGCCATTTCAGGGGACGGAGATCTGGGAGACAAACAGAGAACCGATGGCTATCTTTCCTTTGAACTTGTTGGGGGTTTCTTCCTGGTTGTGGCCACACAGAGTGCAGTCCCTCCCTGTTCCTGCCAGCACCTTATCAACAAGAGAGGGGGCGGGGAGAAAAAGTTGCGGACAAGCAAAACATGCTTCCATGCTGAGTCTCATGCGGACTCTTATTCCGGAAGTGCACAGCACTTTTAAAGTCCACTTGAATAGAGTGACAGTAGAGGGAAACTAGAGAAGCAAATAAGTCTTTTGGGGACTCAGCCAAAGGTATACTTCTAGACCAGAACCCCATTACAAAGACAACACCAACATTAGCTCAAGACATTACAACATTAGCTCAATGGCAAGGAACTTGGGGAAAGAACAACCATCCTAGCTGGTTTTTCCACCATGTGTTCAACCATAATAACTGAGTTACAGGAGGAGGAGGAGGAAGAGGAGGAGCTGGTTTTTGTATACTGCTTTTCTCACTCTTCAGTGTCTGACATATCATCTGTTCTTCTCCACACAACAGACAACCTATGAGAGCTCAGAAAGATTGCTGAGACTAGCCCAAGGTCACCCAGCTGGATTTGTGGAAGAGTGTGGAATCGAACCGGGAGACCTCTACAAAAGAACTGGACATTCTAACCATAAGATCAAGTCCCTGGCAAAGAAAGTATGATGAATTCGTAAAACCCTTCAGAAGCATGTACAGAGTGTAATACTAAACATCAAGGCCAACAACTAACTGAACGTTCCTGGGCCCAAACTGAAAAATGGGTTCCCTCAGTGGTAATTAATACCCTAGACATCTACCGTGATACAGTATATCTGCACCAAGGGCTGGTATATCTGCAATTTTATCATGGATAACCCATTTGTTTTGAACTGTTGCTCTGCTCTGAAAATTCTGCAACCATTAAAGGTAAAGGCATAAAAAACCTACATAAAATTCATTTGATGTCTCAGCAAGGAAAGGAAGCACCAGTGTTGCCTACGAATCACCAAGACTCTTGCTGCCTTAAGCATTAATCCAGCAGCACAGACTTTTGTCACTGTGAATTCATTAATTCTCCCACCAACATTTCCCCGCCCCTCCCAGGAGATAGATCATCTACCAAAAGGCACAAAGTTGACCAGACTATTTTCATTTTTATAATTAGTACTTTTGGTGCCAATATGTAAAATAACAGGCAGAATCGTCTCTAGATTAGCCCCACTTCTTCAACCCCTGTTGCACCAATAAATGAGAATAAACAAGCCTGATTAGATGTTTACATTCACACGGCTGCTACACCATTACTGAAATGAAATTAGTATAAAGTGACTCTGAAATTACCAACATGCTAAGTTAAAGTGTATCAAATACCAACAGGGCTAAAAAAATATCTTTAACAGCATTTGTTTTAGCTAACAATATTCTTATTGGACAGTTTAAAAACAAATTGTCCAGTGTAAAATAAAGCAGAAGCATAAAATACTGCAGGAGAAAAAATACAGGAAAAATAGTCCAGCATAAGAAATCATCCCTTCCTCCACGGTGGTCAATGTTGCAGGCAAGAATCCTTTCTGCTCCCTATGATCTGCTATAGATTAAAGCTAGTTCTGCCTCCACCTGCTCTGAGAATCATTGTTAGTTATATATTTTATCCCATATCACCCTACAAAGTTGCTTAAGCTGAGAGATGATGCTAGCAATGGATATGCTATTAGGCCAAATTAAGTTTTATTTGTCCTTTGCGTGATGCATCCAAAAAACCCAGATACAATTCATAAAGCCCACAGATGTTTGTCAGAAGGCATAATTGTCCCTTGCTCACTGTGTCCACACCTCTTCATCCAGCCTTGTTCCTTCTTGGTCTCTGCAAAACACTTTTCTCTGGCTGCTAAGCAACCTACGTGTACAGTGATGCTGTTATCATCTGTTACGGGTTGTGCTAACTTCTTTTATTTGATTTATTTTTTAACGAAGAAATACAGTTGACCACAGATAAAATGGATTTCCTTTCTG
Source organism: Aspidoscelis marmoratus (assembly GCA_014337955.1). Lineage (NCBI taxonomy): Eukaryota > Metazoa > Chordata > Lepidosauria > Squamata > Teiidae > Aspidoscelis > Aspidoscelis marmoratus. The sequence continues at coordinate 51,038,253 of MTQE01001134.1, read as the reverse complement.
ATCTATAATTAGTATCTCCTAGACTTCAGAACCCGCTTTTTGAGACACTTTTGGTTGGAAGACAAAGGAAGATTATAAAGTAAATTAACACACAAGGCTGTGTGGATCTCAGCAGACTTACCAGGATGTGGACCTCATTATATTAGACTCAACGAACAACTTAAGCCAAGTATAGAAAACTAGGTGTCCCTATATGTCCCCAAATGTTAACACATTCCAAATGATTGAGTAATGTGAGCTGAATTTGAAAGTAGTGGTTCTTTAAGTTGTCCTTTATTTTGATTCACATAATTTTGGCTACAGTATAGCATTTTTACAGTTTCCTTTTTGTATAAACAGCCTGCATATTAAAGTTCAAATGATATTTGAAAATTTTGCATGCATTTCAATTATTTAAATAGCATCTCTGCTTCTTTTTTATAAAGACATCCACTCAAGGAAGCTTACAATAAAAAAGGCCCAATAAACATTATTTCATAAACTGATTTAATCTGTTAGCTAATATTCCTGTGAAAATTTTTGAAATTGTATTATTAAGAGAAATAGATCTTAAAGAGCCTGGATGTTGAGGGTCTTAACTTGGTTTTAATACAGGAACATTTATGGATTTGTTCCAAGAAGGGGGGAACCTGGTCACTGGATAGCACATTATTAAATAATCATGATGTTTCTCTTAAATGAGATCAACAGGAAGAAAACAAATTGGAATAATTGTGTGGACTGAATCTTGAAAAAAGTGTTTAAAGTGGCCTTTCTTAAACATGTTTAGAACTACAATTCCTTTCAGCCTTTAACAGCATAGCCAGCAATCCGAATAATGGAGCGTTGCAGGCCAGCAATATCTAAAGAATGCTACCTCAAGAAAGCTTGGTTTAACCAGGGATTGAGGTAACAGTTCCTAAATCTTTCTCAACTTTATAGAAAAGCAAATTTCAACAGACACGGAGGGTCACTATACTAATGCATTTCTGAAGATTACAGGTAGCTGTGCTCTGGGGAGACTATCGGTTTTTAATACATTCTATGTTTCTATTCCTAGGTGTTTGGAGGTGAATTTGGAAGGGTCCTAGAATACATTTGAACTTTTCCCATTTTAATTAATGAGATAATAGTACTCATATTAATTTTTGCAAATGTCAGTTTTCAGGAACCAATTGAGTACAGATAAATGAAGCAAAGCATGAATGATGGAGTAATCAACAGGAAGGGCTTTTGAGATAGGGAATTTCAACTCCCAAGACAAGAGCAATGCTTTCTTTATGGCACCTTCTTATAAGCACTGTCTTTCATTTTCACTGGTGATCAGATATACTCTGGCGATGGGTGGTTTGTATTGGTCACAGACTATTGCCAATCATCAAGAGGCAGAAATGACGGCTGGACAGAGAAAGGATTCCTGTACCAGACTGAGGATGAGAGGAAGCACTAATTCTGGACGCTTTTAAGATCCCACTATGTGAACTTGTCTCATTTGGACTGAGCCTCCTCAAAGGAAAAACACAGACCAAAAAACTCTAGTGCAGTAAGGCCTAGGGATGTGTGTGAATATTTGCCACACTCAAAATTTGTACCAATTCCCCTGAATTCAGACATTCAAATTCAAACAGAATGTTGGTACATTCAAAGATTGACATTCAAATTCAAATTGAATGCTTTGGTACATTCGTATAAAGCTTCATTACATTCGTGAACCTGGGGAGGTGGGAAAGCGGCTGTCCCAGTCACATCTGCAATGGATCCAGAGTGGATTTGAGGTGAATTGAAAGCAGATTTAAAGTGGATTCTGGGCGGATTGGACACATTCAGAGCAGATATGTAGGTGATATGCAGCGGATACATAGGGGATTCATATGGGTTACGTAGGGGATTGGGAGGCATTTCGTAATGGGGATTTGAATTAAATCAAATTTGTATCAAACATTTGTATCAAATTTAAATCCTACCACATTTGAAGGGGATCTATTCAAACAAATATGGATTTTCTTGCATTTGATTCAATATGAATCAAACACGCAAAAAAACATCTGTGCACATCCCTATTGATGTCCAGTGCCTTCATTACAAGCTACAGCTATTGAAAATCTGTCTTTATCATAGCTATTAAAGGATATCGGAGCCCTGACCTGGATTCCATAATAAGAATCCAATTTTGTGTTGCCTATCCACCACAGCTATGCTGATACTGCATAATTTACTACAAAAATCACCACCACCACCACCACCTCAAAAGCCAGGCTCAAAAGATACAAAATAAATAAGATGTATATTTGTACACATTTGTCGAATTACTGATACTTACCCAAATCTGCAGTTTGACCCTCTTATCATTCCTGTAAACAGTCTTCACTTTGAAGTCAATTCCCACAGTGCTGACAAAGGCTGGAGTGAAAGTATCATCAGCATATCTAAATAGGAAGGACGTCTTGCCCACGCTGCTGTTGCCAATGATCAGGAGTTTAAACATATAATCAAAGTTCTGGTCGGAAACATCTTTGTGTCCATGTCTGGCATCTGTTACGGAAGCCATCTAAGAAAACAGCAGAACAGTTTCCTTCTCTGTGCTTTAATTTATTCACACACAGAAAATGCAATCCACAATTTATCCAACAACCTTCCCTTTCACTGGGCACTAGTAACAATTTGGACTATTCTGAATACAGGTTCTTGAGATAAGTAGTGGTAGTGGTCACAAGGTGACATCTTGCCTCTTATGAAATCTTTGCAAGACCATATGCTAGTGATAAGGCTGAGCCAAAAACAAAATGTAGGTGGAGCAACAAATGTGATTCCTCATTTTTTGCAATATGGTACTACCTGGACATGCACTTCCATCTCCCTCAGACAAACAAGAAGCATGATTCCAATTCAAGGACACTTTTTACCTAATCAAAAGCACTTGAAGATATAAGGTAAGAGTTGTAAGACTGGAGGCTTAACGAAAGATTCTCAAATTCTGGTCTGATATTTCTAGTGCTATCAAGGGTCCAGTCCAGGATAAATAAAAACAACTAAAATAGGTACAATAATACAGCACACACATGAAAATTGTTTTTCACCTTATTCATTAATGTTTAGGTTTAAAATAATTTTGTTTGCTGTAGAAAATACCACAATAATTTGAATGAAAACCAGAAGACCCAATGAGGCTCATATTCTTCATTTGCAACATATTAACTGCCACCCTAGAAGTGACAATAAACAACTAGCACATTAAGATGGTTAATATGGTTTCTGTTAGGTGCCAGCAAATTAGGGATGCATCCAGACGTCACTTAGTTATTTGGCTATATTTGGATATTTTGGAATAAAGCATGGGCATTCTGGAATACCCATGATTTATACAGGAATAACCAAATGTAGCAGAATAAGAAAATGACATCTGGATGCAACCTGGGTTTCATCCTTTCACAAACATGAACTAGATAAGGCTTCTTTCTCCTAGGTACCAGATCATAGTTAAACCTTATATTGCTTACCAGAGTGATAGATACCAGTTTCTATCTCAGACCTGAGAACAGTTAAAAGGGAATTAATAAGGCTGTAAACAGGGAATTTTTTGTCATGCCAGATGACAAGATAAGCAAGTATCCTTTATATTGAGCAAGATTCTTGTTTACTGTGGGGACTAAGTACTATAAAATGGATTTACAGTACATTAATTTGAGAAGTCATAGCATAAACCAATGAAAACATTTCCTATTAATAGCACTGCTGCCAATTACTTTTGTCTATTTAATTCTTGCACTTAAACTTGACTTGCTCCTTATTATATATTCTCCCACTGGGAAAACCAATAGCTCTTGACAATATAGTTGTTTCTCATTCATGAAGTTAATTTCACTAAAAGTGGACACTCTTAAAGCTTATTGCTTGTCCATTTTCCCTTTAGAAAAAGCACTGGGCTTCTCAGCAATCTGTCAAATAAAACAAATATTACTGAGGATGTTTCTTAACATTTTGTCCTCAATTTTTATGCAGGAAGGTGGGTGGTGATCCAGCAAATTATATTCTCAAGCTATTACTGGCCTAAGATTGAATGGTGAAATGTCTAGGGTAAAAAAAAAA